>CM070658.1:37840248-38440248 GCA_036346575.1 Dendrocalamus sinicus | reverse complement strand
CAGTTTGGAGATGTCTCATTCAATTTTGATGCAAGTAACTATAGGGTTGCCATATGGATGCATTTCATCCGCATTTGAATGCCTTATGTAAGTTAATACTTTTGCTGGGGAGTACTTTAACAACATACATGCATGAGTCAGACCAGAGAGAGAGATGAACGTGCAAGGTAGTCTCAGATGTCTTTTGGTTTCTATGCCATGATCTTGATGGAGATACATGGATGTCGGTGTATATTTAACTATTTGCACTATTGTTTGTACAATACAACTGGTTCATATCGTATGGGATGGATGTCAAAGTGGTATAGTACCTCCCGACATCGCCGGCCAAGTGAAAGCATCTATGCCCCTAAAAATGGTTTTGGTAATTAATGAATTTATGTGAATATGCGACTAACGTGCTTAATGAGTATGCAAAGGTTAAGTCCATATATTGGTGACAAGATGCAAGCCAAAGGTTAAAGGTGAATACCCAAAATGGCTCAAGGCAAATGTATACTTAGAATATGATCCATTTTCTATTTTTACCGGTCTTAAGGAGAAAAGGTGGAAGACCGGATTATAGGGTAGATAATCGTACCATAAAGAGGGATCATGGCAAGTAGCTTGATAGCAATTTTTATGTGCCATTTGGATCAAATTAGATGCATGCATTTATCAAAAATTAGTTTTAAAACCAAAACTGTGCTCTGTCTAGAAGAGCGGTAGTTCCACAGATTTCAATGTCGGAACTACCGCAGGGCGGTAGTTCTGCTGGTAAAATCGGAACTACCGGCGCCAAAAGCTCCGAACCGAGCGGAGCCTTTTTTCCAGAGAGCACCCTCCGGGTGTTTCCAAGTCTTTGCGGGATCGGAAGTACCGGCGCTTTCAACGCCGGAACTACCACAGGGAGCGGTAGTTCCGCATTTTGGAGCGGTACTTCTGGCGCCCGGAAGCTCCAGAGGATGAGCGGAACCTTTTTTTCAGAGAGCACCTCCGGATGCAATCTGAGATTTCACGGAGCGAAAGTACGGCGATTTCAACGCCAGAACTATCACAATGTGCGGTAGTTCCGCTATCCAGAGCGGTACTTCCGGAGCCCAGAAGCTCCGGAGGTAGAGCAGAGCCTTTTTTCCAGATAGCGCCAAATTTGGGACTTTTGGAAGTTCGGATCAAGCGGTAGTACCATGCCGACTTTGCGGAACTACCGGAGAGCGCTAGTACCGCAAGTTTCAACGGCGGTAGTACCGCGCCGACTTTCCAACAGTCACTGCAGAGCTCTGACATAGCCGTTCTGTCGCGCCAGAAATAGGAGCGGTAGTACCGGCCCCATAACGGTGGTAGTACCGCTCATCCTGAATTTTTCAGGAAATTGTGCCAAATGGCTAGTTTTGGTTGGTGGATGGTAGAAATACCTGTACCACTGTTCAAGGACAGCAAGAAGAGACCCTGTTGTAGGGGTGGCCCAACCCCCCGCGACTGGGCCGTGCAACTAGTCCAACATATAATAGGCCCAATAATGTAGAGGAATATACCAGTGTAAATATACCAATGTACCATCATCCTTTGTAAGTACTAAGGGGTAGAATGGGGGTTTCCGATTCTACCCCACTCAGATATATAAACCCCCAGGAGGGGCAAAGGGGGGACATCCTCTCATTCTCACCAACACTCCCACAGACTTGGCTCTCCTCTTCCTCCTCTACTAGTCCCCTTCTTTCATGTTTGGCCCGTAGCTACAACAGATGGCCGCCACTGTGACGCCTCCGCAACAACTTCGCCGGCCTCCACTCGCCTCCGCGCCGCGGAAGGCGGTATCCCGGCCTTCGCACGTCCCAGACTCCGGGCTTCACGTTGAAGGCGTCGGACGGCCACACCGGGCTTCGCGTCGGAATTGTCGGACTGCCACACCGGGCTTCGCATCGCCGTCCTCGACTTCGGCTCCAAGCCTACTGCCTCCGCAAAGTCGCCTCCGCCTCCGTGTAGCTCTACAATGGACTGCTCATGTCGTAAAAAGCTACCAGGGAGTGGGAGGTCGAACTTCTCTTTGCTGGGCAAGGCGTGGCTTCCGGACGTAGCCACCATGGAGACAAAGCAGGCCCGTCCCTGGGCAAGTGCGGCCGTCTGCGATCGCACAGGGCCCCAATTTCGGGGTCCTCAATACCTTGTGTGACCCAATAGTATATAAGTCGGTCTCTATTTTTGGCCCAAGTCCTATTGATACGTGGCCGGTAGCCCAAAACAATACTCGCGTCTATTCGACTTCACGATCATGCCGACTCCTCTCCTCCTAGTCGTGCGTGTGGCGTGTCTTCATTCTTCCCGACGAGTCAAGCTCAACGTGCCATGTAGACTACAAGTGAGTGATCTCGCTTTCCCTTTTGTTTTGGTTTGCACAGAATCAACTTACTTTGGCGATCAATCTTCTATTTTGTTTGATGGGAATATATCCGAGAAGTTCCGGACTTCCAATGATTCATCCATCATTTTTTCTTGGAAATAAAATTTTGTTTTTCTCACTTGGTCTTCCATGTTTGATGAGGAAATAAGAGGCCCGAGGAAAATCAACTGCAGAAAACAAGTTTATTCCTTTATCTCAAAGGGTGCTTTCTGTGCAGCCCATCCACTCAGTCATAACATAATTGCGGGTACTCAAGTTAGCTTGCTTACATCTTTGATTAAGAATGGGACACAAAAAAATCTGACTCTACAAGTGACAATCCATATTGAATTTATGTATACGCTGAATGCCATTATGTCTTAACTTCCGTATTGAATTGGGAAAATTTTAGTTATTTTTCATTAAGAATTAGATATCACATTTGAGTCAGTTGGCAAATATTGACTAGTCATTCCTCTTTAGTTCTCATGCATCTACTCGTCTAGTGTTTCAAGATCCAAACCATTAGCCATGTCTTCTGCAAACCATTTGCTCGAAGAACACCAAAAGAATGATGATGTTCAAGTAAATATTATGCGACGAAGGGTTGAATAGGTACAATTCATAACATATTACATTTTAATGTAATACATTATTGTTTATATATTATTTATGGTCCTATTTCGCTAGCCTACGAGGCCCCGTTTTAGACTTTGCACAGGGCCTTGGTTTTGGCCGGGACGGCCCTGCAAACGCGGGAGGGCCGACCTCTGCATTCTAGCGCCACCTTTGCCTCCATTTCGGGCTTCGCCAGCGCGCCCCAACTCTGAGCCTCCGCGTTCGGCTCCAAACTTCTACGCCGACCAAGTCCGTCTAGGTGGGCAAGCAAGGTACTGTACCTTGAAGTCATTTCATGATGGCACATGTCCCGTCAAGATTCGCTTTTGCAATTTCTACTTGACTGGCTTGTCCCCTGTTTTCATTGCCATCATCGCATGTTTATTGGCCTGGCCTCGGACTCTTTTATTGCTGTTGCGTCCTCTTTCGTACAACGGTGTTTGATCGGCTTTTGGCTTAAAATCGCACGATGGCCTCGCGCCTCGGCGTACTCTCCGGAGTATAAAATAAGACGTGGATGATATTCCTACGCACTCTACGGAGTATAAATAAGACGTAGCGTCGAGATCCGCCTCCGCACGCGCCAGTCTACGGACTATAAATAAGACGTAGCGTCGAGGTCCGCCTCCGCACGCGCCAGTCTACGGACTCTAAAATAAGACGTAGCGTCGACGTCCGCCTCCGCATGCGCCAGTCTACGGACTCTAAAATAAGACGTAGCGTCGAGATCCGCCTCCGCACGCGCCAGTCTACGGACTCAAAATAAGACGTAGCGTCGAGGTCCGCCTCCGCACGTGCCAGTCTACGGACTCTAAAATAAGACGTAACGTCGAGGTCCGCCTCCGCACGCGCCAGTCTACGGACTCTAAAATAAGACGTAGCGTCGAGGTCCGCCTCCACACGCACCAGTCTACGGACTCAAAATAAGACGTAGCGTTGAGGTCTGCCTCGCACGCGCTAGTCTACGGACTCTAAATAAGATGTAGCGTCGGGGTCCGCCTCCGCACGCGCCAGTCTACGGACTCTAAAATAAGACATAGCGTCGAGGTCCGCCTCCGCACGCGCCAGTCTACGGACTCTAAATAAGACGTAGCGTCGAGGTCCGCCTCCGCACGCGCTAGTCTACGGACTCTAAAATAAGACGTAGTGTTGAGGTCCGCCTCTGCGCGCGCCAGTCTATGGACTCTAAAATAAGACGTAGCGTCGAGCTCCGCCTCCGCACGCGCCAGTCTACGGACTCTAAAATAAGACGCAGTGGGGGGACGCCTCCGCGCACACTCTTTTTGAAGGTAGGGGAACGGCGGCTCCGCCTCCCTGCCTCCGCGCGCGTAGCGCTCTCGGCCTACGCCGCAAGCGCCCGCTCTCCGCGGGCACTCTTTTTGAAGGTAGGGGAACGGCGGCTCCGCCTCCCAACCTCCGCGCGCGTAGCGCCCCCGGCATACGCCGCAAGTGCCCGCTCTCCGCGAGCACTCTTTTTGAAGGTTGGGGAACGGCGGCTCCGCCTCCCTGCCTCCGCGCACGTAGCGCCCTCGGCCTACGCTGCAAGCGCCCGCTCTCCCCGGGCACTCTTTAGGGGTGGAAACGAGCCGAGCCGAGCCGGCTCGAGCCAAGCTTGCCCAAGCTCGTTTCAACAGGCGGCTCGGCTCGGCTCGTTTTGAGAACGAGCTAAGAAAGCGGCTTGGCTCGGCTTGAAGAAAGGCTCGAGCCAGCTCGCGAGCCTTCACGAGCGAGAGCGAGCGGTCGTGTGGGACTTCCTCGGCGGTGCGGCGTGCGCCCTCCATCTGCACCTCACCCGCATCAACACGTCGAGCTCACGGAGGTGAGAGCTCACCACGCCGTGAGGCGGTGAGCCCATTGGATGCGACTCCACTTCCTCACCTCGGCGGCGTCGCGCACCTTGCGATCCGGCGATGAAGGGTGGCGTCGACCGCGGCGAGGGAGGAGACGAAGACAGAGCGGGGCGTGGAGGCTGCCGAGAGGCGATGGATCGGTGGCAATCGGTGAGCTCTGCGGCGCGCATCGGTGGGGACGATGGCGCCGGTGGGGACGATGGCGGCGCTGTCAAATCCCCGATTTAGGAATCAATCAAAGAGAGACAAAGACAATAGTAGGAACCTGGAGAAAATCACAAAAGGGGAAGAAAGTCATCTCGAGCTCTGCCGACGGAGCAAGGTCAAGCCTCGCTCCTCAGATCCTACCCGGCCGCCGGCGTCGCTGCGTCGTCATCGTCGTCGCCGCTGTCCCCATCGCCACGCTCGGGGGCATCTCCGCGGTTCCGCCTGCGGATCTGGCCGCCGCCACCAGCTCGGTCGCTCCGCCGCTCCCCGAGCAGTGTCCCCGCGCCGCCGCAGCGAGAGGAGAGGCGGGGAGGAGCTCGGGACGGGCGCCCGGCCACCGAGTGGCGCTGCTGCTCATCGGTGCCGACGCGCTCGCCTTCCATGCGCGGCGGCGAGACCAAGAATCGGGAGGGAGGCGGTGCCACGACTAGGCGGCGGGAGTGGGAGACGGAGAACAATCGAGCCAAAAAGCTGCAAGGCGGGGATCGGGTGGGGAGATGAGTTGACGGGAGGGGAGAACAACCGAGCCAAAAAGCTTGCGGCCGGCCACGAGCGGCTCGAGCTCGGCTCGAATATTTTACGAGCTATGAAGAAGGCTCGGCTCGGCTCGAATTTTCACGAGCTCGAGCCGAGCCGGCTCGGCTGCGTTCGAGCTCGAGCCGAGCCACGAGCTTCAAGCTATTTTTCCACCCCTAGCACTCTTTGTGAAGGTAGGGGAACGGCGGCTCCGCCTCCTCGCCTCGCGCGTGGCGCCTCGGCCTCTGGCTGCAGCGCCGCCTCGCGTGCACTCTTTACGAAGGTAGGGGCGGCGGCTCCGCCTCCTCTCGCGCGGTAGCGCCGGCCTCGCTGCAGCGCCGCCCTCGCGGGCACTCTTTCGAAGGTAGAGGAACGGCGGCTCCGCCTCCACTGCCTCGCGCGTAGCGCCGCCTCGCCGCAGCGCCGCCCCGCGCCACTCTTTCGAAGGTAGTGGGCGGCGTCTCGCCTCCACCTCGCGCGCGTGGCGCCTCGGCCTCTGCTGCAGCGCCCGCTCTCGCGGGCACTCTTTTGAAGGTAGAGGCAGCGGCTCCGCTCCCCTCTGCGCGCGTAGCGCCCTCGGCCTCGTCGCAGCGCCCGCTCTCGCGGGCACTCTTTTGAAGATAGAGGAAGCGCGCTCCGCCTCCTCGCCTCGAGCGCGTAGCGCCTCGGCCTCTGCTGCAGCGCCGCGCTCGCGGGCACTCTTTATAAAGGCAGGAACGGCGGCTCCGCCTCCACCTCGCGCGCGTAGCGCCTCGGCCTCTGCTGCAAGCGCCGGCCTCCGCGGCACTCTTTCTAAAGGTAGAGGAACGGTGGCTCCGTCTCCTCGCCTCGCGCGCGTAGCGCCGGCCTCTGCGCTGCGCGCCGCTCGCGGGCACTCTTTGAAGGTAGGGGAACAGCGGCTCCGCCTCCTGCTCTCGCGCGTAGCGCTTCGGCCTCGCCGCAGCGCCGCGCCTCGTGGGCACTCTTTACGAAGGTAGGGGCACGCGGCTCCGCCACCGCCTCGCGCGTGGCGCCTCGGCCTCGCCGCAGCGCCGCCCTCTGCGGGCACTCTTTACGAAGGTAGAGAACGCGCTCCGCCTCCGCCTCGCTGCGTAGCGCCCTCGGCCTCTGCCGCAGCGCCCGCGCTCGCGGCGCTCTTTTGAGTAGGGAACAGCGGCTCCGCCTCCACCTCCGCGCGCGCGCCGCCTCGGCTGCGCTGCAAACGCCCGCTCTCGCGGGCACTCTTTGTGAAGGTAGGGGCGGCGGCTCCGCCTCCACCGCCTCGCGCGTAACGCCCCGCCAACTTTGCAGCGCCGCCTCTCGCGGGCCTCTTTCGAAGGTCGGGAAGGCGGCTCGCCTCGGCCTCGCGTGCGTAGCGCCCGGCATACGCCGCAGCGCCCGCTCTCTGCGGGCACTCTTTTCGAAAGTAGGGAATGGCGGCTCGCCTCCTCCTCGCGCGCGTACGCCCTCGGCCTCTGCTGCAGCGCCGCGCTCCGCCGCGCGCATCGTTTTTGAAGGCGAGGGAACGGCGGCTCGCCTCCTCCTCGCGCGTGTAGCGCCTCGGCCTACGTTGCAGCGCGCCCTCCGCGGGCGCTCTTTACAAGATAGAGGAACGGCAGCTCGCCTCGCTTTGGCCGCGTAGCGCCTCGACCTCGCTGCAATCGCCGCTCTCGCGGGCATTCTTTGAAGGTAGAGGCGGCGGCTCGCCTCCCGGCCTCGCGCGTAGCGCCAAGATACGCCGCAGCGCCCGCTCTCGCGGGCACTCTTTTGAAGGTAGGGAACGGCGGCTCCGCCTCCACCTCCTCGCAGCGTAGCGCCCGCGGCCTACGCGGCAAACACCCGCTCTCCGCGGGCACTCTTTTTGAAGGTAGGGGAACGGCGGCTCCGACTCCCAGCCTCCGCGCGTGTAGCGCCCCCGGCATACGCCGCAAGCGCCCGCTCTCCGCGGGCACTCTTTTTGAAGGTAGAGGAACGGCGGCTCCGCCTCCCTGCCTACGCTGCAAGCGCCCGATCTCCGCAGGCACTCTTTTTGAAGGTCGGGGAACGGCGGCTCCGCCTCCCTGCCTCCGCGCGTATCGCCCTCGGCCTACGCTGAAGCGCCCGATCTCCGCGGGCACTCTTTTTGGAGGTAGGGGAATGGCGGCTCCGCCTCCCTGCCTCCGTGCGCGTAGCACCCTCGGCCTACGCTGCATGCGCCCGCGCTCCGCGAGCACTCTTTGTGAAGGTAGGGGAACGGCGGCTCCGCCTCCCTGCCTCCGCGCGTGTAGCGCCCTCGTCCTACGCTGCAAGCGCCCGCCCTCCACGGGCACTCTTTCTGAGGGTAGGGGAACGGCGGGTCTGCCTCCCTGGCTCCACGCGGTAGCGCCCTCAGCCTACGCTGCAAGCGCCCGCCCTCGCGGGCACTCTTTTTGAAGGTAGGGGAACGGCGGCTCCGCCTCCCTGCCTCCGTGCGCATAGCGCCCTCGGCCTACGCTGCAACCGCCCGCCCTCCGCGGGCACTCTTTTTGAAGGTAGGGGAACGGTGGCTCTGCCTCCCTGCCTCCGCGCGCGTAGCGCCCGCGGCCTACGCGGCAAGCGCCCGCTCTCCGCGGGCATTCTTTTTGAAGGTATGGGAACGGCGGCTCCGCCTCCCAGCCTTTCCAGCGCGTGCGCCCGAGCATAGCCAGCGCCCCGGCATACGCCGCAAGCGCCTGCTCTCCGCCTCGCGGGCACTCTTTTTGAAGGTAGGGGAACGGCGGTTCCACCTCCCTGCCTCCGCGCGCGTAGGGCCCTCGGCCTACGCTGCAAGCATCCGCTCTCCGCGGGCACTCTTTTTGAAGGTAGGGGAACGGCGGCTCCGCCTCCCAGCCTCCGCGCGCGTAGCGCCCCCGGCATACGCCGCAAGCGCCCGCTCTCCGCGGCACTCTTTTTGAAGGTAGGGGAACGGCGGCTCCGCCTCCCTGCCTCTGCGCGCGTAGTGCCCTCGGCCTACGCTGCAAGCGCCCGCTCTCCGCGGGCACTCTTTTTGAAGGTAGGGGAACGGCGGCTCTGCCTCCATGCCTCCGTGCGCGTAGCGCTTTCGATCTACGCCGCAAGCGCCCGCTCTCCGCGGGCCCTGTTTTTGAAGGTAGGGGAACGGCAGTGTTGCCTTCTTGCCTCTTTGTGCGTAGCACCCCCGGCCTACGCCGCAAGCGCCCGCTCTCCGCGGGCATTATTTTTTACGGTAGGGGAAAGGCGTCGACCTGGCTCCGGCGCACCTCCGGCATAGGACTTCGTCGTCCGCCTGGGAGGCATCACCTCGGCGGGACGCCACGGCTCCGGCACGGCTCCGGCGCAGGACTTCGCTGTCCGCCTCGTAGGCATAGCCTCGGCGGGATGGCACGGCTTCGGCGCAAGACTTCGCCGTCCGCCTTGTAGGCATTGCCTCAGCAGGACGGCACGACTCCGGCGCAGGACTCCGCTGTCCGCCTTGGCGGGACGGTCCGGTCCTAGTGCAGGTCTTCGCTGTCCGCCTTGTAGGCATTGCCTCGGCGGGACGGCTCCACTTCGCCGTCTGCCTGGGAGGCCTTGCCTCGGCGGGACGGCCTGGCTTCGGCGCAGGTCTTCGCCGTCCGCTGCGTAGGCATCACCTCGGCGGGACGGTCCGGTCCTAGCGCAGGACTTCGCTGTCCGCCTTGTAGGCATTGCCTCGGCGGGACGGCACGTCTTCGGCGCTCCACTTGCCGTCAGCCTGGGGGCCTTGCCTCGACGGGACGGCACAACTCCGGCGCAGGACTCCGCCGCCCGCCTCGTGGGCATTGCCTCGGCGGGACGGGACTCCGCCGACCGCCTCGTAGACATCGCCTCGCGCGGGACGGCACGGCTCCGACGCAGAACCTCGCCGCCCGCCTTGTAGGCATCACCTCGGCGGGACGCCACGTCTTCGGGGCTTGACTCCGCCGTCTGCCTCGTAGGCATCACCTCGGTGGGACGGCAGAGCTCCGGCGCAGGACTCCGCAGTCCGCCTTGGATAGACGACCCGGCTTCAGAGTAGGAGTTCGCGAGTCTCTTCGTACCTACTAGTTGCATCGACTCGCCAGTCGGTACCCTCGCGCTTGCTGTCGGGGAACGGGGGGCTGGGTTAGGTGATCACGTCAGCTCGCCCATCGGGACCTCAGCGCTTGCTGTCGAGGGAGTACTATTGTAGGGGTGGCCTAACCCCTCACGACTGGTCCGTGCAACTAGTCCAACATATAATAGGCCCAATAATGTAGAGGAATATATCAGTGTAAATATACCAATGTACCCTCATCCTTTGTAAGTACTAAGGGGTAGAATGGGGTTTCCCATTCTACCCCACTCATATATATAAACCCCCAGGAGGGGCAAAGGGGAGGACATCCTCTCATTCTCACCAACACTCCCACAGACTTGGCTCTCCTCTTCCTCCTCTACTAGTCCCCTTCTTTCCTGTTTGGCCCGTAGCTACAACAGACCCAGTGAACATTTCTTGAGCATAGAGCATTCATTCCACCCTTTGTTCTCTCTTGTGCATTCAATTTGAGGTGGTTGGGCAAATTTAGTGCATTGTATTCATTAGTTGATCCTTGGCACTAGTTTGCAAATCAAGTGAAGCCCAGGTCTATTACTCTTGGTGTTTGCCGACATCTGGACGATTGGGAGGTGTTTGATTGGTGATCTTCTCAAAGACGATTGTGAGAAAACCCGACGTTCGTGTGAAGGTTGGAGCTCACCTACCCGGAGCGGGGAAGAGCTACCTCTAGTGATCGAGGTGTTTCGGCTTAATTTGTGAAGTCAGTCCGATTGGTTCAGGCTAACCTCAACGTGAACTAGTGGAAACCGGTAAGTTTCTGATCACCACGGTAAAACATCGATTATGTACATCTCTCACTTTCTTCCTTCTAGCTCTTGTTTGTGTACTTTATTGTGATCATTTGCTTGACTTAGAGCTAGCATTGTTATTTACTTGACTAAAATTGTGTAGGATTAATTGCTTTACATTCTTGCTATTAAAATTGTAAAGAGTTGATTAAGTAGTCAAGAAAAATTAAAAAAACCTCTTATTCGCCCCCTCTAGTCGGTATCCTTGATGCTACACCAAGGTTTGTACAATACAACTGGTTCATATCGTATGGGATGGATGTCAAAGTGCTATAGTACCTCCTGTCATTACCGGCCTTGACTTGGATGGCATTGTATCTGAGTGACAGCATCGACGCAACGGTCCCGAGCATCAGCGGGACCCCAACGATGATGATCGGCAAGGTGACCTTGAGCTTTGCCTTTGTGATGTCTGATGTGCCACCGCCATCATTGACCGACACACATTGGACGAGAGTGACGCTGCTAGGATGACATCGTCCAATCAGAGGCTAGAACTTGTGGCGGTGATACGTAGTAGAATGATGAAGATACAACAATTGATGCTGGTACAGGCACTAGGAGTAGCATCCTGCCTACTGAAACTAGCTAGAGCTAAAGTGACTGAACCAACAACCTGTGGATGTGGGAGCTTGGTTGGTGGCGTTGCCATCGTGCACGCGTATATATTAGTATAGTGGTATATGTATAAGCTTTGTTTGCTATTGCAACGCACGAGCACAAGACTAGCATTAGTAGATTTACCAATTCACCCCTTTGAAAAAAAGAGATCAACTAGGCACTGCACACCACCTTTAAACAAAAACAAAAATCATTTAAGAAAAGGAAAAAGGTAGGTAGCTTATATATATTGTCCCATCGAACCCTAGGTTTTATCTCCCATCACTCTCTTCCATCACCTCCAAAACGGTTCTAACATCTTCTTCTTTTCACCATCTCCTCCATTCTCGGCTTATCCACCTATTCCCACCATGTCTTGACCTGCTTCTCTTCGACTCTTCCTCTTCCTCTTCCAACTTCCCCTTATTGTCGACTAAGTACTTCACTTCTCCCTTACCACATACTTCTATAGACTCTTCCTCTTCCTCTTCCAACTTCCCTTCCTATTGGATAGCGATTAAATTACTTCAATCTCCCCGCACGAACTACCACTAGCGCGATTGAACTTATCACTTTATTAGTAACCCTTTTGAACAACATGATATATTATTCTATGCAAATTGCTGCTGAAATTATGTGCTACCACATACTTCTATAGTTGAAGACGTCTTTGCAATCAATTAGGACCAACTGAGGCTTCAACCATTTGAAGATCTGAGGTGGCCGCTTCATCGAATCCCTCTATCGAGCATCAGCGTCCTTTGTTCTCGTGGCCTACCCCACCCACGGCATGCCAATACTTTCACAACTAATAACACCATTATAGTCTATCGTCATCCTTTGTCAAATCCTAATCTAGCTGAAGTTTAAAGGTTGGTTCCAATCGTCGGCGTCCATCTTACTAGCGGACCGCGCTCATCACGTACTAGAGATCGGACGGCCGGGATCTGCCCACAAAACCCGCACGGCCTCGAGCACCTCGTCTCCCTCCCGTGCCCATTTCCACCCTCCAAACCAAAAGCAGATCGAAATCCTAGGGGCTAGGGTTACCTCACCCTCCCCGCACCACCATCCCCATCGTCCGATCCGATCCGCCCAAACCCTCCTCGCCATGACCCACCACGACGGCAAGCCCTACCAGCCGCGCCGGGGCCCCGAGCGCCCTCGTCCGCCTCCGCAGCCAACGGAGGACGCGGCGCCGCCTGCCGCGCCGGAGGCGGACCACCTCGCGGCGGCCGCCGAGGCGGAGGCGTTGAGCAGGTACGAGGAGGAGCACGGGCAGGAGATGGAGGAGGAGGAGAAGGATGAGGAGGATGTCGATCCGAGGGAATCCGACCGATTGAGGCAATTCTCAGAAATTGGAATGCAGGAAAAGGAAGCAACGAGAGGAAAAGAGGAAAGTATCGCTCATCACTCTTGCTAGGCAAAAGTGATAGTCGGCAAAAGCATAGCACTTCCATTGCCCCTTCGAATATAAGAGTCTGCACAAAGTTAAGCATGTGGCCCATTACAGCGATTACATCAAAATAAACGACACATCAAAAGCTAAATTAAGTAACTAATCGCATTGTCTTAATCCGCCAAGTCAAGGCGAGTTGAGCCGTTGATTTCCTCCAACCAAGAAGGACCCATCATAGCCATCCAACCGACTTAACTTGCGGCGTTAACCTCATCAGAATAGAACAACGAACTCATACTCCAGATTCTGACACTTCCTCCCTTGAGATTATACTTGTCCTCAAGTATCTGAAGCAGGGAACCACGATTGAATAGTCTGCGAATAGAATTCGGGAAATACACTTTTAAGGAAGTCTGCGTCCTCCCATGAAGTCTCCTCAGTTGGTAAATTCTCCCACTAACCAACCATTGGGTTACCAGTCGATCTCGCCTGGGTAGAGCTCTGGTCTCCAAAACTGCTGCTGGTTCAGTTTTAAGCTTCCCGTCTGGACTGACCAAAGGAAGGTCAGGGCTGGGAATAACATTCGGGCCACAATGTCGCTTGAGCTGGCTTACATGGAACACAGGGTGGATGCCAACACCCTCCGGCAGAAGAAGCTTATACGCCACTTTCCCCACCTTCTGTATCACTCTAAATGGGCCATAGAACCGGCTAGTGAGTTTGAGAGCTTGCCTGAGCCCAAATGCAGTAGTTCTATAAGGTTGCATTTTCAAGTATACCATATCACCCATTTCAAATTGTCTTTCACTGCGCTTCTTATCAGCATACTTCTTCATTCGAGTCTGAGCTTGAGCTAGATTCTCTTTCAATCTCTTAAGCATAATCTCTTTCTCTTTCAAGAAGTCTCTTGCTTCATCATCTTTAGGTCCAGGGATACTCATTTCATTGATGAGGGGAGGAGGAAACCCGTAAAGTGCCTGGAAAGGGGTTACCTTAAGTGAGGTATGGAAGGTGGTGTTGTACCACCATTCAGCAAGTGACAGCCACGACACCCAACGCTTAGGTTCTTGGAAAGCCATGCACCTCAAATAAGTTTCAACGCATTGATTAACCCTCTCCGTTTGTCCGTCCGTTTGAGGATGATAAGCTGAGCTGAACTTCAACTCCACTTTTAGAGATTTAAAGAGCTCTTGCCACAATTTGCTAGTGAAAATACGATCTCTGTCGGATACAATCGCCAAAGGAAATCCATGCAGCTTGAAAACGTTGTCAATGAATGCTTGAGCAACAGTCTGGACTGAATATGGGTGAGTTAGAGGAATAAAATGCGCATACTTTGTTAATCTGTCAACAACAACTAAAATTACTTCATAGCCCTTTGATTTCGGCATCCCTTCAATGAAATCCATGGAGATATGGGTCCAAGCCATATCAGGAATGGGTAGGGGCTCTAAAAGGCCAGGATATTGGCAATGTTCAGCCTTGGAGCGTTGGCAGACAGGGCAGTCTTGAACTAGAGTTTGCACATCCCTTTTCAGTCCTGGCCAGTAGAAAAGATTCTTCACCCTTTGGTAAGTCGCCACCATTCCAGAATGTCCTCCTACAGCAGATGAGTGAAATGAATGCATGATCTGCTGTCTTAGCTCTGCGTCATCTCCCACATAAAGTCTACCCTTGTATCTTAACACACCCGAGTGGAGGGTAAAACCAGAATCAGGGTCAGGAGCAACTGTAAGGCGCTCAATCATTTCTTTACAGTGAGTATCCGAGGTATAACTCTTCTCCAGTGCTTCCACCCAAACAGGAACTGCAGTAGATATAGCCTGTAGCTCAGTTCCCCTCCTAGATAAAGCGTCAGCCACCTTATTCTCCTTGCCCTTTTTATATTCAATCAGATAATCAAACTCAAGCAGCCTCAGCAAGAGTTTGTGTTGTATCCCTTCACCAATTCTTTGATCTGCCATAAACTTGAGACTTTGTTGATCCGTCTTAATCACAAGTTGAGTACCCAAAAAATAATGCCTCCATCTCTTCAACGACTCAATTATAGCCAAGGCTTCTTTATCATAAGTTGATAGAGTTGACGACTTAATCCCTAACGTCTTGCTGAAGTAAGCAATAGGTCTCCCCTTCTGCATGAGTACAGCTCCGATCCCTTTCCCGCTAGCATCTGTCTCCAGGACGAATTGTTCATGGAAATCAGGAAGAGCTAACACCGGAGCTGTAATTAACTTAGATTTCAATTCCTCAAAGGCCTCATCTTGACTTTTTCCCCAACTGAATCCTTCTTTCTTCAGCATGTCATGCAAAGGTCGGCAGATAAGACCATAATCTTTGATGAACCGTCGGTAGTACCCCGTCATTCCGAGAAAACTGCGCAATGGGACACATTCTGTGGTTTAGGCCAGTCTCGAATAGCTTGGATCTTCTTTGGGTCAGTGGCCACTCCATGTCCACTGATAATATGACCCAAGTACTCCACTTGATCGGCAGCAATAACACATTTGGTACGGTTAGCAAATAGCCTCTGTTTCCTCAAGATATCCAGCACCAGGGTCAAATGCTGCTCATGATCCTCCTCATTTCTGCTATACACCAAGATGTCATCGAAAAAGACCAAAACAAACCTCCTCAGATACTTGGCAAAAATGGTGTTCATAAGGGACTGAAAAGTGGCTGGAGCGTTTGTTAAACCGAATGGCATGACTAAGTATTCGAAATGACCCAAATAAGTGCGGAAAGCAGTTTTGAATACATCTTCTGGCTTCATCCTTATCTGATGATACCCAGACTTCAAGTCTAACTTACTGAATACAGTGGCCCCATTCAGCTCATCCAATAGATCTTCGATGACTGGGATAGGATATCTATTCTTGGCAGTCAGCGCATTGAGTTTCCTATAGTCCACACATAGCCTCCAAGAGCCGTCCTTCTTCTTGACCAAAATAGCTGGAGAAGCAAAGGGACTTGAACTAGGTTGGATCACTGATGATTCCAAAAGCTTGTGAACTTGCTGCTCCATTTCCGCTTTCAATTGATGTGGAACACGGTATGGGCGGATGTTGGGAGGATTAGCCCCATCCTTGAGAGGGATTGAATGGTCACACCCTCTTTCAGGTGGCAATCCTTGAGGATCTTGAAATATATCTTGATAGGAGTCGAGTAGGTGCTGGAATCTAGCCTTCAAGGGTGCAGCTTCTTCCATCTGACCAGAATGCTGTAAGTCTATCACATATCCACATACACTTTTATTTATCACTTTGTCCCAATTCTTTGGACTGATCACCTTGACTGAAAGAGTTGATTGCTGCTCTTCAAGAACTGTGTCATCCACCCCATTTTTCTTTATGGTCAACCTCCTCATTTTCAAATCCAAACTCACTGGGCTATGCTGGTACATCCAATCACACCCTAGCACAATATCATACCCCCTCAATGGCAATATCTTAAAGGAGTTACAGAATTTCTCTTTACCAATGTGATAATCAGCCTGGGCTATATAAGATCCCGTCAACAGAGTACCTCCCCCAGCTACCGTGACTTTTTGCAAAGGTGTCAAGTGGATTTTACAAGTGGTCTCAGTGGCAAACTTTAAGTCAATAAAGGTATGCGAGCTCCCACTGTCCACTAGTGCTATTCCTTGTTTTCCTCCTATCTTGACCTGCAGTGTATATGTCGATACCCCTTCCATACCACATACTGCTTGGAGGGATATATGCATGAGTTGCCCTTCAGTCTCTGAGGGTGAGGATGGTTTTTCTGTGGTTTCTTCCTGCCCTCCACCTTGATCTTCTTCTTCTGCTGGGGCTGCCTCATTTTCTTCACTTACCATTAGATTAACCTGTTGGTATTGTTTGCATTTGTGCCCCAGGTACCACTTATCTCCACAATATCTGCAAATCCCCGGAGTGAATGGTTTGTGGACCCCTTCTTTCTTGGAAGAATTAACCTCTGGAAGAGATTTGTGCCTTGGAAAGGAGGTAAACCCTTTGTTCTGCACCACATTAGAATGTTGAACATTTTTCTTAGCCATTGCACTAGCACCTCTCTCCATATCTCTCGCCATCCAGTAAGCCTCACACAAACTTTGCGGCTTCAGGGGTTTCAGATAATATTTGATATCGTTTCTCAATCCATTAATGAAACATTTGACAAAGAAGGGAGTGTTCTGTAAAGGGTTCTCGCCTTTGTATAATGCCATAAGCTCTTCAAACTTGTCAATATAGTCAGAGACACTCAAACTGTACTGTTTGACTGAATGGAAATTTTCTAGCACTTCATAATCACTGTGTTGGGCAAACCGTTCGCATAACATAATACAAAATTCAGACCACCGGGGTGGATTCCATAACATCCCAGTACTCCTCAACCATCTATCAGCCTTCCCAGTCATATACATTTGCGCCAGGGCAAACTTTGTCTCCTCAGGTACACTAGCCATCGCAAAGTAAGTTTCACTTTGCCTAATCCACTCCTTAGGCTCTCCCCCATCAAATTTCGGAAAATCTAATTTCGGCCCTTTAGCAATAGATTGGTAAAATTGGTGCGTCCTGTCATTGCTAGGGTTAAGGTTCCACTGCCTGGCTTGGTACTGATAGTTAGGTGGATTCAAGTGTTCTCTAGGGTTTGGAAACCACTGTCTATCCAGGCCCGGTTCTTGAGTAGGGTTCAAATGATTCAGAGTAGGGGATGAAAAAGAAGATTGCGGCCCTTGATCCAAACCCCACCCAGTAGCAACGGCAGAAAAACCAGTAGAAGGGCGAGTGTGGTTACCATCTGGTGTTCCTCTCAGTTGTAGACCTTGAGTACTGTTGATGTTGGTGTGTCTCAATTCTTCCACCCTTCGAGCCATCTCCATCTCAATCTCTCCAGACGGCGCAACTTCGGGCATAGCCCTCCGCTCGGGTACTCTTGTTTGGGGGGTAGTGAACCCTTGCATCAAGGTCTCCATGCGAGTCAGTTGATCTTGCACACTGGTCATCTGGTTCTGCAGATCTCCCACCTTTCGCTCCAGAGCATCCACTCGATAAGTCGTTTCCGTTGTTTCTTGGCGGACCGCAGAGAGATCTGATGCCTCCTCTTCGTTCCTCGCCATGGTCTTGGTCATCCTACTCAAATTGACACAAGGCTTGGGGATTTTACCCGGAACAAGATCCGGAACCTTCACCTCGTCCCGATCGATGCGCGCCAATGCGGGAGGAAGATTAGGATTTTACTGAGAACCGAAGTTCCCAACCTATCGCTCCGATTCTTCCGCCGAGGACACGAGAGCTCTGATACCACAATGTCAGATCCCGGAGGGAATCCGACCGATTGAGGCAATTCTCAGAAATTGGAATCTGGGAAAAGGAAGCAACGAGAGGAAAAGAGGAAAGTATCGCTACTGCTACTGCTAGGCAAAAGTGATAGTCGGCAAAAGCATAGCACTTCCATTGCCCCTTCAGAATATAAGAGTACAGACCAAAGTTAAGCATGTGGCCCATTACAGCGATTACATCAAAATAAACAGCACATCAAAAGCTAAATTAAGTAACTAACTGCATTGTCTTAATCCGGCCAAGCTGGGCAGAGTTGAGCCGTTGATTTCCTCCAACCAGTAAGGACCCATCATAGCCATCCAACTGACTTAACTTGCGAAGCGTTAACCTCATCAGAATAGAACAACGAACTCATACTCCAGATTCTGACAGAGGAGGAGGAGGAGGAGGCGGAGGGGGATGGGCAGCATGAGCAGGACGGCGGCGCCGGGGAGGCCGTCCCGATGGACGCGGATGCCGCCGCGGCGGGCGCGGCCGCTGCCGCAGCGAGCGCACCGTTCGACCCGCACGGGGCGATGGTCGCTGGAACTGTGCCGCCCGTCTCGTCCAACCAGCTCACCCTGTCGTTCCAGGGCGAGGTCTACGTCTTCGACTCTGTCTCCCCTGATAAGGTCCCTCTCTCCCCTGCGGTTTTTAGTAGATATTTTTCATCTCTGCTAGCTTTCTGTGATGATTCGGTAGACTGGATTGATATTCCAAGGCGGTAGTGCTTTTTATTGCTTCCTCAGGTGCAAGCGGTACTTTTGCTGCTAGGAGGAAGGGAGCTGAACCCAGGCTTGGGCTCCGGATCATCGCCATCAGGGCCATACAGTAAGGTTGGGAGAAATTGATGGTGGATTATTTGTAGTGCTCAAGAATTATGTTTGCTGGTAAGATTGTTTGCTGAATGGTTCACATTGCGGGTATTTACTTTGCTTCAGAGGTTGAATTTTCCACACCGGGTGGCATCTTTGATGAGGTTCAGGGAGAAGCGGAAGGAGCGGAACTTTGATAAGAAGATCCGGTATACTGTTCGGAAGGAAGTTGCGCTTAGGTTGGTGCTAGCTGTTTAACATTGACTGGGAATTCCACTCATAATGCCTGAAATGCTACCAAGTTGGGACTCACCAAATTCTACCCTATATGTTTGAAATTGTTACATCTCTTGTGCACTATTGTTCCACTGTAACAAATTTTTTTTGTGGGAAGATATGCACATCCAAAGCATTTTGCATAATAAATTGATTAAATTATGATCAGTGTGAAGAGTGATTCATTGTTTCGAATTGTCTGGTCACTTTATTTATATACTGTTTCAAATTTCTATCTTGTGATTCTTGTCGGTTGTGCTACTATTGTTGCAGTTCTTAATTTAGATAAGATTATAAAGAGTACGTTGATTTGTATATTTTACAGTTGGTGTTTGTTATGTAGATTACTTCTGCATAGGTTATGCACAGAAACTCTTGTCAATTTACATATTTCCCTGTATTTATAGGATGCAGCGCAATAGAGGTCAGTTTACATCTTCAAAACCAAAGCCTGATGAAGCAACATCAGAATTGACAACTCCAGATGGCTCCCCAAATTGGGGATCAGTGGAAGGTCGACCTCCATCTGCTGCTGAGTAAGTTTACAAAATGTTTTTTGTTTTGTTTGTGGTTTATCTGTGTTTGACATTTCCAGCAATATTTCTAGATGCTTCAAAATGCTTTGTGCAGATTTTCTAGCTAGGCGTTGAGAATCATTGCTATGATTGCAATTAGGTGCTCTAGTATGTATCATTGTAGATGCCACGAATTGTGGACCAATGTTAATTTTCTGTAATTAGTACCAGAAAGAAGTACATGTTTCAGCACCCATATTTTTTTTCTAGCTTGTCTGACCTGGGGTATTCATATTTGGTTACTTTGTTAGCTGACTATTCTACAAGTAAATTTGATATAGATTGAACGTATTATCTGATACCTAAGCATACATGGACAGATGCTTCTTTCTATATGTATATGGTATTTGTATTTCTTAGATTTTGCCCCTTTTTTTTTGTCATTGTGGCTTCTTTAAGCATACAAAACGTCATTTGTGAATTGTGGTGATGGTTGTCTCCTTTCAAATTCTTTTAGATGCCATCACTGTGGTATTAATGCAAAGGCTACACCTATGATGCGTCGTGGACCTGAGGGGCCAAGAACATTATGCAATGCATGTGGCCTCATGTGGGCAAATAAGGTACTTGTAAATGCTTACTAGTACCGTTGCATATCTGGATTTAAGTTTTTTTATGGGAAAATCTGAATTTAAGTGAGGACAGTAACTTAGAAAGCAACTTTAGATCAAACTATGTAATTGACCCAGCAAAAGTTGTAACTTGTAAGAACTGCTTTAATGCTTGGAATGTTGTTTTACTTATTTTTGCTAGGGTCCCTTGTATTGAAACGGCTTACTTTACTATTAATTAATTTATATGTAAAAGTTAATTATATCCCCATACACGGTAAAGCGCTAGTCACCCACATTTATCTTGATTTATTTCTGTGTATCTAAGCAATCACTCTATTGACAATAATAATATTGCGTTCTTATTGTTTGATTTATATTATAGCGGTAAAGTGTAGATTTCTAGCAGTTATTCCCACTTGGTATCAAATTTGTTCTTTGTTTTCTGTATTTTTGGATGCTAACATTAGTTTGGATGAAGTTGATAGCAGAACAAAAAAAATCTAGATCAATGTAATGAAATGCATGGTGTGTATCTTTGGTTTTATTTAGTCTCTATTTAAATAAGCTTGCCAATTTTACTATTAATTTAGTGTTGACTATTTGATGTATTTTGTAGTGGATTAAGAGTAATTTGTATCTCAGCACTTTATAGAAGTTGAAGTATTTAACTGGTAAATAGTACTTTAAGGGTTAAAACTTTATTTGTTGACGAACTTAAGAAGTTTTTGGCAGTCCACAAATGGTCTGTTATACAGAAGGATGGGGGACTTCTAAATTCTACTTCACATAGTTTTCTCTTTCTGGTAATGTTTAGCAGTTAACACCTTACCTCACAAACGAGAAATTTATGTGTTCTAGTTTAGTTTGTTCTGTATAATCTCTTTATGCAAATTTTGATGAATTATTATGTTAATGCTCATCAAAGTATTATGTTAATGCTAGCAGAATTATAAACATTTCGTCCATTTTTTAATAGGGCATGATGAGGGACCTATCAAAAGCTTCTCCTGTACCACTGCAAGTTGTGCCATCAGCTCCAAATGATGGTGTAAGTCTTTTTATTAGCTGAGTCTATTTGGTTGAAACTTACCCTATAAGCTGGAAGGGAATAGTCCTTTAGGCTCAAATGAGTTGAATCCATATTTAATTATCTGACGAATGCATGATGCAAGTCCCAATGATGGTGCCCAATACTAAGCAGTAGGTGAAACTTTTGAAAATACTAGCTTGCTGCCGGTGCGTTGCTATGGATTTTTAAAATTTATCATACTATATGTTTTAAAACTCACGGGTGGTAAAAGTTTTTAGAATGTGCATACAAACATGTTCTAAAAGTTTTTAAATATGTCAAGTAAGTCGGAAGACGTCGATCACACCTCGTGGTCATAAGTTGGAAGACATTGACCACACCTCGTGGTCGTAGGTCGGGAGCTCTTGAGCACACCATGTCGTCACAAGTCGGAAGCCGTCGACCATCGCACGTGATCGTAGCCTCGTAGGTCGGGAGCGGTCGACCATCGCTGGTGCCTGGTGATCGTAAGTTGTCAACGGTCGACAATCGATCGTGGTCCTAAATCGGGAGCCTTTGACAATGGCTCATGGTCGTACATCAGAAGCCGACGACCATCGATCGTGGTCGTAAGTCGAAAGCCATCGAGGATACCTCGTGGTCGTAAGTTGGAACACATCGATCAACGCTCGTAGTCATAAGTCGGAAGACATCGACCACACCTTGTGATCGTAAGTCGAAACACATCGACCAGCGCTCATGGTCGTAAATTAGAAGCTGTCGATTACACCTCGTGGTCGTAAGTTAGAAGCCGTCGACCATCGCACGTGATCGTAGGTCGGGAGCGGTCGACCATCGCTGGTTGTCGTACATTGGCAGGCCTCCGGTGTGCTTGTGCCTTGTTGCCCGACTGTCAGCGCCAGTCTGCTCAGCCCCGACTTTGACCACGGCCCCGATTTCAACCACTGCTCCCTTCGACTTCAACCACTGCTCCCTTCAACTTCGACCACTGCCCCCTTCAACCTCTGTTCCCTTCAACCACGACCCTTCGATGTCGACCACTTCCCCCTTCGACCATGGCTTCGACTTCAACCACCTTGTGGGTCTTGCCGTCGAGAGTGGGGAGCTCGATCTCCGGGGTGACCTGAGGGTAGGCGGTGGGGATGTCCAACTGGAGGGGGAACTCGTAGCGGTGGAGGTTGTGGACGAATCAGCAGGTGCCCTCCGGGTTGGCGCTGTGACTACGATCATGACCGCTACGACCACGTCCACGGGCGCTATGACTACAACCATGACCACGACTTTGAGCACTGCCCCCTTCGACTTCGACCACTGCCCTCTTCAATCACTGTCCCCTTCGACCACGGTCCTTCGACGTTGACCACTATCCTCGTCTACCACAGCTTCGACGACGACCATGGATCTTCGACTTCGACCACTGCCCCCTTCGACCACGGCTCTTCGACGCCGACCACTTCCCCCTTCGACCATGGCTTCGATTTCGACCAAGGATCTTCAACTTTGACCACGGATCTTTGACTTCGACCACTGCCCCCTTCGACCACTGTCCCATTCGACCAAATGAGGAGAGAAGGCGGTGGGCAAATGCGTTGGGGAGGCGGCGACGAGAGGATGCGACGCTGCTGGGGGAAGTTGGGGGATTGCGACCAGACGCTGCTGTATGGGGAAGGAATTGGTGGTGGCGCTGAGGAGGAGGAGGCGCGGCACGAGAGTTCGAGGGAGAGGAGGCGGCGGTTGCGGGAGGTGGAGTGGTTGCTGGAGGCGGAGCATGCGGGGGAAGAGAAGAGGAGCGTGGCCCACGCGTCGGCCCGGCCTTTTTTACAAGGAGCGGAAGAACTACCTACATGCGGATCTGGATGGTTGATCTTTGATCGGACGGCTGAGAAGAGAGGAGGGAGAACAGACCGACGACCACCAACTCACATTTTTATAATAGTAAAGATTGGTTAATCTATGCTGCTTCGGTCTTTTAACATTACTAAGTACATAACATACCATAAATCAAATGATGGTTCATGGCCTGGGCACAAAGCTCTGGTTCTAGTCATTTCATTCTAAATTAAAATATCAGATAGAGTGACATTGGTTTCTGTTATACTGCTAACTAGTTTTGACCACTGTCAATCCAATCCATAGTTGAAATTGTGAAATACAATGGGATGGTTTCAGAAGTTTTAGCTATTGGAAAATTTGTTGGTGCCAATGGGTGGGTGTCTTCGCTCGTCATCTGTTTTTTTCCAGAGACCTAAAGTGAAGCGGCATTATTTATTGACCGTGCATTTTGTTTACTGCTGATAAAACGTTAACCCCCCCCCCGGCACCAATAGTCTGAGACGCATAAGGTGATGCACTGTTTCTTCTTAACATTGTTTTCTGATGGCAATATGGCATCCGATGATGACCATGTAAGAATGTTAAGCAACTCCCATTTCAGGCAACAATCATTATATCTTATTTTTTTCAAGAATATAATATCTTAAATTAAAGTATTTTCATCATCCTTTTACGATTTTGAATTATTTTTTTCCAGTCTATGAAGTATTTTTAGTATGCGTTGATATTTTGAATGAATCACTGGTTGAAGCTTGTATTACTGTTTAATTGTTCTCAGCAGAATGGAAATGCTGCAGAAGCACCTGGTGCCCAGCAAGAAAATCCTGCAGTGGCGACTGCCAATGGTCATGACTCTTCATCATGAGTGAGAGTCTTGTTTGTTTTAATGGTGGATGAAGGACATCATCCTTGAGTGAACTTCCGGTGTAGGTCAACTGGTTGTACTATAACTTTGAGTGTGAAACTGCTAGGTATCTAGGCCGTTTATTTAGCATCATTTAGGGTTTAAGAGCTGCTACAGTGTTTTATCTCACGGAATCATGCTTGCGGCCATTATGGCTATAGCAATTTTATTTCTTGTCTGAGTCGTGACAGTGAGAATGGATGAAGCTCATTACTTCATGTGAATACCTTACTTTGGGCTGTACTTATTCATAGATCTCAAAGTAGATGTTCTAACCCATGCAGCAGCCCGTTTCATTCTTCTCAGTAAGTGATGAGTGATAAATTGCTGATAAAAGAAGTGAGTTGTGTGCTGAGTGCACAAGGTCTGCACGATAGAAGTTTTGCTAACATGCTTGTGGTGTCTTTCTGAATTCCAGTACGTGAATGTAAATGAATGGTGCTTTTGTCCGCATTAAGTAGCGAATATGTCTAAATGGCAGAGTTTACAGTTCTGGGGCCGATAGGCCAAATAAAGCATATAATATCAAAGTTTAGCAGAAAAAAATGATAAATGAGGTGCCAAAATCAGTAAGTATGTCTCATTCTAAACTATAGGCAACCGACTAGGGTAGAACCCTAGAAATCAATGTCATCGTCTTTAAAACCTGCGGTATAATAATACCCGTAAGATGTGTCTTTTTGCATCTTCTAAATATGTTCAACAGGTAATAGTTGAGTATGAAAATCATGCATCGCAAGACTTTTAAGCAAAGATATATAGGATGTAGGTTGTCAAAAGTGATTGTCTTATTTAGTTTGATTTGCAAAACATGCTTTCAATTCAAATAACGATTGGTAGATTGTAAACGGAAGTTGTAAGACTATTTAAATTTGATAAGCAAGTAATAGTAAACATAAGTTTGCATAATGTAGAATAACTTAGAATTCTCGAACCAGTGGCATATTCCTCGTCGAATCAACTTTGCAATTCCAACCATTTCCACCCTAACCATTTTGCAAAACATAACGTTATTATGTGATTTCACCAAGCTTTATCTGTAATCAGGGACACGGTTATTCGAATAGATTTACACTCTGCAGAGATTGTGCATTTTACATATAGGACTTAAACATTCTACCATGTTATACACGACACATGATACCATTGGTACCCAATTTGAGAGTTCATAACGAATATTTTATATTAATGGTCCTAACAACTACTGCATTATGATACGTTCTTAAGATGGAGAGTGCCCTCTAGCGTCCTAAGACTCATACGATATGTCAGGTACCTTCCGTTATGGGCAATGTCTCTCCAAACATGAAGTCCATACTATGTCCTTATAGCCTAAAAATTAATCTACAACCTACCATCTGCAGTGAAATTGCTAGCCATAGTAAATTATTATATTAAGACCTTCTCATAAAGACACGTATGGCTGTACGACTGTACTTGGGTCTATGGCACAATATAAATCGGTCTTAGTGATCCAGGCGAGACATCCATAGACACCATTCTTGTGCGAATTGCACCATCTCCATAACCACTCACCTAAGCCTAAAATAAGTTTTTATTTTCTTTTCTAACCAAAATATCAAAGGTAACCTCCTCTGTACCAATTTTTGAGTTTCTCCTTTTTTGAATACTGTGACCCATTTTTAACTTAGTACCATCATGTCATGAGTATGGCTAAACATCAACTACAATGTTTTAAGTTACTAGGTTCCATATTTTATAACCAGTGGGTATCATTGCCACATTTTATAACCAATGGGTATCATTGCCATGGTGACAACAGCAGGGCAACCAATTTGTTAAGACGGGATTTGATACAACAATTGAATGTAAATACTGTCTATACCAATATAGCGAATTTTACTGAAATTACACACATGCATAATAATTTTGAACACAATATAAATAACATTGAAATATAGGGTGTGTTTGGTTTGAGCCTGAGCAGCCATTCCAAAATTTTGGTATGACCAAAGCTAGGACAGGACCAAAAATTTGGTATGAAACAACCGTTTGGATTGTAGTCATATTAGTTGCCAAAATTTTGGCAAGATCATTAGACCCCATTTGGTTTGAAGCCAATTGACCCACCAAACTTTTGGCAACTTACTTAGCTAGCATTTAGTTTTATTCCAATTGTGAAGGCATGACCAAATGTGGTTTTAGGTAAATTGAGCAAATTTGTATAATTGTTCTGCTTACTACCAACGGTTTTCCCACAACAAATACATATTCACCTAACTTTTGCATCTGATTTTCACATCCTGCATGCAATAATCGTTTAAGTTAGATATCTGATAAATCAGATGTATTCGTCCAGAATAGCTGAGCATTTCAAGAACTCCTCACATTTTGGAAGGAACAAAGAAATTTGAGGTACAACTCTTTCAGATGGTAAGCGAGCCTTCATACATGCCAATCAATACTCGTTTATGCATGCAAAGAATACAGAGCAGGTAGCTGAGCCTTCAGCACAAGGAGGGGATCACAGATTGTACAACAGAGAAATGACTGTCTGGCAATGAAATTTCATGAGGACAACTTGTACAATAAAATAAGAATGAATTGCAACTAGTTTACTGGAGCAAGAAAGGATACAGCGGTCACAAATTCAGAGTAAGTTACAGAAGCTTATAGCAAAAAATTGAGCGGTAGAAACTTGTAGAAACGAAGATACAGAAGTTTACACTCCTTTCCTTCCTGCTGATTCAATGAAGAAGTCCCCTGCAGATGATCAACTGCACAAAGTGCCGTTGTCGGAGGTGAGAGACGAGAGAGAGCATGTATGAGAAAGAGAGGACAACAAGGGCAAAAGTGCCATCTATAACTTTTTGTCTCACCTAAATAGAGGTTAAATGGAGCAAATGAAATGAAAAGCTAATGGTGATGATATTCTCCGACGTTTTTTTTTTTATATTTGTGATGGCATTTGTAAGCTTGATTTTTTTCGATATGCTTATACTACGTCGATCCTCTTGAACAATCTCAAATATCAAGTGATCGATCTGCTCGTGTCCTTCACGTTATGGTGCAAGCTTAATGAAGGAGAAACAGCGCGTCCATTCGTGGATTTCGTCAGAAGAGGCAGAAACAGGCACGTTTTGGACAAACGAAAACCGTCCCAAAAGGGAAACCAATCTACAGACGTACACGTGTCCGCCGTAAGTCCGTCAGCTCCCGATTTCTAGACGCTTCCGCGAGCACGTCCCGCGCCGCACGAGCCAGGCCCGCCTATCTCGGTCTCCGCCGCCGCTTCTGTCCCCACATACTCGACTCCTCTCTCCCACTTCCAAACCCTAACAATGGCCCAAGTCATCGACCCCACCTCCGAGGCGCCCCGCGCGCGTCGCCCGCCGCCCGACAGCCCCGACGACCGCTCGCCACCCCTGCCCCCGCCTCCCCCCGGGGCCCCCCCGCCTACCCGCAAGCGGAGCCGCTCGCCGCCGTCCTCCCTCCCTCCGCCGCCGCCGCTCGGCTCTTCGCGCCCCGAGCGGTACCGCGACCACCACTACCGCGGCGGACGGGGTGGGAGCAGCCCCAGTCCCCCGCCGTACCGGGGCGGCCGCCGCCACTCGCCGCCCAGGAGGTCCCCGTCGCCGCCGTTCAAGCGGTCGCGGCGGGACGACGGGTACGACCGCCGCGGGGGCCGCGGGAGCCCACCCCGGTACGGACACGACAGGAGGTGGGGGGGGGGGTCTCCGCTCAGTCATTGGTCAAGTTTTGTACTGGATGGGTGGTTAGTTTCGAGGTTCTGAAGGTTTCATGTGTTTTGGGTGTTGCGTTGTGCAGGTATGGGTATGACTACGAGCGAGGTGGAGGCAGAGGTGGGTATGATGATGACCGGTACCATGGCAGATATCAGAATCGTGCTCCAGGTGAGGATTTTCCCTTAGGCGAAATTCAATCCTATCAATCTCCGAAAGAACATCATCCGGGGAAGGATATATGGGGGTGTTGTGCTTGTTAAACATGTTTAACACTAGCACTTGCTAATGTATGCATTCCAGAATTTCAAAACTGGAGACTTTGGTGTCAGCATTATTAGGGCCTGTTCTTTTTTGCTGCGGCTTGTGACTTTTGGGCTGTTTGTGTAAGAGATTACAGAGTAACAGAAACTCACGTGTGGTTTTTGGCGATATAAATGAAGTCAATAAAGTATATACTACAATTAACTAATAGACTTTATCTTGAAAAAGTACTCCGTTTAAAAGCTAGTTACTGTAGAAAAGCCGAAAAGCAGCTTTTAAAAGTTGAAAAGAACAGGGCCTTAGCTTGTTCATACTTGGTGTGCTCTTAGTTGCAGTTAGATTTTTGACCACCTGAACACATCTACTAATCCGTTTCTTGCTTTCATATCGCCAATAGAATGGACAAGAACAAAGTATATGCACGGCCACTGATTTGTTATCATGATTCATCACTTTTTTTTTGAAAACGACTTCTTGTTATTTGGTCAATGAAAATCTTCTGACAGCTCCATTACAAAATCCAGATTGGCCTGATTCAGGATTTGGAGCATCCAATGATGGTCCTGGGGTCACCCAGAGGTATCTATATAATTACTTACAGATGTACACATTTTATTTCCTTTGTTTGGTCCTTTTGGTTGCTAAGCTTGTGTTTAGTCCTTTTGGTTGCTAGGCACTTTGATTTTATCTCCTGGGGACTGTAACTATGTAGCGATAATCCATATTGGAACCAGTTACCACTACTCTTGGGAGGTGCAACTTAAGTATTCTACTGTTAGATGCTCTAAGGCATCGTTAACGGATAGAGAATCTTCTCAGAAAATTCTCCATATTTGATGTTTGAGAACAAATTGATCCTTTGAGCAATGTGAGTCTGGAGTTGGATAAGAGACGCAGATATGTTATCAGCATGAAATTCCTTTCCCGCTAGAAGTGCACTTTGCACTTTAAATCCTCATTACTCTTATTAGTCAATAGCCACCAGCAAGCCTTATGCTCTTTTTACGGTTAGTACTACTCCCACAGTCCAACACAATGCCTCCTCCCAGTTGTATAGAGACAATATCATCCTGATATTGAACTATATCCTTGGAAGTCAGAAGCAGTATATGTTTTGGATACAATCAAATGGAGAATCTGATGAGAACATTCTTTATCTGTTAACAACAAACAGTGGGGCCAGAGGCTTTATTTGAATTCTTGGGTAGTGGTTTATGTTCAGAAAGTAATAAGCATGCTTATTTCAATTTTTTCATGGTAGATTGTTCACTATTTTGTTGTGCACCACATCAGATTAAGCATTAATCTATATTATTAGCTCCATGGAAACAACAATTTTGATATATGTACTTTTGAACTATTATAGTTTTCCTGCATATTTGCATATATGTTCACACTATACATTCTTGTGCTCTTTGTGATAGACATCATAAACATTGTGAAGAGGAAAACGAAGGTGAGGAATTCTTGTTTTCCTCTTTTTTCCTTATCCATCTTTTCCACTTCCTCATCACCACAAATAAGTTTCTTAATTGATGGTATTTGTTTAGAAGAGGGACAAGAATGAATTTGACCTCTTTTGTGAATCGAAAGTCATAGAAACACTTGATAAATCCTGCTTGTTTGTAGCGGTCGAGGTTTAGACTCTGCATTAGAAAGTCCGAGTCGATTATGGATTTTTTAGCGCTATTTCTGTACGATAATGGGCATGCTTTTCAATTTCATATGCTGATAATATTTTTATTGGGGTTTTTTGGAAGCATGCAAATGTTCATTGTCTCATTCCCTCTTTCAATATGTTGCCTGCTAAAGCTTTCTATCAAGTAATTCTGTTAGAAATTCTTGTTCAAAATTTTGCAAGAGATGTGAAATATTGAGGAGGAACATGGCAAGTTAGAACAGGTTATTGTATAATATGTTTTCAAGTCAATAATTTAACTCATGGCCATGTGGTCTTTTTTTTTTGAAAAATAATTTATGCCTGTGTAAGATAAAAATAATTTATGCCTGTGTAAGATAACTTGCATAATACATTCTAATTAGCAGCAGTCCAATGACCACCTAATCATGCATGTGAGGTGGAGACCTTACATGAATCCCACGAGAAGTTGATGCATGCCAAGAAGACCACATGTTAGATGGCAATATTTTGTAGGCCAGAAAGTAATGCCTTCTTTTTATATAATTTTGTAAACTTTTTTTGGCAACCATACCCAGGGTTCGGATTACCGGCGGTTACCGGCCGGTAACCGGAATTCCCGGCGGTGAGCGGGAATTAGAAAACCGGCCGAGATGCAAATTTGAAAATTTTGAATTTGTTGATGTTTGAATGGGTTCCAGGGGGTATTGTAGCTATATTTGATTGTTAAGCATATGTTTAGGAACATGTTAGGCCCATGGGGATGATTGCATGAAACTTTTGTCTATTGCATCATTTGCATTATTGGATGCTGCAGCATGTGAGGGGCCCATGAACATGATTACATGAAGAAAGTATTCTCTGCATGTGAGGGGAGAGCAGCAGCAGTGAGAACATTGGATGAAGAAAGTATTCTCCACCGGTTTTTCCGGTTTTCTCACCGGTAAAACCGGTAACCGGACCGGTTACCGGCCGCCTCCCGCCCCGACAAAAAATATCGTTTGCTAAATTTCATCCGGTTTTATACCAGGATTACCGGTTACTGGGCGGTAACCGGCCGGTTACCGGTACCGCCCGGCGGCCGGGATTCTCCCCGGTAACGGTTTTTTGATCCTTGACCATACCTCTCAAACCAAATATTTGGTTGATGAGATGTTTGAGCTGTTCTCTTTGCAGTGAAACAAATCCAAGAAGGCTCTTATTGCAGATTAAACTTACTAGTTTTTGCATATCGGATTTTCATTTGAATTCTCAATATGTATAGGCATTTTTGTTTTTTTTTCTTCGGTTCCAGGAGCCATTTATTCTAACATCTTGAATAGAAGATTGGAGCATAGCTTTATGAGTTTCTGGTGGCATATTTCTGTGGTCTTATATGCTTATGAATCTTTGCAGGGAAGGCTTGATGACGTACAAACAGTTCATCCAAGTTCTCGAGGATGATATTTCACCAGCTGAAGCTGAGAGCCGGTAATCATTAATGACAGAACACTACTTAATTATATCTTCTATGCTTCTGTTTTAGTGCTGACACTATTATGCCTTGATAACAAGGTACCAAGAATACAGGACAGAGTACATCACCACCCAAAAACGTGCTTATTTTGATCTCCACAAGAATGAAGGCTGGTATGTTCAACATGATTTAATTCCAGGTGCTAATTGTACACACTAGGAATACAGATCGTCCAATTGCTTAACTGTCCTTTTTATTTTCTTACATTGCAGGTTGAAAGACAAGTACCATCCAACCAACCTATTATCTGTTATTGAAAGGTGGAATTGCATACCATGTGAATATTTCTGTGTTGGATTTTTTCCCATGTGCATATTTAGAAAACATAATATGTTGTAGCAAAAGTGTTTTGGTTGGACAATATCCTCTTAGTGAATTTTGTCAGCTGAAATTTTGTACAGTTCATCTTAATGCTTTTTGGATTGTTGTTAGTTTTTCTTAATATTGGTGTAATGTGTTTTTATGCAGGAGGAATGAGCGTTGTAAGGTAATAGCAAAGGACTTCTTTCTTGATTTGTCGAATGGAACTCTGGACCTGTGAGTTACTGAGTTATGCTTGTATAGTTTGTTTTATGATATTCTTTTGGACTTCTTATTTATACCTTGATATTCTGCTGAACAGTGGCCCTGGAATAACTGCAACCGCAGGAAGCAAATCAGGAAGTGGCAGCGATGGGAACTCTGAGGATGATGGAGACAGTGACAAGAGAAGAAAGCATGGCAGAGATTCCTCAAAAGAAACAGACCCTCTTTCTGATGCTCCCAAGGCTCATCCAGTCAGCTCTGAATCTCGACGAATTCAAGCTGACATTGAACAAACTCTAGCCCTTGTGCGTAAGCTTGACACTGAGAAGGGTATTGAGGGGAATATTCTTTCAAGTGGTGATCATGACAAGCCAGATGTAGACAAATCACATATTGGATCGATGGGGCCTATAATTATAATTCGAGGCTTAACAACTGTGAAAGGCCTTGAAGGTGTTGAGCTCTTAGACGCTGTTCTTACCTATTTATGGCGTATTCATGGTGTTGATTACTATGGCATGTCTGAGTCGAATGAGGCAAAAGGCCTTCGACATGTGAGAGCAGATAATAAGACTTCTAGTACAACTAATATCAATGCTGCTGATTGGGAGAAGAAGCTGGATACTTTCTGGCAGGAAAGACTGAGTGGTCAGGATCCCATGGTTATACTAACGGCCAAGGACAAAATTGATGCAGCAGCTGTTGAAGTTCTAGAACCTTATGTCAGGAAAATAAGGGATGAAAAGTATGGTTGGAAATATGGCTGTGGTGCCAAGGGCTGTACGAAACTTTTCCATGCTCCTGAGTTCGTTCACAAGCATTTGAGGCTCAAGCATCCAGAGCTTGTGTTAGAGTCGACTTCAAAAGTCCGAGAGGATCTTTATTTCCAAAATTACATGAAGTATGTATATGTGATATTCTACAGCACCATCAAAACTCTTTTAAGAGGTGATACTAATCTAGTTGTTTCTTTGTGAACAGTGATCCCAATGCACCAGGTGGAACACCAGTTATGCAGCAGTCTGCACCAGTAAGAACAACACACTTCATTTGCTTGCTTAAATACAACAGCATAACACTGCAAGTGCTCGTCTTACATATCACATGTGTGTTGTTGTAACTTCAAATATAGTTGGTGTTACTTTTGTTCTGGTGGCTTCCAGTAGTTATGGTTGATTTTTTTTCTCTTTTACTTAACACCATTTTTAAGGTCATGTATCTCTGGTGCAGTTTAGTCTGTATTAAAGCTCCATTGCCTTTGAAGATATACTTTGTATGTCTGCTTTTTTGTTACAAAGTTAGTGTACATGTGGACCATATACCAGCCACCCCTTTGAGCCTACATATGCACCGTAATTATAGTTCGTGAGTTCCCGCTTAGGAGTTAGGAGAGTTCTGAACCAATTGTTGTTCATAAGGACGTGCAAAATAATGAGGCTGTGATGAGGGGATGTGGCATGATAGTGTTGGCAAAGAGGCGATTGGCCTTGACAGTCTGACCAGGGAAGGCCTTGACCCTTCCTCAAGCAGTTGCAACACACGGGCAGGCAATCCAAGGTGCAGACGTGCAGTTCTACTGGCTGTTGTCGGTGAGGCTGTAACCATGGAGGTCACTGAGGTGAAGCATGACGAGATAGGTTATCCCTTCCATTACCAATCTTGGGGTAGTGTGACAGGAGGCGAGGTGGGCTGAGTTGTGAACATGATGTGGTGGTGGAGGGAGCTCCGCTGCCACGACAATTGATCTTGTGATGGGGAAGCCTCAGTGTTGTGGGGGAGAGTGGTGGAGATGTCCACAGGTTGGGGATTTTGAATGGATGGGTGATTACTTGCCCACCTTGGTGAGAGATTAAAAAACAGCAGCTTTTGAGAGGAGTTTAATGGCCTGGGCAGAATTAGGGAAACATCCAACTTAATACTGTTAGCCATTGGTTAATGGAAATTTTCAAATTGGCATTTTTATTAGTATAGATATAGATTGATCAATGAAAATTATATTGAACGCAGAAGGAAACTGCAGCAACATTGATGTGAAATGGCTAGTTGCATGTTGACATCCTTGATACATGATCCAACTTCTGATGTGTAGGACAAATCAGGATGGAGACTTGGTATGGACAATCGTCTAAGATATGACCGTGCTAATCGTAGAGAATATGATAGGGCAGAGAGAGATGGAGGCAGATATGGTAGAGGTGATAGCTCTCCAAGTCGTGATGGACCTGATGATCAGATGTTTGATGCTTTTCGTGGACAAGGCTCCAATGCTCCTTTTGTTGCTGAATTTCCCCCTCCACCAATATTGATGCCTGTTCCTGGTGCTGGGTAGGTGAAAAGCCATGGGTTTCAATATAATATGACAGGAAGTATGGTGACCCACTAAATGGGGTGTGTGTACTTTTCTTTTCAGTCCATTGGGACCATTTGTTCCTGCACCTCCAGAGATAGCCATGCATATGCTGAGAGAGCAAGGGCGGCCACCTCCATTTGAACCAAACGGCGGACCTCATGGTAACTCAGGAGTGCTTGGACCAATGATTGGTGGTCCGGCACCAATTATAGCCATGCCTCCATCTTTTCGTCACGATCCTCGTCGTTTGCGAAGGTTAGTGATTATTTGTTACAATAATAAATTCTTGTGGTGCTTGACCACATAAGCATTTATGGTAATTGTCTGTTTTGTTATTGTGGTCTTGAATTTACCGCCATGCTACTGTATTTGATCTTACCCTGGACTGTTTTTAACTCATCTCTGATCTCGGTTGGGTTGCAGTTATAATGACCTTGATGCTCCTGACGAGGAAGTTACTGTTCTTGACTACAGAAGTCTGTAGGCTTTGTCCTGCTATACCGGCAATCTTGCCAATGACAATTAGAGATGTCTTAAGGTTCCCATTAGAATGAGGATGTATTCTTTTTTTTTACAGAGGCGTAGGGGGAAGGGTCATGGACAATTAGAGCATTTTTTGAGGTCACCTGTAATGTGTTAGAATTTGTTATAGCTTAGATGGCAAGAACCTTCGGATTTGCTCGTGTTTGGTGAATTGTGCACAATGCACAGTATGCAGTCACAAGAAGTACTGGACAGATGATACTTGATAGAATGCTGTACGCATTACAACATTTTAACTTGTCCATTGGAATTGAATAAATTTATTTCTTCAGTTTGAACTTGGGAGCTGAATCATAGCTCTGGGCGATGTGTGCTGTGGTATTTGGCTCTGCACTGTACTGTTTACTTTCCGGTGATTATATATTGCTGTCAGAGTTATGACGTGGTGCTGTTGCGCCTGCGCCTGGTAAGGCAATGGTTGTTTTTGGCAGAGAAGAGAATTTAGTTATGAGGCTGATAACTTGAACGTCCGCATGGGCTATAGCCAGCATGACGAATTCAGGGCGTCAGGTTGCCCAGTTACAATGAAGTTTTGTGCAGAGCCAGTTTGCAGTGTTAGCAGCAGTACGCTTGGAAGAATTTAATAAACATGTAATAGGTTAGTCGTCGGTTGAAGCGTGACATTCTACTGGCGATAATGGCGCCGCGCCCTTATCTCGCTCGTTCGCTCGCAGGGGCCAGTAGTACGCTTCCAGGCCTCGCTGTCGCTGGCACAAACGCCGCGCGAGCCAAGCCAGCGCACGACCGAGGCGGCGAGCTCAACCCTGCTCCGTTGTTTCGCTCGCCCTGCGGTGAACGTTGGTAATTCTCTCATCTCATCTCGCTCAGTCTCTTCTTTTTTGAAAGATCCTCCTCCTCCTCCCTTTTCTTTCCGATGCCTCGATGGAGACATATTATACATTCAGTCATTTGGTAAAATTGCCGAGAGAGGAGAGAGACAGAGAGAGAGAGTGTGTAGATCTATCGTGCTGGTAAATCTGAAATCAGTATACGCCGGTTCAATCAGAACTCAGAACAGTCGACATCTCCAATGTCATGGGCGATGTAGCTGATAATAATGTGTGGTGTATCTAGTTGATAACTCAGAGCAGATTGACTTTTGATAACCATACTGTTGCTAGTACATTATGCAGGACAGATTATTTGTCTACTTCACTGGGATGCTAGTCTGCTAGAAAATTATGGCAGAACAGATTTGTCTACTCCATTACGTTCTTTCATTTCTTTGATTCTCAGCCAAGGGAAGAAGCTCTCCACTATGCCAATCGGCGACATGTAAATAGTATACATCTCTGCTCCTGCACTTCTGCTTACTAGCTTAGCTGCTACTGTTAACGCAGACAGAATCAGGTTTTGGGATCATGCCTTTCTCCTCGTCTACGATTATACTTGAAAAACAGGTTGCTGACGAGACAAATTCAGGAGCAATTCATCTATCCTACACATTATCACAATGGATTGGGACAATACAAAGCATGGTTGTGCAATCAAGGAGTTCCAGAAACAAGTAACGAACTGTCCTTTGCGGTCACCTGTAAGTAATACTACTTATCTCCACGGCCTTACGATGTCATGGCTAATTTGGTCATTTCAATTTACTCCAGAATATCGCAGAGATGTACATGATGTTTGTTCAATAATATGGTGGTAGTAATTTTCAAATAAAATAATATAGTGGCAGTCCACGGTGCAAGTATGGCAGACATCCTATTGCTTGTTCTCCGAAAATTGCTCTTTCACTGGGAGGTGCACTTGAGAAGATAGGGACAGAGGTGGTGGAGGCAGCAAGAGTTTTGACAGATTTTGAGCACAGCATGAAACTGATTGAGAGTGAGTTCATGATTCTGCAAGCCTTTATCAGCCAAGTCAGTGGACGGAAAGTTGGTGACAAGACATTTGATGCCTGGTTGGATCAGGTTAGAGATGTTGCCTGTGAGGTAGAAGACATCGTCGATGAGTATGCTTACCTCATTGCACAGGCCATGGATACAGATAGCTTCTTCAAGAGGAAGTTCCAGCAAACCAAGAATTTTGCAGCATGCTAGAGCATTTCTAGCAAGATTAATCAAGTAGAAACTCGAATTCAGAGGCTATCAATGATGAGAGATCGGTATGGCATTTCCGTAGGTCCACTGGATAGGAGTAGCATGTAGCAGTGTGCCAGGCAACTTATCAGATTCTGCTTGTGTAACTGATGACACTGAGACAGTGGGAAATACCAGTGAAATTGGAATGTTGACACAGTGGGTACTAGATGAGAGAAGACCGATCTATCATGTTCATCTTTGGTATGGGAGGTTTAGGAAAAACAACTATAGCAAGCAGTATCTACAAGAATCGACGAATTAGTAGCATGTTTGATTGTAATGCATGGATTACTCTATCTCAGAATTATCAAGTTGAAGGCCTACTAAGGCAAATCATGAAGCAGCTAATTGACCATAGAGCATACAAGGCTTGCGGTATCAAGACCATGAGTTGCATAAGATTGATTTAGGAATTTCAGAGCTACCTGCAGTACAAGAAATGTCTAGTTGTCTTGGATGATGCGTGGGATACAGATGCTTTGTTATTCTTGAACTATGTATTTGTCAGGAACAAATGTGGAAGCAGAGTACTAATAACTACTCGCAGGAAGGATGTTGCTTGCTTAGCAGATGACAGTGTTGCTATTGAGCTTAAAGCTCTTCCATATACTGAAGCATGGCATCTATTCTGTAAAAAGGCATTCCGTGGATTGGAAGACAAAATATGTCCAGTAAATATGAGACCTTGGGCAGAGAAAATTGTGGGTAAGTGTCAAGGACTGCCACTGGCTATTGTCTCAATCGGAAGCCTCTTACCATACCGAGAATTAGAGGAGCAACAATGGAGCTCTTTCTGCAACCAACTGAGCTGGCAACTAGCTAATAATCCAGAGCTCAATTGGATTGTCAGTGTTCTGAATCTGAGCTTGAATGCTCTGCCAACCTATTTGAAAAATTATTTCCTTTACTGCATGTTACACGCGACGGCTGCGGAACGACGAAGTAAACAAGATCAATCGCAGAGAGACACGAGATTTAACGTGGAAAACCCTCTCAATGCGAGAGGGAAAAAACCACGGGCGCCAGCCAGCAACAATCTTCACTATATCGGGGTGAGGTTACAATGCCGGGGATTTACAACTCTAATCTCATATCCTAAACGGCGGCTTACAGGAGATATATATAACAGGGAAACCCTAATTCATGGGCCTCCGGCGACGGGCCTTCGCTACGCTCCGTCCAGAAGCCGGCCTAATGTATAGAATTTGGATCACAAATCAACACTGCAGCCTTTTCCCTGAAGACTACGAGATTAAAAGAAAATGGATTTCCAAGCTGTGGATTGCGGAAGGTCTTGTTGAAGAAAGAGGAGCTGGAACAACGATGGAGGAAGTGGCTGAATGCTATCTCAAGGAGCTTACGCAGCATCTCTTCTGGCAGTTGTAGGAAGGAATGTGCCCTGAAGGGGTAGATCATTTCAAATGCACGGCCTTGTACGAGAGGCATCTCTGATTGTTGCAAAAAAAAAAAAGAGAAGTTTGCTGTTGTATACGGCAATGCTGGTGTTACCATGGTTGGCTCTGAAGCCAACCGCTTATGCATCTATAAGGATGCCCAGTCTCTAAATGTTGCTGCAGGGTCACGGCTCCGGTCTTTCATTTTGTTTGACACACAAGTATCATCATCTTGGATAGATGACATTTCATCAAATTTCAGACTGATTCGGATGTTGTCTAAGATTTGCTAGCATTCAACAAGTTCCTGGTGCTGTCACAAAATTAGTTGATCTGCATTATTTAGATTTAGCTTACACAAAAGTAAAGCACATTCCAGCATCATTCAGAAAACTTAGGAACCTACAGGTTTTGGACCTCAGGTACACCTACGTGGAACAGTTGCCGTGGGAAATAAGATTGCTAACTAAATTGAGGCATCTGTATGCGTACAATTTCCATGATATTCAAGAAAGAACATTTGAATGCATTACTTCTACAGATATTCTTGGCGATATTTGTCATCTAAAGAATCTCCAAACTTTACAGGCTGTTACTGCCAATACAGACCTGGTTACACAGCTCGGGAACTTCACATTGATGAGAAGTTTGGCCATAATGAAAATACAGAAGAACTACATTGCAGAATTATGGCACTCCTTGGCCAAGATGCCTCGCCTTAGTAGGTTGGACTCCTTGGCCAAGATGCCTCGCCTTAGTAGGTTGGTTATTTCTGCAAGCAGCAAGGATGAGATTCTTAACTTGAGAATACTAAAGCCCTTAACAAATCCTAAGTTTTTCTGGCTGACAAAAAAATGTCTTCTAAAAAAAGTGATAGAAATAGAAATAGGTGTGTCAAAACTGACATGATTACTAAGTTCAATGTCTGCTCAATCTAGAAAGTAGAAACTCAACCCTAGGATAGCAAAGAAAAAATTATGATACAAGCACAGCACCACAAATGCTTTTTTTGAAAGCCAGTAGATGTTGGATGATATATTAGAAGGAAAAATAGCCATGGTTAAATTATAGGAGCACAAACGGTGCTTGTGGCGGAAAAAAGGAAAGAAAAAAAAATAAAGGCTACTCTTTACAGGGAATTAAGGGAGTGATAAGGTGAGTTAGGTATTGTTTGCTACAAAGCATTGTTTGTCTTTTTAGTTAACTCCTTAAAGTATTTTGCTCCAGCCATCTCCCAGAGCTTGGACTTGTCCTTGATTAGTGCTTAGATTTGTGTTGAAATTTTATTTTGGAATACGCGTCTATTTCTCTCCTTCCACCATTGCCAAAATATAAGGAGGATGAGTGTGTTCGCATCCTTTATTAGGCTGATCAAGGAGTCCACCCACTTGAGCCACTAGTGTTCAATTGTTGTTGGTGGGTCCCAATTTGTTGGGTCAATTAGCAAATATAGCCATTTAGCTATTTCAGCCCATGTTCACCAGATTGTTAGGCGGTCGATGAAGAGGTGTGTTGTAGTTTCGAGGTTTTTGTTGCACATTTGGCAAAAATAGTTGTTTGGCCATCCTCGAAACTGCAGTATTTGAGTTGTCCAAATTTTGTCCTGCAACACCAACCACGCGAAGAACTTGTAGTGCGAAGGTGCCCAAGCTTTCCAAATGATGGCTTGATATGAGGTTCGAACTGATCCTAGAAACTACGCTCGATAGGCCGAGGACGTTGAGTATGCGCCATCTGTTGTTAGTTTCCATTTGATCTCATCCTCAATTTCTAGGTTGATGTCAAACCGCTACACCTTGCCCCATAGGCCCACATATTCAGCTAACAAGTCAAAGGCGATGTTGTGTTGGATGTCTCATATTCAACTCATATCTTGGATGGTATTTGCAATTGACCTATTATTTCTCTTTGAGTATCTGTCTAGTTTTGGGGCAGAGAACATGGCGCAACACCATCAATCCAAGGGGAGCTCCTGAACTTTACTTTGTGGCTGCTTCATATGTATACCTTAGTGGCCGCTGTAAAGAGCGCTTTGTCCCTACTATCATAGGCTGTTGGAAGTCCTACCCAGGGCTTTTGTGGCGCTTTCCATTCATACCAAAGCCATCTGAGTCTCAATGCGAAAATTTCTCTAAGTTCAAGACTCCCAATCCCCCTAGCTCTATCAGGTGGCAAACTGTGTTCCAGTTTACTTTGCATTTTCCTCCATGTGTATCTCCAGTTGCTTCCCAAAGGAAGTTTCGTCAAACCCTGTCGAAATCCTTAATGAGTTTTTTTTGGCTATTTGAGTGCAGTGAGTAGATATATCAGAAGTGAGCTGAGGATGTGTTTTAAGAGTGTGAGTCGTCCTCCTAGAGATAGGTGTTTTAGTTGCCAACCTGCTAGTCTTCTTGTTGCCTTATCATAAATTTGTTGTAGGTCATTTTGGCGCAGTTTTCCCAAGGTTAGCGGCAAATCAGGGTACTTGATCGGGAGCGTGACCTGAGCTCCCATAAAAGGTTGCAAGACAACTCGGACATCAATGTCTTGGTATCTTATTGTGACAGCCGAGCTTTTATCTAGGTTTACTTATAGCTCAGAGGCGCTTCCAAATTCTTTTAAGATGGTCATTGTTGCTTCTAGATGCGCCCTATCTTAAAATGAATGATAATTAAAATGTAAATTCATTCTATGCATTAGGCTGAATCTGCTAAGAAACCAGAAACTTCACATGCTATCTTCTCAGCATGAGATGCTCTTCCTAGAAAATCATAGCGGCAGTAGCTGCAATGTTAAGTGAGGGTGCTATTGTAGGAGTGAAGTCAACCTCCATTGGTGCAGGCAGCTGCGCAGAATTATCCCCCTCAACAAAAACAAAGTAGGTTTCATGCTGCCATTTGCCACCCTTCTTTTTGACCTGAAAGGTATCGACGACGTATTGCGGCTCTGTACAGATCTACGACCAGTGCCGCACTTGTAGTAGGTTTCGTCTTGCTGACCATAGGGCTTGTCATTCCATTTTGGTTTACTGGCCTTATTCTCCTGTAGAGCATTTGACTTGCTTTTTTGGGCTACGATTTTGCCCTTCATTCTCCTTTTCTTCATTATAGGCTTATGCACCTTGTAGCTCACGGCCAGCGAAACTCTCAGGTGACTGCGCGACAAAGTTCTTATGGAAAACTTTATCCTGAGCCTCTAAAACCTGCATAATATCAATCAATTCAATATACTCCTTATAGTTGTCTTGACGATAGTTGCACGCAGACTGCACTGCATTGGGGTGGAAGGTGGAGATGGTATTCTCAATCTTTTGCTCATTTATGATCTGCCAACCACAGAGTTGAAGATTGGTGCAAATTTTATGCAAAGCATGATTGTACTCTCCGACTGTCTTGAAGTCAGCAAATCTCAGTTGGATCTATTCTTACTCTGCCTGAAGAAGAATGGTGAACTTTAGCTTCTCAAACTACTTCTTGAGTATAGTCCACAATGCTAGCGCGCTCTTCTTTGTCATATCCTCAATCTTGAGAGTAGTATGGAGATGGTGCCTGAGGAAGTGAAGTGCCTGATCATTTTTCTTATGTGTGAGTTTGGCGTCTTCTGAGGTACCAATCCCAATAACACCACGGAGTTTCTTGGCTCCAAGTACAATCTCGACGTCGGAAGCCCAAGTTAAGTAATTTTGGCTATACTGGGCTAGTTCCTCGAACTTCCGATTCATGATACCTATCATCTACATATATATGAAAGGAATATATAAATTTACTGCAGGTAAATATGCATAAAATAAATTGGATAATGGTACAAAAAGGTTCTCGTAATGTTCCAGAATTTTCTATGCATTTTCTATAATTTTACTGTTAATTTCAGTGATTGAAGGCAATTTAAATAATTATGATTAATCAAAACAGTAAATAAATACATAAAAGCATAGAAGTAATAATAATGTTAAGCATGCTTCAAAAGCGAAAACCAATTCAAAAATTAGATTCCCGGGGCCCTTTTATGCTTATATATGTTTTTTTAATGAATTCTGCAATTTTCGAGGGCTTATCTGCTAAATTTTAGTTCTGAGAAAATTTTCTGTGCAATTTGCTAATTTTTCAATGGCCCTTTTGCAAAATTCTGGGCATCGGACCCACGTTTTTTGTTTTCTTTTTCCCTTTCTCCCAATCGGGCCCATTGTCCCCAGCCCACTCAGCCTATTTGTCCGATTCAAAGAGGGAGGGTAGGGTTTTCCCTACCCCTATTTACTTCATGGCGGTGCGTGCGGGGAAGGCCAGCAACCGTGGCATGGCGGGAGGTCGGGCATCACCGGCCGAGACGCATTGAGCGACGACAGGCAGCCATGAGCCAGTGGCTTGGGCGGTGCAGCGACGCAGCATCGGGCCCATGCGGGGGCGCGGCGCGGAGCTCGTGCGGGGCGGTGCTAGTGGGGAAGCCGTGCAGGGCGGCGCAGTGTGGCTCTGGGCCGACGACGGCGTGCAAGGGGCGGAGCGACGGCGGCACACCGTGCGGGGCGAGCGATGGCATGCATGGGGCCAGGTGCGTCATGAGCGGCGGCAACTGGATGCATACGAGCGACGGCTGCCGTGGCGCATGCGGGCCGTTGGCCGGGGCACGCGGTAAGTGGCGGCTTCAGCCCGAAGGCCATGCTACGGCAACGCTCCATGTGAGGCGACGGCGGTGGCGACCTTGCGGAGCTGGGCGGCCGACGTGGTGGTGAAGCCCGCGCGGGGGCGTGTGTAGCGCATGGTGGCGGCACGGACACATGCGGGTGGCCGGTAGCTGGGGCGGTGGCCCGTGCTATGCCGTGTGCGGGCAGCGCGAGGCGGCTCGGCCGTGTGCGGGCGGTACAACCTCGACACTCATAGCGGCGCGACTACGTGCAGGAAGCCGAACGTGTGGCTAGCGGTTCGCATGGGCGACCATGCGAGGCCGGTGACAGCGCCCGGCGAGCGCGGCAATAGCCATGCGGGGCGGCTGTGCATGTGGGCGGCGCGGACCGAACATCATTTTTTATTTTTTTTCAATCTATAGTGCAATCAACATCTACTCTTTCTACAAATTACCAATCAGCTTGACCGGTAACTTCGAGTCTGGTTGCAGTAGATTAGAATAGATTTGCACCGTAGAAAATAATTTAGAAAGTGAAAATTATAAAAATTAAAGCGATCTAGATAGATAATTTAATCTACAAATGTCATGCTTTTGACGATTATTTTTGATCCGCCGAAGCGACTCGTGCTGATATAGTGTTGAGGAACCGTCGCTGACGAGTCCAGTCCGATCGATTTATCTTAGGCAAAAGAGATAGTTCAAATACAGAATAATGTAAATAATAGATTAAACACAGAGATATAGGGAACTCTTTTATTTGTTTATTACTTTCTCTTCCGAAGTACAAGTAATAGCCATTAAAACTTTCTATTTATAAATTAAGTGAAATGATGTGAATTAGGTTGTGATCATTTCGGCTTCAGTTTCTGGCTTATTTTTCACTATTCATAAATTTCGTCTTTTTCTGAACTTTTGACTTTTTTGAGCTTTTTTGCTGGTTCTTTTTCCCGTATTTGTTTGTATTATACGTAATAGGCTAACATATTTTTTATATTTTTAATTTTTTAAATTTAATTATGCTAAATAAGTCTCTGTCAATTGCAGTGTTTTTTCAGTCAAAGTGCTTTTCAGCCATAAGCCACCCAAAAAAGCAGTGGTAGCAGTGGTAGTTATCAATAGTAGTTGCTAATTAATCGATTTGGGGTGATCGGTTCGGCTGAAAAGCTCGTGGCTTATGGCTGAAAACACTGTAGTTGGCTGAAAAAAGCACTGTAGCTGACAGAGGCTTATTTAGCATAATTAAATTTTAAAAAATTTAAAAATAAAAAATATGTTAGCCCATTACGTATAATACAAACAAATACGGGGAAAAAAAGAACCGGCAAAAAAGCTCAACAAAAAGCCAAAAATCAGAAAAGATTTAAACTTATGAATAGTCTTAAATAAGCCTCTAACACTGTAGTGAAACCACAATGATCGCTGCCAAACGGCTGTAACTGATAAGATCTCCAACACAACACATGACGTACGTGCATGCAGTGGTCCATTTCTCCTCATTATCATTCCCGGCCGGCCCCTATCCCCTTCTCTCTCTCTCTCTTCCCCAAGGCTTATCCTTCCACTCCACCTTTCACAACCATCTCCAGTCTCTCTACACGCCACCCTGCTAGGCTGCTAGCTAGTCCAATCCTAGAATTAATGGGCAAATGACCCTAGTAAGTAGGATTATATGCGCTGTAAGTACCATGAGATCAAACACGGCACACCAAATCAACACGTATTTCATAACGGGTGAAGAAGTCAAGAAACTGGTGGTTTTGGCTATTCAACTCTTCGCTGATCCTGATCATCAGCTCTTCCTCGATCCCCATCTGTAACGAGCTAATTAACTAGCCCGCCTCTGAACTTCCTGCCCTGTATGCTCAACTCAAAAAAAGCGCAAAGTAAACTAGACTATATACAATAACATGATGTCAACTATCTGTAAGCCTTATCATATAGAACACGAGATGATGTGCAGAAGAGAGAGCAAGCAGAGAGAATTGGACTATCTTTCATATAATAATCGACTATAACATGAGAAATAAGATACATTGTATCATAGAGAAGTTGTTTATAGAGAAATATAAAAAGATAACTCATTGTAGGAGCTATCTTTAGCGCTGTCTATAGATGATATGAAGGATATTATAGACAGCAGTTGTCTATACCATTGTACATATCCTAAGGGTGTTGGACCCGACATGAAGATCAGATGGAATGAATGATGCCTCCAAATTTAACCTCACAAAGGGTATTCCAAAACCTTCACTCCACTATCTACTGAAAGTTAAAAAGATCATATTAGCTCACCAACAAAGAACTCAAAAAAGCGCGAAATCAAACGGAGTCCAACTCCTTGGGTCGGTCGGACCACTATAGGAGAGCGTTTGGATCAACCGAGCGATCTCATCGCTGGAGATAACCAGTCTGACTGGCGTCCGGTCGAACTATAGGTCTAGGGAGATCGGACTGCACCCCCTGTTCCATGGTCATCTCATCCTTTATAAGCAATCCAAATACCTGCAATGTGTAGGTTCACTAATGGCTCACGCATCGGTAAATCTCTCCGTGTCGGTTCCTCCCGACCACGTCTCACTTGTACCGCCCACATCATTCGATGAACCGCTGCTTGAACCTTCCCTTCAACATTTCGTCTTCCCCGTGCTTTGCTTGAGCTCAACCATCCTACCCGACTTCTTTGATTGTACCTTAACTCATCCCCAATCCAAGTCCTAGTCCACGCTATCGACTATAGTTGCCTCCAAGCTTCTTACACATCAAAGACTAAGAAGTCGTTTCTGAGAACAAGTTTTTTTACAATTGACCTATGGTAGTCCAAATATGCTTCTTACACCATGAATGCAATGACCTAGGTCTCCAAAACTTAACTTATGACTATTTTCCACAAATATCCAAATCCTCTCAAATACCTTCAGATAAAACCGGTCTGATTGCTAGTTTTGATTGGACCACCCCCATGGTCGGTCTAACCACTCAGGACAGGCACCTAGAAAACATATCTCTAAAAACGTCATCAACTAGAAATCTGTCAAAACGCAGTCCGACTACCCACCAAAGTCGATCACACCGGACCGGTGGTCAGACCACACTTGACAGGCATCACTATGAAAACTTACAACTTCTCATCAAGTCAAACTTCAACTCGACATGATCGTCAATTGTTCAACACAAATAAACCATAGACATCACAGGTTCTACAAAAGTACAGTTGCACTAACCAGGCATGACTTGGTTTTGCTCTTTAGCAAAAAGGCATCATGCTCATGCACACGAGATGGTTACAAGTGTGGTTATTAGCAAGTAACTACTCTCTACGTTCTTTTACTTAATTTTTTAAAATCTGATCATCAATAGGTTTAAAATTATCTAGATAGGCTATACAAATATTATATTTTAATTTTATTAGTATATCTTAATATAAAATTATAAAAATTAACGATTAAAATTGTATCTTGAAAATCTAAAAAGTCAAAAAAAAACATCAAGTAAAAAGAACGAAAGGAGCACTAGTATGTGCAAATGCAGTGCAAGGAACAGATTGGGATTAAATGGGACTTGATTAATTGTAATCTGCATTTTGCCTGTGCTAATTGAAAAGGGTAGGCTCTCTCCAATGAGACCACAGGCATATACACTAGCTAGGATGGATGACCCATGCACCATAACACCTTGCATGTGTAGTACTTCATGTTTGGTGCTCTCTCTGGGTCAATGCAACTAGCAAGCAGTACTAATAGTACTGTTTGATTATAGGTAGAGTAAGTAGGCAATCAGCTAAAAGAACAAAGAAACCTAGCTCTAGGTATACGATGATTGATGGTATGAGATGAGATGAGATCCCGGACTATTGCAAAAGGATCCATCCTACCATCGATCTTGTCCTTCCTTCCATTGATCCCCTTCTCCCTCTTCGATCCCCAACCAGTGTGTTGACGTGCGTTCTTCGATCAATTCAGCCACTGCCGCCGCCGCAGCCATTGATGCCATCGACGTCTCCGATGTTATTACAGGGCGGTCGTTCAGGCGGCAAGAAGGGCGGCAGCGCGGTGAGCGAGGTGGAGGAGACCCTCCGGATGGAGGTGCACCGGAGGATCCGCCGCCGCTTGTTGAAGGGGTTCTCCGGCTTGGCGAGGATTTCCCTGGCGCTCGTGCCGGTCACGTCCTGCAGATTCGCGAACGACCGAGACTTGCCGGAGAAGAAGTTGGACAGGCCCCTCCTGCGCGCATGCGCCAAATCAAACGGATCGGCGTTAATTAATACAAGAACAATTAACCGTGCGTCCTGATCAATTAAAACGGATTATTGAGCAGCAGTTGCTTGCAATGCAAGAAGTGGAGTGATTAGGAATGGGCCGGCCGGAGCACGTAATATAATTACGGGAGGCGTAGCGGTGCATAATTACTTACTTGATGGGGAGGGCGTCGTCGAGGGCGTCCATGCACGTGAGCCCGCCCTTCTTCCTCCTCCTCCACGACGTCTCCTTGCTCTCGACCTCCTCCTCCTCCTCCTCGTCGGACACCGCGCCAATGGAGGAACTCTCCCCCTCCTCGTCACCGTCCCCCTCCTCCTCCACCGTCTCCAGCACGAACAACCCATGGTCGCCGTGCTGCTGCCGCCGCGGCCGCCAAGCAGCGCCGTCGTCGCCGTCACCCCTCCCCTCCCCCTCCGCCACCTCCTCCTGGACAACGTCCTTCCTCTTCCTCGCCCCACCGCACAGCCCGTACGGCACCGCAGGGGGCGGCGCCACCGGGGTGGGCCCCACGGCCGCCTGTGCAGCCACAACGGACATCACGTCCGACCGTGCCCAGGTGCGTGGCTCAGAGACCCATGGCCACCAGTGAATTATTGTTATTGTCCCGATGGATTAGATAGAACGCGCAGGAGAGGGACAGAGGAGGAGAGGGAGAGGAGGGGGTGGTGTATAGAGGCAGCTCGGCTAAGCTAGGAGGAGGAGGAGGAGGAGGAGGGCGACGTGTCGGAGGCAGCGAGGGCGACGGGCGCACCAGACACAGCAGCTGCGCATGCACGCACCCGCGCAGCAACACGTTCTCTATCTCTTTCGCTAGCTTATTATTTGGCCTTTTAGCTGAGAACCTAAGAGGATTAGTATGTAGTATTGCACAGGAGAGTTCCCATGACTCTTCCAAGAACAAACTGATCACAAGTTTGTCATACACACGCATGCGTGAGATAATTAAGTTGGATAAATTTTGGTTTCTTGGTTAATAACACTTATATAGCTATCTCGAGTCAAGAAGTACAAGTCAAAATCTTAACTACAGTACGTAGCCTCAAATGATTTACTAAATATATAGACATACTCTTGTTCACAAATATTATTAGCTAATTAACACAAATATCATTTTTCTTCCACTCCGGTGATCTTCCCCTCAATTTTGGCATGGTAAACATACAATGAGCCGCCATGTAATGTATAGGAAATTAGCTTGTATATGCTAGGAACGTAGCCGTGTAAAAGGCTAATCTTTGGGAAATAGACGTGTTATTATTCTAGTCAGCTTGTCATATATATGCTCCGTGATTTAAGTAAGTACTAAGCAAGTTCACCTTGTCTAATGGTTATTATTTTTGTCGCTTTCATAATCTTCTTAGAGAAACGAAAGAACCTTTTATACTTTGATTTCCTGGCACAGCCTACGTGTTGCCAGATAGGATCGTTCCTGAAGAAACTTAATTTAAATCCTTGAAGGCAGCAGTAAATATGCAGGGTCTGACTTATCTTTCGTGTTCTTCTTTTGCTCGATCCCTCCTCAGCAGGGCAGTGGCGAGTTGCACCATCAATCAATAGCGGCTTAATTAGAGGCCATATATAGCATAAACATGCTAAAATTCTCATAAACCATGATGTACCAATCCATGTTTGGTACTCCCAACCTTGATTTCAAACTTTATAAAAATTGAATCGCTTGTTCATTCGATCGGGAAGTTCATACACGTTGCACGTTGCAGATTAAAAGAATTAACATATCCGGATCTCCCTTATAAAAATCAACATACGTGGCGTCCTGAACCGGGTGTGTTAAGACGACAACAATATTTGCGTAGCAGATGGACACCAGAAACGTTATCGGTAGCGTCTCTTACTTTGAAGTATTACTACGACCAAGAAGGCATGAGTTGGAATTTGGAATCTTGTCCGAAAATACTATATATCTCGACCATGCAAGCAAATGATTGAGAATTACCTCCACTTGTTCTCAATTAGCACTGCATATCTTTCATGAGATCCTCGCAATGAAGCCTTGTCCTCACGTAAGCTATACACGCCAAGTCCAAAACAAAAGGACTGAGTAGGATTAAGTAATTAAAGGCTTGATTATTCAGAAATCAGAACTAGTACTATGACTAACCAATTCCTGTCATAAGCTGCATGCGGTGTAGGTTGTGGATTTTTCACATTCAGCAGATTTGTTGTATTTATATAAACTTGAGCGATAAAATTAACTTATTCTCTTCGTAGCTCGCAGAAGAACTTTCTAACTCTAGTATATACTCCAGTATATACTCGTGTTACCTGTTCTAGTATCTCACTCGCATCGGTCACCTTTTGCAGTTACCTAACAAAGATCAACGACAAGCTACAGTTTGCTGCTTATCCAAAGCTACCAATGAAAACGACGCCGAATTGATCGAGCTATCCATCTGATTCTATCCGCGCGGGCGCCGCAGCCATTTTGGAAGATGGAATCAGGATTCAGGGCATGTAGGACCGGATGGCAACAAAAGGAAGTGAATGATATCTTTTTAAAATTTTTCTCCAAGTATTATAGATTCTATTCTCCAATAACTATAAAGTTACATATAATATCACATTCTCTCAATCACAAATAAAAAAGACTTTAAAAATCAAAGTTCAATGAAATCTTCAACACTGGCAGTCTGATTTCTCTCACAAGGGGTGGTCTTGACCTCCGGGCAGTCTAACCGCCAAGTAAAAACCAGTCTCACTGAAAATCAGGATATCAATAGTGTTTTCAGCACTATTCCAAATCCGAAAATCAATGGAACTTTTGATCCGTAGATCCAAATGACATGAAATTTTGTAGTGATCTTCTCTAAATTATCAAGAACCTATTTAAATAAACGATCATGAAAGTTATGACCAAAGGTGAGACCTTTTTCAGTATGAAAGAAAGGTACATGGAATAAAGTATAATCAAAATCGGTGAATACAACTTGTCCTTAAGTGGACAATGACCAAGATGGTTTTAGATATGGTCATGCGACTATAGAATAAAGTATAACCAATCTTAAATTTGATTTTTAGGGGATCAATCAATTAACCAATCTTAAATTGGCTCGGATCTGGCGGTGGAGCACGTCGTGGGGTCAGTAAGCACACACAACGGGGCGACAAGCGACGGCGAGCGGATGCGGCAGTGCGCGACTGGTGCACTCGGTGGTGGCTCGTCAATCCCCTATGCGATTGATCGGCGGCGGGCGTGTGGTGGCATGGCGGCGCGCGTCAGGGCGACGGTGGCAAGCACACCCGTCAGGTAGCTGCAGCATGCGCACGGCACAAATCGGGCGGCTACATCATGCACGCGACTGCGTGCACATATGCGGCGATGGCGGCGGCACGTCAGGCGTGGATGGTGGACGGCTAGCGTGCATGACGGGTGTGTGGTGTGAACTTCGATGACGGTGCTGTGACTCCAACCGAGCAAGGCCCCTGACATTGTGGACATCTGTTGGGGCCTCGCCTCGCCACTACCAAGGATGCGATGATGGTGGTGAGTGGCCAACGTGTGCGTCGGTAGAGATTGTAAAAAAAAGCTTTTAAGATCCGAATCAAAATTGATTCGATTATAATAGTTAATGGGTTTAAAATTGAAATAAGTCTATTTTGAGTGAAAAAGTTAACGAGACTCGGCTCGATAGTTGCTCGTTAGCTCGAATTTAAAATAACCACTTAAATAATAAATAAAATAATTTTATATTAAACTATGTCAATTTTAAAGAAAATCATATAATAGCTTGTTAAGCTCGATAGCCAGCCCTATGCGTTAAGCGACCGGCTGCCATGATCGGCTCCACGTAGGCGCGCACAAAAAAAATGACCCCATCCTTGTGTATGATGAACAGTAATCCCAATCTCATTTGTCGACAGCAGTAAATTCATCCAACATAAAACAGAACATGTGTATGGACTGCTACTGCTAGCCATATAATTAACCAATCTCGATCGGAATATTTAGGAGACGGTGAACTCGTGGTTGGGGTGAAGGAAAAACCAATGGAGATCACGATTCATGTGGGTGGTGTGCACGTCCGGTGCTTGGTTCCGTACCACGCGATCAGATCCGTAGTACGCGGTCCATCGCGGTGCCGTTGCAATGGCTCCTCAGCCAATTCAGATCGGTTCCTCGCAGTGAACATTAGAACCGTAAAGAATTGATCTAAGTTATCAACATATATTGAACAACATACCCGATTTGAGAGTAATCAAAGCTGATCGATAACGTATCGAGATTTTAGCAGTCATCACGTTGCTGATTCGTAGATCAATCACATGAACACGATGAGCACAAATATGTAAGACGGTAAGGTGAAGCTCTCCTTTTTTCTCTCTTAGGGTTTGTTCTTTTTTGCTGCGGCTTGTGACTTTTGGCTGTAGCTTGTGGCTTTTGGACTATTTGTATGAAAAATTATAGAGTAACATAAACTCACATGCGGTTTTTGTCGATATAAATAAAGTCAGTAAAGTATGTACTATAATTAAATAGTAGACTTTATCTTAAAGAAATACTCCATTTAAAAGCTAGTTATTATAGAAAAATCGAAAAGCAACTTTTAAAAGCTGAAAAAACACGACCTTAAAACCGTTGAACTGGACTAGAGATAGGGAGGACTAAGGGGATGTTCTGTGGTTCGGGCCATAGCATGGTACCTATGCTACCTACTAAAGATGAAGGAATACTATTTTCAGCAGTGCTTTACTATTTTTCTATCTAATAAAAATAGTATTAATTTTAAAATAAACGAAGAGATAAGTAACATGTATTAATTTTTTATTATACTTTAAAAATTATGTAAATCAATATTGAAGGAAGTATAAAAGCATCTCTCTACTCTTTTCTTAAGATTTTGTTTGGTTAGACCAAAACACTGGCTCATTAATATGGATAAATTAGAAATCCAAACTAAAAGCTCGATCCATCCAAATAGGTGGGTTACAATTTTGGCCCAACCAAACTAAGGCGTTATGGAGAGGACACGCGAGTGAATACTCATGAGCCCACAGAGCAAGGCCGGGAGCATCCGGCCCAAATGCTCCACTCGGCCGTTTGGTCAGAACAACTAGAAATCCACTTCACCGGACCAGAGCTACGCGAAGGCTCATCTCGCGGCCCAAACAACTCCCCCTGTTTGAAAGTCCAACCCAACACCGACCTGCACACACAGGCAGCCCACACGGAATAGAACTGCACCCAGAGCCGAAGCCGCGTGCGCGCACCACTCGCCGCAAAACCCCCAGCAATTCCCCACTCTCTCTCTCTCTCTCGACCCATCCATCCACCGCGTCGGCTTCGCACCGAATCCCCCATCGCAAGGTGAGAAATCCTCCCCGACGTACGTCTCCGCCCTCCGGTCGCGATTTCGCTTTGGGTTCGGCTCGATTGGTTCGGATTTGCGCGTTTCGCCGCCTCCGATCAGTGCGCCTCGATCCGATCGAGCTGTTGTTACGTAGCTGCGTTGTCAGTGTTTGGAGGTAAACCTCATATCCTAATCTTCATAACTTCATAGCTATCAGAGTAAAGGTTTTGTGAATATTTAGAGAGAAAATTTCTAAGCACCATTCATCCTCTCTCTCAGTTGTCTATCCGGTCCTCCAAATTCGCAGATGGTCCTTCTGTAAGCCATGGTGGCCTTTGGTGGCAACTCCGGCAACTGAGCTGCCAAGGAGGTGCCGGTTGTTCTGAAAGCCCTGTATGACGGAGATGTCCTTGGTGAAGAGGTCATCGTTCAGTACTTCAGTGGTACAATGAAGCTGTTGCTGGTGGCAAAAGAGTCTCAGGTTGTGAAGAATGCGAAGCCGTTTGTGGAGTGGCTCCAGAGCGCAGATTCTGAATCTGAGGAAGACTGAGACGTCCATATCCTTCCACCCATCACTATGTTGCTATCCTTTTTGAGTGTTCGTTTGTCTTGAGTACTCAATTTGGCTTCCATCCCTAGTATCCGCTAGCTTACCTAAATTTGGCTTACCAAGATCTCGATGGCGACACGCAGCAATGGCAAATCGAAGTGCACAACAGCGAGGAGGGCTTTCCCTTGCACGCCATCCGACAGGTATGCCCATTCACCCTTTTTTTTTTTACAGTTGGCAGGCTACAACATAGGCAGCGGCCCCGAGCTTGCCACCCGCGATATCTGCCTGTTCTTTTCGGCTAATGGCTTTTGGCTAAATTTTTAAATTTTATCTGTTTACAGTACAGATTAAGGAGAGACAAATACTCACTTACGATTTTAGATGGTACAGATGTTGGGCTTTTAACGTGTAGATCGTTTAACTTGTCGACCCCGTCTTGAGAAAATACTCCGTTTGAAAGTTAAGTACTGTAGCAGAAGATAAAAGCCAATTTGAAAAGCCCAGAAGAACAGGCCTAATTCCTCTCCAGCGTGAGGCGTCGACTCTAATTGTCTGTTTCTCATTTTGGTGCCAGATATACAGCAACATTAGAGTTGCTGCTAGCCAAGTCACGTTCCATTCAATTTCAAGGAGTGCGTGTTTGCCACTGAAGGCAAGGCACTGAGTTCCTCGGAAGATCGCTTAACCTGAGCTTCCCATTTGGAAAACAACGATATGCAATGACAATGTAACATCACCGGCATAAAAGGTTCGAATTTCTGCGATTTCTTTTTGTCAAGAGACATAGTATCAGCTGTTGCATTGCAAAGTGTTATGCCTGGTCAGTAATCCAGGAGCTGTAGCACAGGGGATAACTCAAACATACAGGATGACAAGCTCACCAATCAGAACTGCACTTTAGAGAAAGAGAAACACTCAATCTCCAGAGACTATGCCTAATAGGATGACATGCTTTATCTGTACAGCAGAACATGAAAAAGTATATAATAGGTTAAAAAAAGTAAACTATTGAATAAACGAGAAAGGAAGAGGTAACAGTGTCTAGCAATATAAGTTTGGAAGACAAATGGGTTCATTGTCTAACATTTTGGTCACCAGAGATAATATACTTTCCACATAATTCATTGCATGTTGATAAAATTATAACTTATTGCATATAGAACAACTAAATATCCACCTTAAATACAACCAATCTTTTATATACACCAGATAACTGATTACACATCTTCTGCTCCCCACAAAGGTTCCTAAAATGATTTGAGTATACTGCTAGAGATAAGAATGCAAAGAAGGTGAAGACATAGTCCAGGGGAAGGGGACCTCACAGATATGCTTTGAGGAAACACTTCAGTCATCTTCCCCTACTATGTCAGTACTGGAGAAGTTTTATGTTCTTATGCTCCATGCTCTCATCATCGGGCCATTATCATGTCTCCCGCGCAACCGGGATCTTCAATGATTGGCTCGAAGTAAATCATTCTTGCTTACCCATTTATTCCACAAATTTGTACAACCAATCTTTTCAAACATCAACGGAAGCTACTTCAATGTGGAAGCACTCCGATACAATCCTGTCATTGCACTGGTAATCTTGCCATTTGAGTTTCTGATCTGGAAGCTTCCAGCCCTCCTTGGCTTGGGCATGAAGAGTGTGCTGAGCATCTTATCCAGGCCTTCGGCACTGTGCCTCACATATTTGCTCGCACTGACATCCTGCTCAACAAGCGGCCCATAGTTTTGCATGAAGCTCCGGTAAACAGGCACTATAGCCTGCACCACAAGGTGGCACGTCTTCTGTTGCAAATCCTTATCCGATATGATCCATGCAGATTGCTTCTGATACATCTCATCGAAGTTAGCATTGAACGATTTGAGCCGCTGCTTCACTAAATCTCTTGCCGTAGCACGCCCCTTGGAGAACAAGATTAGCCCCTCCCTGCTCAACAGGGGTGCAAGTGTTCCCCAGCTCTCCCTCAGAAACACTGCTGAATAGTAATCCTTGTACTGCTCATGCTCCTGGAGCCATGCATCGCCTAAGATCTCACCAAGCTTGGTACCCTTCAGGTGCTTGAAGAAATGCCAGTGCGTGTTCATCATGAATAGATAGGACAATGTCACATCCTCATACGCCTTTGACCATGTATCAAAGTTTGCCTCAAGGGCCTTAACAATGGTAAGCACCGCATCAACAAGCATCCTGTCATTGAACGCTTCATTGCGCCAGCTACGGTGGATGGTGAGCACCTGTGTAAGCACAGACCGATACTGCTCCCCAAGGAGCTGGTTGCAGTACTTGGCAACAAAGCTAACTATGCGTGGCACTCCGCCGTCAATTGGGGGACGCATATTGCGCTGCAGCTCCACCTGCACGAGCAACTCCTCAAAAATTTCGACAGCACCATCCACCACCCTCTTCACAAGCTCCCTAGTCCTGCTTTGGATCTCTGCGCATGCCTTTCCACCAAACAACCGGTTGAAGTCCAACCTCAGCTTATTCAAAGAATCAAACACATCAAGCAGCCGCAAGAGCTTGATGGGGTCCTTCCTGGCATCAGCCACAGCACGGCCAAACTTCACGAAATCAAGAATGCCAGAACGCGCTGCAATGTCTGCAAAGCATGAGAAGGCGGCCTCGGGTCGCCGTTCGAACACCGCAACACAGACCTTTCGCTCAGCTTCTAGGAGGTGGCTCACCGCAAACTCCAAATGCCGGCCCCAAAGCTCGACGCTTGTGCTGAGTGCCTGAGCGTCCTCGGTCAGGTCGTGCAAGTAATCAAGGCCAAGTGCGCGGAGGCTAGCGCTCACTGTGTCCCCACGAGCGTCAGCATAGGCGGCCGTGCAGTTACCGAGCCGCCCATTAGCGGCGAGACGGTCAAGGATTAGGCTGAGCTTATGCACGGCGGCGGCGGGGATCCGAGGCGGCCCGATGGAGGTGGGGTCGGAATTGTCGGGGTCTTGCATAGCGAGCGGAGCGGAGTGTTCCACGAGGAGCCGATGGAACTCGGCCTCAAGCATGTCGAGGGCAGCGGCTAGGAGGCCGCCGTCCAGGTCGGCGGAGGGATTCTTGAGCTTGGGGAGCGTCTCGGCGAGGTCGGACACGAAGCGGGGATCGGCAAGGTTGCGGTCCCCGAGGTACTTCACGATGTCGGCAAGCCACTGTACGGCGAGCCCGCAGTTGTCGGAGAGGAAGTGGAGCGCCTCCTCGAGCCGGCCGAGCACCGCGAGGTAGCCCGGGAGATCCTCCGCTGCAGCGGCCCCCGCCAGGAGCGGTGGCTCGAGGCCGTGCACGGCGTCGAACACCTTGAGCACGGCCGCGGCCGGCCCGACGGCGCGGTCGATGTTCGCGCCAGCCGCCTCGAGCGCGTCCCGCGGCGCGCGGATTGGCCGCACCGCCGCCTCCATCGTCGGCAGGCGCGCCTGGATCTCCCCCATCTTCGGCCCGGCGCGCCCCAGCGCGTGGCTCAGCGCACGCGACTTGTCCACCCCGGCCCGCAGCGCCCGCCGCGCCGCCATCAGGTTCGCCATCCTCCGGTCCTCCTCCTCCTGATCCATCCGCACCCCACTCCCACCTCAGTGCACACCTCCCAAAACCTTGCCCTGCAAATGCGAAACACTCAAATTTCACAATCTTTCAAGCCCCCGCCAATCTCCACAAGAATCCAGCGGGAAGTGGGCGCTGGTGAGGCTACAGAAGCTGCTGCTTCCTTCCAAGCTACTTATCCGACGGGGGAAGGGCGAGAGAGACAACCATCGAGGTAGGTGTGGGCTGTAGGAAGAGGGGAGCCGACAAGCCTGTGCTGCCTGTGCCTGCCGTGGGTTGTAGGAATAAGGGGGTGAGGTTTGGGATGGAAAGGGAGCCGAGAAAGGAAGGAGGGGCAGAAAAGGCGTGTTTTTTCGATGGAAAACGGAGGAAAAGTGGAGCGCGGAGGCGGAGGGAGAGCTGAAGGCAGCACGCGCTCGGCTCGGCACACCACAGGCTAGGCCTCATCATTGCACAGCGGATCCTCAAAATCCCCAAACCTATGGCCATCTGCCGCTCCGGCTATCGTTTGATTTAACCCGTTTTTGTTAAAGAACGATAGCGAAGCAAACGATTATGCGAGAAATTTTGATATTTGACAGAATATGTGCGCTTCTCAATTTTTAACCCCTAATTTGTATGCTTTTGGAAATTTAACCCTGTCATTGCGAATTCTTTTGATTTAAGGGATTCTCTCCATTTTCGCAGTGACAAATGTCAAAATAGAAAAGGAGAGAAAATGAGGAGAATCCCTTGAATCAAAAGAATTCGCAGTGACAGGGTTAAATTTCTAAAGGCGTGCGAATTGGGGGTTAAAAGTTGAGAGACGTACGTATTCAGTGTCAAATATCAATATTTCTCCGATTATGCATAGCCTAATGCTGCCGTTTTTGTTAACTACGATTGTTAGGGGAAAGAAAAGATAAGGAGAGATAGCTGTAGTATGATTGATTAAGCTGAGGACCACACATGGGCTACCTCAGCATGGGAGGCAAAAAGACCCGATGACCCATCCACATGCGCTGCACGGGCCCTGCACGGCGACTCGACGGGGACTAGAATGCAACGGTCGGCTTACTTAGCCCAATGCAAAAACATTTCATTGCTACGACATAACACGCTAGCTCTTCCTCACCATCCACTGCAGATTTGGGTGTCAGCTAAGACTCTGGTGGTGATTGGTTCATTGAAAAGCATATGACATATGGTGAAAACATTGTATTTGGTGAAAAAGATCAGAATTGTGAGTGAAGCTATTTAGCATAATTAAATTTAAAAAATTTAAAAATATAAAAAATATGTTAGCCCATTACGTATAATACAAACAAATACGGGAAAAAAAGAACCGGCAAAAAAACTCAACAAAAAATCAAAAGTTCAGAAAAGACGAAACTTATAAATAGTGAAAAATAAACCAGAAGTCAGAAGCCGAATTGATTAGGGTCTCTGAATTCTCAGACCCAAGATAAAACTTGCGAGTTCGGAAGCAAATCGGCACTCTTTATGTCACAACGAGATCCTACCGAGGTGAGTGAGCATGTTGCATCGATTGTTTTTCATGTGGTTTTGCGAAGCCATTTTATTCTTCGAGCTGACCAGAAAACCCATCCTTGGATCGCTCACCCGGAGAGCCGCTTGGGCCCACGAGAGGATCATCAGGTTGGCCCCAATTCTTTGGGATTCCTCACTTTTTTCAGGGAGGTGACAATGTGCGCCTCGGGCGGGCCTACGGAATGAAACAGATGCTAGCTGATGGCACCGCTGTTCAGTGCGCAATCAAATGGGGGAGCGGCTCACATGCTGGGCCCCTGCACATAGCTATGTGCAGGGGTGCCTCGATGCGCGGCACGTGGCAGGAGTGGCTGGATTCGCGACACGTAGTAAAAAATAAAAAATACTTAACAAATCCAAAAAATACTTAAAAATGATAAAAGTATTTTTGGATACTTACAAAGTATTTTTTAAGTACTTAAAAACACTTTTTAATAAAAAAATATTTTTAAAAATTATTTTTTATTTTTGCCACGTGTCGCACATCGAGGCACTCCTGCACATAGCTATGTCCGGGGGCCCTGCATGTGAGCCGCTCCCATCAAATGGGATGCCTGAGTGCAGCCTAGTGCCCCGCTCGTTTGTGTTTGAACTTCTAGCTTTTATTTTATTTTTTATTATTCCTAAATTTTGTCTTTTTCTGACTTTTAAATTTTTTGAGCTTTTTTGCCGATTCTTTTTCTGTATCTGTTTGTATTATGCGTGTTGGGCTAACCCGTTTTTTTCTATTTTTAATTTGTTTAAATTTAATTATGTCAAATAAGCCATCATCAGCTATAGTGGAAATTCAGCTATAAGCCACAGAAAACAAGCCCAAGCTGTAGATATTTCAGTCACATCTGTGATGTGTTGAAGAAAACCATAAAGCAGATTACACGTTAAGATTGATCATATAGTACCTAACATAATGCAATGTCGAATCAAATGAAACACTGCCAATCCTAAACGAGCAAATTGAATGAGGGCGAGATTTTGAAGACGGAGGATGGACGCCCCCCGCACACTACGAACATGTTGGCGATGTATGCACGTACCAACTAACTAGAATCCTGTCGTATCAGTTCATGCGATTTGGACGTCCGTCCTGGTCCTGGGTATTGCCATCCAAACCACCGGTGTTGACAAACACTTCTCAACCGGAGAAACACACAGCCTTACGCCCAAAAATCAGAGAAAATAAAAAAAAGATGAAATTTATGAATAGTAAAAAATAAACTAGAAATCAGAAGTTAAAGCTGAAACGGGTAGGAACTTAGTTACATAGGCAATAGTCGCATATCAGCCATGGCAACAGTACAATCGGCATGTCTTTGATCACTAAGCCCAAAAAATAAAGGGCCGTGCGTTTTCAGCTCTAAATCTTTCTGCTTTAAGATTTAAAATTCCGTATTCGAGTGTTCTTGCTCCAAAATACTGTAATAAGGAACTGACGAATTGATGCAAAAGCGTCTCTTTCTACATGAACATCAAATAGCAAGATATATTTTAGTTTACATGGTCATCATGTGGACGGAAGGTCGTATATCGGTATAATGCACAAGACAAATCGCAAGCATGCATTTTGGTAGCAAGTCACTGGTATCATCACAGAAAGGAACATCCCCCCCCCCCCCCACTACTTCTTCCAGGCCTTGATGTTGAACTGGACATCATTTGGAAGCAACAAAACAAAATTTGCTGGCCAGAAGAGAGCAGCAGTGCAAATATCGATCTGACTTTCTCTTCTCCTGAAGTCTTAGATCATTTGGGCTTATTTTTGGTGGCTTATAGCTGAAAAGCATTGTAGCTAACATAGACTTATTTAGCATAATTAAATTTTAAAAAATTAAAAAATATAAAAAAATATGTTAGCCCATTACATATAATACAAACAAATACGGGAAAAAAAAAGAACCGACAAAAAAACTCAACAAAAAACTAAAAGTTCAAAAAGATAAAATTTATAAATAGTGAAGAATAAATCAGAAGCTAAAACGATCACAGCAATGGCCAAGTCGTACAATGTTTCCCAACTACTTTTGCAGCTTCCGTTAATTAATCCTACAGTCAACAAGCAATCCAACAGTGAAAGAAGAGCAGCCATGTAGTACAACATGCGGCGAAGTGTGATTGCTAAGGATGTAAATTTTGATATAAGCATTTGCTAACTGGACTGCTTGTCCTTTCAGAGTTTCAGTTGCTCCTAACAGGGGAAAAGGTGGCTATCTGCTTGACTCCCGAGTGACCAAGTCGAGTTTGGTTGGTTAGCTACTTGAATGGATCGACGTGGTCGTTAAAAGTACAGTTGCACTTGCACAATCTTCTTCGAAGCGTTCCGTGCATGTTTTGCGTTCTAACGTCTTGTTTGGGAGGTCCGTTCGAACTTACGTGGATAAATTAAGAATTTGAACTAAAATTCCGATTTATTCATATAGATCCTAACTGAAAACAGGTCTCCCAAACAATAAAACAGTTTGAATATACGGCCAGGCAATGAGGTCCCTGATCAATTCGGCTTCGGCTTCTGGCTTATTTTTCACTATTCATAAATTTCGTCTTTTTCTGAACTTTTGGCTTTTTGTTGAGCTTTTTTGCCGGTTCTTTTTTTCCTGTATTTGTTTGTATTATACGTAATGAGCTAACACATTTTTTATATTTTTAAATTTTTTTAAATTTAATTATGCAAAATAAGTCTCTGTCACTCTGATGCTTTTTTTCACCACTTCTGATGTTTTCAGCCATAAGCCATGAGCTTTTAAGCCGAACCGATCACCACCTGTACAATCAGGTTGGTTTGACAGTAAAACCAATAGAGTACATGTCTATCTCATGTTCTGGCTTACGAGGGTGAGTAGGTGTTAAGGGTTCTTTTGGGGTCTGTGGTATTTGGTTTTTAGCTTACGATCTTTAAATTTTGGCTGTTTATGAGAAAGTCATATATAATTTTGGCTGATATAGCTGAAATCGGTACAATATCTACTATAACCGGTTTGTAGACCCCATCTTAAAAAACGCACTATTTAAAAGCCAACTACTATAACAAAAACTAAAAGTCATAAACAACAAGCCCAAAAAACCAAACCATGCCACCAATAGTTATGAAACTCAACTCATGTAACATATTGGTTAGATGGTTACTGTCAGTGCCTACAAAAACTCAACTCCCGTAATTTATGATCTGTTCATATTAGGTTTTGGTTTATGAATAGTAACAATTTGTATAAAAATTTATAGAGAGACACTTGCGTACGATTTTGTCCAATATAAATGAAGTTATTAGAGTGTATATTATAATCAATTAGTAGATTCCATCTTGAAAATACTTCATTTAAAAGTTAAGTTGTGTAGAAAAGATATTTATCCTAGAAAAACAGTTTTTAAAAACCAATAGCGGTTACTGTCAGTCCGCGTACAAAAAAACAATCTGCAAGGTCAACTTACATATGACGAACACGAACCCATGCTTTCTTTTACTTACCTATGTCAGGAATCGGTACTGTGCGTCATGTCAGAAACCTTGCAATTTTCCCCCTCCTCTCAAGTGCTGCACAAGCCGAAGCCTTTTTCCCTAAATACTGGATCTATTTGATATGGTTGGGCCAGCTTTATTTTTCAATTACGGTGTATCTTTATGTTGCATTGGTAACAAAATCACTCTCCTGTGCATTAGCATTGTGGAGATGCGTTGATAATGAATAAATCATTGGATTCACTCCAAATCGTATAAAAGGGTATATGGATCATAACTCATTTGTCTGTTAAGACTTATTTCATTATTTCATTTGTATGCTTGGACGATTGCTTACTTACCTTTAAGCCAGGCAAAATTGTTACTTGTTATGTTTCTGTTAACTGGGGCATACAATCCATCTGAGTTTAGATCCTTGTTCTCTCATATTGTCATATTGAAGATAATGACAATATGTAGTGCCTAAGAGATACAACAATGTACATTGCTGTTCACCAATGGTTGGAGGAAACCGAATAACATTTCAAGTTCTACTTTTCAGGAAAATAGATATGAAAGGTGCAAGTGTACTGCAGAAACCATCTGTTGGAGGAAAAATGGCGAGAACTGGAGGAGAAAAGCTAGGGTACATAAAACGGGAAAGACGGTGCCACGAACGCTCTGCTCTCTTCGTAATGTCAAAAGTCATTTAGCTGTGATCAGAGCTTAAACCCGATCTGTAATACCCTAAATTTGCAAAATGGAAATATTAGAGATAAATGAGAGTTTTACTGTCGGACCCATCGACTTTTTGAATGTCGATTTAGTGTCGCTGAGGGTTCCCAGACCATCCCAGGACGGTCGGCACCATCTAGAGAGCCGTATATTTAGCGCTCTCAGAGGTTCCCGGACCGCCTAGGGACAGTCGGCACCGCCTCGCGTTTCGGGTGTTCATCATCCGCAAATTTTAACCTTACATCACCGATTTACTGCTGCGGAGAAGAGCACCAAATAGTATAAGGATGCCATTGGACCAAAAGCCCATAGTGCCATTACCACCAAAGCAAAAGGGAAGGGCAAAGTGCCATTTCACATTGAGAGTGATGGGCATGCCTCTTAAGTAGACAAGACAACGCAGCCACCTTTACCTGCTCCACTCTCTGCCACAGCCACAAAGCCATCATTTCACCACCCCCCCAGCCGAGAGAAAGAGAGGGAAGGCAAGGAGCAAGACAAGAAGAGGAAGGTTGGAGCGGAGCCAGGGTGGGAGCAGAAGCCGGCGTAGGAGCAAGAGGTCGGCGACCACCTCGATCCCTCCCAACCGTGAGCCCAAGAACCGTGCCAGGTAAAAGTAGTAGCCAAAGCAAGCACAAACATGTAAGAAAGCGGTGAGGGAGGTGCACTGCCCTGAGTAGAAGAGGGCCGCAAGCGCCGGCGCCAGATCGGTGGCCGGCGGCACTTGCAGAGCGGCGGTTGTCGGTGACGAGAGGTGGCGCGCCGCCCGAGAGGAAGGCACGAGGCGGGGCGCGCGCCAGGCGGCGCCGCCGATCGTGCCGATCGGCGGCATCGCCGCCGCCGCCGCGCACAAAAGGCGGCGGATCCACCTCCGAGCGGCCGGATCCGGAGGCGGGCGGCGGTGGCGAATCCACCATGGCCGACCGGATCCGGAGGCGAGGAGCGGCGCGGCGGCGGCGGTGCGGTGGGCCCATCCACGGCCGGCCGGGTCCGAGAGGAAGGAGGAGGGAGGCGGAGGCGACAGCGGCGGCGGGCGGCCGCTCGCCGTCGCGGAGCCGGAGAGGCGCTGGGCGCCGTTCCAGCGCAAGAAAGGGGGAGGAGGCCATTCGGCCGGAAGGAGTGAGGAGGAGAGAGAGGCGGCGTGGAAGGTGGGGTTAGGGCCTTGGTAAAAAAAAAAAGAGAATGGGAGAGAGAGCGAGTAGGAAAAGAAGGGAAAAAAAGAAGAGAGAAGAGAAAAGAAAGAGGAGGAAAAGAAAAGAGGAGGAAAAAAAGGGGTTTCAGGGCTGCGTGATGATCCTGAAAAAAACCCGTGCGCTTTCTGCGAGGCTCGAGATATACGTGTAGGGCCGTCGTCGCCTATTTAATATATGGTTTCGTTACGAAGCGGTAAATCGGATTAATTGCTTGTCTAGGTGGAGGCCCAGTCGACGCCGCCAGCGACGCTCCACTCCGTTTGGTTAACGAGCAAGTACATGGTAGAGCGTTAGACCAAGATTTATGAATATGCGATGTTTATCCGGTATGATGATATTTATGTAGTAATCGTTGATTACATGATATCTACGTGGAAATGTGATATTTACGACATAAGGTTGCATGGTAAATGATGGCAATGATGATGGAGTGAGGTAGGCAAAGATGCTTGTCTACTAGTAATGCTAGTGATGAGCGTGAATATGATCATGGGCATGTGCATTTGCATGAGGAGCACTCAAGAGTGAGGCGGTGAGAAAGTCCCTAGCTATGAGTAAAGCTAGTGGACTAATCCGAGTGCTCTTGAGTAAGACCTACTTGGTGAGGCCTCCACGGGAGTGGAGGGTCCCGTGCCTATGAGGGCGGGCCACGATGGGTGAACATCGACGGTGTTCACTCGGCGGTGCCGTACTTGCAAAGTGAAGAGCATATGAGCATGTAGAGTAATGAGGCATGGCATTGCTTGGCTATGAGAATGATGTTATGAGCGTGATGATATATGTGCATTATGGTTATATGCTTGCTTATGTTGGTAATGTCTATTGTTCTATTATGTACTTGCCGAGTCTTTGGACTCACCCTTGCTTTGTTGTTTTTAGGTAACTATTGAGGGCGTCTTGCATGGGCGGGTGTAGCACATGAATGACTTCACGTTCTTCAGACACATCACATATCTAGCTTTTGGTAGTATGTTTAATTCCACTAGTAAGTTAGAAAAGTTGCTTAGGAATGGTATGGTGCAAGTGATTATTACTTCTTGATCAAGGTAGAGTTTGTTTCAATTGTTTGGCAGATGCCTAAAAGTGGTATTAGTATGCAATGATGGTAGCACTCTAGGTCCAGATGATGGGCGGGGTGTTACAGTTGGTATCAGAGCGGGCGTTAGGTCCGTGGTAAAGAAATTTGACAATATAGGTTAATTATTCAACTAAAATTTGACTTAGGCCTAATAATTAAATTAAAATTTGACACACTGGTGCACCATAGGATGGGGAATGGGTCTTACATTGTATTTACGCTTTGTGACCTTGATGTTGATCTGTCTTTGTTGAAATGGATGTTTGTGAGCAAGGCGTGTGATTGGCCATCTGTCTTGAGCAGAGATGCAGAGAGCTAGATGACGCGGACGTGTGCACTGATGGGATGGATTGGGTCAAGCATTGCGTTTTAAGCTACATTAGTCATGTTGTTGATTTGTAATGCTTGATGTTGATGCTTGTGGGTTGATAGCAAGCATTTGAACTGGTTATTTGTGTGTCCTACGGGACTTTGCCGTGATTGTGTCGTGTCTGAGTGCAATAAAGATCGAGACCGTGGCCTTTGGAGAGGCTCTGGTCATGTTGCCATTTGTGGCATTGAGGTAGTGATATTTTGCTTTAGTTTCGGAAGTTGGTTCCTTTGGTTAGCAACTCGTTGAGTTGTTTGATAAATACCGATAGTGGGAGTGTTCTATGCAAGTTTGGTATTCGGAGAATTCGATTATATGAATGATTGGAGTGACTTGCAAGATGAGACCAATATTTTGGAGAAGGCAATATCCAATAGTGGTTGAAGTGTTGGATTAGGCGTGTGTGGGATATGGTGGTTAAAGTAGCAAGTTGGTAGGACATGATATTCTAAATTGTGAGAACCCAGGAGAGTAATTAACTTTAGTTATGATTGTGGGATCGAGTTGATTTGAATCAATGGGGATTTAGTGGTTACATGAGTAGCGGCATAAGGCAGATCCATTTCTGCTTAATAATTGGATTTGAATTATTGGTGAACCAGTTGGTGATTACGGTTGCTTAGACTATTGAGCCACATCGAATGACTGGTTTTACTTTGGTCCCAATTGGTAAACCTAGCTAGGTGATCGAGACTTGCTAAAAAAAAGGGTGTGTTAATCTATTGTCTTGGTGGAAAATCCCACATCTGGAGTTATCCTTTCAAGTGGTAATAGGCGAATGATTATAAAACTAAGCCCGCCAACCTCGCACCATGATTGATTATTATAGTCACGACCAATGTTTTGGAAGATTCTAATAGTTGTAATGTTAGAATTCTATTGGGATTAGTTGGGAGGATAAGAATGAGGATGTTAATGTCGAAAAGTCTCTCAGCTAAATTGAATGGAGAAGAATTGTTGTAGGGTCGTGTGAGACTTAAATTCTGAGGGATAAAGTTAATGACATTTTGGTGAGATTTGATGGCAATATTTAAGCATGAGTTGGTGGAGTTGCCATTGCATTTTGTAGGAGATCATATGCACACTTACGGAAGTAGAACAGACGGATTCTATGCTTAAAAGCAATTGTGGTTTATAAAGGTGCATTCGATGTGTGCTAAAATCTGGTGATTGATCATTCTTAAAGTTGGTGGCGGTGATTAGTTAGCGCCTTGGAAATTAGGTGCTCATGGGATTATTTATTTATCAAAGAGCCTTGACCACATCTTGTGGTATGCGCTTGATAGTTGTTATGATTGTGTTGTTTTGTACAAGATGCGGTGGTAATGTTTGATGAACTATAGAGTAAATATGGAAGAATAAAGTATCCGGTGAGCCGTGGAAAGGTTCAAGATGGGATACTAAAAGTCAATGACTTATGAATTAGCGAATTGACATTTGCTAATCTGTAAGCGAGACAAGAGGTCTTGACTTGTTGTGGTTATGGGAAAGAGAATTTTAATTGGTTTCTATGTTGGTATTTGGAAGAAACACTTTGTGTTTTGGCGTGCATTATCATTTGGAGTTCATGACTTGAAGGAGGTCATGTTCGATGCTAGCAATGATGAGTGCTTGGAGGTATGGTAGGAGATCTGCGTGACTTACATATTGATTTATGTGCATGTGTTATGAGTGCTACGACTTTCCTCATACGCATATGAGATTTCGGACGGGTGGTGCGTGGCGCTCCCGAACAGCGTAAGTTTCGGCGTACCTAGAACGAAGTCCTAGGCGTACTCGAGAATGAGTCTGGCGTTTCCCAAACATGTAATTTCGATTGTCTTGAGTTGAGAGTCTAAAGTGGGCGGCGCGTCAACTAGGTAATGTAACATTTGGATTTTGTTGCATCTCTCCGTTTTCTTGGTGTTAATTGCCTATTGTGCTTGTTGTGATGTGATGCTATGGCCAGAGGGAATGGTTCTCCTGTCTAGGCGTTGCATCATTGAAAGTTGTTGAGATTTTGTTCGGTTTTCGGATGTTTAAATTTGGTAGACTTCTTAACTCGGAGGTTCTTTGAGGATTGGAATCCCTTGTTCTCGAAACGAATGTTAAATTCATAACATGAAGCTCTATTAGGCTTAGATCTATAGTGAGCTAGTTGATATGTTTGTGTGGTTAATAGAGTTCTGAGTTGATCTTATGCCATAATCCTGGTGGGAAATTGATTAGGGATAAAATTGGCCTTAAAGGCAAAACCGATGGTCGATTGTGTTATCGCAACTAGAAGCATCTATGGGAAATAATGGTGACTGATGTTACATTTAAACTGGTAAAGCATGGGTAGCGATGAGTTTGGGATTTTGGTGAAAGAACTTCCCTGACTTATGTTTTGGGGTAATCATCGCTAGGTGTTAAAGTTTTAGATTGCTTGATTTCAATAACATAGATCGAGGATGATACTGATATCGGAGTTACTGGAGGAGTATCGAGAATCTTGGTCTATGAGCCTCAAATTTATTGACAGTTAGTAGAGGCTAAAAGATTGAGGTAAAGTTAAAGTAGAGCTATTGGAAGATTTAGTTATTTAATGTTAAATGAGATCCTAATGGAGCTTACCTCATTTTGTAGATGTGAGAGGTTGAGAATTGGTATATGATTTGTTTTATCCACCATGTTTGGTGATCATTATTTAAAGAAGTAATCGGGTGTAATCCATTACATGGGTAATTGGAATGTTTTGATATGACGAACCATGGGAACCTATTATTCTTGCTAAAAGAGTTAGAGAGAACTATCTTTGCAAGTTTAGTCACATGGATGTGTGATCGATCTCGATTTTAAGGGACACGAAGTAAAATATATCTCGTTATCAATCGTAGTGATTGATCGATAATCAAAGGACTATTTTGGGTTCCCGATTTGGGAATTTGTTCATGGCCACTTTGAGGATAGTGGATTTAAGTGGAAAGATGCGGTATTTCCGCCTTTTACTTGTGGGCTAGGTGGTTTTGGCTAAGTCGTTATCCTTATACCTAAAGAATATGCTTTCTTTTCTTGGAAAAGGAAAGGCTAATTTGGGGAATAGAAATATTTCGCATGGTTTATGCAGCATAAAGTTGGTTGTTAGGTTAAGGATTGATTTCTGTTAGGTTTTCACTCTGAGTGGATTTATTGTGATGAAATGGTTTCAGAGAGGAAACAAAATTTCCTTCAGTTTGAGAGAAGGGTTGATGTTTGTGGATGAATGAGTTGATTCCATGAATGTTGCATGATACTTCTCTTGTATAAGAGAAGAGCTCTCCTTGTTGCAAATAAGGGTAGCCTTGTTTCTTTGTGCAAGTAATGAGAGTGTTTCTGAAAGATTGGAGGGTTTCTTATGCCGAGGCATGAGAATTGAGTCTATGCACGGAGTGCATAACATGTTTCATGTGTCGATATTGAGAAAGTAATTGCGAGAAGTACCGGACTTGTTCTCCATGGGTGCGAGTTAATGTTATGTTATGTGCGATTTATTACATTTTGTTCTTTCGTGCATATTGTTGAATGCCGAATTGGGTCGAATTCTGTTAAGAGGGTAGAATGTAATACCTAAATTTGCAAAATGGAAATATTAGAGATAAATGAGAGTTTTACTGTCGGACCCATCGACTTTTTGAATGTCGATTTAGTGTCGCGTGAGGTTCCCAGACCATCCCGGATTGTGGCACCATCTAGAGAGCCGTATATTTAGCGCTCTCAGAGGTTCCGGACCGCCTAGGGACGATCGGCACCGCCTCGCGTTTGGTGTTCATCATCCAAGCAAATTTTAACCTTACATCACACCGATTTACTGCGCAGATGAAGAGCACCAAATAGTATAAGGATGCCATTGGACCAAAAAGCCCATAGTGCCATTACCAGCCAAAGCAAAAAGGGGAAGGGCAAAAGTGCCATTTCACATTGAGAGTGATGGGCATGCCTCTTAAGTAGACAAGACAACGCAGCCACCTTTACCTGCTCCACTCTCTGCCACAGCCACAAAGCCATCATTTCACCACCCCCCCAGCCGAGAGAAAGAGAGGGAAGGCAAGGAGCAAGACAAGAAGAGGAAGGTTGGAGCGGAGCCAGGGTGGGAGCAGAAGCCGGCGTAGGAGCAAGAGGTCGGCGACCACCTCGATCCCTCCCAACCGTGAGCCCAAGAACCGTGCCAGGTAAAAGTAGTAGCCAAAGCAAGCACAAACATGTAAGAAAGCGGTGAGGGAGGTGCACTGCCCTGAGTAGAAGAGGGCCGCAAGGCGCCGGCGCCGCATCGGTGACCGGCGGCACTTGTAGGGGCGACGGTTGTCGGTGACAGGAGGTGGCGCGGCCGCCCGAGAGGGGAGGCACGGGGGGCCAGGGCCGCAGCCGAGGCGGCGGCCGCCGACCGTGCCGACCGGCGGCATCGCCCCACCGCCGCCGCACAAAAAGAAGCGGCGGATCCACCTCCGAGCAGCCGGATCCGGAGGCGGGGCGGCGGTGGCGAATCCACCATGGCCGACCGGATCCGGGAGGGCGAGGAGCGGCGGCGGCGTGCGCGGTGTGCTGGCCCATCCACGGCCGGCCGGTCCGAGAGGAAGGAGGAGAGGCGGAGGAGGCGAGGCGGCAAGACGGCCGCTCGCCGTCGCGGAGCCGGGAGGGCGCCGGGCGCCGCGTTCGCAAGGAAAGGGGAGAGGCCATTCGGCGGAAGGAGTGAGGAGAGAGAGAGGGGCGTGGAAGGTGGGGTTAGGGCCTTGGTAGAAAAAAAAAGAGAATGGGAGAGAGAGGCCGAGTAGGAAAAGAAGGGAAAAAAAAAGAAGAGAGAAGAGAAAAGAAAAGAGGAGGAAAAGAAATGAGGAGGAAAAAAAAGGGGTTTCCAGGGCCTGCGTGACAGATCCCTGAAAAAAAAAACCCGTGCGTTTTTACGCGAGGCTCAGGATATACGTGTAGGGCCGTCGTCGCCTATTTAATATATGGTTTCGTTCTGAAGCGGTAAATCGGATTAATTGCTTGTCTAGGTGGAGGCCCCGAGTCGACGCCGCCCGCGCGACGCTCCACTCCGTTTGGTTAACAGGCAAGTACATGGTAGAGCGTTAGACCAAGATTTATGAATATGCGATGTTTATCTGGTATGATGATATTTATGTAGTAATGCGTTGATTACATGATATCTACGTGGAAATGTGATATTTACCTGACATAAGGTTGCATGGTAAATGATGGCAATGATGATGGAGTGAGGTAGGCAAAGATGCTTGTCTACTAGTAATGCTAGTGATGAGCGTGAATATAATCATGGGCATGTGCATTTGCATGAGGAGCACTCAAGAGTGAGGCGGTGAGAAAGTCCCTAGCTATGAGTAAAGCTAGTGGACTAATCCGAGTGCTCTTGAGTAAGACCTACTTGGTGAGCCTCCACGGGAGTGGAGGGTCCCGTGCCTATGAGGGCGGGCCCGATGGGTGAACATCGGCGGGTGTTCACTCGGCGGTACCAGTACTTGCAAAGTGAAGAGCATATGAGCATGTAGAGTAATGAGGCATGGCATTGCTTGGCTATGAGAATGATGTTATGAACGTGATGATATATGTGCATTATGGTTATATGCTTGCTTATGTTGGTAATGTCTATTGTTCTATTATGTACTTGCTGAGTCTTTGGACTCACCCTTGCTTTGTTGTTTTTTTTAGGTAACTATTGAGGACGTCTTGCATGGGCGGGTGTAGCACATGAATGACTTCACGTTCTTGCAGCACATCACATATCTAGCTTTTGGTAGTATGTTTAATTCCACTAGTAAGTTAGAAAAGTTGCTTAGGAATGGTATGGTGCAAGTGATTATTACTTCTTGATCAAGGTAGAGTTTGTTTCAATTGTTTGGCAGATGCCTAAAAGTGGTATTAGTATGCAATGATGGTAGCACTCTAGGTCCAGATGATGGGCGGGGTGTTACACGATCGATGCGAATAGTAGATTACTCGTAATTACGATGCCCAGCTTCTCCTCAATTGCAGGCTGAATCCCACATTTCAATCTCAGTTGGAAGACATTTCGCGTAATCTTTTCTGCTATCATTTGTAAACAGGGGTCCATAATCCTTGTTCGACAGAATAGCAGCTTTATGTGTTTTGTCTCGCTGAATCCTTCCTAGCCCACTGTTTCCCCTGTTAAGTTCCTGCAACTGCATGGGTACGTTTTTTTTGACTTGTTTTTTATGGCTTATAGTTATTATTAATAGTTTTTTGTTAAATGATTGTGTGAACGAATTAAATACTAATAAATTATATCAAACAATTATTTCCATAAATTGGTTTGAAGTCCTTTAAGGAGGATGAACAATAGCTGCAGAACCAAAGTTATTTCTACTCTGACCATCAGAGTTGTACTACGAAATGGAACAATTCAAAAAAAGGAGCGCACAGCGACCAGTTCTGTCCACGATGCAGTAGCAGAAAAGTGAGTACGGCTCGCGTGTCACCTGTCTTTTTCAATCGTGGCTTTGGAAGTCTGGGCACGAAACCTCGTGAGGCAAGGAACGGATATCCTGACTTCGCGAATGAAAAGCCCCAAAATTTCAAACAAAAATTTCCTTTTTTTTTTGCTGTATTTTTGGGTGTTTTCAGAAAACTTTCCTTTCCGGGAAAGTTTTCCCTCGCGCCCTTTCCTTTTCGCAATCCGTTCTCCCTCTCGTTTGCGCCTTTCCCTTCTCCCGTTCTCCCCTTGGTGGCGCCCCTTTGCCGCTTTCCCCGCCCCGGTTTCCCGCTGCGGCGCGTCCCCTCCTCTTCGCGCGCCCGCTCTCCCGCTTCTCGCGCGCCGCCTCCGTCTCCTCGCTCGTGGCGTCTCCGTGCTTTCGCCTTCTCCCGCGCGCGCGCTGCTGCACCTCGTCGCTCCGCGCGCCTCGCGCCGCCCTCGGATCCTCTCGCAGCGCGACAGCGCGCCCCGACCGCCGCAGAGCCTCGCGCCCGCGCGGCGCCGCCTCTGCGCCCGACCCGCTGGCGATCCCCTCCTCCTCTCTCGCGCGACGCTTCCCGCCGTGCTCGAGCTTCACTGCTCTGTGCCGTCCGTCGCCATAACTCCGTGCAGGCAGGCGTCACCCGATCGCCGCTCCATCCGCGGAGAGACGGCCGACTGCCTATTGACCCCGAGCCTCCCGTTGCCTTCTCCCGGCCGCCTCTCGCGCGGGTATAAAACCCTCTCTCCTCTCCCGCACGCTCTTTGTTTCCCGAACGGCTCCACCGCCTCCATCCACTTCATACCACCCAGAAGCCCGGGAGCGGCCTATTGAAGCGCCATCACCCAGAGCGCCGCCGCCACCCTCCCGCACCGGCGACCCGTAACTGGATCTCCTCTCCCACCTCCATTTCTCAATTGCATTAGCCTGCAGCACCACCCGATGTACTAATCATTTTGATGAACTCAAGCGCCGGGAGGATTGCTGTGTGAACCGACGCGTGGAGCACCCGCCGGCCGCATCACCCTCTCCGTGGCCAACCCTCTCCGCAACTTCCCAGCTCCCACCACCACCTCCACTGTAAGCCCCCGAACCCCGAGATGGTGTAGCCGCAGCCGATTGGCCTCCCTCGCCGCCGGTGACCCCCTCCGCCACCGTCTATCCGAGACGCCTCCCTCGGCCTCCCTCTCTCCCCTTTGACCCCCACAAACTCTAACTAGCCAAAACGGGTTCCCTGTGCTCCGCTCTACCCGACGGTACCCTCCGTTGTCGCCGGGAGTCCCTGTAGTCGCCGGAGAGCGGAGGCGCCGCCGCCTCTGCCTCTCTGCTGCGCGCGCATGGCCGGAGGAAGAAGACGATGTCGTGGCCGTTTCCCCGTCGTCGGATTCCCCTACCACCTTATAACCTCGGCCGTCCGCCCCCTCGTACCGATTCGCCGCCCCCTTCTAATCTCCACCGTCGGAGCATCATAAAGACTCCACCTCTCATCCGTCCGATCCCGTCCATACCGCTTCGCCCCTCCGTTTTATCGTCGCCGTCCGATCTTCATAAAGATCCCGCCCCTCGCCCGTCGGATCAACCCGTCGTACCGCTTCGCCGCACTCCATCCGACCGCCCGCCTGCACATGCGTCGGCCATCTAGGCGCCGACGGACGCGCCACACTGGGCCGCCTCCACCTCGACCCACCTCTCTCTGCGCATGCGCATGAAATTCCAGCGGGCGCGTTCAAACCCCGGGCCAGGCCGCACTGTAGCTGAAGGCCGGCCCATCACTGTTCACAGTATTTTCCAGAGGTTTTCTCAATTTCCAAAATGCCAGAAAATCCAAATAAATCCTAGAAAATCACAGAAAATCCCAAAAATCCCCAAATTTCACCACTTTGCTCCAAATATTATTCCAGACCCAGTGGTGACCTCTTTTTCCACAGATCCATCCCAAATAAATTCCTAAAATTCCCCATTTGAAGATTTATGCATTTTATTCCTTTTTAAATAGTTTATTTTTCCTCGCTTGATTAGGCTCAAGCCGGATTTATGTTATTTTCAGTGTTTGTGCTAGTGTCGGAGTTTCCAGAAGCTCAAGTGCAGTCGCAGGATCCAGGAGCTTCTACGTTCGAGCCAGCTGAGATCATCCAGATTGTCGGCAAGTCTCAAATCCTTTGATCATGTTGCAACCCATGTTATTTAATTATGTTATTATGTTATTTGCATTGAGCTAATTGTGAAATGTTAGTTTGAAATAAAATAAAATGTTTAGAATGACTTATTATATAGTTAATCCTACCACCGTTAAATGCCATGTTTAATTTGTAGCCATGCCTTTGTAATCCCTAGAATTAATTACTTGATAATCTAGACAATTGTAGGATATTATTATCATCATGCAAAATCTTACACTGATAAGGTTGTGGCTGTGGGGCCAATAGAATTTGGAAAACCCGACTCTAAGGTAGGGTGGTATGGGACACCGTATCTTAGAGCGGAGAGTGCCGGCGTGCACAAGGTAGGGTAAGGGGGAGTGGAAACCGCAAGGCGGTCCTCGCCAATCTTTTACCCTAGGTTTGGAGTAGGGTAAGGGTGAGTGGGAAACCGCGAGACGGACTACGCCCACCGCTTACCTTAGGTTGGGTCGCGTGCCTGGCGAGGTTGCGGACCATGTAAAAATATAAGGACTGAAACCCTTACGCTGAGCAAATGTCACAGTAATCGCTCAACCACAGGAGTTGACTTGTCAACACTTGTCTAGTAGCTGCTCAACTCGATTGAAACTCTACAGGAGGTTTAGCAGTGAGGTTAGGCCAGGCGGGTTACGGTTGCCTAACAACGGTAGAGTTCACCCGAAGCGGCACCGTTTTTCTCTTGTGTGGGTGTGTGTGTGTGTGCGAGCCAGACCCGAGTGAATTCTACCGGGTAGAGCCTATATAAAGAGTTGAGCAGTGAAACGACCTGGCTTTCTTAACTCTGTCGCGGGAGTTAAGGGATCGTGTGGGTAAAGCTGAGCAAACTCTGCAGAGTCAAATAAATGGTATTCGAATACGCCGTGCTCCCGGTTATTGGAGCTGTGTCACTTGGGTGATTCCAGCCGCAAAGCTTAAGTAGTTTTGTAAATGATTAACTTGTTTAGGTTGGTTAATGAACTCTTGTTGAAAAACCCCTGAGTTCTTGAGGAGTAGTTTTGGGTCCGTCTTCTAAAAATGTTTGCAAATAAAACTGCATCCACTCAAATTAATAAACCAAGTATACTCCCTTCCTTTGGTGTTCCGTGCATGTAATAAGTTAGGGTCCCTTTGGGACTTGCTGAGCCGGTTGATTGGCTCACGGCTCGCTTTTGCCTTTCTTTAGATGATCAAGACGAAGGTGTTTGCCTCCCGTTGAGGAAGTCCCAGAGGGTCGCTTCTTCGACGAGGATCCGTGGCTTTAGGTCTTGGCCGCGCTCAAGCGGATCTTGGAGCTTCTGTAATGTAATTATATTTTGGGCTTGCACGCCCCGCTGTCGAAAATGGATGTTAATCCTTATGTGAAATATATGCTGAACTTTTGTTGTAGGCACGCAATGGTATACTCTTGCGCGACACTCCATAACTGTTCACGCGTGAATAGTTGCGGGGTGCCGTGTCCGTACGCGCCCCTGGAAACGGGGGCGTTACAAGAAGTGGTATCAGAGCCGGCTCTTGACCGTAGGTTGAGACCTAAGGCAAACTAGGAAGCAATCTTATCGCAAAACTTAATTTAAAGCTATAAAAAGGGTTTACGAAAAATATAAGTATTATTGCTGTCTTTTCCTCTCTTGCTGCTACCTTATCTATCTTAGTTTACTTCTGCATAAGTCTTGCTTTGGCAAAATGTTTACTGTCTTCCTTGTCTAGCTTCAAAACTTCGTTTCTCGGCAGCTGGAAGAGTAGCCGTTGTTCGCTAGATTAGATTGACCCCGAGTGGTAGTGGTATTTCTTTGTAATGTAAAGCAGGTGTAATCATGAACCCTAAGTGGTTTGTGTACCACTTGCATATTGTAAATATATGTTCATTATCTTTTATGTTGTTTGCTTAATTATCAGTAATCCCCCTGTGTTCAAAGCTTTCTCCCGTCCCTTTCGCTCTCGTTCTTATCTTATTCGCCCTATACTTACCTTGAAATTCAGAGTCTTACTTATCTACTCTTATTCCCCAAAAGCCGCTGCAAAGCTGATCTCATGCTCCCAATTGGCGAGATGGATCCAACGCAGCAGAATGGTCGACCAACAGCGGGGTGCACCCGCCACGATCGAGCCACACTTACCAAAGATAATAGCGATGATGGAACAAAATCGCTATCGAGAGAGCAAAATACTCGTGAATGCTAGATCAATGCACCCGGTTGCTTGAGCGGATAGCGGCGATCACCCATGTCAAGGTGACACCAAGAGTCGATGTCGACATCAAGCGCAATTGCATTGAAGTTTCTGACATTCTGCAAACTCAACCCCAAAATTCCCTTCAACCACGTGGTCACCGAATGCGATAATCGGTTACGAGATATTGAGAGAAGAATGAATACTATCCAATTGTACAAATAAGGAGAAAGTTCTTTCGCCACCTATCGCTTGTCCGAGCAGTAATTACTTGGTGGAATGCTATCCAATGGATGCACCACGAGGAGAAAGATATTACATGGGAAGATTTTGTGAAGACATTTCGTAAAGCTTACATTTCTCCCGGGTTTTCACCAAAAATATCAGGACTTTCTTAATCTTCAACAAGGAGAGAACTCCATCACAACATATCTAGAACAATTTTATCGGTTATCCCACTTTGCTCAAGAGGAAACTAACACCGAGGCTAAAAGGATGGAGTACTTTATGAAAGGTCTACAACCCAATATGAGACAACGCCTTGGGACATGAGGTTCTCAAGCCTATTGAGCACGGTTGATCGAGCTCTGAGATAGAAGAAAGACCAGTTACGTGAAAGTCATAAACGGAAGAAGCCTTTGCCTCCATCACCAACGGTTTGTTTTCACTGTGAGCAGGATGGGCATTATCGTGACCAATGCCCACCAAGTTCTTACCCGAGAAGAAGCTAAAGAGCAAGCAAGAGGCGACACCATCATCCCGCCACCACCGATGGAAGAAGGTGAATCTTATCCTAAGAGGACCGAATGGAGGATGACGGAAAGCATAAGTCAGCGCACAAGTCTCAGTCTTCTCACAATACTCAGCAAAGCAAGACCACGGGGTCACCCTCACTTCGATCCCAACCCCTCCGTCGGTTTGTGGCGATACCAAGACCCGATCCCAGCAGCCTCAAAGATAGATGCCACTCCTCACCACTCGCCATCAAGTGCCTCACCTGCGGTGGCAAGCATCTTGCTAGCAGCTGTCCACGAAGGACCGATGCATGTTTCCATTGTGGAGAGACTGGACACTACAAGCATCAGTGTCCCAGGAGGAGTTTGTCATCAGAAGTAGCTAAACTCCAAGCCCAAAACCAATACAGTCAAGAAAATATGAGCTAGGCAGAACAAGAAATGAGATGATGTACTTTTGGTTATCCTTTTGTAAACCAGTTGGAAGAACTTAATGGTTTGTCTTTAAATTACTTTAACTAAGGCTTGTGGCAAAACTATGAAGATGTATGAAGACCATTTGTGTAAAGTGAATGGGTGTGATGGTCATGTTGTAATAGAGTTAATCCCAGCAGACCCAATCATTCCGATCTTGGTACGACATGATTCATCCAAGTGGGAACCGCGCCACACACGCCGAGATGATATACATGTACCGGTGAAGAGGAGTCAAAGTCAATCCGAAGAGGTTAAACGGATTTGTCGCAGACCAAATATGCAAGGATTAGATGCCATTTTGAGCAAGAATCGCTAGCAAAAACGAAGTATTGAAGGAATGCAAGAAAGCGCATGATCAACATGGTAGCAGTTACATCAGATCAAGTACCAGTAGTACAAGAATACCCTGATGTGTTTCAAAAGAATTGCCGGCGCACTTCGGCGGATAAGTAGAACTTGCCATAAAGTTGATTTCATGCACAAAACCAATTGCCAAATATCAGTACAGAATGTCAGCCACTGAGTTGAAAGAGCTCAAGAGACAGCTAGATGAACTGCAAGAGAAAGAGTTTATTCGACCAAGTGTTTGACCTTGGTCGGCACCGGTTTTATTTATGAAGAAGAAGAATGAAGAGTTGAGAAAGTGTGTCGATTACAGAGGTTTGAATGCAGTTACGATCAAAAACAAATACCCTTCTGCCAGAACTGATGACTTGTTTAATCAGCTTAAGGGTGCCAAAGTATTTTCCAAGATCGTCTTGCGCTCGGGTTATCATCAGCTAAAGATCCGAGAGCAAGATCAAGAGAAGACAGCCTTCATCACCAGATACGGATCATTTGAGTTCACGGTCGTGCCCTTTGGTTTAAAACAATGCGCCAGCTTATTTCATGAATCTTATGAATCTGGTGCATATGGACCAATTGGACAGATTCGTGATAGTCTTCATTGATGATATTCTGAGTTATTCAAAGAATGAAGAAGAGCACAAGGAGCATTTTCACATGGCATTGACCAGGTTGAGAGAGCCTCAGTTGTACGCCAAGTTCGACAAATGCAGTTTTTGGCTGAAAGAAGTTACTTTCTTGGGTCATATCATATCAGCATATGGAGTCAAGATTGATCCAGAAGAGATCGCGCAGATTATGGAACTAAATATCCAAGACAAAGGATGTAGTGAGAAGCTTTCTTGGATTGACAGGCTATTATCGCCAATCCATAGAAGGATTCTCCAAGATTTCCCGTCCATTCACTCAACTACTGAGGAAAGACGGGCCATTCACATGGACACATGCTTGTGAAGCGAGTTTTCAGCTGTTGAAGACCAAGTTGACAACAACACCAGTGTTGATTTTGCCCAACCCAGAGAAAGAATTTCAAAGCTATGGTGACGCTTCAAAGCAGGGTTTGGGATATATCTTGACGCAAAACAGGAAGTTGTTGCCTATGCTTGAGACAATCAAGCCACATGAAGAGAATTACCCCACACACATTTAGAACTAGCGGTTGTGGTGCATGCATTCAAATTTGGCGGCACTACACGCTAGGGAATCGTTGTGAGATGTCCTCGATCACGAGCTTGAAGTATCTCACATACAACAGCAGAGTTAAACATGAGACAAATAAGAGGACTGGAATTGATTAAAGACTATGCGGTTGATTTTCGAGATCACCCGAGCAAAGCCAATGTAGTGGCCGATACCCTTAGACAAAAGACTCGTCCAAGCAAAGTCAGCACGACAGAGTACCCACCAGAGTTGCAATAAGATATCCTACGGCTAAATTGGGTGATCACTGAACAAGGCAGTATGGCAGCGTTGGGACTCCAGCCATTGCTGACAGATCAGATGAAAGCAGCACAAGATGATGATACAGAGATTCAAAAACTGAAAAAGAGAATTCAAGAAGAACGCTCAGCAGAGTATGCAGTAGATGAGCATGGAATCCTTACTTTCCGTGGTCGCTATTGCATACCCGACAAGAAAAAGTTAAGAAAGTTAATTTTATCTGAAGCTCATTCGTCCCAATTCTTGATCCATCCAGGAGGCACCAAAATGTATCAAGATCTGAAAAAGAAGTATGGGTGGAACCATATGAAGAAAGAAGTGGCAGAGTATGTGGCTAAGTGTGATGTATGCCTGCAGATCAAAATAGACTCAAGATTGCCCAAGACCGACAGAAAAACTATGCAGATAACCACAGGAAGGACTTGAGTTTCGAAGTTGGGGACTATGTGTACATAAAAGTCACTCCATTCAAGATAGTCAAGAGATTTCAAGTCAAAGGCAAATTAGCACCAAGATATGTGGGACCGTTTCAAATAATTGGAAGAGTTGGGAAGTAGCTTATCAAGTGCGACTTCCACCCAACTTATCCAGAATCCACAACGTGTTTCACGTATCCCGGCTTCAAAGTGTCTACACCAACCGAAGCGGATGAAGTACCATTGTCGATATTGAATTGCAAGATGATTGCACATATACTGAAGAACCACTACAAATACTTGAAACATCAGAGAGGCAGCTCAAAAACAAGAATGTCAGATTTTGCAGAGTGCAGTGGAAGAATCACACAGCGGATGAGTCCACTTGGTAAAAAGAGTCAGACTTGCAGCGAGATTTTCTCAACTTACTCCCTGGACCAAGTTAATCTCGGGGTCGAGATTCTTTTAAGGGGGGTAGGTTGAAAAGCCCCAAAATTTCAAACAAAAATTTCCTTTTTTTTTGCTGCATTTTTGGGTGTTTTCTGAAAACTTTCCTTTTCGGGAAAGTTTTCCCTCGCGCCGCTTTCCCTTTTCGGCAATCCGTTCTCCCCTCTCGTTTGCGCCTTTCCTTCTCCCGTTCTCCCTTCGGTGGCGCCCCCTTGCCGCTTTCCCCGCGCCGGTTTCCCACCGCGGCGCGTCCCCTCCTTCGGGCGCCCGCTCTCTCCCGCTTCTCTCGCGCCCGGCGCCTCCTCCTCCTCCTCGCTCGCTGGCGTCTCCGTGCTTCGCCTTCTCCCGCAAGCGCTGCTGCACTGCGTCGCTCGCACGCCTCAGCGCCGCCTCGGATCCCTCTCGCGGACAGGCGCCGTCCCGACCGCTGCGAGCCTCGCGCGCACGCGGCGCGCGCACCTCTGCGCTCGACCCCACTGGCGAGTCCCCGCCTCCCCTTCTCTGCGCGACGCTTCCTCGCCTGTGTTCGAAGCCACTGCTCTGTGCCGTCCCTGCGCCATAACTCCGTCAGAGCCGGCGTCACCCGTCGCCGCTCCATCCGCGGAGGAGAGACGGCCGACCTGCCTATTGACCCCGAGCCCTCCCGTTGCCTTCTCCCGGCTTCGCCTCTCTACGCGCGGGTATAAAACCCTCTCTCTCTCCCGCACGCTCTTTTGTTTCCCGAACCGCTCCACCGCTCCATCCACTTCATACCACCCGCAGAAGCCCGTGAGCGGCCTATTGAAGCGCCATCACCCAGCGCCGCCGCCACCCTCCTCGCACCGCGACCCGTAACTGGATCTCCTCTCCCACCTCCATTTCTCAATTGCATTAGCCTGAGCACCACCCGATGTACTAATCATTTTGATGAACTCAATCGCCAGAGGATTGCCGTGAAGCACCGACGCCGAGCACCCGCGCCGCGCATCACCTCTCCGTGGCCAACCCTCTCCGCAACTTCCCGCTCCCACCACCACCTCCACTGTAAGCCCCCGAACCCCGAGATGGTGTAGCCGCAGCCGATTGGCCTCCCTCGCCGCCGGTGACCCCCTCCGCCACCGTCTATCCGAGACGCCTCCCTCGGCCTCCCTCTCTCCCCTTTGACCCCCACAAACTCTAACTAGCCAAAACGGGTTCCCTGTGCTCCGCTCTACCCGACGGTACCCTCCGTTGTCGCCGGGAGTCCCTGTAGTCGCCGGAGAGCGGAGGCGCCGCCGCCTCTGCCTCTCTGCTGCGCGCGCATGGCCGGAGGAAGAAGACGATGTCGTGGCCGTTTCCCCGTCGTCGGATTCCCCTACCACCTTATAACCTCGGCCGTCCGCCCCTCGCACGATTCGCCGCCCCTTCTAATCTCCACCGTCGGAGCATCATAAAGACTCCACCTCTCATCCGTCCGATCCGTCCATACCGCCGCCTCCGCTTTATCGCCGCCGTCCGATCTTCATAAAGATCCCGCCGCCTGCCGTCGGATCAACCCGTCGTACCGCCGCGCGCACTCCATCCGACCGCCGCTTTGCACATGCGTCGCCATCTAGGCCGCGACGGACGCGCCGCGCTGGGCCGCCTCCCTCGACCCACCTCTCTCTCTCATGCACAAATTCCAGCAGCCACGCGTTCAAACCCGGGCCAGCCGCATCAGAGTGAAGGCCGGCCCATCATCGCTTCACGATTTTTTGAGGTTTTCAATTTCCAAAATGTCGAAAAATCCAAATAAATCCTAGAAAATCACAAAAATCCCAAAATCCCAAATTTCACCACTTTGCTCCAAATATTATTCCAGACCCAGTGGTGACCTCTTTTTCCACAGATCCATCCCAAATAAATTCCTAAAATTCCCCATTTGAAGATTTATGCATTTTATTCCTTTTTAAATAGTTTATTTTTCCTCGCTTGATTAGGCTCAAGCCGGATTTATGTTATTTTCAGTGTTTGTGCTAGTGTCGGAGTTTCCAGAAGCTCAAGTGCAGTCGCAGGATCCAGGAGCTTCTACGTTCGAGCCAGCTGAGATCATCCAGATTGTCGGCAAGTCTCAAATCCTTTGATCATGTTGCAACCCATGTTATTTAATTATGTTATTATGTTATTTGCATTGAGCTAATTGTGAAATGTTAGTTTGAAATAAAATAAAATGTTTAGAATGACTTATTATATAGTTAATCCTACCACCGTTAAATGCCATGTTTAATTTGTAGCCATGCCTTTGTAATCCCTAGAATTAATTACTTGATAATCTAGACAATTGTAGGATATTATTATCATCATGCAAAATCTTACATCGATAAGGTTGTGGTGTGGGGCCAATAGAATTTGGAAAACCCGACTCTAAGGTAGGGTGGTATGGGACACCGTATCTTAGAGCGGAGAGTGCCACAGGCACAAGGTAGGGTAAGGGGAGTGGAAACTGCAAGGCGGTCCTCGCCAATCTTTTACCCTAGGTTTGGAGTAGGGTAAGGGTGAGTGGAAACCGCGAGACGGACTACGCCCACCGCTTACCTTAGGTTGGGTCGCGTGCTGGCGAGGTTGCGGACCATGTAAAAATATAAGGATCAAACCCTTACGCGAGCAAATGTCACGATGTCGCTCAACCACAGGAGTTGACTTGTCAACACTTGTCTAGTAGCTGCTCAACTCGATTGAAACTCTACAGGAGGTTTAGCAGTGAGGTTAGGCCAGGCGGGTTACGGTTGCCTAACAACGGTAGAGTTCACCCGAAGCGGCACCGTTTTTCTCTTGTGTGGTGTGTGTGTGTGTGCGAGCGAGACCCGAGTGAATTCTACCGGGTAGAGCCTATATAAAGAGTTGAGCAGTGAAACGACCTGGCTTTCTTAACTCTGTCGCGGGAGTTAAGGGATCGTGTGGGTAAAGCTGAGCAAACTCTGCAGAGTCAAATAAATGGTATTCGAATACGCCGTGCTCCCGGTTATTGGAGCTGTGTCACTTGGGTGATTCCAGCCGCAAAGCTTAAGTAGTTTTGTAAATGATTAACTTGTTTAGGTTGGTTAATGAACTCTTGTTGAAAAACCCCTGAGTTCTTGAGGAGTAGTTTTGGGTCCGTCTTCTAAAAATGTTTGCAAATAAAACTGCATCCACTCAAATTAATAAACCAAGTATACTCCCTTCCTTTGGTGTTCCGTGCATGTAATAAGTTAGGGTCCCTTTGGGACTTGCTGAGCCGGTTGATTGGCTCACGGCTCGCTTTTGCCTTTCTTTAGATGATCAAGACGAAGGTGTTTGCCTCCCGTTGAGGAAGTCCCAGAGGGTCGCTTCTTCGACGAGGATCCGTGGCTTTAGGTCTTGGCCGCGCTCAAGCGGATCTTGGAGCTTCTGTAATGTAATTATATTTTGGGCTTGCACGCCCCGCTGTCGAAAATGGATGTTAATCCTTATGTGAAATATATGCTGAACTTTTGTTGTAGGCACGCAATGGTATACTCTTGCGCGACACTCCATAACTGTTCACGCGTGAATAGTTGCGGGGTGCCGTGTCCGTACGCGCCCCTGGAAACGGGGGCGTTACAGCGAAGATCCAGGATGCGACACCTTCGTGTACCTTTGCAGCCACGGCGCCTTGTCAGAATCATCAAAACTGAGTTGCAGAGCTAGTAGAGAATCCAGTACGGGAGTGCATGCTCTTGTCAATGTATTCGTCGGCTACTTTACACGATTTACAGATGGAGATAGAGGATGCAAGCAAGATCCAACTTTCTTTGCAAGAGCAGGGCAGCTCCCTTCCAGATCACACCTGTCATTGGGCACTACGGAAAAGATCACAACTTGCGAAATGGGGACGGACGGACATCGCAATACTCGAAAGCAATCTGTCTGACATTTGATGATCGCACAATCCTAACATTTGAATTAAATGTTAAGGGTAGCTCAAAACGGCTTAGGCTTCATCTTTATCTGTTTTTAGTATTTTTTGAGTTTTTTGTCGGTTCTTTTTCCCGTATTCGTTTGTACTATTTGTGATGGGCTAATCTATTTTTCTATTTTTAATTTTTTAAATTTAATTACACCAAATAAGTCACCATCAACTACAGTATAATATTAGCCGGCTACAACGCTTTTCAGCCATAAACCACTGAAAAAACCATTTCGAGCACCTCCTAGACAATAGTAGTGCCACACCATGGAAACTAGAGTTGTGGGCTCTGACTAGTGTGTAACTGCTATGTGTTTATAGACCTGTTTGTATTGATTTTTTAAACTAGAAAAACCAAAAGCTAACACGAATACTTGGTTTTTTAAAGCGGTTTCTTTCCTTTTTTTTTTGCTATCATTTCGCTTTGGGATGAGACAGGGGATTAAGGGTGTATCAAGCATTTCACCCTTTTCGCTCCAATCACATGCATCTCTCTCTCACTTTTTCTATCCTCATGCCCTTCCTCTTAAAATCACTTTTTTCAGTCACTACTATTTATTTTTAATTAAAAACTATAAGTCTTGGTAAAAAAAACGTTAGCAAAAATCAATAAAGGGCTCACTATGCTAGTAAAACTACTTTGTGAGTTCGGTAACTCGGTGGGTTGGCCTAGAAATTCCCAAATGAAGGTAGGGTACGGTTGTCGGTTGGAGAGATCCATGTTTCATGTAGTCCTGACAGGGTGACAGGTATATATGTAAAACTGGATCGCGCAGTTTCAGCACTGATGTGTCGAAGAAAAAAAGAGGGTATGCGCACATGTCGGCCTTGGCCCAGTTCAGGTTAGCTGTAAAAGGACAGGGCACTGAGGGTGGAAAGGTAACCGGTAAAACCATGGTTAACTTCTGTTTTTTAGTTTTTTTTACTATTTATAAATTTTATTTTTTTAGCTTTTTAACTTTTTTTTTGACTTTTTTTCTCAGTTATTTTGTATTATCTGTGATGGGCTAACTTGTTTTTCCATTTTAAAATTTTTAAATTTAGTTACGTCAAATAAGTCATCATTAGCTACAATATAATTTCAACCGGTTACAGTACAATTTCAGCTATAAACTAGTTTATTTCAACCAAACTGAGTGGCATCTTAATTAAGCGGTGCCAGATACACGTAAAAGTATACTAGTCTTGTAGCATATAGTGAAAAAGGCGAGTGGATTTGCCACGTGGAGAATGGCCGCTTGACCTTGGCGTTGGCGTATGCCCGCCCCGCGCGATGGAAATACACGACCGCAGTGCAGCGACACTGGAGGCATGTGGGAGGGTGCGTGGGGTGGTGACAATGTGGCATGGGAGGCGTAGGCGAATCATGCGATGGTGACGTGGGAGGTTGGGTGAGGAGTGTCCGGTGCGGTGGACGATGGCTGAAATAGTGCCAAAAGGACGATGCATAAGCACACACGATTAGGAGAATCGATCGGTGTGTCGTGTGGAGAGCGCCGCACGGCACGGCGCGGCGCGGCGAGCTTAGACTGCTTTGCATTTGCGGGGTGGGATGCAACATTTTCGAGCGGTGACGGTGCGATCGACTAAGCATCGAGCGTGGCCATGTCGAGCAGTATCCGCGCCTGCTCGACGTCACCAGCCTGTCGTACACCCTCTTCATCTCCTCCACGAGCTCCGCGCCCTGCCTCTCCACAACGTCTAGCATCTCGCACAGCTACTGCTGACTCAGCCCCGCTAGGTACCTCATGGCGGCATCGCTGTCGTGTGTGGCATCCTCCATGCCCACGGGCGGATTCTGCCTAGCCCACTCCGCGAGGCTGACGTGGAGGGTGGACGTGCAGGTTGCGGCACGCGCTGCAGGCAGTCTCATCGTCAAGGTACTCGGCAGAAGAAGCCCCGTGTTGGAAATAATATTAACTTAGAGTTCAAAACACGATAGATTTTGTTTTCGTATGTAATTTAAATTGAAGTTAAGATCTACTTGAATTACGAATACGTATGTAAATAGGAGAGTATTAACCTATATATTGAGAATGCTTGTAACACCACGCTGCTGCAGCGGCAGAAGCCGGCGGCCATGGTGAGCATGCAGCACGGGGTTTGATCAGAGCGCAACGAGGTAGACGTGGTGGCGCGCGATAGGATACGGACATTTTATCGCATAGTAAAACGATAAACAAACACACGGTGAGAAGCAGCAAACACCAGTTACACCACGACAGCTAGAGCTAACATTTCTACTCTAACTACGCCAAGCACTTCGACGTGTAGCGCAACAAAATCAGCCAGTCAGATCAGGATTACTATTATTTGACGGCTTCAACGCGTAGCCCGCAGGAGTCCGGCGAGCGCTCAGCTGTCCTCCCCTCCCCTCGTACGAGCTCGAGCCACGTGCAACCCTGCCGAGCTGAACGGAGGAGTCGATCGATCGATCGAGCGAGGAGAACCACCAAACCAAAACCAACACGAAGGAGAAGACGAGACGATCGAGACCCAGGAAAAGGAAAGGCAGAGGCGTCCACGCATTGACCAAGCGAGCCCCCTCCGGCGTGCCGCCACGTGACCCCGCGCGCACCGCCCGACCCTTTTAGGCACACGAGCTCCGCATTTCTGACTTCCCTCCCCTGCCTACTTCTCCCCCTCCTCCTCCTTTACATGCATGAACGGCTCTTGGGACCATTGGTTCTGGCCCTGTCGCTGTTGCCGTGCTGCTCTTGGTGGTGGCGGGACGAGGAAGACGAGTCGTCCTTGATGGGGTGCGCAGGGGACGGCTCGCCTGTCAGCGGCGGAGGGTTCAGGTATGGTACATGCACGATCTCTCTCTCTCTCTCTCTCTCTCTCTCTCGTGTGCTTGTGTTTTTTGTGATTGTTTTTGTGGTGCTTGCTTGTTTGATCTGTTTCGGTGGTGGATCAGCCGTCTATCAGCTGGTCGTGTTCACTCACTTTTTTTACCCGTTTGCACCCGGGTGACCTAACGACAGCTCTCGGTAAATTGGGGCTTGAAGCGTTGTGAGTCGCCTAGTGTGTTGGGTCCCTGCACCCTGGTATTTCTTTTTTGTGTTATGTTACGCTTCTTCTTCTTCTTTTTGCAAATTGTGGAAACAAAGGAAGGTAGAAGCTTACGAGGATCGACCTTCTTAGCATGTCTACCGAAATTCTTTTTACTTGTGTTTTGGTATAGATCTGATGAAGCCTTGACAGAGAGATGAGATATGTCTTGCTGACGAATTTACTAGCAAGTATTCTAGGCTGTCTTTGGTGATCTCCACTAAATTTACTTGACACAAATGTTGTTGTTAATCATGTCAGTGAAAATGGCAAGTTCAGCTATGGGTATGCGAGCTCTCCTGGGAAAAGATCTTCCATGGAGGACTTCCATGACACCAGAGTTGATGGTGTTGATGGAGAGACTGTTGGACTGTTCGGTGTTTTCGATGGTAAGATGTGGCCTACTTCCGAGGAAATTCCATATTTCAATAAGCATTTTAGGTTTACAAACTATCAGCAACTACTTGTGCAGAGATTACTAATCGCTATGACTGGTTTGTTTCACCAGGCCATGGTGGAGCTCAAGCAGCAGAATTTGTGAAGCAAAACCTTTTCAGCAATTTAATCAAGCACCCGAAGTTCTTCAGTGACACCAAGTCTGCTATTGGTATTACATGTCCCTTCATTGGCTATAACTTTGAAGCAAATATGGTGCTCGGACTTCGAAATTTAAATCCTTGTTATACCCTCCTGCAGCTGAAACTTACACTCATACGGATTCAGAACTTCTGAAAGCTGATACCAGCCATAATCGAGATGCAGGGTCGACTGCTTCCACGGCTATTCTTGTAGGTGATCGCCTGCTGGTGGCAAACGTCGGAGATTCTAGGGCAGTCATTTGTAGAGGCGGTGATGGTAAGCTCACCTTTTTGGGTCGTATTTCAATCTGCAGCCTTTCAGCTTCATCTGCGCTTGTTTAGTTCTTTTTTCTTTTTGATGGATCAGTATGTATTTTTCATTCAAGTGATGCGATAGCTATCCTCACATTTGTGCATATCAAAACAAATTTTTTTCTTCTAACTTTATCATCATGTTGGTTGTGTTAACAGAGCACTACAAAATTGGTGCAGTTTGCTTATGGAATGATTGCATTATCATTTTTTATCCAGTTTAGATAAATCATGACCCTCTTCATCTTGATGGTGCAGCTATAGCGGTGTCGAGAGACCACAAGCCTGATCAATCAGATGAGAGACAGAGGATAGAGGAAGCTGGAGGTTTCGTGATGTGGGCTGGTATTTGTCTTGATGTCCACTCAGTCTACTGATTGTTCCTAGGCTTTTTAATTGGGTCTTGAATCAGAAAATTATCAATCCATGCTATTTAAAAGTGATATATTTGCGAAAAATTTGTAGGAACATGGCGTGTAGGTGGTGTTCTTGCTGTTTCTCGAGCATTTGGTGATAAACTGTTAAAGCAGTACGTGGTCGCTGATCCAGAGATCAAGGTTTGTGAGTTTCTTTCGTCTCTCTGAGATACTCCCTCTGTTATTTTTGTACTTGACGTTTTTTTATTTTTAAAATCTTCAAGATATAAGTTTTATTGTTACTTTTTATAACTTTATACTAAGATATACTAATAAAATTATAATATTAGAGAAGTATTTTTAACGATTATAATTTATATATAGCTAATTTAGATAGTTTTAAACTTATTGATGGTAAAATTTGATAGCACGAATTCTAGGAAATCAAGTAAAAAAGAAAGGAATAAGTACTTTGTTAGTGTGTATCTTCAGGAGCATTACTGGGGCACTTCAAAAGGACACATACCTCATTAATGTGTTAACTCATGCGGCATAAATGAGTTCTGGTCTGTTCCTCATGGAGTAAAGCAAATAGTCATAATAGGAATCTCAAATTTTGCACTAATAAGAACAATGCGGTTAAAATTTATCTGATGGCTGATTACGAACACTAGTGCTTTTTTTAAAAAAATAAAGTACATACCTCTTACCGAGCACTAGTCGAATTGCATTATGATGGAACAGTCAGGTACTCAGGTGCTTGTTCTGTAACAGTCTTAACAAATGGTTATTCGTTTTTTTACCCTTATGGTATGTGTGTGTGTGTTTTCATGCAACTGAATGCTGAATCTTAACAACGCACATCTGAAACTAGTCTTATATGTCTCGACAGTTACATTAAGTCTTCAGTAAGCTAAATTATGAAGCGCTGCACCAGGTAAGCCAGCCTTTCCAAGTAATAGCATAGACAATGTTCGGATTACTAACATTAAGCAATTCAGTTCGTACATCTATTTTTAACCATATCAGTCGTGTCACTAATGAAGCATGCATACCAGCATATGGCCATGCTGTGTTGAACTGTACAAATTCACCTTTCAGTACCCATGGATCAAGTGCTATGTTGATGTATTCTGGTGGATACCTTAGATTACTATCACCTGATATTTGATGTCATAAGACTTCAAATTACTGTCAGGTTTGACATGTAGCTGCTGTTTGCTTACAGGAGGTGGTGGTCGACAGCTCCCTCGAGTTCCTCATCCTTGCAAGTGATGGCCTGTGGGACGTTGTCACCAATGAGGTAATCGCAAGAATCGAAATTCATTTAGCCGCCGACAGAGTTGCAAAATCTGATTTCTGAAGCCAACATTTCTCTTTGCCTCTGTTCGCAGGAAGCTGTGGCCATGGTCATGCCAATACTGGACTCTGAGCAGGCTGCAAAGAGACTCCTCCAAGAGGCCTCCCAGAGGGGAAGCGCAGATAACATCACCTGCGTCGTCGTCCGTTTCTTGGACCAAGAGAATCAACCTGGCAGGGCCACAAATGATCAAGCCTCGTAACATAGCTCGTTGCGTAGGAAATGTGCAATACCTTTCGTTGTATTATGTCAAGCAGAAGATGATAATATCTCCACCGTTCGTCGTATTATGTCAAGCATAATATGATAAGTGTTGCTGAACATTGTTACCATGTGTAGGAGCAACTTGCAATCACAGGAAGTGTTGTCATCATGGTGTAAACCTTTATATATGACACGTTTAATTCACTTGTGTTAGATGTTTTCCGTGCTGATGTTGCTGATGTTTTGAGTTCTGTATGGATAGTTCTGCAGCTGCAATCGAATGCAACAAGATGCTTTTGCATGTTGTAATGTTCGATTTGTGTCACTTGGAAACTGAAAATGTAGTCCGACAACTGCAAATATCCAAATGCCTATGCAAATTACAGAGAAGATTACTTTTGTTGCACATTACCATGTTATATCAGTAGAGATAATTCAACGTGTTACAAGGAAAAAGAGAAAAATATTCAGTGTGCTACAAGCCTACAATGTAGCCCTATCTTACTTCATGTTGATGTTAAAGGGCCAGAGATTACAGTTAACCAATGCGATGTACTGATGTTTTTTGAGTTCTGTATGGGTAGTATGCTGTAACTGCAATGGAAAGTAAACAGTTTGCGTTTGTTTGTTGTAATCTTTAAATTGCATCGCTTGGAAACACAAAATGAACCTGGGCTGTTCGGGCAAATGTGCATCTCCAACCGCTAACGCAAAAGATTAGCAGGGAAAGCAACAATCCATGCGTACCAAAGAAGAAAAGAATCCAATAGCGGGGATGCAGAGTTGCTCAGGTAACCGCTCAGGAGGAAATAACGGTGATTATTTCCCAGGCTCATCAAGCAGAGATCTGCTTTCGAAAACTGTAGATCTCATCATTGCAACATCCCACCGGCAAGGTTTTCTCAGATGAAAACAACACAAACAGCAGGAAAACAGTACCCAAAAAAAAAAAGAGGATGAATCATGAGGACTGCTTCGACTCAGACTACTTTTAAGGTCTCCAAGGCAGGTGAAAACCCGCCGTTCAGACGAGCGAACCTTGTTTCTCCTCATCGCCGTCGTATCCTCATGCCACCAAACGAAACAGCAAACCAGTAGGGCAGGAAAACGAAGAAGAAAAACAAGAGCGCAGAGCCAGCAATAGGCAAGGCCAACAAGGCGAAAAAGAGAAGCAACTCGCTGCAAATCTGTCGTGAGTTAGGAAGATGAGACGGGAGCAGCGGGAGGCGGCGGCGGCGGCGGCGGCCGTGGTGGCTGGTGGGATGAGCCCTACCGCCCTAGGCTGGCTACTTATAGCACGGCCGTTCTTCAAAAGCCCCCGGTGTTTCCGTTATTTCCCTACGTGCCATCCTAGAATGGGCTGGCAGCCCAGCCCAGCCCACGGAGATTTGTTCGGTTAGCAACGGAGGCGTAGGCAGCTGCAGCCTGTCAGGCTCTAAAAATCCAGGAGAGCACTAACCATTTGCTGAAGCCTCGATATATGATAATGTGAGAACGTTCCATTCCATTGGCTTAAACAAACCACCGCAGTGTCAGCATGTGTTGACAAGTTTGAGGAAGTAACGGGCTTAGTCAGAACGGACAATCCATTGTTGCCAGATGATTATTATGTCTGTAGTTTTGTAGTTGGTCTCCATGACTATATACAAAACCATCTGCAGTGTCATATTCGTAGGAACATGGTTGAAGCCATATGGATAGCAAGAAGAATTGAATCTTCTTATCCCTACAGAAAACAGTGGTACATTCACAAGGAACAGGCAAGAAACCCTGTACTAATGAGCATCAGAAAAGCAGTAACCTTGTCAAGAACCAACCAAGCCCTAAGTATTATCAAACTATTTACTTCGGTAGCTACAGAGCTATGAAGATCAGAGTTGAAAGCCAAGACCAAAACAACAACATCAAAACTAAGGAGAGAAAGATTTCAGCACCAAAGCGGTTTGACTGGCAACAATGAGCGGTCTGACCGGCAGCAAGTAGGCGGTATGACCACTTCACTGTTCCCAAAACAGAAAATCAGTCCCAAATCCAAACCACTTTTGATGCAACTCCGAAAATCTATAGCCAAATGAGATATGCACACATCTTTCTTAGGGTATCAGGATGTTATTTTATCTAATGATTGTTTAAATCCTTGTCAAAGTTTAGACTTTTCTCTAAGTCCTTATCAAAGCTTAAACCTTTCTCAAGAATAAGCAAGATTACATCAAAAACGGTAAAAACCAAAAACTCAAGATATGGCTTATTTGTGAGGATATGATGGCCAAGATGACTCTAGATATGTTCTCATAAGTTATAGCAAGTAAGAACTCCCAAAAATTTGAAAAAAAACTTAAGATCACAAACTTCAAGAGGAGGACAAAATCATGCAAAACAGGGCAATTTCGAAATCCTTCAAGACCTAGTATCTATATGAATGGGATAAGATCTTCATGGGTTATCTTCATCACTTATATATCCTTGGCACACAACAAAATCAAGAAGGAGAGAGAAGAAATCAAAATTAACAAAAACAAGAGCAAATCAACTAAAACAATGAGACACCATGAAAGATGAATAAAGTTGATATATTGTTTCTTGAGGATGGAGGTTTTACAATCACTCTATCTAGAGGACAAGAGAGCACACCATAATACTTACTCTTCTAACCTTAACCCTAAAACACAATGTTCGAGTAAGAGATGGTTGGACGGTTAACATGCAAGTTTCCATCCCAACGTATTAAATAAATGAGGTAATCAGCCCCACATCTAACCCTAATAGATACTATCTACTAGTATATTTGGGAGAAATCCGTTAACCCCACATAACACGGATTTCTCATACACGTAACTTACGCACATTTTTCAAAGTACATGCTGCGGAGCCACAACAGAGCATATAGGGTTAGGAGGTGTGTGGCTGTCAAGGGGGAGCGGGGGTACAATAGGGCCGTTGGGGTGCGCCATCTGCTGACGGGCTAAGTGAGCCGTACCGTAACAGGGGCGTGTCATGCCGCCCATGTGGCCACCACTATACCCCTTTTGGGCAAGTCATACCTGAAAGTAGGCAAGTAAAAGCCAGATTTATTTGGATGGAAGACGAGTGCGAGGAGATGAATCAGAAAAAGGATTGATAACAATGGACAAAATTTAAGTTGGTTGACAGTTACTCGTAGCTTTCGGCCTTCGGTAGTGTTAAAATAGCTAGAGTAGCCGAAATCAAACCAGTGGCTCGGATGACATGGTATTAGAGTCTGATCAGACCATGTCCCAGCCATGATGTATGGCCTTTTGCATTTCGGTTAGTCGTCAAGCACAAGCTGCTCAATACACGAAGGCCAGCTAGCCAAACTGCAGAACTAGAAGGATAGCAGTACAGTCATCAAGCACAAGCTACTAGAGACACTAATGGCTCGTTGAGCAAGCTCATGAGCTACCCTATTATGATCTCTCTTAACCTTGGCGAACTTAACCTCATCCAGACCCAGAGCCTCCAACAAACGAGCACATAGGCTGTCAGGATTGAATAGAAGACGCCACGCCTATCTAGCGAGTAAAGCTTGATTGAACAGACGTAGATCCCGAAAACCTAAACCTCCCTGATTCTTCGGACGGACCAACTGATCCCACGAGCACCAATGTGTTCTTCTTTTTCCATTCTTACCTCCCCACCAGTAGTGGCGAAGAACTCCATTAAGTCATCACAGAGAACTGAAGGTAACTTGAAAATCCCCCCATTTCATTATGCGTCTAGTTCCACATTTTAGACATGCTCCAACGTTCAGTAGAGTATGACAATTTCACTACGCCCTGCCTAGACACTTTCCAGTTTCCACATTTTAAGAATTAGTACCTATTAATGAACTTGCGGATTGATAATAATAGACACCAACAATTTTATGTTAGCACATCTTCCACTCTATGTTGCTCTTCAAAAGGTTTGACTTTCTCACTTCCAGTAATTCCATGATCTGCCTCAGTTGGATGACTACAACAACTTAACACATGAGCTGTAGTATATTTATCCAATTTGCAGGAAACCAAGATAAAACAATGACCATACAGGATGAGATTGTGAGTAAATATTTTAGATTTACGGGGAAAATATATGGACTGCATTAGACTGTAATCATCATTCATATGAAATGCAGATAACGTGAGTAGAAGTAAACAGGAGTGATTTGTATAAAACTAAAAGAAATTTTCAGTTATGTGTTTCCTACTGTTTCTTATGAACCCATGGCGAAAGAAATTTTACAGTCAAGCATGCCAACCAGAAGTGGATGTTTTGTGCAAACTAGAAGTTCTAGGTGTCACCACAAGGTTTTTATCAGGTGCGAACCTTGTGATTACAATGAATATAGATTCACCGGGAATTATAGATCAATTACAATTTTATTGCTAAAACTGTAAGGAATTACTGTTTCTGGATAAAATCAACCATCACTGCAAAAGAACAAACTGGGTTTCTGGATAAAATCAACCATCACTGCAAAAGAACAAACTGGGTTGCATCTAAACTTACAACAAGCAATACATTTAGGCGTTCACCACTTAGCTATTCAAGGAGTACCACTGGGTGTAATTTTAGCATACCAATAAGGTGAACTAAAATTGGCTAAGCACCTCCAGGTCTGAATCTACAAGAGGGGAGCTACAGAATCAAGGTGTAGCAGGAGTACAGGACACCTGCTCTTGTCCAGCTCCAGAAAAGCCCAAGTCTCGAGCTGTTGCATTTGGCTGGGTTATCCGACCTGGATCTGAGAATGAGAGGCCGAACAGACATCCCCTAAGGCGAGGAAAAACATACGGAAACATACAAAAGAATAATAGTGTTATGTAAAGGCCGGGAAGAAAAATTTAGGAAAAGCAGCACGTGGGTAACATAGATAGGAAAAAGGAGATCCACGCTAACAAGTTAAAGATGGAACGCAAGCAAGAACTGACATAATCACAGCAGTAGCACAAAAGTCGTTCCCTATTCAGAGTACAAACAACTTCACGGATATCAAAGAACGGACAATGGCCACCATAATAGTGACCACCAAATTTATCTTTTTAGGGATGGAAGGCAAGAACATCCGAAAACTCTTCTACAGTTACCTAATAAACATACCTTGGCCATAAACTTCTGCAGAAATCAGATAATGCCCTTGCTACTGAGGTAACCATCACAATAATAAGCACCAAACTTCACCTTTTACTTTTTGGGGATGGACTATCTACAAAAAAGAAGATTCAAAATTCTTCTACAGTTACCTCAGCAGTCACCACCCAGCTAGCCTAATACCCTTATCCATAAATTTGGGCAGATGCAAAAAAAAATCTCCTATCCACTAATCAAAAAGTGTATAACTCGCAGGTGCAGAGGTAGAAGCCCCAGTACAAGCTCTTCAAACTACCGAACAGATCACAAGGCACTACATTTGTTTCCTTCCACAAAATACGTATGGATGAAACATGTTAACAAGCACAACAGGATGCATAAATGCACAAACACAAACAAAACAGAAAACACAATATTATGTAACTAACAAATTCTGTTTGGTTCTGTAACCAAAACAATTGAAAAATCGCAGAGTTCCAACTATGTTTATTTTAAATTGGGCATCGCATAAATGGAACCAAATAATCTACATGAGCCTCACCAATCCAAATTGCATCAGGCCCCGAGGATGGACCAAACAGAAACGAAAGAAAAGCACACGTATCAGCAATCTAAGCGTTCCAACAGGGAACTAAGATACGTATTGAACCTGGTATCGCACAAATTGCACTACATAATATTTAGAGTAAATTGTATTTTATACTAGGTAAATTATCACATGTTTCACTTAACACTAGATTTTACACATACTTTCACTTTGCACCAAGATAGAGCAAATGTTGTTTTGCTTTGCACCATGGTCCGCGACTTCGACTATGCCCCCTTTGACTATGGCCCCAACTTCGACCACAGCTTCGATTTCGACCACGGCGTCGACTTTGGCCTCTTGACCATTGTTCGGTGTTGACCACAACTTCGATCATGGCCCCGGCTTCGACCACTGTCACGGCTTCAACATTTACCTTAGTACAAAGTGAAATAACATTTGCTCTATATGAGTGTAAAGTAAAAATATATGTAAACTCTAATGCAACGTGAAACAAGTGACCATTTACATATGTAAAATGTAATTTTCTCTAATATCTACCACATCCTTGAAAATAATATGTGCCACATCCACCAATCTCAAAAACTAGCGTAATATGAGATCTGCCGCTACCTTGGAGCTGGTGCCCCCGCGATTTCTGGAAGAACGCGACGGCTGCGGTTGCAGCGACCATGGGGACGTGTATGCTGAGGCCCAAGCTCGCTCGACGTGGGTGCCTTGGACGCCGCCTTCCTTCCGCCCGCGCCGCCATATCTCCTCCGCGCAACCGCCGCTGGGAGATGGAGGCTAGGGTTTCCGCAGTACGCGGAGAGGATTGGTGCTCTCTGCTCCGGCGGCCGAGGGGAATCCGCGAAACCCTAGCAACTCCTGTGCAATCTCTCCTCCACCGCCCAAACTCCGGCGCGGCGGTCACGGCAGTGGCCACCAAGGCGACGGGAAATCCACGAAAACCTAGCGGCTCCCTTGCGATCTATCCTCCTACACCGCCCAAACGTCGGTGCGGCGGTCAGGACGGCGGCCGTCGCGGGAAAGCGGAAGCTAGAGTTTCCGTGGTCGGCGTCCAAGGCTCGGACTCTTGGTGTCGGTGGCGTCGCTCGCAAGGACCACGGCATGGGAGCGAAACCCTAACGACAACGACCTGGAGCCGGGGAAAGCAGCGCTGCGGTGCCGACGCGTATGGAGGGAGGAAGGTTCGAGAAGGATGTGGAAGGTGCGAGAGCCGACAGGAGAGGGGAGGCGGAGAGAACTCGAAGAGAGAGGCTTGGGTGCGGTGCGGCCTGCCGCTCCAACCGGCTCCGGCTTACGGCTTCGGTAAGCCGACAGCCGGTTGGAGCATTTGGGCTTCTCACGCAGGGCCGTATAAGCCGTAAGCCTGTAGCTTTCTACACTGCGGGCTAGTTACGGAGGCGATGACCCTCCACCATCTCCGACTGCAACTGGCCCCTCTTGACGACCTGTTACAGGAATTTCTGCCTCTCCTCCGTTTGGCACAGCTCTAGCTCCGAGATCTATGTTGGATCTGTAGTTTGTTGACTAAATTAAAGTGATTTAAATATTTTTATTTAATATATAATATAAATGAAATGAGTCATGTAAATGCACTTAACATGCCTGCAACTCTAGATCCAGGATTTTCTAGAGCTACAGATGACCACTCTAAGAAATCTACAGATTTCCTAGAGCTAGAGCTCTGCCAAACGGGGCCTGACAGCAAACGACGCGCTTCGCAATTATAGGACTCCAAACATCGACTTCGTTAAAATGACCCTTGAAACGTTGGTTTCTTATTTTTCATGACATTTGGTGTATTAAGTCTCTTTTCTCATCTAAATACATGTATTTGTTACCCAAAGTGACCCTTTTGCCCTTCAGCCATTACATATCGTTTGGTCATTTCATATGATAAGAACAACCCATCAATGGATATTTATTTTTGTGAAGGGCAAAAGGGTCACTTTGGGTAATAAATACATGTATTTAGATGAGAAAAGAGACTTAATACACCAAATGTTATGAAAAACAAGAAGCCAACGTTTCAAGGGTCATTTTAACGAAGTCGATGTTTGGAGTCCTATAATTGCGAAGCGCATTGTTTGCTGTCCTATAATTGCAATTTTTGTCCTCCGTGGCACAGACGTTGGCGTGAGCGATAGCTGCTCAAGAAAGTGGATGCGATCCTCAGCTAGGACCACTGTGCCTGTTCTTTTTAGCTGAAATTTATGACTGAGATTTATGATTTTTAAGCTGTTAGTGCGAGAGATTACATAGAAACAGAAACTCAGGTACAGTTTTTGCCGATATAAATGATGTCGGTACAATATGTTCTACAATTAACTAGGAAACTCTATCTTGAAAAAATACTCTGTGTAAAAGCTAGTTACTGTAGAAAAGCCGAAAAGCAACTTTTAGAAAACTGAAAAGAACATACCCACTGTCTCTTCCCCAGCCTTACGAGCGGCGGCGAGCGGCGCCTGAGCATCCTTCTCGGCCTTGCAAAGCGCGTCGGCTTTGGCCTACACAGCGTGCAATTGCTCCTACAGGCTCGGCACCTCTCGGAGCTTCACCGTCTAAATTGCCCCCGCTACGATAACTGTCTACAAGACACAAGATGGTATAACCAAAGTAAGAAGAGGAAAAAGAAATGAGAGAGCGGAGCAAGGGGAAGAGAACATGGGGGACTGGTATACCCTTGCTTCGCTAGCCTAATGGACCTTGAAGAGAAGCTCTGTGCCGCACGAATAGAGGATTCTTCAGTCAATGGGCAGGCCATGCACTCCGCTACGGCGCACAGGGTACGAAGTGCCTTCGGTTGGGGGAAATTTAACTATTTGTCACTCTTAAGAATGTCACCTATCCAAATGTCATTCTCTTCGTTGCATTCAACATTTTGCCACCCTTAAGATGTGGTTGACTAACTAATCGCCACTTTCGAGCCCACGCGGCGCCAAGTCACTGCCATGTCATGCTATGTCAGCGCCCGCGCCCGCACCTCCCCGCGCCGCCCCACGCCCGCGCCGCCCCGAAGCATGCCAAACCTTTCCCCACCATCGCCGAGCTGCGCCCACCTCAGCCTCGCGGCGCGTGTGCCTCCACTGCGCGCCCCCCTCCTCACGCCGCGGCTCCCTCGGGTTTGCTCGGCCACAACGCGCGTGAGTCTCCTTCGGACCCCGGTACCTCATGCGCCCCACCTTCTTCCTTTTCCCCTCCGGTCGCCGCCGTCCGCGTCCCACCCTTTCCTCCGGCCGCCGCGCCCCGCCGCCGGCCCGCCTCGGGCCTCTCGGCTCACGGACGTGCATCCTTCGGACTCCCCCTGGCTCCGGGGTCCCGTTTTGCCGTCTCCGGTGTGTTCCTCGGCCGTCCCTCACCGGCGGCACCGCCGTCTACCTCGCGCCGCCCCCTCCTCTGTTTTGATTCGTAGGTTCCTGTTATTTCTAGAGCGCGGCGCGGCGTGGCGAGCGGCGGGCGGCGCGGGAGGCACGGCGGCGGGTGGCGCGGGAGGCGCGGCGCCGACATGGCATGACATGGCAGTGACTTGGCGTCGCGTGGGCTCGAAAGTGGCGATTAGTTAGTCAACAACATCTTAAGGGTGGCAAAATGTTGAATGCAACGAAGAGAGTGGCATTTAGATAGGTGACATTCTTAAGAGTGGTAAATAGTTAAATTTCCCTCGGTTGGGAGACGGAGTCCCTTAGAGCAACTCCAGCAGGGCCCCTACTTGAGCCCTCAAAACTCAAATTTGAGGGCTTGAGCCAAAAAATGAGCTCCAGCAGAGCCCCTACTAGAGCCCTCAAATTTGAGGAGGCCCTCAAATCACCCTCCCACCCCTCATTCCTAGGGGCCCCCTACTCCGGCTCTCATTTTCCAGCTTTCCTCGTTTTTTGTGGAACATTTGTGCTTTCAATTTAAATTCGGAACAAATTTGAATTTAAATTTGAATATTCGTATTTGAATTCATATTTGAATTCGGAACAAATTTGAATTTAAATTTGAATATTCGTATTTGAATTCGGAACAAATTTGAATTTAAATTTGAATGTTATGTGATGAACTTTGTGCTTTCAATTTAAATTCGGAACAAATTTGAATTTAAATTTGAACATTCGTATTTGAATTCGGAACAAATTTGAATTTAAATTTGGATGTTATGTGATGAACTTTGTGCTTTCAATTTAAATTCGGAACAAATTTGAATTTAAATTTGAATATTCGTATTTGAATTCATATTTGTGTTTTCAATTTAAATTCGGAATAAATTTGAATTTAAATTTGAATATTCGTATTTGAATTCGGAACAAATTTGAATGTTATGTGATGAACTTTGTGCTTTCAATTTAAATTCAGAAATTTGAATATTCGTATTTGAATTCATATATTTAAATATTGTCCCTCATTGTGAAATCATAAATATTTTATTATGTATTGTGCTTTTGTCCCATACATATGTATATAGTGTGTGAGGAAATAGAGGGAATTAAGAAGTAGGGGCCCTGTTTTGAGGGCTTTTCTGAGAGTGCAGAAAAAAGCAGCGCCTCAAAAGAGTGCCCTTAAATGAAAAGTAGGCCTGCTTGAGGCTATTCACGGAGAGGACAACACGTCGACTCCGCACCTATAACTTCCATCGTGCCGGTCTAGGGAAACGTCCTTCGTGCCCGCGGCCTCCGCGGTGCCAGTCTGCGAGGCGTCCTCCACGCTAAGAACAACTTCGAGCCCCTGATCGAGCTCTTCACCGGACGACTGCTGCTCTGTCGCCAGAGAGAAAGGTGCCACTGACGAGGATGATATTGTAAGGGAGCATAACTGGAACAACCACGCGAAGTACCAGAAAAAATAGGATAAAATCAAACTTGGAACATGCTGGCTGGAGCCGAACATGAGCGCGTAGTCCTGGCCCCGCGCGAGGTTCCCTCCGGTGCTGGTATCATATACCTAATAACCAGTGCTGGTGGTTGACTTGAAGGCTATACTGAGCCTGTTCTCCATTTGATTGTTTCCCTACATGCTAATCGTACTCCACCCCTTATGTACTAGTCTCTGGGCGGCAGTACAAATTTGGATTGGTATAGTGACTTCTATGTGGTAGTAACTTATTTCATCACGGTTTGGTCACAAATGCTTGTTACAACAGAGCACATTAAGCGTGTTATTAGCAGATATTATCGCTGTTTTGCATTTGGTACATCGCGTTGGGTGGGTTGTTCCTGTGGATATTATCAGGGTATGGTATTGGTACTGCACATCGCTTGTCTGAACTTCAGATACACGTATCTTCAACTCTTATCAGGACAGTGAACCACACAATCTCCAGCAGCCGATCAATGAACACCGGGTGGATGGATAGCTGCTGCTGGTACACGCGTTTGGATGGTTACAAAGTTCACATGCCATTTCCTTCCCGGCCTTCGTGAGGACAGGAACCAGTTGCGGCCCAGGAGCTGAAGCCTTTACTCCTACCATATATAGAGACCAAGATATGAACTGGGACAGCTTTTGTTTTAACCCCTGCCAACCACAGAAAGGTTCAAGAACCATTTCCAAAAAGACCAAAGGGATTGGGAGATGGCTGGACCACTGTCTCTTCAACGATTTTTGAGAGCTGGAAAAGGGCTCTGGGCCAAGAACAATCCATGGAGCTCAGCTCCTACTCAGTGCACCTAGGAGCAGTCAGTCACCATATACTGCCAGTCTGCCACTGCCTCTTCCCTCGGATCATATCTTCAGAGATATACTACTACTTCACAATTTGGTGGCCATCTTTATTGTGTTCAATTGCACGTTGCTGGTAGCTGTACTGATTTCGAGTCGATGCAGAGACTCGCCATCAATTCAAGCATCAAATGCCTATGCTAATTAAGAGCAAGGACAGGCAACAAGAGTACAAGAGCATTCAAAGATGCTGATCCGAAGAGAGCTGTTGATGGGTTGGAGAGCAACGAGTAGTAATTAAAAGAACCATTATTTTCAGTAAGAAACCCCGACTAAAAGCCATTTTGTCATGATGATGCAGGCCCTACAGAAAAATACTTGTAGCTTTCTATACGGAAAGACACACTCGAAATCTTTTACTTCACAAGATCATGTCTTGTGATGCTTTTGAGGTGGAAAGAAGCAATTCGGATATGATGAACAGAGGAATCTTCCAGTTCTAGAATCAAAACAAACACCCCACGGAGGAAAGCCAAGGGAGGGCTGAGCCCGACAATTCTTGTTTCTGATAGAACAAAAGAACACAGCTAGGCAGCATATATACACAGCAAGTACTGGCAGACAAGCTCAAATAAAAAAAGCAGGAGGTAGGATTATAGGAGCTAAACATCCAAAAAAAAATGCACTGCTAGCTAGCTAGCTAACAATCTAGTCCATGATGAACAGAGGAGATGAGCACCGAGCAGAACTGACTATGCAACAAGAGATTGACTACTACTTCGCTTCAGCTCACTGCAGGCTCTGTATCTGCATGTTCTTCCATGCATTTGCCCCCATTCTGTTGCTCCTCTTCTTGGCCATTACGACGCGCTTCTCGCACGATCATCTGTTGTGCAGCGGGTTCGGGCCCGTCGGAACGACGCGTTTGTCGTTGTCGTCGGCGGCGCATGCAACGCCGCGGCCACCGGTGGTCTTCTGCTTACGGCATTTGCACCGGGCGTCTGCGGCGGCAGCGTCGAACGCAGCCGCGCCGCCACCACCTTTGGCCTTGGCCCCAGCGTGATGCACGGGCAGAGAGGGCATCGGCAACCCCCTGTGGGCGTGAGCGTGGCCGTGCGCGCGCCCAGACAGCGGCTTCCCGGCGGCCGCGCTGTAGACGGCGAGCTGCAGCACGACAATGGCGAGGCACAGGGCGGCGGCGCGTGCCCACCGCCGCTTCCTCATGGGCGCGGAGATCAGTGAGGGTGGACCTGGCTGGCACTCTGGCAGCTTGCACGCGCGCGCTCTCGAGTTTGGTTGGTGGGGAGCGAGGGAGGGAGGGAGACACAGGTGAAGCAAGGGACTATTCAAAGAGCTGGGTAGCTGCTCCCGAGTTTTAACAGCGCTGCGCCTGCGCTTATCGCCTGGTGACCACCACTACTAGTAGTAACTACGTTTTCGGCGAGCCGCGCACGGGAGAAGCGGTCGAGTTTCCGGGGCTTAAATTAAGCAGGAGGAGGAGGAGGTAACATATCACCGGAGCATGGGCAAGGAAGAGAGAGGAGGACGAGGTAACAAGTGTAAAAGGGTCTTTGGCTTTTTACGGTTCGTAAAACAAAGCCTGCACAGCCCCATCCCTTTGATGCAGCAGCGATGCCACAGAACCACATTGATGAGCCTTCAATCCCTTCCCTATCCTGCTGCAGCCTCTGTTCTTGTCTTTTACTTTCGTTTTTTCGAAATTCAAAGTAAATGAAGCGACTACATATTCCCTAAACTGCTTCTAAATCTAAATCTATATACACCACTTATCTTAATATCTCTCCTATTCATTGCTATTTTAAAAAACACATACAAAAGATATTAATCGCAAAAAAAAGCTGCAGTCTCACTAGCTTCTCACTTGTCACTTTGTGTGTGTGAGAGAGAGATGGCCATGTCGAGTTTATGGCTCCGCTCGGTTGGGCTGAAAAGCCGAGGTTTATGGCTGAAATTACATTGTAGCGGTTGAAATTTTACTGTAACTAAAGGTGGTGATACGGGGTCGCCCGATCTTCTCGACGTAGGGTGGATACTCACGGGAGTCTTGATGAATCGTAATGATCCTCCAATGCCAATGCAAGGGACGAACACTTTTTAATCAGCCAAAACACACTCGTGTTGATTTCGCCGACTACCAAGCGAAGATCTATCGTGCACCCAATTCCCAACGAAAGGCTGAACGATCTTGATTGAAGAAGATACTCCTAATTCCATAAAGAATTTCAACAACAATGCTAAACTCGAAAACTTTAGTAGATTGATTTTTCTCAAACGTGGTCAGAGCCCTAAAGGCTGCCAATACAAGACTTATATAGCCCCTTGGGACGTCCATATGGTCCCCAAACCAAGTACAACTCAACCCTATATGGTTTTAGATACAAACTCTCACAAAAAGGAAACTATATTTTACACCTGTCATATTGTTTCGGTCATAAATTTTTATCCGTGGCGAATTTGAAGGTGGGACTAGATCCATTGCGTAGCCCTTAAAATTATATTTCCAACGAGTACAAGAACACCTGAATCGGACTCCGTTTGTGAAAGTTATGACCTTTTTAGTAACTGCCTGTAGGCTGTCCCGAACCGAATCCGAATTGAATCCTGAGTTGAATCCGAGTTGAAATTGGATTGAGCACGTGGGAAGTCCGAATTTGGCTTGAAAATCTTATCCAAATCTTGTGGTTTAAGTCCTTGGGCTCCTCCCTTTTGCTCTCCCACTGCATGGGCTTCTTTCCTCCTTGATGAGCTACATGGGCTGTTTGGTTTTCTCCTTTCCATTCCCATAGGCTTTGAGCTTTTCGTTTTTGGTAGCAAATATGATCACCCTCCTTGTGCTTCTCTATTGCTTTGGCCCCGGAATCATCATAATATTCAAACCTAATAATAAACAAGAAATTTGACATAAGATAGTATATCGTTCTCACGAATAGAAGGAAATTCATTAAGAAACAAATTCACCTAACGATATTTAATGCGGCTCAATACTTCTTTCCAGTGAAATAATGTATTTGAGTGAAAAGTGCTAATCATGTGCGTATCCGCATCATAATCCCCTTCTTCAAGAAAAGCCGTCATCGGCTTTTGATAGCCTGAAATTGTACTAAACAAAGAATACAATGTGTATGCATGGTATATGTATTGGTCAGTTACACCCCTTCCGTCTTTCACATTATTATTTCCTGGAGGTGTAGTAAGCAAAAAGAACAACACATATGCGTGGTATATGTATGAATCAATTATTGTGTCATTCTCATTCTCACTGTTTTGCACAAACCAATTGATACTACAACAGCTATGAAATGCATACATTGCAATGTTGTCTTTCATATCATTCTCCCTCCCATGAGAAAAAGTCGTCCTCGACTTTGCTAAGCACATGAACAAGTCATTAATGGGCCAAACTAAATTATGTTATTCAAATATGGGGAGAAATTTTTAGTTCCTTCCATGCTTCAACTGCGCTACTCTGATTATTTGTACATGATTGTACATTAAAGGATGAATATGTAGGCTTAAGAAAACTTTTAAAACATGAAGCACTATTGTTGAAACTCATCTCAATGTGATCATGATATGGCATAAAAGTTTGTTTATCCAAAATATGCAATTTTAATTCAGCAAGCTTATCACATGTAATGCATATTCGGTAAACATAAAACTTATCATCTATACCATAATTTCTAATCAAATTGAACTTATATGTATATGCATAGATACTAACTAGTGATTTTAAACATGAAATTTCAGCAACATTCTCAATCATACTAGATAACTCTCTAGAATCATCAAACATGATATAGCACAAAGAATCACTAGGAGATATTCGAGTAAGAACTTCCTTATGAGTAATCAATTCCACATTATGTAAATTGAGCAAAGAAATTTCAGAACATGGAATTTTCATTCGCACATATGAGTTCTCACAAGTACTCACCATTTCACAATTAATTCCAACGCTAATATTGTTACCTTTATTGTTCTCCTCAGTTGATATGGGTGTTGTAGGTATTAAATCATCATGATGTAACAACGGAACAGCAAGTACTTCATCTTCAACCGTGTTTATCTCCTCATCTTTGACTTCCAATGATGCCGGTTGTTGAATGTTTAATTCCTCATCTTCAATTTCAACCTGCACAATGTGAGAAACAACACTAGAAGTAGACATTAATGTGTTAGTTTCAAAATCAACATCACTTTGTCTATCTTCTGCTTCTCTATTTTCTTTTGGTGTATCTCTCATACTCTCAATTTGGATGCTCTCAAACTCACATATGGTGGGATCACACAGCTCGCTTTTTTTAACACTCTCACTCAATTTGGCTATGTGGCTCTCATTCTCACATGGGTTTTGATGCATCTTAATTGTTGTATGTGTCATTGGGGCAGCACAAGTTGTCTCCTTTACCGAAGAGAAAGTCCCATGCTCGGTCATCTTCTCACATGACACACCAATAGAACCATAAGAACTGAAGTGTGGACTTGGATGAAACCGTGATGTACGCATATCTATAAGTTTCTTTTCCTGCTCAATAGCGCAATTCACAAGGTCATGCATGCTACTAAAATATTTACCTTGAAATGCAGTGGCGATTTCAGAATTCAAGCCTTCTTTGAAATATGCCTTCTCTCTTAATGCACTTGTGACACCGGCACGACGCAATGCATCTTGCACTCAAAATAATAATCTTTATGATGTTACTCCCTTGTGTGATACTCTCGGATGGCGAAGCAATTCCGTGCATAATATGTTGGCACAAACTCACTCCTCATGAACGCCTTCAAATCCGACCAAAATTGAATGAGTTGTTTTCCAAATAGTTGTTGCCACCAACTATAAGCATAGTGTTCAAACTCTCTAATGGCACGCATCACCCCTTGGGATTTGGGGAGCTTCTGAAATATAATCACTTTCTCCATTCGCCATTTCCATTCAAGATACTCCTCTGGGTCATTACTGCCATAGAAAGGAACAAATGTATCTTTTTCTTGTTGTGGTCGAAGTGCCCGCACAATGTCATTCACGATGTTTGTTTGTAACACCTTCATTTGTTGATTGAGCTCAATACGAAGATCCTGCATATCCGCCTTGAGTTGTCCCTCCATTACAGTTTCTTGTGTAATGTACTTCTCAAGCAATGATGTTGGAAACAGTATCATAGTTTTCTTCTCCTCCTGTCATGGTTAGTAGCAAAAATAAGACACAAAAGCCACAAATATATGGGTAATATATGGAGTCACTCAATCTCACTTTTCCTTAACCAAGTAAAGTTCTTACCTTTCCGAAGTGAATTGAGACCAAAAGAAACTTACACTTGGTGGTGGCTACAATAACAAGTGATGATCAAGCGGATTTAAAAGTGACTCACAATTGCACAGCAAAGGATATTTTGTGGAGCTTGGTTAGGAAGTATTTATCCTACACGATCTGAATTTCACGATGTTGTAAAAGTAAGTAATAATTCAAGGTAGAATACTTTGCCTAAATGCTGATCCAAAAGATATAAGTTAAGTGTATGAACACACACGCAAAGATCAATATGACTCAATGCAACAAAGGAATGAGCTAGATGGGAACAAATAGGAATAATATCTCGTTTGCATCAAGTACTAGTAGAGACGCTAGCCAATTGCAATAACAAGAATAGAGAGCACAAGATTGCTCAAATCACTCACCCAATAGGAGCTAGGACCACTCACCCAATCAGCCTTCTCTCTTTTTTTTTCCTCTCTTTTTTTTGCTCACCTCTTTTTTTTGCTACCTTGCCAATCACCCAAATATGTTCAACTCATTGTTCTGAGTCTATCTTTGTATATGGGTCACAAACTTTTGTGGAAGGTAGGGATATCTCTCTCTCTCTAAACTTTGACTTTTTTTTATCGGCCGGAGTAGTGATGCACAAGCCCAATATTCAGCTATAAGTATTCAGGAGCAGCCCTCAATGCAACATCAATGACTAGTCTCAAGTATTCAAAGGATATAAGTGAAGCTCGTATGTGTGGTGTTCAGCCGTATGGTTTTCAAGGAAGCCAATGCGAACACTAACACCTCCTTAGAGTTGGTTTCGGATGGCAACTTCCAAACGGATTCGGAAGTGGACAGCTAGTCAAAACCGACTTGGATTCTAGAGTTGTACTCAGATTGATCTGAGAGGAGTTATGGATACGGACTCAACTTCAAGAGTAAATTGAATCTACCTGTTTTTTTGTTTTATGGGGACACAAGATCAAGTTACGCGAAGGAACACAAAGATCAGCACGTAAACAAAATTTCTAATGGATCAAGACTTAATAAAACTCACGAAAATAGCAGATGCAAAACTAGGGTTTGGATTTTTTTTTTGTGTTTTTGGTTTATGGACTATAGGACAGCAAGTAATAACTGAAATTTAAAGGGATAAGATCCTACCGAGTAAACCGCGCTCCGATACCAAGATGATACGGGGTCGCCCGATCTTCTCGACGTAGGATGGATACTCACGGGAGTCTTGATGAATCGTAATGATCCTCCAATGCCAATGCAAGGGACGAACACTCTTTAATCCGCCAAAACACACTCGTGTTGATTTCGCTGACCACCAAGCGAAGATCTATCGTGCACCCAATTCCCAAATGGAAAGGTGAACGATCTTGATTGAAGAAGATACTCCTAATTCCATAAGGAATTTCAGCAACAATGCTAAACTCGAAAACTTTAGTATATTGATTTTTCTCAAACGTGGTCTGAGCCCTAAAGGCTGCCAATACAAGGCTTATATAGCCCCTTGGGATGTCCATATGGTCCCCAAACCAAGTACAACTCAACCCTATATGGTTTTAGATACAAACTCTCACAAAAAGGAAACTATATTTTGCACCCGTCATATTGTTTCGATCATAACTTTTTATCCATGGCGAATTTGAAGGTGGGACTAGATCCATTTGCGTAGCCCTTGAAATTATCTTTCCAACGAGTACAAGAACATTTGAATCGAACTCTGTTTGTGAAAGTTATGACCTTTTTAGTAATTGCCTGCAGGCTGTCCCGAACCAAATCCGAATTGAATCCTGAGTTGAATCCGAGTTGAAATTGGATTGAGCACGTGGGAAGTCCGAATTTAGCTTGAAAATCTTATCCAAATCTTGTAGTTAAAGTCCTTGGGCTCCTCCCTTTTGCTCTCCCACTGCATGGGTTTCTTTCCTCCTTGATGAGCTACATGGGCTGCTTGGTTTCATCCTTTCCATTCTCATAGGCTTTGAGCTTTTCGTTTTTGGTAGCAAATATGATCACCCTCCTTGTGCTTCTCCATTGATTTGACCCCGGAATCATCATAATATTCAAACCTAATAATAAACAAGAATTTGACATAAGGTAGTATATCGTTCCCACGAATAGAAGGAAATTCATTAAGAAACAAATTCACCTGACGATATTTAATGCGGCTCAATACTTCTTTCCAGTGAAATAATGTATTTGATTGAAAAGTGCTAATCATGTGCGTATCCGCATCAGGTGACTTATTTAGCGTAATTAAATTTAAAAAAATTAAAAATAGAAAAATATGTTAGCTCATTACGGACAACGCAAACGAATACGGAAAAAAAGAACTGGCAAAAAAGCTCAAAAAACCAAAAGTTTAGAAAAAGTCAAAATTTATGAATAATGAAAAATAAGACAGAAGTTAGAAATGAAAGCTGAAACGAGCGGGGCTATAAACGAGGAGAGCAATAGCACCGGATAAAAAAAGGGGCTAGAGGTAGAGCACAGGTAGGGCTGAAAACGGTCGAAAACGATCGGTAGGAGGTTAAATCACTTTCAGTTTCACATTATTTTCTCGAAAACGAAATCGATACGATATTGTCGGAAACGAGAACGACATCGATATTCCGGTAAATTCGGAAACGAAACTATTCGATCAAAAATGCATCGATAACGATCGGAAATCATGAAAGCGATATCTAAAATACAATAAGCACACCAATCTGCACAGCATGACAATAGCTGTATAGATTGACCCAAGTCATATGAAAAATAATACTGTAGTAATGATCCATGGCACAAGAAGCAAGACACATATTATATAGCAATAAAATGACACGACACAAAGCCACAAGCCCACAACCACAAGTAACATCATGGACTTAATACAATAATACTTAGTTAGGTCTCACAAGCACACAAAGCTGACAACCACATGACATAGGCGTAGTCACAAGCTCACAAACTCGAAAGTATTTGAATTCGATCTAAATAGCTGAATTTGATCCGATTTTAGGTATAATCCGATCTAAATTCGTATTTGATATTTGTTCAATCTAAATTTGTATGCAATGTTTGTCAAATTTATATTTAAATTTAAAAAGTAATAGATACAAGTATAATTTAATTACTATCCAATTTGTATACGATTCGTCGTCAGTTGTCAGTTGTCACCATAGCAGTGCCTTAACCTTTCCCAGGCCGACCCTCCTTTCTCCCACGCCAACTGAAACGATCTCTCACCCACCCGCCCTCGTTACTCCTCCCACACTCCAAATCTCACCTCCATTCCCAGATCCAACCCACCAGCCATGTCCTCCTCGGCTCCTCCGACCTGGAAGACCACGACGAGGACTCCCCCCTCTAACCCGGCTCCGGTGATGACCACCGCCCTTGCCGCTGCTCCTCCTCCGGGCCCTCCCCCGTCGGCGAGGTCCCCGACTCCCCGTTGCGCAGTCCCTCATCAAGGCGGCCAGCAACGTCTGCTTCTCCCTCTTCGTGCTCGCGGTCCTCGTCGTCACCGTCATCGCCGTCACCTACCAGCCGCCCGACCCCTGGCTCCAGTCCTCTGCCGCCATCACCACCTCCCTCTCCCGGGTCCTCCCCAACTCCACTTTCCTCCTCCCCACCGGCGAGGACTTCAGCTCCTCGCCCGACCGCCATGGCGCGCGCGAGACCGGACCGAGCCGCGCCGACGCGGTGAACGCCACCGCGGGGAGCTGCGACCCGGACGTGCCGCTCAACTGCTCCGACCCTCGCGTCCTCACCTCCGTCAAGGCGTTCAATGCCAAGGCGTTCTTCCGGAAATGGCCAAATGGGCCCGGCCGGCTGGGCCCTGGGGACGGGGGTGCTCAGTTCAGTCAGCAAAGCACCTCAGAAAACGGTAATTATCGACGGTAATTACCGTTTAAATACGGTATTTTTCGAAAACGATCGGAAAAGAGCTAAATCGTTTTCGTTTTCATTATCGGATGTTTTTACCGTTATCATTTCCGTTTTATCGGTTACCGTCACCGTTTCCGTTTAGGGGAAAAAATCTGTAATTTCTCGAAAACGATTTTCGGTAACCGAGAATTACCGTTTTTATTTTCAGCCCTAAGCACAGGTGCAGCCCTCAGCCCCTCACTCGTGCATGGGATGGAACGGAACGCGCGCTGGGCCGCGGCCGCGCGCGACCGCCTGTCTTTTGCATGCTCACCGGCGAGAGAGACGCAACGCATCGGCATCATGCCCATTCTTCAGCTCAGCGACCGACTCGGGCTGGCCTGCAGTGTCTGGGTTTCTGCCTCGCCGCGGATTTCTCTCTCTAGGGTACAGATAGACTGGAGTATACTAGTAATGGATGTAGTGCTCACTACCGGTTGATGTAGTGATTTGTGCTGTCCCCAAGAAAGCGGATTATGGTCCTATTCTTTTTAACTTTTAAAAGCTGTTTTTCGATTTTTTTATAGTAACTGATTTGTAAACGAAGTATTTTTTAAAAATAAGATCTACTAGTTAATTATAGTACATACTTTACTGACTTCATTTATATTGACAAAAATCTCACGTGAGTTTCTGTTACTCTGTAATTTCTTGTATAAACAGCCTAAAAGCTACAAACCATAACTAAAAGTCACAAGCCATAGTTAAAAGTCATAAATCGTAGCAAAAAAACATGGCCTATGTAGCTGTCAGTGCGCTAGATAGCAGTACACTGAACTGGCGATTGTCTGGCGTTTCCATAGCCGAGCCACAGCCACCGAGAGTTTTTTCCCAGTGAATACAACGGCATAGCTACATTTCTCTGCGCAAAATACCACATACGCATTGGTGTTGCACTAAAGTACATTCTGGAAACAGTGACCCGAAAAGCAGCAGTTATTGAAATAGTAGACCATACTACGGACAGTCATCGACAAGACAGCTGATTTGGGTCCATAATGGCGTGAGATTTTAAACGGAGTGTTTTTAGGAGAGATCACCAGAAAGATTGTACTAAAAAAGTGTACTAAGTTCAATTATACTAATCAAAATTATATATAAATATTTTTCTTTGAGGTTTTATTAAACGTCATCCAGATTTAGTACCATTGGATTAAAAATCCAATGACCATGAATTCTCTCCTCTCCCCTTGAATTCTACCCCCTCCCCCTTGAAAAAATCTCCCCTCTTTAAAAACAAAGGACCCTTTGATCTCTAATCCAAAGATCATAAATTTAGATGATAATTAGAAAGAAAATATCTAGGTGATACCTATACATCTTTGTATATTGTTTCTTGTAAATAGCCAGAATGTAAAAAATAAATCATAACACACAGACAAAAAAGTTACCTGGGTTTACTCGTGCTTATCACATGGTGATACTATCAATTAAGGCCCCGTATACAATGGACTTTTAGGCTCCACGTTTCCATTACACATAAACAGAACAAACACTTATTTTCACGGTCCTATATACCAGCGTGCGGTAGGAGACTGGTTCTGTCTAGTTGCTCCCTCTGACGATCCCATCGTCGGGTCGGGTACAAGAGGAGTTATGCTTCATTCAATAAAAGAGGGTACTACTAGCTAGTCTGTACTCTGTACATGTGTGGCCTTATTACTAGACGAAGATGGTGTTCAATGATTTCATCACTACGGGTTTGACGTTGTGCCTGTCTTAATTGCTACTAGCTCCTTGGTTTCAGCTCTTCCTTGTTTTGGCATGGATCTTCTCTAACACGAAGGGCCACCGGCCTCGGGAATTATACATGGGTTACATACAACAAAAATCTGCATTTTTTCCGCATGAGTGGATATTATTAATCTTTCAAAAAAAATGTCCACACTTGGTTGATAAATTCCGTGTTGATTGCTACTCTGCTCACTTTTCCAGTGTAGGATCGTATAGCACAATCAAAGGGATGAATAATTGTCTACGCTTCTTGAAATCTTTACATAGTCGATAAAGAATTCGATCGCTCGAACGAACACTTGATGCTCAGCTTTGCCCGCAGTCGTACACGTTGCCCAATAGCAATCACCAGAAATCATAAATCAGATTGATTTAAGGTGTTTTTTATTGCTGAATTTTCGTGGATTTACAAAATGCCCTCACAAGCACATCTAAAAACCTTAACACAAAAAGCTACCTCTAAAAATCGTGACTAAAACTCTTAGCATCTACCTACTTTTATATGTTAAAGTCCTAAACCGTATTCAACTCAAACACAAATACAAAATCTTATCTCTACCTCAAATCAAGGGATCCGAAACTCTTCTCAGTTATAGATTCCATCAACAACTCCTAACTCACACGTGACGAAGCTTCCAGGACACCTCCCGTAGCCTCATCAACTTCCGTGTCGAAACTTCCAAGACCACACCGTCCGTAGTTTCTCCACACATCACCATCTTTGATCTCCACGTGCTCCAGCGTTAGCTCGACCACCTCGTGTGACATCCTCAATTGTCTAGATCTCAAATCTCTCCATCCTAGTCTTGATCCCCCACGTCACCGACTGTGATCGTCTCCACGCTCACCTACACATGTAAAGACCAAAAAAAGTTTTCCCTGCATAATTTTTTCACAACTTGACCGTCATCAGCACACACTCGAAACACAGCTTTAACCATCTACCAGTATCACACGGATCGTCCATGACCATGAATCACATCATTATCCAAAAAACGGCCTCAAATAACTCATTACTACTGTTAGCTCAACGAGTACTCGAATACAACAAGTACTCGAGAGTTACCATCGCTCCGCTCAAAACACTCAGGAAAAACAAGCATTGCTATCGACCACATATGCATCGAGTATCTAGTACCGCTCGTTATGACTACCGAGCACATACCACAAGTCTCCGATAACCGATCGCAACACTTATGACCGCGAAAAATACTTATGACCGCGAAAACCACAACTATCGAGTATGAAGTCTTTCCAATAACCGAGTACCAGGCACTACCCATGACTACCATTTACCGAGTACAAACCTCGTCCACCAATAACTGACATCCATGCACCAGCTAGTCATACCACTGGCCTAATACGAGTATTCGAAGTACTCGAAGATAACAAGGATGAAGCACTCGTATGACTAAGAAGTCTACGAATATCGATCGTGAAGCCAATGGCAACCGATCGCAAAGCCTTCGACTACCGATCGCGCTGTCTATGACAACCGTCCAGGAAATCGAAGATAATGACAGCAGACTGCGAAGTCTAAGACTATAACAACAATCCTCAAAGTCTACGATCATTAATCACAAAGTCTATGACTATCGAGTATCAATCAGTTATTGTAGCTTCGACCATGAAAAGCACTGTAGCTATGACCATGAAAAACACTATAGATATGACCATGAAAAAGTATTGTAGCTGCAATTACTTTTAGTGGTTGTTCTATCATGGTCAAAGTCAAAAGTGGTCAAAGCTAGACGTGGTCGAAGACTGGTGTAGTCGAAATGCCATGGTCGAAGTCTGCAGTGATCTACTTAGCATGGTCGTAAAGCCGTTCGGACCTCCGATGGTACTCGAACATTGTTTGATCCTACTGGACCACTCGAACACCATCCGATCCTAAATAATGAAAAAACGATCACTCTATCTTTCATATTGGTCCGAATAGTTGCAACCAGCCGATCCACTCGATTGTAAATCAACGGTCGAGAACACAAATAATTCTTCATACTACTCCGATCGCGCGAGCTGGTGTTCAGACTGGTCCGAACGTTTCGACGCTGATCGAACCATCAAAACGACTTAGATGAAGATTGGATGGTCTGAATGTCTTCGCTGATTAGACTGGTTTGAACGTTCCAACGCTGATCAGACTGTCAAAATAACTTGGATAAAAGATTGGATGGTCTGAATGTCTTCACTGATCGGACTAGTTCGATTAGTTTCTTTTTCGCAACTCAAAACCACTAAAAACCAAAACATTTGACTGCCATCAACTAAAACTTTCACAAACATAAATTATAAAATAATCCAAATATTAATTATTCATCATCATTTTTAATCACGACCATATATATAGACTAACATCCGGGGACTGCTTTGTGACGTTATAAAAGCTTGTCTTGGCTCATTTCCACTGTTTCTTACTACCGGTTCCGTAGCGTTTGTCTGATTACAATTACTACTATATTGCGAGGGATGGGCCGGTATGTAAGTCGCAAAGCCTGGGCGACTGCCTCAAAGCGAAACTTATTTAGGTTCTTGCCTTTTTCTAGTTCTTTTTCCTTTTCTTTTTCATGAATGATGATGGTGGTGAGTGAGACAACCATCACAGAACAAAAAAGCGTCAGTTATAAAAACCCCTATTATAGCAGGGGGATGCGCGCCCTCCCGCTTGGCCACGTCCCCCGCCCGCGCGCGCTGCCCGCCGCGTGGCGGGGGGATTTCTGTACGGTCAGGGGAGGGTTTTCCTCTTATTTTTCAGAAATTATGTACAGGTCCTTTTTCTCGCGAAAAGGTCCTGGCGGTTTTTTTGCGGCTAATTTTTCTGAAAAACCCCCTCCAATTTGCAGGATGGCGCCCCGCAGTTTTCTAAATTGCGTGCGGGTCCTCATTTCATTACATACGGGTCCTCGTTTTTTACGAAAAAACCCTTTAACTTTTTCGAAAATACGCATGTGCCCTCGATTTTTTTTTAAAAAACTCCTCACAAATTATCGCCACTTTTACTTCGGTGCACACGATGGCTGGCGCGGCGTGTCGCCGCGCCTATGCTGCTAGTAAATTACAATACTGGATGCGCTAACAAGTATACTATCGGCAGTGTATCGGCGCGAGAAGTGAGAAGTTCTTTTTTTGATTGATGACGGCGAGAGCATGCATGCATCATGCTTATCTGAGTTGCCCAATCGGTAGATGACTGACCTCTCAAAAAAAGAAAAAAATCAGCAGATGACTAAAGACAGCATCCGTTAGATTGTAATAATACCTATATTATAGCCGGGGAGTTCTCGGCCGCTTGTCTGTGCCACATCAGCTTTTATGCAAAAAAAGTTCTTGTATTTTCCGAAATAGCGTAAAGGTCCTCCATTCTCGTAAAAAGGTCTCTGTCAAGTTTTTCCCCGAAAAGCACCCTCCACTTCATCGGAATTGCGAATTCTTTATTGGATAGCACCCCGCGGTTTTCCAAAATTACGTACAGGTCCTCATTTAGTTACGCATAGGCCTTTACAGATCCTCAATTTTTTGCGAAAAAGACTTTTGGTTTCCCCGAAATTACACATATGTCCTTGATTTTTTAAAGAAACTCTATGCGAATTATCATCTCTTTTGCTTTGGTCCATACGGTAGCTAGCGCAGCGTGTCACCACGCTTACGCAGCTAATTATATGATACTAACAACACCAGCTTTTCTGTAGAAGTTCTTCCCTTTTGATTAAACAGTTTAGAACTCGAGTATGCAATGCAACATTTTAGACTTATTTGGGACGCGAGAATTTCAACAAAAAAATTGCGTTCTAGGTCTTGTTCGGTTGGGCTGAAAAACTGTGGCTTATGGATGAAATTGTATTGTAGCGGCTGAAATTTCACTGTAACTGAAAGTGCCTTATTTGGCGTAATTAAATCTAAAAAAATTTAAGAATAGAAAAAATATGCTAGCTCATCACGGATAACACAAATGAATACAGGAAAAAAGAAATGGTAAAAAACTTAAAAAACCAAAAGTTTTGAAAAAGACAAAATTTATAAATAGTAAAAAATAAACCAGAATCTAGAAGTTGAAATTGAAACAAGCGGGCCGCTAAGGGTGTGTTTGGTTGCCTGAATCTCTTTCGTCCTGGCTGGGTGGATTCGTATAATATGAAAAAGAGCCTGTTTAGTTGCCTGTATGAGTGGATGCAGCCTGCATGAGCGGATGCAAAAATACGTCCTCATCCTGGATGGGTGGATACGCTCAAAATGAGCTTCACCGCCATCTGGATGGGTTGATGCTGATGTATCTTATGCGGTCCCACGTGTCGACCTCTCGGGTTTGGTAGATCAGTATCCGCTCATACAGAACCAAACAAAGATCTCGATTTTTGCATCCGCTCATGCAACCTCACCAAACATCTTCTTTTTCTGAAATACGATTTCACTCAACCTGCATCCACTCAGTCAGGATATACAATACAACCTTCGTCCACGAACCCAACACACCTCTTTCGTAGCCTTAAGAGGAGGAGGTTGCACTAGATCTGTAAAAATGGACGTACCAGTGTCCCTTGTGGAAGAACATGGGTACATTGTATGGCCACGTGATAAGTTCGTTGGAAATACTAGCAGCGACACTGAAAAATGCCTGTGCATACGTATTTGATGGGACTACTCGAGGCTTTTAAAACCAAAGGTACGTGCTCTTCAGATGTCGAATCATTCGCTCCTTTTCCGCGGTGGTACATGGAGTTGCCATAAATGGCCCCAAGCACGGCAGCAGTGCTTCCCATAGATGCAGCCGTGCAGAGACCCCTTTCGTTTAATGCGGTGAGCAACATCAGAATGGTAGGAATGTTCTTTTTCATCCGAAGCCGATGGATTTTAGTTGTTGTTATATTACCTAATTTTTAAATAGAGTATTTTCTTAAAATAGTGTCTATAAGTTAAACGATGTACACGTTAAAAGCCCAATATCTGTACTATCCAAAATCGTAAGTGAGTATCTATCTTTTCGTAATCTGTACCGTAAACAACCAAAATTCAAAAAATTTCAACCAAAAGTCATAAGCCGCAACCGTTGGCAAACATACCTGTAGTAGTACCCAACCGACACTGCAGCTCTGCACTGCTCACGCTTGGACAGCTCACCGGTACAGCAAATGAACATTTGAGACAGAGCTCTGCATGCATTAGTATGAACTTTAGCATTGCTTAGACACTCATTCATTATGATGACAAAATTAAACTAGGCTAAAAATTTAGGCTATGATTGATCACCAATTCACAGACAAGAGATTAGAGAGGTCTTTACTCACTTGAGCCCTTTTAAGTACGCTTCTGAAAATGGTTTTAACGTCGAAGGACAAATCATGGCCTTAGCGGGGCTACAGAAGAATCCGTGCAACGCGACACCTTCCGTTGTAGAAAAGCGTGTAGAAGTTGTTGAATTCCTGTAGTTCTCGCGTAGGGGCCCCCAGTGCCCATTTTGTACTTGACAGCAGCTTTTCGAGTGTCTACCGTGTTTTCTTCAGCACATCAATGTCAATGTCATGGTTCTTATGAGCCTTCAACTGCCTGATACTATTTTTAGTGTCATCGTTCAAATCAGTCTTCAATCGTCTGTCACTCTTATTAAATGATATTACATGTCAAAACTCTAAAAGGGGAACATTCATACTGGGCCTCGACTCGTAACACGTTATTAGAATATTATTATACATCGTTATCGCTAAACTAAAGAATAAATAGTAAAAACAACAATAAAAATAGTAAGAAAAATAAAATTCTAAGAGTACTTTATTAGAGAACAAACATATGCAAAAATAAATGTTTGAAATATAAGACTGATCCATTTCTAACTAAAAAAGAATAAATAAAATATCATAGATAATGGCAAATCACGATAATGAAAACTTGAGTGCTCACACTCATACATGATGCTATCACTCCACTAACATTTTACCTGAGAATGGAAAGAGCAAATGTGAGATTTGAATATCTCAGCAAGTGCCCAACAACAGGCACAACATAGTGATTAAATGACAAGTAATACAAGCAAGTAATTAACATAAATTAATTGTAATGAAACTAGGTTATTGAAAATACTGACACCGATCAGAGATAGAAATAACATGAACAGTGCAAATAAGGATATTTGTTATATGGCACTGGCAATTACTTGCCACGTATCCGATTATATAAGAGTAGTCAGGCACAACACTATCCTCAACTGTATAACCGCAGATGAGGTATAATATCCTGGATAATGAGACAACAGAAATGGTGGAATTAAAGATAATTGTTATTTAGCAAGTTATGGTAATAGAACCGACGATTACTCCCACTGAGTGTAGTCCATATAGGCCCAGATACCCCGCAATAAGACAAATTTGGCCCAAAAATTGGGCCCAAAATCCCGTGCGTGTCCTAACCCCACGTAGCGCCCACGATCGCAGCTGCGCATCCGCTCCACTCGCCAGCGCCTGCGCCATCGCCTCCGCCGCCTCCCACGTATCCGATTATACGAGAATAATCAATTACAACAACAATAGTTGATATATGGGTAACCTCATGCCGGTAGATCTTGATAAAAGTATCGACATTACGTTAAGTTATTAATGCTTCATCTTATCACCGCCAACATTGCGATTAGAGATTGGAGTAATTGAGCAAGATACGAGCAAGGACACGATGAGTGAAGAGGTTGCAAGGGTTGAGAATACGAAAGCATAATTTCCAATATGAGTCGATGAGAGATGTTACTATGGTGATAGTGAGATAAGAATTAATCTGATGAGGTATCATAATATAGCACACACAAGGATTGGAAACTATCCAAATTTTATTATGTGATAAGTGATTAGTAGCTCGATTAACATGTATTAAATACATTAGTCATGACTCATATACAAAATCATACGAGTAATGGATCATGATATCACGAAGAATAAACAGAAGCCCTAATGTCTAAAGATTGCTAGTGGTTTAAACCTAGATTTAGAACATATTCATATGCTACCCTCTATTAATGATTTCTAGAACATTATTAACAGAGCATTCTAATAAACCTAAAGGTATGTGAACAAGATAACCTAGAATATCGTGATATGAATGCATCATTAAAAGTCTATAACCAGGCAAGTATGAGCGATATAATAATAACTAGACAAGCATTAATGATATGTTAATGACTAGGTGAGTTTTAGTGATATGATAATAACCAGGTAACTTAAGTAATATGATAATAGCCAGATGATTTTAGTGATATGATAATAGCAAGGTAAATTTAGTGATATGATAATAGCCAGATAATTTTAGTGATATGATAATTGTACTCAATAACAATGGTAACAAGTAATCATGGATAAGGTGGTATGCGGAACGGAGAGGTTACGGCCGCGAGGTATTTGCCTGAACACACTTGGCGGACTCGCTACACAAAGGATCTGGAATGCGTAACTACCCGAATGCTCCCTCAACAGCTACGTGAAAACCTACATGATGGAATGAAAGCAAATCAGATGAGGGTTATGATAAGGTTGTGAAAAGGACAGTAGGAGGTTGTTCGGTAGGAAAGATCGTGTTCAGTAAGGTTTCACCGTGCCAATCACCGTTCGGTTGTGTGATTCGCCGTTCGGCCGAACGAACTATGGCCACTGCACGGCCCAAGAAAACTCTGCACGAAACGCTATTCGGTCGTGCCTCCCAACCACCCAAACTACTCAGCCGTGGCAGTTCACCACCGGCCACTCCGATTGTCACCGCCACCATCGCTGGCAACTACTACCGACCACCGTCGGCAACGCGTCGCCACGGGCTGCCACCGCCTCCATGCCTCACGGCCCGCGTGCCTTCCCCAAGCCGGCGTCGCCCGTCAAGGTGCCATCGCCGCCTACCTTGGCATTATCGTCGTATGCCGAGGTTCGCCGCCAGTCTGCCGTGGCTCGCAATCACCGCCGCCACTTGCCATGGAGCTGCCGCGCCACACCGACGTGCTGGCCCCTGCCGCGCCCGCGCAATGACGCTGCCGCGTTGTGCCCACACGCTGCCATGCCACGCCTGTGTGCTGCCATCGCATGCGCCGACCAACGCCGCCTGCCCCGGTTGGCCGTGCCCACATGCCTTCGGCCTCACGTGGGAGGAAGAGAGGGGGAGAGAGATTGGAGAGACAGTTAGAGATATAGCTGGGAGAGAGGTATAGAGATATAGATGGAGATGGGAGCATGCGTCTTGAAAATAGGGGAACGGGAAGGCTAACTAACCCCTTCCAAAAAAAGATTAAGGAAAGCAATCAATTAGATTAAAGCTAATTAAAATACTTGTCAGCTTTTGAAATGCTAAGGGACTTCCTATTTTTTCTGTTCCTACACCCCTCCTCAATAATTTGTGCTTAAATCACCTTGGCAGAGCAATGGTAGTACCTGGAAACAACTAGCAAATAAAGCAAGAAAAAACCTCGCCGCCTCTGAATCACCATCTTCTCTGAGCGGTGACTTGGGGCCGAGCCAAAGGAGCGGCACCGGGAAGCCGTGGCTGAGCTGCAGAGGGGTGGGCCAGCCGTGGATCTGGCCGGATCCCAGTAGAGGAAGCTGGAGGGGAGTCGAGCCATGGTGGCGAGAGCCAGGAGAGGGAGAGTTGAGTCAGGCTAAGCTGGGGGAGGAGGCGGCTAGAGGTGCAGGAGACTGGAGGTGGAGGAGGCCGGGTTGAGCGCAGAGAGCTAAGGCGGCGCAGGGAGCGGCTGACAGCTTGAAGGGGAGCTAGAGGGAGGGCCGGCCGGAGAAGGGAGCCAGGAGAAATGGGGAAAGGCAAGAAAGAGAGGAGGAAGAGATAAGGTAGGAAGAAGGGGAAAAATGAGTGGTGGAGGCATTCGGCTGAACGTTAGGGGAAGAAGAGAGAGACTACCAGAGAAAAAGAAAAGGAGAGAGAATAAACGTGTGCAATAAAATTATTCATCGTGAATATTTAATGCTAAGCCTACTGTTGAATACTTCTTCTGGTAATTATCCTTCTATCATGCTCAATTTGCCCATGTCTTACTTTTTCAGGTAATTATCCTTCTATCTTATTCAATTTAATGTCTAATGCTTGCTCAATTCACCATATTGTTCTTGTTCTGGACTTATTTGCACCGTAGCTAAGTCGACCGCCTAGTCCAACTAGGCGCTGGGCTATCGCCCGCCTAATGCCTAACGCTTTCTTAAACCTTGAGTGAAAGAGACATGTGCGTTATAGGATCGAGAGAAATAAAGTACATGATACACCTTAACTCCTACCTTATCACCGAAGCAAGATGATAACGAAAAAAGTGAAGTTTCAGAAAACTGAGTGTTCGTATTGACTTTTAGCTTTTTTAAACAAAAACCAATACAAATAGATCTACATACAATACATAGCAAACCTACTAGCTAATGCAAAACCATTTATTATTACTATGGCACACCCTCACCCATAGATCACTACTGAACCATGAATGAAGCAGAACCCGTCCCAACAAGCAACGGCTAGTTTACATACAGTACATAGCAAACCTGGTGGCGTTTACATACAGTACATAGCAAACCTAGTGGCTAATGCTTGATCACATCTCTCCTCGGTAGCCGCCACCACCGTAGTAATCGATTCTGGATCGAGCAAGTGTGACATTGTTCTGGTGCTGCTGCTTGGGGCAAGCCTCTATACGATGGCCAAGCCCACCGCAAGACGCGCAGCCCTTCAGACCACTCCGTCGAGCAATAACCTCCTTATCCTCCTCCTGTGGGTCGTCGAGCTCAGCTAGCACCGGTGGTATTCTCTGCTTTGATTCGACAAGCAAGTGCTTGAGGTCAAGAAGCGTCGTCTCTGTCTGGTTCTTGTTGATGAAGGTCGTTGCAACGCCGGTCTTCCCACGTCTACCAGTTCGGCCAATTCGGTGGACATAGTTTTCTATCTCAGCAGGCATGTCGTAGTTGATCACATGCTGGATATCAGGGATATCTAGGCCTTTGGAGGCAACATCGGTAGCTACCAATACATCCTTCCTCAAGGCCTTGAAGGATTTAAATGCATCTCCTCTTTCCTCACCATCTTTTCCTCCATGGATTGCAACAGCTTCTACCCCTTTCAGAAGAAGAAATTCATGGATGTAGTCAACATCAGCTTTGTGCTCACAGAAAACTAGGACAGGGGGTGGAGTCTTCTGGAGACATTCAAGGAGGTATATAATTCTTGCCTCTTCCTTGACGTACTCAACTTCTTGGATGACATCAAGATTTGCTGCTCCTGCCCTTCCCACATTTACAATAACCGGCTTCACAAGGGCACTCCTTGCAAAATTCTGAATCTTCTCCGGCATGGTGGCAGAAAATAGCAGTGTCTGCCTCTGTGCCTTGAAATGGTCCAACACCTCCCTGATGTCGTCTTCAAATCCCAGATCAACGAGTCTATCAGCCTCATCTAATGTTAAATACCTGGACATAAGGCAAAAATTATTGAGAAAACTGAAAATAAGGAAAATATGTTTACTAGCTGCTACCAGCATCCTCTAAAAAAATATGTTTGGCTAGTTTGTAAAGTTTCAAACACAAAAGTACCGTGGGAAAATTCAAGTTTTCGTTAAATCTGTGGGGAGGGGGGGGGTTGACATATCTGCAGCCTCCATTGCTGCTTTAACTTCAATTGTCAGCATCCATGTTACTATTAGTTTCATTTGGTTAGCATCCAGCGCGTTCCAGTTTTTATGCAGCTCTTTCGAGGTGTGTGGAAAAAAATAATTTTTAACCAAAACAAAGTAAAGCTCCACTACAATTAGATTGTGTTTTTTTTTCAAATTGGAATGTTGGCATCCACACAGACATTGGTTTTGTCTGCATAATAGCCAAAGCCACTCCGTTTTTATTTATCGGAATGCTGCTAAGATGTATGTGCCTTTGACAGCAAAACAAAAGGTACGGTTCAATTTGAAATGAAACTGGGAATTTAATAATACTAAAAGTTATGAACCTATATCGGCATAAAACATAACAGTCAATACCACATCCTTCTCCAAATTTAGTTTTTACTTTTAAGTTGCAACTCACCTTCACCCAAAACAAAGCTAATCAGTGATTTTACGCTGTATTTCAATTTCCACTTATGAGTGATAAGCTACTAGCAAGAAACTATGTTGTATCAGCTCAAAGTAATCGTTTACATATCACTCTTGTCTATTCTACAGAATCTAATATATTTTGACAAAGTGATAAACAGCTTCATTTTAGAACATAAACAGCTAGACATAGAAACAGGGCATTCCAGAAAAAATCAGTACGTACCGGCAATTATCAAGATTCATCTTCTTCTTGGCGAGCAAATCCTTGAGCCGTCCAGGAGTCGCCACAACAATATGCACGCCCTTCTTCACCACCTCCATCTGCGTCCTCATGTCCACGCCCCCAATGCAAAGCATCGGCCGTATCTCCAGATAGCCAGCCTCCCTGAGCGGCCCGAGGAACTGCTCGATAACCTCGTACGTCTGCCTCGCCAGCTCCGCGACGGGCAAATGATGAGCCCAAACGGCCCTTCCCCCGGCACGATCGGCATCATCGTCTCCTCCTGCAGCGCTGCCATGATGAGCGGCAGCACGAAGACGAGTGTCTTCCCGGACCCCGTGAACGCGACGGCGATCATGTCCCGCCCGGAGAGCGCGACAGGGAGTCCCTGCACCTGTATCGGCGTGGGCTGCTCGATGCCCTTGTCGCGGAGCGTGCGGAGGATGGGCTCTGGGAGGCGGAGGTCCCCGAAGTGGCGGGCCGGCGGGGGCACGTCGTCGCCGTCGGCAAGGATGTGCCACCTCCGGCGCAAGTCGTCGGCACGCGCGCGGGGCATGCGGCGGAGCCGCAGCGGCGGCTTCCACCCCGTGGGAAGCGGGTCGGAGTAGGTGATCCCCTTGGCGAGCTCGCGGACGGACATGAGGGCCCTGCGGTCGGAGAGGTGCTCGATCATCTCCTTCTCCTGCTGGACGAGCCGCTCTGCGGGGGGTACCTCCGGGGCGGCGCGCTTGAGCTGGGTGGCCTTGACGAGCAGGCTCGTCTTGAGGGGGGCCTCGTCGCCTGGCGACATGGAGGTCGAGGGCGGCGGGAAGGGGGCTGCCGCTTTGGCCACGATTTGGGTAGGCGCGGAGTGTTTGGAGAGGCGGAGGCGCGCGGCCTCCATGGCGCGGCGCTTGGCGACGGGGACGTACTCCTCGTAGTCGTCATCGCATTCGGGGGTTTTGCGGCGGGGCGAGGGGGCGGCGGGCATGGTGCGGGCGCGGGACTAGGAGGCGATGCTGCCTGCGTTGTGGGGGTGGAGAAGAAGGTTCGAGTCTCTGCGCTGCTGCCAGAAATTGGATGGCTCGGTGCGCCCAAGGTTGTTGGCCTCTTTATTGGGCCTCTGCCGGCCGCGTGTTGGGCCGAATCCCCATTCGGATTCCAATTCAAAAGGGATCCGCACTGTTGAACAAACATCAAATGAAAAATGCACTGAAAGAATCTGTGTGTTGGGCTGGGCTAAGTAGCTTGTTGCCAATTGTTTTGGGCCTTTAGACTTTAGAACATGCATGTTCTCTGTTCTGCAATATACTAAACTAGTACGGTGGTCTATCGTAGTATTTGCACAGCTAACTTTATTTCAAAAGTTTGTATCATCAAGATACAACTTAAATATTTACGAATAATTAAGGCATAGTGTGAAATAGCCATTGTACCCCTTCTCTTATGTACTCTCTCCAATTAATCACAGGACAGCTTACAAGCCTGTATGAAGCTCTAATTAATGACAGCACAACTCACAGGCCAGGTTAATTAATTGCTAGTAAATCAAAATTCTGAGTACTTGAGCGCCATTGGGGATTGAAATCGCTGATTCATGAGAGTAATGGTTTAGGGGTATAATAGGAAGTCTGGAGGGAAAAGTGCCTAGAAACTTATAAAACGACTTATATTTAAGGACAATAAAAAGGGTACAATGGCTATTTCACACCATGCCTATAGGTATTGTTATTTTGATAAATACAATATGTTTAAAAATACAGTTTGGTATCAGTAAATATTAAATTATTTTGGTATGATATCAGTAAATACCATATTTACTAAAATTGATGCGGATTGTAAAACAATATGACGATATTTTAGCATAATAACAAACTAACAATGATAGACGTAGGAAGCAAACAAAATTATAAACTATAGAACCGCTAGATAGCAGCCAGAAGGAAATGATTTACAAAAACACACATGCGTATATAGCAAATAAGTAAACAACAAATAAGTAAACAGTAGTGGGTTAGAAGAAAATAAATGCTGAAATTTTTTTGTAATTCGGTTTGTTGGTTTTCAGCTGTTTTTCTTAAAAAATTGAATTACTAAAAACCAGATTTTTCACGTACTATACCAAATACCTATATCGGTCAAATTGAGTTAGACGGGTTTTTTGGGTTGTTTGGTTTGGTGTGAACAGCCTTTCTGCAGGCACCAGCCACCTTTCTGCAAGGTGCTACAGGGTCGCAAATTTCTAGGTCCCCCGGAGAGCAGAGGGGCAGATAATAATATTGATGTTTTCTCTCACATCATGTTTATAAAACAGCTGGTTGAAAAATCTTTTTAGCTTAAGTTTCTAATTTTAGACTTATTTTTACTATTCCTAAATTATATATATTTCCTATTTTTTGGTTTTTTAAGGCCTTTTGCCGGTTCTTTTTTTCATGTATTCATTTGCATTGTCCATAATGGGCTAACTTATTTTTCTATTTTTATTTTATTTTAAATTTAGTTACATCGAATAAGCCACCATCAGTTACAGTGTAATTTCAGCTAACTACAGTTACAGTGTAATTTCAACCAGCTACAGTACAATTTCAGTCATAAGCTAGATTATTTTAGTCCAACTGAACGGCACCTTAAAAAAGATAAGCGGTGAGAACAATAAAGGAGACATACATATGCGAGATGGGAGAGAGGAGTGAGATATATGATATGTCTGTGACCCTGACTTATTTATATAACGAGATAAGCTAGAAACAGGAGTAAATATGAATAGTTCACGGTGGAAATAGCCCAATGTAGAACAGTAATCTGAAAGTGGAGAGAAAAACTTGTGATTTTGTTCTACTCAAATATACTCCAGTCCTGGCTGGTTGGGAAAAAATTGCGAACGAAAATGTCGGTACTGCAGGCACCAGCTAGTGGGAGAGACCGGTGGCTGCCACAGGGTCGCAGATTTCGAGGACCCCCAGAGAGCAGAGACGCAGATATTGATGTTTTTTTTTTCTCACCACTGATGTTTATAAAAACAGCTGGTTGCCATCTGCCAACTGCATGCACAGAGCGCCGTACGTCTTTCCGCGTCGCCTTCTGCGACCCCGGCCCATGGCCGTACGCAAACACAGCCCGATCACGCAATTCCGTGCGTGCGCCACCATACCCTCGCGGCCTCGCCGCTCCACTCTAAAATATGCTGCGTGAGCTGTGGGCAGAGGCGCACGACCGCCGAACCAAAAGTTCAAAAAAAAAAAAAAACCCACGCTGTTGCCGCTTTGCCAGCTCTACTGTTGAACTTGGTACATTACCGTGAGTCTCCCAGCTGGCTTTGTCACAGGCAGGCATTGCATAGGGGAGGAAGGAAATGCATGCATGCGTACGTGTGTAGGGCCGACGCCTGATCGACGAGTGACGACTGCGCCCGGACATGAATGCCATGCATGAATGTCGCAACTGCCAAATAAACAAGTGTATAAATGTTTGCAACCAAACAATGGTTCGAATTACTACAGCTGGTAGAGATGAGGCGACGATAAATTAAAGAGTCCTGTGCTGTGTGCATGCAGGCTCCAGCAAGCTGCCACCGAGATGCGACGAACCCCGGCCCGCGTCGGTGGGGGCTCCTCTTCTCCGGCTCCGGCTCCGGCTCCCCGTCGATAAGCAAAGCCTAGCTGGGAATTGCAACGCGATACGACTGCGCGACTGTGCGTGGTTGGGAAGGGACCACGGCCGGCCAGGTGAGGAGAACGCGTGCCGGCCGAGCCCCCGCGCTGGTGTGGTACACGCGCGCACGGCGGACGACGCATGCGCAGACCGTACCGGCACAGCTGGAAGGCAGCGCGCGCGCAGGCGGCGCTGTGCTCGCCCGGCCCGCCTGCCGTCACGAGATCGACCCCACCGACCGCACCGGGAATATGATGGCCTGACGACGGGGCAACCAGCGTGGCCAGAGCAAAACCGGCGTGCATGAGGGGGTTTCGGCGCACGGCGATATGATGCATGTCGGTTTCGTGGTACTATCCAGAAATTTCGTGGATCGATCGATGTCGGAGCTATTGGTGAGCAGTGCAGGGATCACTCGATCGTCAACAGGAGCGGATGCACGATGAGCAATAGGGGAACTGGTCTCATTTTAGTTTTTGTTGCTTATAGTCTAAATTTATAGAGTATGTGTCTCTACAGTGTCCGGTCTAAGTGAAGTATATGCCTTTTATAAGAAACATGATATTTCATAACTGAACATAGAAGAGACATAGTAAATCCAAAGAAGCTACAAAAAAAAACAAGAATTACCAATGAATGTTATTGCAACGTAGATTGTTTCATGATGTTCTTGATTGGCTACTTCAAGTGTCCAATAGTCGCTTCAATGACGTAACTTTTGAATTGCTTGTTTGCTCAGTCGCTTTGAGTCCATTCTGTGGTTTTAATTTGGACTATTTGATGAGCTTAGCTAAACTTTATCCCAATGATTTTAATTCTGGAGATTTGAGAGATCTCAACCATTATATTTGCCTCTACATTACTAATGTATGAGCAGATGATAAATTCTCCAACATATAGACCATCAATGAGCTTTCTCAGGTAATGATTGGGACAAGGAAACATCTTTGTTATCTTTTAGTTATCAACTTTTGAAGTTAGCACTAGTTTTGTCTGTCGCCATTGCTATAGTTGAGACTTTGTCTGACAAGTAGTTATTTACCATTGAACTTTGTCATGAAGTTAGTTGATGTTATAAAATTTAGAACGCATTACTATATACTACATTATTGATGGATGCGTTGATAAGTACATGCATGAAGCATGAGGTCCCCTTGTTATTTTTTTATATATCCGTCGATGCTCGTCACATGCACGACTTGGTTACTGTTAAGACTTAACAAACTACTGTGGACCTGATCTTTTTGGATTTTGGCTTCTTCGGAAGTTAAAAAACTAAATGTTGAAACGAGGTGGTCTCTTGAAGTGGATTCTTCAAATAGCGTTCCGAGCCCAAAACCGTGTGTGTCATCCGCGTCGGTGTCTCCACCATCCGCTGCCGTGTTGAAAAGCGTAGGCAAAAGCCATCAGCCGTAGCCCAAATGAACACCCCCTATAGTTGGCTTCAACTTATCCATAATGCATATCTGAGGCGTTACTGGTACTCTCTCCGTCTCACAATATAAATCCTCATTATTGGGAAGTGTTGTCTCGTAATATAAGTCTATTGCAAAGATCAAATGTGTAGTTCTTGTAATATTTCCATTATATACTCTTCATTTAATGCTGAAAAAATAGATGAGTAATTGTAGTATGTTATTTAATAGGGGTATGCATGGTCCAATAACATTAAACTTTTCTTAGATTTGATGTTTACTTGGTTTGTATGTATGGTGGGATATAGACTTATATTGCGGGATGAAGATAGTAGTATTCATTCAACTCATTGGTCGGGGACAGATAAACGGCTATACCACGTCCTAAGTGCATCTCCAATAGTGTCATCTCAGCTGTCTTTTAGTTATATTAAATGAGTAAAATCTTATGTGGAGGAAAGAGAAGGTGAGGTGAAATAATATGCTCTATTATACAAGTGACGATTTGAGTCCGCAAACTAACGAAAATAGCGAGAGAGTGTGAGACATGACTTTATGGTAAAAATAATATTAAAATAGTTAGAGGGGTGACTTACTGTTAGAGAGGCTGTCTTTGTTACTATATTTAGGTGAAGTGAACACTTTCTAGATAAAAGTCAAACAAGCTATTGTACATGCTGCAGTAATTTTGGAGTTACCGGTGCTAATTAACACGGTTAAGGCCCACGAACGAGCGCAAATCAACTCAAATCGCAATGATGCAGGAAACTGATGGCGGGCAAGTACGTGCATGGCCCCGGCTGGAATGCGACGCGTTTACGGCGTGCGGCGGAGCGCATCCCATGGCGTCCGGCAGGGGTCTAAATCCGTTCAGAGGCGAGATCAAGTCCCCAACGCCAGGCTTGTTTAATGGCGGGGGAGCAGGCATACGTGTGAGCTAGCTTTCAAGTCCACTTCAATACACTTCACTGGCTCGCGATCCCCTCTTCCTGCATGCTCGAATTTGCAGTGGCATCTTTCCTGATCTCTCTCTCTCTCTCTCCTGGCCCATCCATCCATGCCGATCGAGTGAGCTGGCGCACGTACGATCGATGACCTCCGACCCGATCCATCCTTTATGGGGCAGTGTACCAGTAACACTCGTGCGTAGGCCACAGATCGCGAAATATCTAGTTAATCATACGTCCCGGATGTTAGTCTGTAACTGTGCAACATGCTTTGGCTGTGATGAGAATTTCTTCAGATCGCTAGGACTTGCCCCGGGTACATGGACCATGCCCTTTTGGTAGCGACGAGGAACGCAGGAACTTGGAATTGTCTGTGTACGTATGAGCCAAAGCGCTGGATCTTGTAACGTTGGTGTTCTCTTTTGGTGTCCTAGTCTACTATGTAGAGGACAGTCGTATCTGGGCCACGCACTACGTGTTTTTAGCATATATAACATTGTTGAAGCACGTATTTATAAAAAATAGTGGTATACATTAAGTATTTATAAAAATAGCGTTTTTGACGTCTGGTGATCGGACGGCAATGCTAGAGGGGTGACACATGTCGCGGATGGATGGCAGGTAATTAGGCCGGCTTAATTACATGCCTTAATTTTTTGTATAATATTTGTTCAAGTTTTTAAATATAGCAAACAAGCTCAAAAAATCATGACATCACGAATTTTTCAACAACATTCCGAGTGGATAAAATTATAAAAAAAGACAATAAAGTACGATATGTCAGGAGACTGCATATAAATTTTTGTAATTTTTTGAGCTCATTTTCTATATTTAAAAATTTGAATAAATATTATACAAAAAATTAAAGCAGGTAATTAAGCTGGCTATACAGGTCACCTGTCGTCCAGTGGCTAGACGGCAAGCAGACAGCAGCAACATGTGTCGCCCCTCTAGCGTTGCCGTCCGATCATCAGATGACAAAAACATCATTTTACCAATACTTAATATATACTATTATTTCTATAAATATGTGCCGGAACAACGGTACATATGAAAAAAAAACTCTCGCACTGCGTCCCGTACAAGCCGTTCTCCCTTGGGCTGGGACTGCGAGTTTGCTCCAGGTACGTCTTATTTTTGCACGGAGTAGATGATGTCGTCACACGTACACGCATCGTCTCCTCCAACTTGAGTGCGTACGTCTAGATTTGAAAAAAAAAACCATGCTTTAGCTTTAGCTTGCTGTGTGTTTAGTGCTAATAATTAGCTAGCAGACTGTCCACAGTACTGGTGGCTTTTAACTCCATCCAAAGTACACCTTCATGCCCGGCCATCCGCTACGTGATGAGTTCATGACAGCTTACGGTAACTTTTTGAATGAGATAAGTAGAGCTAGGAGTTGGGTCGGGTTTAGCCCGAGGTCTGGTTGGTTCAGCATGATCTAAGTATGACACGAACACGTCATATAGTGGGTCATGTTGGTATGGTACAAATAGCGAGCCAGATCAGGCCTGAAAAACCGATCCGTTGAGCGGCACGGCATGGCACGGCATAGCATATCATGCCGTGCTTGGGCCAGCCTGGCCCGGTGAGCACGGCCAACACGGAGGGCACGACCGGCACGGGGCACGATCGACACACTAGCGCCCACGGCCGCCTCGGCCTCCCCCTCCAGCCGCCCTCCTGTCGCCATTCCATCATCTCATGGATTCACACCCACAAACCATCACAGAGCAGAGAGAGGAAGTAAAGGACTAGAGTACAAGGAAGGAGCATACTAGAGCTCGGCGTCATGCTTGGACTGTTAGACATGAGCGACGTGAACTCCTCGAAGCCTTGGTCGCAGGTGTCGACGTTGGTGCGGACGGTGTCAAGCATGGTGCCGATGGTGTCATGCCTGCCTCCTCGTCCTCCTCGTCGTAGCAGCCGGAGTCGAATGTGATCAAAAGCCATCGTAGTCGTAACTGTCAACCACGGTCGTAACTGTGCATAGTCGTAAACAACAACCGTGGTTGAAAAATCGTGTGTCGTCGTAAACGATTACGTAGTCATAAACCACTTGTGGACAAAGTTTGCCATCATCGTAAACTATACGTGGTTGAAGCCAGCTGTGGTCGAAAAGTGTTGAAACTGGCCGTGGTCAAAAAGCGTTGAAGCTGACCGTAGTCGAAAAGCATTGAAGTCGACCGAAACACTTTGAAGGAGCAAAATCCACTCGGAAAGAACCAAAACCACCCGAACCCAAAATCTTTGACTATGATCAACTATGATCACCTGATACTTTCACAAACGCAAATTACAAAGCAATTCTAATATTAATTATTCATTATCATTTTTAGTCACGACCATCCACATGGTCTAACACTTATTCATGTTTTAAGTTTGATGACAAAATCGGTGTCAACACTTGGTTGTAGGAGTTGATTTAGGATTCAAATTCGAGATCCGTTCGAATTAGAAGTCAAATTTGTGATCTATTCGGAGAGGACTCTTAAAGAGTCGGAGGATATAAATAGAGTTGGAGGAGCATAGCAGGGGTTGCGCTTTTTGAGGGGAAGATCGAGGAGGCTTGAGTTTTAGCTAGGCTTTTAGGGATGCTTGTGAGGTCACTTTGTAAACCCACAAAAATCTAGCAATAAACATCATGTTGAATTAATCTGGTTCTTATTTTGCTCGAAAGTGCTGGCGATTGTTTTTGGATTGGAGCTTATGACTACGTGCAGAGGGGTCAAATAGCTGCCAGGAAAACAAAGAAAATATGAGTAGTCGAAGGTGCTGAATTCTCGAAAGCGCAGGTGATCAAGAGGTTTTGCTCCCGGTGTTGAAGATCTCGAGTACGAACAAAGCAGTCGAAGTCTCGAGTATGTACAAAGCAGTTGAAATTACGACTCAGTGCAAAGCGGTCGAAGCTTACGACTCAGTGCAAACCGGTCGAAGCTTACGAGTGTCAACCAGGTGAAGATTTGTAACGCCCTAGGGTCCAAATCGGCTCAGACCTAACCACCTTGTGGATAGGCCACGCACACGTAGCAACCCGCTTGCGCTTTCGTGCTCGCTTCACGCAAAACGGTTAACCGGTGGTGCTACCATTGGAACTCCTAGGCTTATATGTAAGTGCTTCTCAAGGTAAGCTAGCAAGGTGGGACTAACACAGAAATTCATGTGCACACATAACATGGGCCGGGGTGTCACAAGATTAAAGAGTGCGGAGCGGTCGAAATTTACATTTGGTAAGTTAGATTGTTTTTGAGTTCCGAATAACGACTGTATTCATTCACCCTTTCTAATTGTGGTGATCAATCCTATAAGGAGTTTACGTAGTAGTATACTGGTCACACCGTACAATTGTCTAGGGTTAACAATATAGTTGAGGTGAAATTTCCACACTCGGCACTCTCATGGTACAAATTGTGCAATTAAAATTAGGATTACACTAGCTTAAGATTACATAAGTACAGTGTCCGCCATTGCCGTTGTAACAATGGTAATTATATCGCGCACTGATGCTTGTACAAATGCAAAAGAAGCAAGAAAACGCATGGGAAGAGAAACGAGCCGGTACTAACAGCAGGCACAACATTGCTATGACCTTGTAACAATGCATCTTGCCGTTCCACAGAACTCCGCTTTGAAAAATCAGTTATAGATTTCCTCTCAGATTCAGAACAGAACCAACACGTACACAGCTCTTGAATATTGATTACAAAACCAAAGAACGCAAATCCAGCGAGGAAGAACCGTTGCATCCAGAATTTGCTGCACGTCTCGATCGATTTAATATCTTGCTGTACCTGCCATAGGCGTCGTCATGCCCGCTCTTCTCTTTTCCATCCATCCAGCGCTGCTCGCTACAGAGCCTCCTGCCCTGTCTCCCTCCCCTCTGGTGCCAACCCACACCCATTGCTGGGCTGGCATCCCCTCCTGCACTTCGCAGCACCATCCATCCATCCACCGCGCCATGCTTATCTCCAAACCCCTATATAAACCCCCCTCGCGCCCGTTCTCTCCACTCACAGACACAAGCTTCACGAGCTTCGAGCTCTCTCTAGCCATCTAGTTCTAGTTGCTGCTGCTGTTGTTCCTGGCTAGTTAAGCTTCTAAGGTTGAGCACATACACATGGCTCGCATGGCGGTTTCGGTACTGGCGATCCTGCTTGCCTACTCTACCATGGCGGCCGCGAACTTCAACCAGGAGTTCGACATCACGTGGGGCGACGGCCGCGGCAAGATCCTGGACAATGGCCAGCTCCTGACGCTCACGCTCGACCGAACCTCTGGCTCCGGGTTCCAGTCCAAGCACGAGTACCTCTTCGGTAAGATCGACATGCAGCTCAAGCTCGTCCCCGGCAACTCCGCCGGCACCGTCACCGCCTACTACGTAAGCGCTCTGTTCCTAGCTAGTTCCTGCATTCCCTTTCTTGGAATGGATTGTTTGATGTGTGGCTAATGTGGTTTGGTTGGTTCTTTCTGGTGCGTGTTCAGTTGTCGTCGCAGGGGCCGACGCACGACGAGATCGACTTCGAGTTCCTGGGCAACGTGACCGGCGAGCCGTACACGCTGCACACCAACGTGTTCACGCAGGGGCAGGGCAACCGGGAGATGCAGTTCCGCCTCTGGTACGACCCCACCAAGGAGTTCCACACCTACTCCATCCTCTGGAACCCCAAGCACATCATGTAAGTCTCAAAAGCTTAACATTTTTCCAGCCATCAAGAACATCTTGCACAGTACAGAGATGTGCGATTGTGTTGTGCCGATCAGCGTGTTGATTGATTTGGTGGTGGTGTTGATGGATGCAGCTTCATGGTGGACGACATGCCCATCAGGGACTTCCGAAACCTGGAGAGCAAGGGGATCGCGTTCCCCAAGAGCCAGCCGATGAGGCTCTACTCCAGCCTGTGGAACGCCGACGACTGGGCCACGCAGGGCGGCCGCGTCAAGACGGACTGGTCCCATGCGCCCTTCTCCGCCTCGTACCGCGGCTTCAGAGACGACGCGTGCGTCGTGGGCACGGGCGGCCGGACGCGCTGCGGCGCCAGCGTCGGCACGGACGGGGCCAGGGGCACCGGCGCCGCGGCCGGCGACTGGTACAACCAGGAGCTCGACCTCACGCGGCAGCAGCGCATGCGGTGGGTGCAGAGCAAGTACATGATCTACAACTACTGCACCGACCCCAAGCGCTTCCCGCAGGGCGTCCCCGCCGAGTGCTCCATGTAGTCCATCAAACAACGCTGCAATGGCGTATACATCGATCGCCGGAGCAAGACGGCCGGAGATAGGAAAGACGGGGGCGTCTGTATAAATAAACAAGGATTGGCAATGGGGAAATGTGTAATGTAGCCGGTGGTAAATTCTTCTCTGTAGCATCGCCCTTTTCTTTTCTTTCGCCCACCAACCCGTTTGTGTAATCGCGTTCATGCTCAATTCGTGTGTAATATATGCAAATCATACCTGTTCTGGTCTTGGTTCTTGATGTGTATTGCAGCTAGGACCACTCACGCAGCAGTTATGATTGTTCTGCTCTTGGCTATGATCACATTGTAGTTGCTTCGACTACACCTTCTAGCTCCAACTGTGTACTCGTAACTTCTGCTGAGAGAGTTACAACCATATTGACGTTGAGCTGCGCTCCTCGTAACCGCTCCTTCGATCACGTAGTATCGCTCGATCACCGTAGTCGTAACTCGATTACAACCACGTTGTGACTTACGATCACGTTGAAGGCTCTATCGATTGTTGTGGTCGTAACATTTTACGACTATATCTTCCTGTTGTGATCGCTTACGACCACGTCTTCTCGTTGTGACCGTGGTCGTAACTCACTTACGACCTCGTCTTTTGCTCCTGCGGACACCTCCGCTCGCCGTGATTGTATGTCGTTTAGGACCATGTCTGTGATCATGATGAACTTGATACTCGATAATTACCCAGAATCAAACTGCTCTTTCTTCTCTTCTTTATCTCTTTCTCTCGTTTGATCACGCTGATCGCTACGATCACCCCGATCACTACCTCGCACACTCGTTATATTGCTATGCCCTTTTATACCCAAATTCTGTGACTGAGAAACGGACTCGTTTACAACTACAACTACGACACAAACTCAACAATCTGACTCGAACTCGAATACGACCACGACCACGACTCGTACACGACTACGATCACCAACTCGTACATGACCACGACTACCAAGCTGCAAACAAGATTACTAACTCTAATAATCACCTCCTTAATCTTATTTTTCCATCTTGATCACGCCGATCTTCTCTCTTATTTTTGCTTCTTCCTTCTACCTACACGCAGTGCGCCGACCTCAACGCCACCTGCGCCTAGTCCGGTCCTCCGTGCCTCGCCACGACTCCGTCTCGATGTCCTGCAGCCAACACAGACAAGAAATACATCACATAGCACCGCTCAACACATGAAAGCGTAAATCACATCATGCTTACCATGACGAAGTCCAAAACTGTCGAATCATCAGAATAAGCAACCTAATCCCATACGACCAAGTTTGACCGAAGTCCGACCGAGCCCGATTGCGCCACGCAACGACTCGACTCCGAACCAACCAAACCAAACTCGACTAACCCAAACTAATGTCAATTACTCATCACCCACATGGGGTCACGACCACATGGTCCATCAATCTCCCCCTTGATGAGTATATTGACAAACTCAGAAAAAGCGCAAAGAAGAGTTTGAGTTTGACGAATCCAACATGGTCCAAAGAAGGGAATGAAGCTAATGACCATGTCGACAGAAAGATCACTAGAGCAGCAACTGAAAGAGCAAATTGTTCTCCAAAGCTCTAAAATGATCCCAACTGGCTTTTTCTTCTCTATTCTCCCCCTTTTGGCAATAAACACATCAAGAATGCAAAGGCGAGAATATGACATGTCAATGGATGAAATGGCTGAAGTTTGATTATTCTAAGCATTTAGAGCCATGAGAGTTATCCAATATGACCAACAAGTACTACACCAAGCCATAACTGAATAAACGCTATCTAGATCATGACAACATATATATAAGCCAGCTAGAGCACATAGATGACAATCTGAAAATGAGGTGCATTATGTGAGCAAGTCAAGTCATCAAAGAGCAAAGTCTAGCTAGAGACATCCAAGGATGATGCGGGCCATGTCAATAAGCTAAAGCGTAACTCTGAAGCTCAAATAGAGTCCAAAGAGAATGCTATAAGCTCAAGAATGAAACATTGATTAAGTACTTAGTTCTTTGAAAGCTTAAGCAAATTTGAGCACAAATGACAAATTTTCTTTTGAAATTCATGGTTGTTGCCAACCAGATTTTGTTTTATCATGTGCTAGACCTCAAGCCTTATGCGACTACTCCAAGCGATAAGCTTAAGAAGATAGTCTAGGTCATCCAAAACTCTCCTAAGTTCATGCCAAGTGCAATGGCAAGCCGTCTCATAGGAGAGAATTGGTGAGATCGATTTTTACACAAAGAGATCTTTTTGCATTTTAACATGTAGTACTAACTTATGCATCATCAAGAGACTACAATAGCTCAATCTAAGGCTCAATAGAGATTCAACGCTCAACTTAGCCTATTTGACATGGCATGAATCATAAAAGGATAGCTAGAGCAAGACTAGACTCAAATGTGAGCATGACAAGTTTTAATTCAAGTTGAGCAATTTTAATTAACTTATCATGGCAAAAGCTAGTCTACACATATGAAGTCATGATAAATCTAGCGAATGAAGCACAAGTCATGGCCAGGTGAAAAGCATTGTAAACATGTCATGAGTGGATAATAAGCATGGCTCAATGTAGGTATTTACAATGGAGAATGCTAGAAATGCAGAAAATCCAGCTCCCCCTCAACATTAGATGCAACTTTTAATTCAAGTTGAGTTATGTCAATATTAAGCTCCAGAAGCTCCCAAATAAACTCCCCCTGAACAGAAAAACGAGAAGCTGGCAAAGAAAATCTAAACGGGTAGTCCTTAAAGCATAGATAAGATGTAGAAGATGCGATGGCTCAGACAGACTCTCATCTACCCCATATGACTCCAGGACTATCAGCTGACCATCTATCACACGCACTAGAGAGCAAACACGTACCCTGTCTACCCGAGGGTGGCCCAACCTCGCCAACCTACAAGCAAGGAGTGAGCTCAACCTAGTGAGATAAGAAACAACTAATACGCAGGATCACGGAATCACAAGATAAGAGCAGAAGTCTAAGCAACTAGACGAGAGAAGCACTCTAATCTATGCTAGGAGGACTAATCCCAAAAGCACCCAAAATGCAATGCAAACAGCAAGGAGTAAGAGCATAAATAATATAGTAAAGCAAAGAAAGCCCAAAACTCCTACTCTCTACAAACCGTAGGACAAACCACCCTAAGCTCTCCTCAGCAGAGCTGAAAACCTCGAATCGCCCAAAGGCTTGGTGAAGATATCACCAATCGGTGGTCACTCTCCAAACTGGAGTACTATGTCACCTTTCTCTACATGGTCTCTAAGGAAGTGGAAGCGAATATCAATATGCTTGGTCCGAGAGTGTCGCTGGGTTCTTAGCAATGTTGATAGCGATGCGTGTTATCACAAAAGAGTGGAACAACGTCTGCTACAACCCAAAGTCCCGCAGGTCGAAACCATCCAAGTACTGCCGCAGTGAATCGGCAAGACAACGTACTCGGCCTCTGCAGCGGATGCGCAACACCGATCGCTTCTCAAGACCGAGAAACGAGAAGTGCCAATGAACCGGCGGTGCGGAAGTGCTCTTCCTATCTATCCTCACACCAAAAAGTTCGCATCCGAAAAGGCTCTCAAGGAAAGACGTACGGTTCGAAAGCGGACTCGTTACAACTACAACTACGACACAAACTCAAAGTAGGAATTCTGACAATCGACTCATCCTTCGAGGCTAAGAAAAACGAACTCGAATACGACCCCGCTACGACTACACTGCACTTACCAGAAGACTAAAAATAGCACGAAAGATCCTCCCAAAACGAGAATCCCGCAAACCGGACTCCCAAGAATCAAGAATTTTGCAATTAATCTATCGTGTTTGTACGATCACCAACTCAGTGCACATGCCGGAGAAGCCGCCGCCATCCTTGGGCTCTTGGTCACCCGCCCCGTGTCGCCGCTCCACATGACCACGACTACCAAGCTGCAAACAAGATTACTAACTCTAATAATCACCTCCTTAATCTTATTTTTCCATCTTGATCACGCCGATCTTCTCTCTTATTTTTGCTTCTTCCTTCTACCTACACGCAGTGCGCTGCCTTCCCGAGCCCATAAAACTAGAAGTAGTTCCTGCCAATCAATGATGGACGCACACCGACGCTTGCTTCGCCGCGTCCCCACTGGATCGATCCGCACACATCCTTATATCCAAACCCGTTTCCTTTTGCACTGCGAATCCAGAAGCTTCTCATCCCTTGAGCACTAGTCGCTACCATAGCCACCTTGGCCCTCGCCACGCAGCCTCTTGCTCCTCTCTCTTGGACCAAATTTGTCCACTTTCTAGCATACATCTTAGCTGAAGCTACACTGCCTCTAATTCCTGTCTCCAACGCTTCTCGCGTTTCCTCTGTAAAACCACAAAAGACTGCGCCAACTTGTACTCCAAGTGTTTCTTTTGGACCTTGTGCACTTTTTTCAATTGCATGGCCACCACCTTGACTCCCTTCACTGTGCTGCTGCGCGTGCCCATCGACTACATGCGACATGCCTTCTTCTCCCGAGCCGCTAGCTGCATGCGACTGGGACAAGCCTTCTGCACCAACTGCAGATATGTGGAGTCTGTGGCCTTGAACAACTGAGCCACCTCCATGCACGTTTGCGCCATCAGCATGGAACCCACTGCCCCGTACACATCTGTTGCCGCCTGCAGCTTGCGTGTCTCTGCTACTGCCATTTGCATTTGTATGTGCGCCTCTTGCGCCAGGCGCTTGGGATTTTCTGTTCATGTTTTCTGCATCCCGATCTCTCCTTCCAAGTTTATAAATTTTCAAAGAAATCTTGTACAACCGATTTGGGGATCTTTTCACCTTCATCAACAAATCTATGTTCTTGCCGTACACTCACAAGAACTCATCATGCAGCACCACTCTGCACACTCTTTTTGTCATCTGCCTGAGACTAAGTATGTTGTTTCACAGACTTAGTATATAATAAATTCCTATCAACAATTTCTTATCTCCATTCTTGCATTGCAACATCATCGTCCATTTACCTTTTATCTCTACCATAGAGTCGTCGCCTAACTTGACCTTACCCTAAACCTTCTCATCAAGTTTATGAAACATAGAGCGATCTCCCATCATTTGGTTACTCGCTCCATTGTCCAAGTACCATTGATCCGTGTGATCGTGGCTACCTTCTTTTGTGCGTAGTTTTGGAACTACGTTCTCCTCATTCAGTGTCACCATGACTGACGCCTTTTCAACATATGAGGAGAGAAGTACAAGCGATTCGTCATCTTCTTCTTCATCTTTGGTGAGGTTTACCTCCCCGTCTTTCTTCATGCTTCTGCAATCCGAAGAATAGTGCTCGTATTCATTACAGTTGAAACACTTTATATGGTTGTGGCATCCTGACGCGTAGTGCCCGTATACGCCACATTCAAAGCACTTGACATGTGACTTATCACGGGATCTGTCTCCATCGACTTGCCCAACCTTGTCTCCACGGCCACCTCTGCCGCCTTGGCAACTCTGGTCGCCTCGACCGTGCCACCTCCCGTGGTTGTTTGATGAGTCATGACTGTCTCTCAAATCTCCCTTTATTAACAACACCTGCTCGTTATGAGTTTGAGATCCCTGCTCGTTACACGGCTGAAACCCCTTCCGTAACTCCTCATGCACCTTGAGAGAGCCGGTGATCTCCTCTATCCTCTTCTTGTTCAGATCGGAGGAGTACATAAATATGGTGAAAATAGGTATGTACTTCTTCGGAAGTATGCATAGGTACTTCTTCACCGCTATAGATTCCTCCATCTTGTAGCCAAGAGAATTAATCTCATTGTACAATGAAGTCAGCTTACCGACGAACTCGTCCACCGCCGGGTCTCTCCCATCTTCAGATTCTCGAACTCGCTCTACAAATTTTGGAGCTGCACCTCCTTGACACGATCAACTCTCTCGTGCATCATCTGAAGTGTCTCCCACGCCTCTCATGTCATCTCCTTGCCGATGAGCTGGTGCATCATCGCATTTGGCACCGCCTGGTAGATGAGGGCCAAAGCCACCTGGTCCACCTCCTTGTCCTTCCCCTTCGGATCGACTGCACCCCAGACTCCCTGGGCGCGCATGTTTGCCTTCATCTTCATTGCCCACACCGGGTAATTGTTGATCACCACGAGAGGGTACTGGAGGGAGATTAGTCCACCCTGAGCCTTCACCTTGTCGCCCATGATCTTCAACACGCTTTGATACCACTTGTTGCAGTCTACGACCACCTTGTTGCAGCTATGACCACTCAGGCAGCCGTTACGACCATTCTGCTATCGACTACGACCACGTTGTAGCTGCTCCAACCATACCTCCCAGCTCTGATTGTGTACTCGTAACTTCTGCTGAGAAAGTTACTACCACGTTGACGTTGTGCTGCGCTCCTCGTAACTACTCCTTCGACCACGCAATATCACTGAATCACCATAGTCGTAACTCAATTACGACCATGATGTGACTTGCAACCACGTTGAAGGCTCTATCGACTGTTGTGGTCATAACGTTTTACGATCACATCTTCTCGCTGTGTGACCGTGGTCATAACTTGCTTACAACCACGTCTTCTGCTCCCGCTGACACCTTCGCTCTCTGTGATCATAAGTCGTTTACGACCATGTCTGCGATCACGATGAACTCGATACTCAATAATTTGCTAGAGCCAAACCGCTCTTTCTTCTCATCTTTATTTCTTTCTTGTTACATTGATGTGCCCCTTTATACTTAAATTCTACGACTAAGAAACGGACTCGATTACGACTATGACTACGACACGAACTCAACAATCTGACTCGAACTCGAATACGACTATAACCATGACTTATACACGACTACGACCACCAACTCGTACACGACCATGACCACCAAACTGAAAATAAGATTACTAACTCTAACAATATGTATATGTGCTCTGCCCTAATTTGCAACAGTGTAAACCTTGTTGATTTGATAACTCTCATCTTTGGTTGGTTGGATTATTGGTGGTACGTACACGGTTGAATGAATTGATCTCGGTCTATTGATCAGGAGTTATCAATACCTTGTCAATTGCTCAGGTCAATGGAAATAGGTGCCATAATTTGATAGGGGTACGCAGATCACCGGTTCGACGCATGGGCAGGTAGGCTTGCCGTCGACAGGTGTTTGCACCGGTGTAGCAACCTCTCCCATAATTAGATCATAAAAAGGGTCTCTAATTAATCAATAATAAATAAATATGCAGGATCATTAAGAGTTAGAAAGGAAGAATGGCTACCTTAAAATCCTCATCAATGTATTACTCTATGCAGCAGAAATATTTTTTTATGAACACACCTAATACAAAACGTAAACGTTTATATACATGCACACCACCACACGCATGCACTCACACACAAAGACTGGACGAGCAGAACTTGATGAAGAAATGACAAAATCACCACCGACGTCTCACTTGCGATAGGCATGTCACCTCCCAATAAAAGAAAAACTCTGGTGTGCTGGGGGTACAACCACATGCACTAGCCGCCCAAGCAAGATTTGGTTTTCATGCAACCAAAATATAAACTCACAAGTTCACCAAATAAAAAAAACCTGGTAACCTATACATAAATGAGTTTTATATTTACAAATAGAAAAACCCGATAACCTATACATAAATGGTTTTTATATATACACACTTGCACGCTTTTCAGAGTGTGACTTACATGGCTCCAATAGCCCGATAAGACACTCCATCCTCAAAGACGTGACATAAATCACTTAGGCCAACGCCTCATTTCCAAGATCATACGTCTGCTCTGAGAGTATCACCACTTGAAATGCCCGAATTCTATGGCACACCATATCACACCATAGTCTGTGATACTCAGTTACTTGTCGCCAATATCATATGTCTGCTTCGAGAACCGTCAGCATTTGAAATGCACAGGTCTAATTGGCACACCGTATGCACACACTTGTCTCCTCACAATGCTTGTCTTTCTCCCGTGCATCTCCGCTTGCTCCACCCGAACTTACGCGACATGCCATAGCCTTAGGACTCTTCCATAGCCTCGATTTTACTGCTGACCACGATAACCATCAAGCACTTGAACATTAAAGAACAATCAATAGATCTGACTCAAATGACACACACTTGACTCCTATTAGCAAAACATATATATGGACAACGTCATAACTCACACTTGTATAGACATCCCATGCACCATGACTAACACAATCGAAGCCAAACCCACTCAAAAACAGGGGATCGATCTGATCGTAGGCACCAAGCCAGTCAGACCGTTACCTCTTGGCCTATTTGACCGCCAGTTAAAGACCAGTTAGACTGCATGTCAGACAGATCACTCTCAATTCATTTGCGTAACACAACATAGACCTCTCTGAAAAAAGTATGCCATCAACTACGAACTGATACTACCACACATCGATCAGACTGTTACTATGGTCGATCGGACTGCAAGCCAATCAGATCGCCACATCATACCTCTCAATAAAATATGAAAAAACAAATACTTATCACCAATACGAGGCTGCCACCGAATGCTCTTGCAAAATACGTCTTAATCTATCACGATAGGGATGTTGGTTCGACAGAAAGAGCTTTCCGTGATCAGTACCCAAATTAGGAGTATGCTTAAGTAGAGAGAAGAGAAGTGCTCCTCCACAGAAAACAAAAACAAAAACACAAGCATAGATTACATCAAGGCGACGAGAAGGCACGAGAACGATACACGAGGACAGGGCTCGTAATGATCCGTCAGGTCCCAGCTGTGTAGCTCTCACTGGCCAAGCTGAAAGGCGTGTTCAATTCCTGGTTCGGACAAGTAGCAGCACCGATCGGACCAGCACAAAACCGATCGAGCCAGCTCTAGCTACAGGTCGCTGCTGAACACCCTGGCCTGTTTGGCTCTGCCTTTGCCCTTTTGCAATGGCCGCTACGGTGATTGCACTTGACAAGATACTGGCACTACTCTTGCTTGTGATCTTTTCTGAGGAGAAAAGGCGAGCGACTTCTTGTGCTTTATCCTTTCGAGCTTCGAGTAGCAGTAGCTCACGGACCAGCCTATTCAGCGATCTGAATGTTGAGGTGCTACTTGCAGTTCCAGTTGCCAACAGTGCATAATTACAGAGGTAAACTTTAGACGTCTGCCAATTTTTAGCCAGGGGGAGGGTTTTCGCTACATGATGAAAAGTGAAGGGATGAAATTGCAATAATACAAATATTCTGAGCACCTGTAGCACATGGCTTAATCTGCAGGGAAGTTTTGAGCAATATGATCTCAGGGTAAGTTGCCTAAAAGACACTTTAGAGCCCGTTTGAATATAGAGTATTTTTTTTTATAGTTTTTAGACAATATCATGGTTTCTCAAAAATACCATGGTATCTAAAACTTTTAGGTGTTTGGATACAACAAATATTGTAGTTTTATAAACTGTAGTATTGCAATACCATGGTATGTTTGGAGTTTTTTTTAAAAAATCCACTTGAGACCTCTTCTTTTCAAAACAACGTTTTTTTTGTTACCACGTGACGTGAGGCAGCCTCATCTAATCTCCGTGTACATTAAAACCAGATCGGGCCGCCTCTCTCGGAGGCCTCTCTCCTCCACCTCCCCCCTCCCCCTCCCAGATCTCACCACCTCGCCGTCGCCGGAGCACGCCACCGGTCGCCGGTGGTCGCAAGGAGGGTGGCGGCGGGGCTTTTCCCCCTTCCCCAGCTTGGATCGGTGGGGAACAGAGCTCTGCTCCCAGTCAACGGCACCCCTCGCCGACGGCGGATCAGGCAGCCTGGTGGCCGGATCTGGCGTCCCTCGGCCCGGATCTGCTAGTCTTGGCGGTGCTGCGGCGGGATCTCGAGTCATGGCGCGACTGCTCGAGCGGGAAGGCTTGGCGCGGCGGTGCTTGCGCTAGGCGGCGTGGTACGCCGACGGCCGTCGCGCTGCTGGCGTTTTGCTCCCGGCGGCGGCGGAGGGGTTGAAGGTGAAGGTCGTGCTGATGAGGGCGGAGCTGGAGTGTCTCTTGGCGCAGCTCAACTCCGCGAGGCCGCCGAGGACGTGCTTCTCGGTTGGGCAGCGCCGCGCAACAGAGCTCTAGCGGCCGCCGCCGCAGCTAGCGGCGGGTGGCGCGCACGCCTCGGGAGCACCTGCGAGTGCCGCAACGGCTTCGTCGACGGTGACATCCTCGCCACCACTTAATCACAATCGCAGTCGCAGATGGTTTTCCTCCCTGGGCGCGCTTGGATCCATACGGGGGTGGAGCGTGCAGTGCGTTGCAGTGTGTCGGTGAAGTTGGAAGTGTGTGTGCGGTGTGCCTAATGGCCTGCGGACCTGTCTTGCGGCAGGCGGTTTGGATGCTGGGTGCCTGAGGCATCCCGCGGCGACCAGTGAAGGCTAAGTTGGCAATGGTGCTTGGTGTCCGGCGTGGCAGCAGATAGTCCTCTGTAGGCGTCGCTTAGTGGGTTCTACAGAGGCGGACATTGCAGGAAGCGGCTCTTCAGTGATTTCAAGAGTGGCTATGCCATGGCCTTGAGGTGTGCAGGTCTCTGGTGTGGTGGTGGCGGTCTATTTTGTGTGTGGGTTGTGCGTGGGGTGCTGTGGAGGTGCTGGCGAAAGCCTTGCCGGTGTTCTTACCGGTCCTGACAATGATGACGCTTTCGGGCGCCATTTTCCTTCCTGGAGGTGTTGTCATGGCACTCCACAGCCCTCGTGTTTTTTGATCTCCAAGTGAAAATCTTGCCTCAGTGAGGCGGGCGGCGTTGGCGACCCTAGTCGTCTCCTTGGAGGCGTCGCCTAGGAGGTCCTTCACGCAAAGTAGTCCGAAGTTTGGATGGCGTAGTCGGTTGAGGATAGGGTCTTGGTTGAAAGCAAGGACGGAGAAGAAGTTCTGAAGCTTAGTCTTTCTAGCTTTTTTTTCATAGTCCTTAAGTTCTCTTTCTTGTTGTTGTATGCTCCTTAGTTATGAGAATTTGAGCCTAAGAGCTCGTGTAACCTTTGGCTGTGTATATCCTTCATGGATATAGAGGCCGGATTTTATATCCTTTATCTAAAAAAAAAGATCGGGCCGTGTGATCTTTTCCTTGTATTACGCTATGTACTCACATATATTGTACTGCATTCTTCGTTTCTTTTCTATTAAGCTAATGAAACTTGATACAATGAAGAAACATTACCATGAGTGTTGTTCGATCTTGTAGACATGATTCTAGATTTCAGATTTGAAAATAAAAAAATTATTAATTTTAGATTAGAATCTAGGTATCTCAGTTTTTTGTAGTTTGTTCAAATTAAAAAAAATCAAATTTTCATTTGAATCAATCAAGTTATTAAATTCCCCTTGCATTTCAAAAGTTTGATCTAATTTAACCATTCTCACTATCCCTCCAAAGCAATACTGCATTAAAAGCTACATCCAAACACACTGTTTTTTTTCAAAACTACAAAAAGTTGCGGTATTCATGAACTGTAGTATGTTATAGATGGAGCATTGAAAACTACTGTGATTTTTACATACTGTGGTTTGTAAATATAATAACATGTAAACAGGCCCTTAGTAGTTGTACCTACAGTTTGTAGTACTTCAGAATGAGTTATATGCAACCGACATCGGTCTATTTTGTCACCTCATCGTGTCTCTAGGTGTCATGTCATTGGGTCTGTGCATGGTCTCTAACAAGTGACTAACAGTACGAGTTACGATTGGTCGCTACACAGAAGCTCCATCACATCTTAACCCAATGAGAAAGTGCATGCTATTCTGTGCTCACATAAACACCACCAAACAGAATTAAATTTGCACTCTTTCCATTGTTCCGTATGACGATTTCTGCCGACAAATATGTTTGTCTGCGTGACAATCCAAATGTTCGGGGTGCTGAGCGCTGTTTTGCTGGTAGAGAGTGGCATCGACAGCCCACCCATCCGGGCGTCTGCTCCTCACAGTAAATGCTAAGTTCCAAGCATATTTTTTTGAAAAGAGAATCCAAAATGATCACTTGCTTTTTGGTTAAATCAAAATTTACAAGAGACATTTTCCGTTCTTGGAGTTTATAAATGGTTAGTCTGAACCGCCGAGAACTCAGATGTTTTGCACTTTGCAGGTCTTCAGCGCACGCTGCTATTCTAACGTCAACCTCGTCGTGCCCATAAGCATTCCCTGTTATTCGATCATGACGTGCCTTTCTATAGACCCTGTTCTTTTTTTCTGAAATTTATAGCTTTTAGTCGTGGCTTATGACTTTTGAGCTGTTTATGCGAGATATTACAGAGTAACAGAAACTCACGTACGATTTTTGTTGAATATATAAGCACATGCAGGTTCAATTTATTCCATAAATAAATCATGACATCATGCACGCAAAATAACAGAACCATCACAGGCATAACAGATCTAGACATGTAATCTAGAAATCGTATATGAACAGATCTAATACGGAGAACATGACCGCACGCACCGATGATTCTCGCTCGTCGATTTGTCGATGTTGACGCTGCAGGCATGGTGTGAATGACACGAAGTCGATGACGATTCGCCGAAGCCGAACGACGAGGAAGACGAGCCAGAGCTACAACAAGCAGTCGCGCAGAGCGCTTCCCAAAAACCTTATTCGCCTCTCCCGGTGCGGACTTGGCGACGGTTCCGAGACCGCTCTCCGAGCGGCAGTGCACGCCGGCGGACGGGACGGAGTAGACCACGTGGGACGGCGTAGTACAATGGAAGAGGCAAAACCCTAGATTGATTCGCTATTTTCTGTATGGAGGCGGCGACTCGGTATTTATGGAAGAATCAGATGTGTGATCGGGACGCTGCACGTTCTCCATAACTCAGAATCAAACGGATTAGTCGCAGAACCGATCCGGATTCACCGCCACACAAAACAAAAAAGATAAAATCGCAAAGGAAGCCGTGGCACAGCAAGCACTGACGCCGATTTTGGCGGACCATTCACGCAGTGCCGTGCGCCGCGCCACCCGCCCGCCCTGCCCGGCGGCGAGGCGAGGCGAGCGAGCACGCGTGTGATCCTCTAGTTCTCTCCCACACATGCCTCAAGTGGCTAGGAGTGCACCATCCCTTTTAAGGTGGTCTACCTCTCCTAGAACTAGCAATATGGTACTAAAGTTCACATGCATCCTCCTTTGCATGAGTGAGCCTTTGAGATTTAATAGGAATTATTATTTTGTATGGGCTTGGCCCACATAAATCCAACAATCCCCCACTAGATCTCAAAGTCCCACAGAGATTTGCCTGAATTCCAAAGTACTGTTTATATACCAGTGTTTCGATGGAGACCGATTAAGGTTGAACATCCACTTAGAACTCCAAGCTACACTTACTCACAACTTGAACAATGGACTACGCCTTGAATTGCAAGTTTGGTGCAAGCAAGCTTCACTTAAAGACTTAACTGATACTAGGCCGCCAGTAGGCTACCCCTCGGTTGGAGCGTATAAGTCATACTCCTTGGTCTCTTCATGAGCTTAGTAGGAGATTTTCCCAAAATCTTCATAGACTGCGACTAACTGATCGGGCTCATATAGGTGTGTTCTTTCAAGAACGCTCACAGATAGCGTCTTCGCTTCTAAAAGCCAATGGAACACATTAAGACCTTAGTCAACTCGCCTTGCGCTTTAGAGTATTGCATCTTCACATAGAGAGGTTGAAATTACTCTCCTCCGCTAACTAATGGCTTGTTTTTCCTGATCCTAATTCACGGGATCTCCGATCACATAGGTTGGGTTACTACCATAGATAACTCACATGGGTCTCATACCCATCTCCTTCGATGCACTATCTATCACATTCGTGATAGTCCCTTTGTAAAGGATCGCGAGTTTTTATCTGCTTGGATGTAATCCAAGGTTATAACTCCGAGTTTCTCAATTTCTGACAGACTTCAATCGTCTCTTAACATGCCTAGACGATTTCATATTATCCTTAGAATCGCTCACTTTAGCGATAACGGTTTGATTATCACAGTTCATAAGGATAGCCGGCAATCGCTTTTCCACCGTAGGTAGATCCATCAATAGATCCCGGCCATTCGCTCAACAATAGCGGTGTCTAGTGCCGCAAGCTCGCTTCCATGGTTGACCTCGTCAAAATGGTCCATTTGCAAGACCTCCATGAAACAAAGACCACCACCAATAGTGAAAACATATCCATTAGTGGCTTTGATCTCATCAAGATCGAGAGATCCGCTTGGAATCATCAGTAACCCTCCAAAGACCGACGGTACCCAGATAGTGAAGTCCAAAGTTCGAGGTACCTTTCGATAGCGCAACACTCGCTCAAGCGCCTTCCGTGATCATCTCCGGGTTAGATGTAAACCGGCTCAATTTGCTCACAAAGAAAGGAGATGTCCGGCCTTGTTGCACTAGCTAGGTACATTAGTGAGCCAATTATCCGGGAGTATTCCACTGATTCCTAGCAATTTTCTTATTCTTACGAAGTAACACGTTAGGATCATAAGGTGTTGGAGAAGGCTTGCAATCGGAAAAGCCAAAACGGCTCAAGACCTTTTCCACATAATGAGATTGTAAAAGTGTAATCCCATCCTCACCTCTAACCAATTTAATGTTTAGAATAACATCACCACTCCTGGATCTTTCATATCAAAGTTTTGAGACAAGAATGATTTGACCTCATTTATCATATTGATGTTTGTCCCAAAAATCGAATGTCATCCACATACAAGCATAGAATAACTCCTCACCCCCACCATAGCGATAGTATACACATTTATCCGCCTCATTGATAGCAAAGCCTCAGATGTCGGTGTTCTATCGAACTTCTCATGCCACCGCTTAGGGGCTTGTTTGAACCATATAAAGATTTCAACAGTTTTAACACCTTGCCTTCTTGACCTTCTACTACAAACCCATCAGTCGCTCCATGTAAATTTCCTCATCCAGCTCTCCGTTAAGAAAAGCTGTCTTAACGTCCATTTGATGAACGAAGACCATGTGAGGCAGCCAAAGCAAATAGTACTCGTATTGTGGTCGGCCTAGCAACAGTGAGTAAGTGTCAAAGAAATCTTCGCCTTCTTCTCGAGTATAGCCCTTGGCAACAAGCCGAGCCTTGTACTTTTCAATGGTACCATCAGGCCTAAGCTTCTTTTTGAACACCCACTTGCATCCTACAGGTTTGCACCCATAAGGTCTATCTGTCATCTCCTGTGCCATTAGCGATAATAGAATCCATTTCACTACTGATGACCTCCTTCCAATAGTCTGCATCGTAGAGATGCATACGCTTCAAATAGACTTGGGAGTGTCGTCCACAAGATACGCAGTGAAATCATCACCAAAGGATTTGGATATCTTTTGTCTCTTGCTCCTTTTAGGAGCTCCACTGTCATCCTCCTCATGGACAAGTTCATGTGTATGTTCAAAAGGTTCAGGTGGTGTGATTGAACTAGGAATTATTTCGAAGTTTGACTAGTAGTGTTATGTGTATCCTTCATTGGAAAAATATTCTCAAAGAATGTTGCATCTCAAGACTCCATAATTGTACCAACATGCATGTCGGTACCTCGTTTTAACTATCAAAATCAGAGGCAATGCTATGATTAGCATATCCTGAAAGACACAGTCCACAGTTTTAGGTCCAAGCTTGCGTTTCTTAGTTATTGGCACATTAACTTTCGCCAAGCACCCCCATGTACGCAAGTAAGAAAGTGATGGTTTTCTCCCAATCCATACCTCGTATGGTGTTTTGTCCTTATTTCTGTTAGGAACTCTATTTAATACATGATTAGACGTTAGCAAAGCCTCCCCCCACCATGCCTTAGGTAAGCCCGCAGTGTCTAACATGGCATTCACCAAGTCAGTCAACGTGCGGTTTTTCCTTTCGGCAATTCCATTTGACTCGGGGGAATAAGGAGGCGTCCTTTCATGTATAATGCCATGTTCCTCACAAAATAAGTCAAATTCATTTGAGAAATACTCTCCACCACGATCTGACCTAAGTCTTTTTATCTTTCTGTTTAACTGATTTTCAACTTCTGCCTTATAGATTCTAAAATAGTCTAAAACTTTGTCTTTCGTTTTCAATAAATACACATAACAGAACCTAGTTGCATCATCAATCAATGTCATGAAATATCGCTTTCCATCCTTCGTTAACATGCCATTCATCTCGTAAAGATCTGAATGCAGAGTTCTAGTGGTGCCAAATTTCTCTCCTCTGCAATTTGTGAGGCTTACGAGGTTGCTTTGATTGCACACAACTATGGCATTTAGAACCTTTGGTGATGGAAACGTTTGGAATTAAATTCATATCGAAAGCCGAGACATCAAACCAAAATTAATATGACATAGACGTGAGTGCCAAACATTAGCCTCATCATCCACACCGCCACAAATATGGTTCACGCCTTATTGCAGAAATCGAAAGGAAAAACGGAACAAGCCTCCGCACTCATAGCCTTTACCAATAAAATGTCCATGTTTAGACACGACTACTTTATTAGACTCAAATACCAACTTAAGCCCGTCTCTACATAAACAGAGCCACTAACGAGATTCTTGTCTATAGAAGGGACATGCTCGCACGTTCTTCACCGCACGATCTTTCCCGAAGTAAACTTCAGATCTACCGTACCAACACCATGAACAAGAGCATGTGACCCATTCCCATTAGGACGGAGGAATCTCTAAGCGACTGATAAGAAGAAAACAACGAAATATCAAGCACACACATGTACATTAGCTCCTCGTATCAATCCACCAATTGGTAGATTGACTAACTGAAAGAACATGAGGTAAATTACCATACCCAGTCCCATCTTCGGTCTTGCCAATGGTCACGTTGATGACTTAGAAGTCCTGCCTGCGCAGTGCCTTCTTTCCTTTGCGCTGTGGGCACTTCTTGGCCATATGACCGTGCTCACCGCACACAAAGCAAGTTCTATCATCCCGATTGTTGTTGTTGTTCTTCTTCTTGAAGTTGGTTGTCTGTTGGGCTTTGACAAATTTCTCTTTGTTCTTGCTTGTGGGTTTCGCACTACATTGGCACTAGACGCCCTCCATCACCCTTAGACACAGCGTCCTTTCCCGAGCTTTCTCCTCAATTTCAAGAGACCCAACCGGACTCTCAACAGAGTACTCTTGTCTCTTGTGTTTGAGTCTTGTTCCAAATTCCTCCATGAAGAAGGTAATTTCGCAATAATACATCCACCACAAACTTGTCTGGGTAAGGCACACTTCAGAGTTCGAGTTCCTTGGCAATTGCACAGATCTCATGAGCTCCGATCTACTACGTAACGGTTATCAACCATCTTGTAGTCATGAAATTGCTCCATGACATACATGTCATTGCTGGCATCGATAGCACCGTATTTGGAATTCATGCATCCCATAACTCCTTCGCGTCGTCATGTGCATATACACCTCGCACGCACGGTCGGTCAATAACACTAAGAATACATCCAACAAAGAGAGTAGTGGCGGTCTCGAATTCTTTCGCTTTTCAGATCAAGAACACCTTCAGCTTGCCATTACTAACCCGAATACATTCATAGCAAGAAGCCACGAGTGACCCCGATCCGCCATCTCTTAAAGTGCACACCGGAGAACTTATCCGGCCTCGGTGCATCGGCAAATCCAGCCATAGTAAAACCACGATTGCCTACAATAAGGTTTTTGGATTGTTGAATATATAAGCACATGCGAGTTCAATTTATTCCATAAATAAATCATGATATTATGCACGTAAAATAACGAAACCATCACGGCATAACAGATCTAGACATGTAATCCAGAAATCGTATATGAACAGATCTAATACGGAGAACATGACCGCACGCATCGATGATTCTGCTCGTCGATTTGTCGATGTTGACGCTGCAGTACGCGGTGTGGATGACACGGTCGATGACGATTCGCCGGCCGAACGACGAGGAAGACGGGCGAGCTACAAGCAGCGATCGCGCGAGCGCTTCCAAAAACCTTATTCGCCTCTCCGGTGCAGACTTGGCGGCGGTTCCCGAGACCGCTCTCCGAACGGCAGCGGCACGCCGGGACGGGGCGAGTAGACCACGTGGGACGGCGCAGTACAATGGAAGAGGCAAAACCCTAGATTGACTCGCTATTTTCTATGGAGGCGGCGACTCGGTATTTATGGAAGAATCAGGACGCCTGCACGTTCTCCATAACTCGTAACCGAAACGGATTAGTCGCGTAACCGATCCGGATTCACCGCCACACAAAACAGCAAAAGGAAGCCGCGTCTGCGCAAGCACCTGACGCCGATTTTGGCGGACCATTCACGCAGGTGCCGTGCGCCCGCGCCACCCGCCCGGCCCGGCGAGGCGAGCGAGCGATCCTCTAGTTCTCTCCCACACATGCCTCAAGTGGCTAGGAGTGCACCATCCCTTTTAAGGTGGTCTACCTCTCCTAGAACTAGCAATATGGTACTAAAGTTCACATGCATCCTCCTTTGCATGAGTGGGCCTTTGAGATTTAATAGGAATTATTATTTTGTATGGGCTTGGCCCACATAAATCCAACAGTTTTTACCGATATAAGTGAAGTCAGTACAGTATGTACTACAATTAACTAGTATATCCTATCTTACAAAGATACTCCATTTAAAAGCTAGTTAATGTAGAAAAGACAAAAGTAGCCTTTAGAAGTTGAAAAGAACAGGCCCATAAATTCAAAGTAAAAACAAAAAAATGCATTATTTCCCTTATTTTTCCCACACTTTTGTACTAGAGTGTCACACGTTACTCCAGTTATATATAGACCTGTTAGAAAAAGGGAGGGGAAAAAACTGTGCCTTGATGCAGATCTATGCATGATTGAGCTTCGCTGTACGTAGTGCAATGATAGACTCAAGAACAGGAGACCTAAATTGTCAGATTTATGAACTTTGACAAGGAGCCAAATAATAGGGTGTCCCCGACGTTAATGTAGAAACTGAAATGAGCTGTGAGTAGTGAATGTTTATGCTCAGTTCATTCTTGTGTCCATAGGTACGACAAGTTTTAACCATGAAACTATCATACAGGGGCGGGCCCAGTGGGTAGTCCATATAGGCCCAGGACTACCCAGCAACAGTACAAGTTGGCCCAAAAAAAATCCCGTGCCCTAACGCTTAACCCACGCTCGCGCCTCGCCCGATGCACGGCGGTGGCTCCGCCGATCGCGCCCATCCGCCTCCACTCCGCCTCCGCCTCGCCTCGCCTCGCCTCGCGGCGCCTCGCCTCGGCGCCTCCGCCTCGGCGCCTCGCCGATCCGCCTCGCCTCGCCTCGGCGGCGCCTCGCCTCGCCTCGCCTCGGCGGCTCCTCGCCTCCGCGAGGGCGGCGCGGCACGGCGCTGGCGGGCGAGCCTCGTGGCCTCCGCCGCCTCGTAAATGGCGAGTCCTCAACTTCATCCCGATTTCACTACTGACAGTACATGGAGTATCATCCGTACTCACCTAGCTACGCCTTCAAAGTCTCACATTAGTTTGTTGTACGCATTGCGGTGCTATTTTTTTTTGTCAATTAGAAGGTAACAAAATGGTAATGGCTAGATTAACTAGTATAAGAACATGGTATACAACCACATCACGAATTGCTTAGTTGTTCCTACATGAGCACTTTTGATACGAATATTTCATATTTTAAGAAGTAGTTCTTCATTGAGCTCTCTCTGTTGTAATTTGTTTCTATAAGCAGATGATGTTAATATGAGCAACTGCAACTTGAAAAATTAAGTAAGTTCAACAGTTGGTAATGACATGATCAGGCCATCAAAACTGAACTGTAGTATAGTACCAATGCCATGCTGAATTTTAAGTTTTGTTAAGCCCATTCTGGTTCTGGGTAGTGGGTATGTTCCAAGAAGTTTATATAATATATGGATGGGAACTTTTATGCTCCACAATTGACTTAACTAAATGGGATACAATGATCAATTGATGATTTGTATTGCCGTGAACTCATTTATAGAAGGACACATTTGCGCAGTATATTTACCAGAAAAGGTCTATCTTGGCACTACATTACTGCATCTAAAGAGCAATTTGTATTTACCAAAAAAAGGTCTATCCTGGCACAACACAGAACACTTTTAATTCAAACATATGCATCTTTATAATTCAGAATGGTTTTCACCTTATAAACCATACCCCATTTTCCTATTGAATGATTGTTTGGTCACTTTTATTGAGCGTGATATCTTCTCCAATGTCAGCGAGGATGACATAGTTCACACTTTCATGGCCATGAAGAAGCGGAAAGCAAAATCCTTAAACTAGTGTTGCAATCTTCTATTTATGTAAAACCTTATATTACATTTGAACAATTTATAATATCAGTTATGCAAATTTCGAACTTATTTGTTGAATTTAAGGTATTATGAGATCTTTTAGATATATTATGTTTTTTACTGAACCGTTTACCGAATTTTTGTATTAGATTATATCAACATTGGATAATAATTTTTTAGTTAGGCATACCCTGGATTCAAATCCTGGGTCCGCCACTGCTATCATATAGAGTACTAAAATAAAATCAATGAAATTAAGGACCCTAGCGCAGAGAGAGAGAGAGAGAGAGAGAGAGATATGCTATTTTCTGTGCTGACTGGAATAGTACATCGGAACGTCCCTAAGTACTGGAGTGCTACCTGCTTGCATGGAATGAGATGGTTGTTGGCCCCGAGACTCGAGGAGGGCCAAAATTGCTGGTCCTCTATTTCGTGCCACACATGTTGCTCTGTGCAAATCATAAGGAAAAAACATCATAATCGCTGTTAGTAAATGATCCAAGATCTTCCATAGCTGTACACCACAATTTCTTATTTCTTTGATGATTGCAAATAAGGCTGTAAAAAAGATCGAGACTCGCAAGTTACTCGAGCTTAGCTCGTTTTAGGATCGATTCAAGTTCGGATCGAACTTTAAATGTGCCAAGCTAGAATTTTATTTTAAGCTCGCGAGTTTCACTGAGCCTAGTTCGTGAATCTTGATTCGAGCTTAAATAATGATACATATTAACTCTTACCGAGTTTACCTGAACCAAACTTGAGCTCGAGTTTTTCTTATTGTTGAAATTAGTATATGTTTGAGTTGTTTTAACTTATATCGAGCTTATTCGAGCTAAGCTCGAACTCGAACGCTTCTTATTGTTGAAAAATTAGTGTATAATAAATTATTTTAATTGTTATCGAGTTTCAACAAATCAAGCTCGAGCCCAGATCTAGGGTCAAACCCTACTACCGAGCTTGAGCTTTAAAGGCCAAACTCACTCGAGTTCACCTTGTTTATAGCCCTAATTGCAAATGGCCCTAAAACAAAAGGAGATACATGTCCTCCCGCTAATAATGCCAAATGCTCCAATGATAACGAATTCTAATTAGTCCTATTTAGAGCATAACAGAGTAACCAAAAATTACTACTCAGGTTTGACATGACGATGTGACACTGCAGTGCATTCTGCATGTGCTAGTGCTACTACCTCACAGGTTGGCACTACAGACGGAACATACAGTAGCTGAATTGGACTGATAGCAAGTTCCAGCTTCTTCTGTACATCCATCCGAACCAAACGCACAATCTCGGGGTACCTACATTACTGGTACACCTGAGTACAGACAACTGGCAAGTGGGCCAGGGCACCCAACTTGCATATGATTAGAGGACCAACATAATAGGCCTTAGGGAGTACTGCCTTTGATGCATCGATGGCATGCTAAAGCGACTTCGCTAATTCAGGGACCAGGACCGTCTCCGGTCAGCTGCTTCCACTTAGCCGTGTAAGGAAGTTTGGTCCTCTTAGATCACGTCTTTAGATAGCCCTGGACATCTTGAGCTGGTCAATATGGTAGAATTCAGATGCTCCTTGCTAGGTCTGAGCTCTTCAAGAGTTTCCTCCGCTTTTTATCTGGGCAATTTCGATCGTTTCGGAATCTGATATAGTTGGAAGATGATGTAGATGCACACTATAAATCAAGACTCTCTCCTTGCCAAGACAAGTCTGGAGAGCGCACGAGCACACATGAGCGCACATGGCGTGAAACAACCTAAAATAATTGGTTCAGCATCTTGCAGACATGCGAGCCATCGACCTGAAACCCATCTGGAACGAAGCTTTAACAAGAACCACCACGGCCCAGGGGAGCATGACACTGGCGAAAAACAAGCACTGACATCTATTACCACAATTAATATACTGGTTGAAACTGCATGAGCATCGAGCTGGATCCAACTCGCGTATAAATTTTCCTCTGCTGTGTAGTGACCAGCAGATCACTGTGTCCAGCTAGCTAAACAGTGGTGCGGCCCTGCAAACGCTAAAGCTTGCTTTTAGGTACACTGGAGGTTTATGTTAGATTGCTAGGGTGGTGCCTTTGGGCTTTTGCTACTAGTACTCTTCTCTCTCTCTCTCTCTCTCTCTCTCTGAAACGAACTAGTACTCAAGCTTTGAACTTGAAGTGCATGAAATCCTGGATTGTTTCCTGTTGTACTGTAGACACCAACCATTAGCTCGTGCAGGAACTTTTATCTACTTGCTGGAAGTTTTATTGCTTTGCCTTTTCATGATTTCATCCGTGATGATATAGGGAGTACTAGTAAATAGCAGCGACTCGTATGCCTAGTTGCAAACTTCGCGGGGATCGACATGATTTCTTCTGTAAATCAGCAATGTTACTAGCAATGACACCGCATGATTCCTGTTGCTTAGAACGAACAATGGCTGTGCTACCACCGATCCGAGCCAGTCGACCAAATCTAACGATCGACAACGGAAAGGTGCAATCAACGGAGGGTATATATCCATCGGTGTTCCTCAGCAACCTTGAGGGCGGCGTACGTCGCAGCTTAAAAGCAGACCTTGTCAGCACCCCTCAAGTGATGGATGATTGGGCGGGGTAACTTGATCGATGCGAGTACGTCCTCTTCTAAACAGGGATGTGATTTTTTTTGACTCAGTATTGATTTTTTTAACATAGTTTTCCTTTTCTCTTTTTTCTTTGCATTATTGGTGAAGGTATAACGATATTTTTTTTGATTTTTAATTGAATATATTAGAAAAGCAAATATCTTTTTTACTTTTTCTTTTGCAGTATCTGTGGAGATATAACGGTTTTTTATTCTTTCTATTTTATATTTGTTTTTCTTTAATTGAATATATCATAAAAGGTTAACATTTTTTTCTTTTTTATATTATCTATAGAGACATAACAGGATTTTTTTAATTAAATATCTTATAAAAAACTAACAGCGCTAAAAGAAAAGGGCATAGCGCGTGTGCAGTGGCTGTAAGGCCATTCTCAGTGGAGAGTTTCATGACGTTGTTTCCAAGACTGCCACATCATGTAAAATGAAATGAAACATGGATGAAACATCCATCCTCAATGCATAGTTTCATTCTATTGTTTCATAGACATATAATTTTAAGACTCATATAGAGTTGGTAATCGTGCCAAGAGAGTTTCATTTAGATGAAACTCACTTCTTCTCTCTCGTCTTAAAAATATTATCATATCATCAAAAATATATATATGATAGCCTATTAAATACAAATAAAACTCCTACTCAGACTGACCTAGGAACTCGCGCTACAAAATCAGAGGGGCTGCTGCTATTCCGCACGATGCCGCCGGCAGATTCTCTTGGAATCTATCCCTGTCGTACGCTTCTTTTTGTCTCAAAGGAGCCCAGTCCGGTGCAAAGGAGCCCAAATTGACGCTTGAAGTAGGCTGTTCTTTATCATCCGCCCAGTCTCAAAGCTGCCTGCGGTGCGGTGGAGCGGCCGGGCTGTGTCCAAACACACTGGCGGCCCAGATGGGAGCAGGCCCAGATGAGCTTCGACGCCCACTAGCCTCCCCGTGCAAGACGGGACTGAGCTGAACGGAGCTTCCCTATCCCCTTCTTCCTATCCCCTCCCTATTCCCTCAATCTAAACCACTCACATCTCATCCAATAGCTAATTTTTTTTTTTATATTTTCATCATTTGCCCATCCATAATAAATAATAAAAAAATACAGAAAAAATAAATTTATTTTTTAGTATAATTTTTTTACAGGAAAAATAAAATTATAATTTATGTAAAAAAATTATAATAAAAAATAAATTTTATTTTTTCTGTATTTTTAATTATTTATTATGGATGAGCAAATGGTGAAAATATAAAAAAACTAGCCATTGGATGATATATGAGTGGATTAGATTGAGGGAATAGGGAAGGGGATAGGGAGAAGGGGATAGGGAAGCTCCATTCGACTGAGCTAAGCTGATTTCACATCAAAATGTACGGGGGCTCAAAACAACACCACTAATTTATTTTATTTTTTTGTTCTAAAATTCAAGTATTTTTATAATTTTTATACAAATATAATTTCTAAATTTATTTAATTTTTATTTCTAATTATATTATTTATGGATTTTACTTATGAATTCATATAGGAATCAAATTACTAATTTTATTTTATCTTTTATCTAGAATTTCAGTTATTTATATATTGTAATTGTTATGGACTATTTCTTTTATTCTAGATGATTATAATTTAGAATCACCACAATCAATAGTGTACATCTTTCTCTTTTTCGTCACTTAACAAGAATTTCTTGCGCTTGAGAGCGAACATGGTAGCTTTTTCCACCGCTTTGATATACAATAGAATATTTTATTCTAAATTATATTTATTTAGGTATTTTACATAGGAATGCATATGTGAATCAAACTACTAATTTTATTTTATCTTTATTTCTGAATTTCAATTATTTATAGATTTTACTTGACATGGACTCTCTCATTTGTTCTACATGATTATAATCTGGACTCACTATAATCACAGTGTAGATCTTTTCTCTTTTTTTCACCGCTTAACATCGGAGTTTCCTTGAGACTCGAGAATGAACATGGTGGCTTCTTTTTCTATCATTTTAATAATATAATAGAAGATTTTATTCCAAATTATATTTATTTAGGGATGTTATTTAGTCATTCATATGTGAATCAAATTGCTAATTCTATTTTATTTTTTATTCACAATTTTAGTTATTTATGGATTATACTTGGCATGCACTCTTTCTTTTATTCTAAACCATTATAAGGTGGACCCACCACAATTAATAGCATAGATCTTTATCTTTTTTTCACATATTAACATGGAAATTTCTAGCTCTTAAGAGTGAACATGGATAACTTCTTTTTTCTGCTTCGATAATATAGATAGATAAGTAGAAAATCTCGGCATCTTAAATGTTCTTTTTGACAAACTTGTGTGTAATGCTGACTTTGAGATCTACATACGAATTGTTAATCGTTGCTTGGTCCAACTGGTAATCTGGTCCAATTGCTAATTTTTATTTATTTTTTTATTCCAACTTATATTTATTTAGTGATTTTAATTAAGAATTTGTATGAAAATCAAATTGCTTTTTTATTTTTTATTTTTAATTATTTTTTATTAGAATCTGTATACAAATCCAATTGCTAATTTGTCTTTATTTTATTCTGAATTATATTTATTTAGGGATTTGCTTAGGAATTCATATAGGAATCAAATTACTAATTTTATTTTATTTTTACCTTGAATTTCAGTTATTTATGGATTGTACTTGATGTTGACTCTTTTTTTTATTCTAGGCTATTACAATCTAGATCCATCATAATCAATGATATAAATGTTTCTCTTTTTCAATGATTAGCGTAATGATTTCTATCTATTGAGGACGAATATGGTGTCTTCTTTTTTCTATCGCTTTAATAATGTAATAGATATATGGATAGAAATTCTCAGCATCTTAAATGTTCTTTTTGACAAACTTAATGAGCAATGCTGACTATTGATTTAAGCTTGTCTGCTTAAAGCGTAAATCTCTTGCTACTGTCCATCTATAATTTGGTATGCTAATATGACAACTAAGCATTGTCGTAAATGTCCTTAATCAATCTAGCTAGCTAATGAACAGGTCGTGTAAACAACTCGTAAAAAAAGCCGTAGGACAAACAAGAGTAAGGGAGTGAGGAGCAAGTCGCGTCGACGTAAGCTTGTACATGATGTACCATATAGTCTTTTTCTTTTTAACAAATCAATAGTACGAAGAAAGAAAGTCTTCGAACTAGAGAATTTTTATAATACCTTCTACTGGTATTAAAGAGATAATTGTACAAATTAAATCTCGCTATTGATTATATTATTAAAGCGTGAAAGAAACATTTATGACAAGGCGTGCAGACCTGTCATGAGAAGGACTTACGTTGTAATCTGGAGGCGAGCTGGAAGCAGCTGGCCGATTGGACTTCCCTGTGGTGTGGCCTACTTGGGTTGATCTCAAGTAGTAGCAGCGGTTGTGGTTGTGGTTGTGGTCACCAACTCACCATGCACGCGGGTCAGGTTCCGCGTCTCTCGATGCGATGTTGAAAGGGAAGCCCAATTTTGAGGAGGGTGATGAGGTTCAGTTTTGCACAACTTATATTGATGCTACGGTTTTTTTTAGAGGAAGAGGAACTAAAAATCTAGGTAGGAGCCGAGCAAATAAGCGCTACACAAATCTGGCCCAGACCGGCCAAAAAGCCTAGGGGTGTCCAATCCCTGCAACGAGTCGAGATTTCACGTTATCCCTGCACAACCCCCATGTAATGAAAGATTTATTATTATAATTATTATTACATGCGAATAAGGCAAAACAAAACACATACTAGCTGAAGGGATGACGTTCTCCCAATGGGGAGGCGCTTGAGGTCGGCGCAGTAGTCGTATACCATCTCTAGTTGAGCGTCATCCAGCTCCACCAGTCCAGCTTTTGGCTCATCCACGGCGACAGGTTGCTCCGGCACCGCCGTCCCACACGCACGCGTTGCTCACGTGGCACCGCCGGTACGTGGCCGCGAACGGCGCCTGCGACCAGTCGTCTTCACGCAGCCGCCCTGCGTCGCACACTCCTCCGCGTCCCAGATGCTGGCGAACACGTGCACCTGCTGCTGCGTCGGGAACGGCATGCCGTACATCTCGTTGTTCTTGAACAGAACACCCTGATCGGCGTCCCGTCGAGGCAGAGGCTGCACACACACACACAGAGATCTATAAGTATATATAATTACACACTAGGTTTTTCAACTACATTAATTCTGCTATCTTGATTAATTTGCAATGAGGTTGGATCATCTACCACAGCAGCATGTACAGCTAATTTTGTTTGAACAGTTGAGCTACCAGCACTGTGCAGCACAGGTCGCATGAGCAAACGTTACCGCAACCAACCAAATGTACGTTTGTCTCAGGGCATCGTGGGTGGCACATGATCTGTGTATACGTACTTAGGCAAGCATGGGGTGGCACATGATCTGTGTTTCAGGGCATCATGGTACGTCGGATGACCAATAGCTACGTGTTGTGCGGTTCGAATTCATGTCAGAATTAACCTGAGCCGATGGATCGATATTGCTGTAGTCTGTAGAGAAGAAGGGAACAGATAGAAGAGTTAGGCACGTACATGATGTTAAGTGTAGGGGTGCAATCGGATCGAATTTGGACAAATATTGTTCATATTGTATTCTAACATATTTTTTCATAGATTCAGAGTCCGATAAGGTAAGACCGGATACAAATATGAATTTGGAGTATTTGGATACAGTAACAAAAGATGAGACATACGCATCGACCTCATCATGGACCAACAGTTGCGAATTGTGCGCAAAAACAGGCAAATGAATGTATGGGCATAGGAGAGCTTATAATCGACGACGGAGACGACACGAACGTAGAGTGAGAGGAAGGTCCAGCTGACTGGGGCGACCACGGTGCGGACGACATACTTGGATCCACGGGGAGGACGAGCAGTACAAACAACGGTGCGAGCTTCGGCCGAATCACCATGAAGACCGAAGGTGGCGGATCTGGGTGGCCTAGTGGAGTGGGCCGAGAGAGACCGGATCTAGGGGCACCGGAGTGGGGTGGGGGAGACGGGATCGGGCGACCAAAGTGGGGGCTACGCCAGAGAGGGCGAGAGGGAGAGAAAGGCAAGCAATTTGGGGGAAAGGGAGCTCGTCCAGTGAACTTCATGTCGGATGTCCTCGCCTTCACGTGCGCGCTCGAGAGAAGCCGCTGCGAGAAGCAACCCTTTTATATTGGCTTTTGATTTCTTTAAACAGGAGCCAATACGAATGAGGCCATAGTAGAAAAATTTGGAACCTAGTAGCAAAGAATGGACAAAAACTTATTCAGTGGCGAGTCGTAGAAGAAGAAGTTATTGGATGGCAAATGGTAGATTTTTTTTTTTAAAAAAATACTAGCCATGTCCGAGCCAATGCTGAAGCCGAATCCACAAGTGCTAAAAAAGATTTTAACTTACTTTATCACCATTTCATTAGATTCTCTTCCGTAATTACAGTTGTACACATGGAGATATACCTCAAATTTGCTCCTGCTCAGAGGCTCAGAGTCGGAGGCACTTAACTAGGGAATTCCCTTAACTAGGCCTTCAATTGACGGCGATCATGGTCTGGAGTTGCATTCGAGGTAAATGCAACATACAGCAGTCGTGTTATAACATGGGTGTGACTGAAACCATCAGGGGTTTTAGTGGGAGAAACAGTGACGTGCACGTACTGAAGAAAACGCGTCTAGCAGACTGGTTCATGGAGAAACCCGAGAGCGTGAACTTAGTTTTGTTTACTACTTGCAGTTCTTATCTTCCCCAATTAAAAACGCCTCGACATTTTCGGTAGGAGTGCTATGAATGTTGGTCCCTCCGGTCCCAATCCCAGCCTCAATTCGGTTCTCGCAGGCATCATGCGTGTGTCCTTCGTCCTCGGTTAAAATAATCAATCGAAACCGGATAAGCTTTCTCCTCGCAAGGGGCCAGTTTTACAGGTTGTCCCTGTCCAAGGGTGGCCAACCTGCCTGCCTTCTGGTTCAGTGGCTCCGCACACAGAACACATGAGCAAAAACACATCCAGCTTAGGGCTAAAAGCAACTCGCTAATTTCCAAACTTGGTACGTACATCGATCCCGTGTTGCAAAACAAATGAAAGAATGCGATATGCATACTACATTTACATCATCCATATGTTCCAAAACATTATTCGCCATCTCTAGCTGACGCGCTCACTTCGTTCTCTTCGATCGATCTCAAACTTTAGCTCAGACGACAGACATGCGTGGTCGTTACTTGCTGGATCGAGAGCTCAACGGAGCTTCTTGCACTCGACGGGCACGCCCTGCGGGAACCGCTTGGTGTCAGTGCAGTAGTTGTAGATCATGAACTTCCTCTGCACCCACCGCATGCGGCGGTAGCTCATGTCGCTGAGCTGCTGGTTCCACCAGCTGCCGCGGCGCCTCCCGCCGGTCGTCGCGGCCGCCTCCATCGTGCCGACGGGGCACCGCTGCGCACCGGCCGACCACACGCAAGCGTCGGCGTCGAAGTTGCGGAACGATGCGACGAACGGCGCCTGGCTCCAGTCCGCCTTCACCCGCCCGCCCTGCGTGGCCCAGTCGTCGGCGTTCCACAGGCTCGCGTACAGCCGCATCGGCTGGCTCTTGGGGAACGCCACGCCGCGCGCCTCCAAGTTCTTGAAGTCTCTGATCGGGCTGCCGTCCACCGCAAATCTGCACGCATCAACAGTGTCAGCATACGTATCTGTCGCGCAAAAGAACAGAGATCATGTGCGTGCAGCGTCAGCGTGCATAAAGAAGCGAGGTGATCGATGCTTTGCCGTCGTGTTGATCAAAACACTCACATGACGTGCTGCGGGTTCCAGATGATGGAGTAGGTGTGGAAGGCCTGGGTGGGGTCGAACCACAGGCGGAACTGCTGCTCCCGCTGCCCCTGCCCCTGCGTGAACACGTTGGTGTGCAGCGTGTATGGCTCGCCGGTCACGTTGCCCAGGAACTCGAAGTCGATCTCGTCGTGCGTCGACCCCTGCGACGACAGCTGCACAAAAAAGCCACAGCCATCAGCTTCGCTACTCAGCTTTCAGTGTATGTTAGTTTTACATTACGCACCGAATGTGGAATAACTAATGAATGCACTGAGATGTATGGAAGCTTACGTAGAAGGTGGTGACGGTGCCGGCGGAGTTGCCCGGGACGAGCTTGATCTGCATGTCGATCTTGCCGAAGAGGTACTCGTTCTTGGACTGGAACCCCGAGCCGGAGCTCCTGTCCAGCGTGAGGTCGAGCCCACGGCCGCCGTCCACGATCTTTCCGCGGCCCTGCCCCCACGACATCTCGGCGTCCTGGTAGAAGTTGCCACCCTGCGCGATGGCCACCAAGCAGGCCATCGCCACAATGGCAAGCGCAACCGTCCTCATCGCGCAAACCCAAGAAACCAGACGAAGCAGTCGCTCTAATCCACAAGATCTTTCTTACTAGCAGGTGTAGTGTGGTGAGCTGGTTGCTAGATCGCTGTGGATTGGAATGGCGATGCACTGACCATTAGGGTGGTATTTATACGGGAGGCCCGGGCTGGTTCCTTAGGTGGGCTCCAACGGGCAAGCGCCGGCCGGCGCGCCTGTGGTGAGGGGTGAAGTAAATGCGCCGCGGCTGGAGGCACCCTGGCTGGGGCCGCGCGCGTACGCGACGCGCCGGTGGGGCCGGACGGGCGACGCCGCGGCGGCATCCGCGAAAGGGGTAGGTAAGTGATGCCGCCGGGCGGATGGATGGGTGGAGTATGGGAAAGTGTGCGGCTTTTGTGGCTCTTTGCTTTGCTCGCCACCCCTACGGCGCGCGGCGCACTGGATTCGCTCGGTGGCTTTACAGTTAAGCGCCTGCTAGCTCGGAATTTTGGACACTATTGGACCTATGACACCGAAATTCCGTTTTGGCTTAAATGAAAAAATTCAGATTTGGACCCTCCTCACCGCGCGCTTAACGCGCGACGTGTCCGATCGTGCGGTACCACACCGCACGACTCGCGCCTCCTCGCGCGCCGCGCGATCGCCTCCTCACCGCACGATCGGCGCGCGACGCGGCCGCGCGGCGCAGACGCGAAGTCGCGCGGCGCGCGGAGGGCGGCGGGTCGTGGCGGTCGTACCGCACGACGGACACGTGTCATCTGGTGTTAAACGCGCAGCGATGGGGGTCCAAATCTAAATTTTTTCATTTGGGGGCCAAACTGGAATTTCGGGTGTCCATGGAGTCCAATAGTGTCCAAAATTCCTAGCTCGGCCGTGGCATGTGCGCGCAGGCCTGGGATTCGGGGAAGGTTCGTCCGGTTTGCCCATGCGCGAAGGAACGAGGCGGCCGGTCTTTCCGTCTAGGGCATCCCAGTACGTGCAAGTGTGGTTAATTACTGCCAGAAATCGGTCTAAAGGACGGTAGCTGGTGAGGTTTCATTAGCCTGGATCTACTTGTAGTTGAAGTTGAGGTGCGTGGTGGCAGTGCATTAGATGCCGTGGTTAAAATGGCTGATGGCTTTAAACTGGGTCGAGTCGGGAGAGCAAGGACGGCCGTAGATCAATTAAGCTGGGTTCTTGAGTGCTCGGACAAGCTGTCGTTACGTACGGGTACGTTGATTTGGACGCCTCTAGACAGATGAACAGACCCACCGTTGGACTTGTCTAAACCGGGGACGGGGAGGCGTATTTGAAACTCCTTTAATGCTTACCCTAATGGACGCCTGTTGTTGCGGTGATTCCTTAAACAAATGAGTAACGCCATCTTGTTTCGCTTAACCCTAAGCTACAACATCATCAAGAAGATCAGAAATTCAGAATAGCTAGGTGTAGAGCCCCCATCAGTCCAGTCCATGTACCTTGCATGCATGATGCACCAGCTAGCTAGCCAGACGACGTGCGTCGATGGGCCCACGACATTATTCGTTCCCTCAATCCCCATTTATCTGTTCCAGATTTTCAGATGGATCATCGATGTAGCTGGCCATGGCTCAGCATGCTGCGAACTGCATCCAATAAATCCAAATAAATACTCCACAGTGGCAGCACGGGAGGACACATCGGCATCAAAAGCAAGGGGAGAATGGCCTCGCAGGAGCCAGCTGGCCTCCTCCTACTGCGATCCAATCCTGTACCAGTACAACCTTCAAATCTGCCCATGCCTCTTCTTCGACCAAACAAAACAAAAATAAAGAGATCATCATATCCTTGCAAAGAACAGCTGTCGCCTTTGTCCAGGAGCAGTGAGTGGTTCCAGCCCGACCGACGTCCGGACTATGAAGTCTAGGAGAGGGTAGCTAGGGAACTAGGGAGCCCTCGAGGATGAAAGAGGAAACAAACGGAATGGGCCGTGCGTGGTGAGTACTGGCTACCGAGTGGTGGTCAGCGGCGTCTCGTCTCGTCCGCGGCGCGTACTTTCGTCCGTCCGGGCGGCTCGCCGACGACGCGACCGGCGTTGGAATGCGTGATTGCTGTACGCGCCCGGGGGCAAGCCGCAACGCACAGCGATTACCATGTCCTCCGACAGGCGCGCCCATTCACGGCGTCGAGTTCGTCCGTGCAGGTGCGTACACCTCGACTCGGATTAGGAAGCAAGAAATGAGAACATGCAAATTGATTAGCACTACACTGCTGCTGCTCTTCTTCGAACTGGCAGCGCGAGAGGAGCGATGCTAAATACTAAACAACAGAAACTCAATTTTGCCAACTGTTTTGGCTAAAAGCCAAACAGTAGAAGGGGTGACTAACAGAGTGAGTATAAGTAAATAAGCTATGCCCTCTCTTGTTGATCCAAAGAAAAATATATACATAGTCATAAAATTTTATTACAACAAAGGTACACATGTCTTTATGCCTTATTGAGGTCTTTTGGCCCAGCAGGCCGAATAGATACCGGTGAGGCCATTCCCACAACGGAAACCTCTAATGGTAAAGAGCTTCTTCTTGAGCAGGCCGAGACCATGCTACGTACGCCTTTTGGTCCCCCTCTGTCCTTTCGGCCTGGTAAGGAGTTGGCCCATGCATTTAGTCTTGTTGATCGTGGTCATGCGCAGTTGCTGTGTTGGGACACGTGTGCACTTGTGGTTGGCGCGTCGTGCGGTGTCTTGTCATGTGGCGCGAAGGACGCTCGAGAAAGGCGCTTCGCCTTTAAGATCTGGCGCCCTTGACGAAATGTTGCCCCCTTGTTGCTCGTTCTATGTGCGCTAGTTGGTGACGTCGCCCATGATTTGCTCTGTAGCAGCCGTGCCTGCTGTCCCCGCTCCTTCAACCATGTCGTCGGCGCCTCGCCTGCAAGCGTTCCAACCATCGTCACCCTTCGTTTTTTGTGAATAGCTTGTGGTTGTGATCAGTGTCCTTGTTGCACCACCGCAAGCGTTTCGTCGAGCCGTGACGGCGTGTCCGACCGTCGAAGCTCCTCGGCGACCGAGGTGGAGTACAAGCTGATTGACTGTGATCTGTCAACGGTTAACAAGCGATGGAAATAGGCAAAGAGGGTGAATGGCGTGTGCACGAACGTGCTGGGGTTGAATTTAACGACCGAAGAGCTGATTCGGTCTCTGGTGTGCGATAGGAAGATCTCGGACCGTGACGCGGTCCGTCTACCCTCGGCCGGTGAGACAGAGCCCCACCCGATGGAGTCGGAAACGGCTGTGTTCGCCGCCTACTTCGACGCTGGTCTTCAATTTCCAGCAGCGATGTTTGTCGGCAAGGTCCTTCGGATGTATGGGTTGGAGCTGGCGCAGCTGACCCCGACATCATCGTCCGGTTGGCGGTGTATAGTTGGGCTTCGCATGCGAAGATGGTGTGGCCGAACTCAACACTGTTCGCCTTTCTGCACGACGCTTGGTGTTAGCCGAAGAAGCTCGCGAAGGGCGAATATTCCAACCTGGGAAGCATCAATTTTGTGCTTCGATTTGCGTGTACAAAGCTATTTCCAGCGAATGCGACGCGGATGAAGTGGGAGTCAAGTTGGATACGGCGATGGTTATACCACCGAGTGAAGGGTGGCAGCAGTGTGGGGTGGTCAGGGTGCCTGATAGATTTCAATATGTCTCCATTAGTGACCCTCGATCGCGACGGCAAGAGGCTTGTGGGGGGTGGCCCTTTGATTCAACATACGGGATCTTGCAGATGAGTACTGTATGTTCGGTGTGTCGCCATCGATGCATTCGTGGCATGTTCAATCCGGCCTGCCCATGACAATGGCCTCCGTCCTACCGTTGCTTCTCTTTTTTACCCTCATTTATCTTCCCCCTCTTCAACATTTACCGGTAAATACCCACTCATACTATTTTCTCTCGTATTCTTAAGACTTTAACACTAGATACTTCATGACCATTTCCCCCATCATTCTCTTGGTTTTACAGCTTTTTAATCTTCGTATGTGACCAAAATAACTCTTATAAAAAGGAACGAAGGGAGTACCGTACCAGTACTACTACTCCATGCGCCATACATTAAGTAGCTGCTTCGACCGGTCCTACGTTGTAATGGCTGTTGATTAATGCGATTGAATGGATATTGACGCTCCCAAGCACGGGAGTTCGGTGAGTACTTAAAAGGTTATATTAATTTATCGAATTGAATGTATGAACACGTACGTGTAGTAGGCTTCGTTCTTTCACCGTTCCCGGACGATGGATCACGAGCTAGATGCTGGTTTATCCGCCCTGGCTGGAGTACTAGACTACTAGTACCACACTGTACCGAGCGTGAAGTCACCGCGCTGTAAAAATAGCTTTTTTTAGAGGAAGGTAGGGATTTTATTCATTCATCGTGTTTAGAGTTACATCAAGAAAATAGAGGAGGCACATCCAGCCACAAATGACGAACAGGTTCTAGATTATAAGCATATTTTGCTAAATTATATGTCTCACTATTAGTCTCCCTACCATCGTGCACAAACTGCACACGATCAAACACCTTCTCCTTTCCTTGATGTCCTGCAGAATCATCGTATATTCACATCTTGATATCTCCTCAATGTTCTTCATATCATTCATACAGACCGATGGGACACATATTTTCCGCAAACCACGGTATTCAGTAGTCACCGGTGCTTCATTACAGGCCATCGCTTCTAAAGTTTCATGATCATTGAGTTCCCTGTACACCACTGAGCTCGCTGCCAGATACTTGCCTTCTCCATCTCAACTAATTACAGCAACTTCACCCTTGTCTCCTGCCCGAGACAAAGCCGCATCAACATTCCCTTTAGAGTAATGCTATATAACATTCAACTCTTTTTAGGATAAAAATAGTCAGATTAATCTAGAGCGTTAGATCTCCATCCAACGGATCCACCCATACAAGCCCCCCTCCAAAAAAATGACCCCCTCCAAAAAAATGATCTAGGGCGTTGGATCTCCATCTAACGGCTCAAAACCTGACTGTTTTTGCCCTTAAAAACAGTCAAATATTGTATAGACACTCCCCTTTAGAGTAATCATACCTGGTCCAGGTGGGATCCATTTACATCCTCTCTTCTTCAGGATTTTTCCTCTGCATATAGTATTTTGAACTCCTTGGGCGATCTCCATGTCAGCATGGTTGCATCACCTCAGTTATGTCATCGGGCTTGTTCTTTACAGATTTTGGTTTTTCTACAGTAATTAGTTTTTAAATGGAGTGTCTTTTCAACATGGGGTCTATTAGTTAATTGTAGTATACACTGTAGCGACATCATTTGTATCGATAAAAACCACGCATGAGTTTCTACTACAATATAATGTCTCTCACAAACAGTCTAAAAACTACAAGTCGCAAAAAAAATCATAAGCCGTAGCCACAAAGAACAGGCCATCATCCACTAATAGGGGTGCAAACGGGTCGGGTTAATCCCGACCGATCCGGCACCGAATCCGATTGGTACCGAATCCGGAGAAAAAAATATGGGTTAGGATACGGTAACAGCAATATCCGTTCGAATCCGATACGTCTTCAAGTTTGATTTCAGGTTAGTGCTACTATTTGACATTTCATTTTCTTTTGCAATGGTAAAATAAAATCTTCCACACCAGCTATTAAGTAGTAACATCAAGTTCTTGACAGTATGTCCTCCTACTCCATTTGCTGTACTGCATGCATTCCTTACAAACGGGTTAATCCCAACCGATCCGGCACCGAATCCGATTGGTACCGAATTCGGAGAAAAAATATGGGTTAAGATATGGTAACAACAATATCCGTCCGAATCCAACCCGTTTGCACCCCTATCCACTAAGGCCCACACACATCTCGACATCGTGCAGTCTAGCAGCGCATGTTCCGAAGTATCTGCATCTACACCGCAGAGCTTACATTCGCCCGACGTCTTGATGTGTCTCCTGTTCATAACTTCTGCAGTTGGAATGGAATTCAGCGCTAATATCCACGTGAACACCCTGATCTTCGCAAGTAGCTTCATTTTCCACCACATCTTCCACTCCTTCCGGCTTCCTGATGAGTCTAAGCAGTTCGGTCTTCCCTCAAAATAGTCCACTCTACTCAATTTGGTTTGTGTCAACATCCTATAAGCTGAACGTACTGAAAACAAGCCATTCCTTTCATGTTGCCGTGCCCAACAATCCTCCTACCTTCTTAAGCTCAAAGGAATTCTTCTAATTACCTCACTACCCATCTCATATAAATATTTCTGTAGTATATCTTGTCCTCATCCATGAGCTCACTAACTCGAGCCAGTGGATTAGGCACTTAGCTCCCACTGGCCGGAGCAATCCTATTCTAGGTAACCAATTATGTCCTCAGATGCCCGTGGTTCTCCTATCTCCTATTCTCTTGATTAATCCCTGATTAAGAATTTCCAGTATGTCGACGCATGAGTCATCAATCTTACGAATAATATAAGAAAGAATGCTGGATTCCTTAAAAGTATTTTGCAAGAGAAAGGGAATAATCTTTATTGTATGAACTAGTTACAAAAAAGATTACAAAAGAGACTTAACTAGTCATAATCTATAATCTCCCACTACTTGGAAGATCCTTAGTTGCCTTATTTGTTCTCTGAATTCTTGTTCGGATCTAGGATTGGTCTTTTGTCTTCTCTTGTCAACCTTTAAATGCTATTGAAAGGACACCAGTTATCCGTCTGACGAGACATCTTATGGAATCAACACGTTTGATCAGAGGGGTGGTTGCTGTCACATAGAGATATTTGATAATAATTGATTTTTAGTTGTTATCAGTGGGAGATAATAATGGGAATAGCTGCATAGCGGTTGTTGTTAGATATACAGGGCTGAAACATTATGTTATTTGGTATAGATAAAGCATGTGTTTTATCTATTATACGGAAAGAGTTCCTTGAAAGCGGGCCGATAGAGTTTGCTCCATCCAACCCTGAATTTTCTCCCATACTCTTATGTTTGAGATACTTGAAAGCTCCCTCTTTTGATCGGCCCCTACCTTTGGACTCTGTTAGAGCATCTCCAGCAGTAGCCCTCAAAACAGGACCCCTACTTTTTATTTGAGGGCTCTCCTTACTTTTGAGGGCTCTGTTTTTTGAGCTACACTCCAGCAGGAGTCCTCAAAACAGGACCCTCAAATTCATTCTTAGAGGGGATGACACATAGGACACACCCTCATCCTCATCCTACTTTTGAGGACCGAGGGGCAAAAAAACTCACTCCAGCAGGGCCCCTACTTGAGCCCTCAAAAGAGGGGCTCCCTCCAGACCCCCCAGGAATGAGGGCTCGAGGGGGAAATTTGAGGGTCCCCTACTTTTGAGGGCTCAAGTAGGGGCCCTGCTAGAGTGAGTTTTTTTGCCCCTCGACCTTTAAAAGTAAGATAAAGGTTCAAGTAGGGGTCCTGCTGGAGTTGCTCTTAGCCACGCAGCGCAAACGTTGGGCGCCTGCTCAGCGGCCGCTCCGCCACTGACGCTGCCGAGAGCCCGAGACCACGTGGACTTGTCCTGTGGGCTACCTTGCACTCCAATGTGGCCAGCCGGGCCGTGTGGGCCTTAGCTACCTTGCACTAAAATCCCACAAAAACACCCGTGCCTGGAGATGTATTTGTGGTTCAGTGGTGGGCTGTAACTATCTGGGCCTAGCAGCTCTGAGGTGGTTCAAGTGGGCCGTCGCCGTGTTCTTGCCTGCGCGGCCTTGGGGGATCGTTCCAGAACATCTCGAGTGGCCAGCCTTGTCGCGCACGTGGCGGAACCTTTGGGCCCGGTGATAGGACAGATGGGCTAACGTCCAAGCGTCCTTTCATCACGGGAAACGCCCCTACCATTATTTTATTTCTGCCTCTCCCTCTCTTACTTAAAAGCGATGCAGATGAAACCAAGCGGCCTTAATTACTGCTTGCGAAGCTCCTGCGTGCTTTTGCTGTCAGCACAATCGTTGGTCGCTGTTCTTTTCGCTGTAACGGATGGTTTACAGTTACGACGGATAGTTTCTGTTTTTAGAATAAATATTTGTGTAAATAAATCGAATGTTGATAAATTATTTTAAAAAGATTGATCGGATAAACCGTTTTGAAAAAGTAATAAAAAACAGTTCTATTTATTTGTTTAGAAAATACTATAAGCTAAAAAAAACGCTGGATTATCTATCCATGAAGAGGGGCTGCGAGGCGAATTTTCATTTTTTTTTATTATATAGAGTTGCGTGGCGAGCACGAAAAGTGTTCATTTTGATAATCGGCTACCGCTGTAGCCTGTTAAACTCTCGTGAAACATGGTGAAATCTAAAACACTCCATTGTCTGCAAAATTGCAAATATGTATATAGATTACAGAGGGAGTTGTTGGGATACGGGTAGACTAAACTAGCGCAGACTAAAATTTTCGACCACATAAGCCAAAAGGTTATGTGAGTAAAAGATCATAAATCGTTATCACTAGATACGCAGTGCAGCGGAAATAGAGTTGAAGCAACCGATTCAATGAAGATCGCATCGGTGTAGTGGTAGTAGTCGATCGTCTTTCGGCCAACTGTCTCCTCCTCACGATCGTTTCGATCAACGCTATAGTCGCAGCAGTGCCTCTTTCAAGGTCCACACGTCCAGGATGGAACACCGTGCATCGGCATGCTAGCACAAACGCGCACGGCAGGGGTTATGAGAGATGGCCACTACGGTTTCGACAGATGTGTTTCGGGATGCCTCTCTCAGCCTCCACACCTGTCCTTATATAGGCTCCAATCGAATCCTTATCTAATACGAGTAGAAATCGTATCCCACTCAGAGGCTATCATCCGAACCTTTACCATTCCAGCCTATTAAGTGTGTGACCCTGTAGATTCATATATATTTGGCCATGGGCCGAAAATTCCTTTCCGGTCCGTAAGTCGGTAGCGGTCTCTAGCATACATAAAGATCATATCGGACGAACCTATAGTGTTTATGTAATGATCGCTTTGCCTTATGATATTAGATCGAACTCAAGGTGAGAAGCGTGCTATCTTATAATAGCTTGATCCTTCGGTTGAACCTGTAGTGAATTACTTATTTGTGATTGACTTCTCAACCACATTCAACATGACCATGTACTTCCTTAATCCAACCACATCGAGGGACCCAAAGATATCTCTCCTGTTATATGGGAGGGGCAAATTTCACCTTGATCGCTCATATTTCTCCGCATATTTTATAGCAAACCCGAAATATACCTTTGTGACAACTTAGTCATGAAGTAGTGTTTGATACATATAAGTAAACTATCACACATGTAAGAAATAATGACACTATATCTGAGATCAACAGATGACACTTAAGAATATAACAATTCGCGCAGTGTCTTATGGTGAGTCAATCCAACATCATGTTCTCTAACACGTGTCCACATTATTGATTTGATATTCCATATCCGTGAAATATGATCATCAATCAATACATGTGTTGGTCTGTAAATCATAATTATCTCACATACTGATATAAGATAAGGGATAATTTAAATAACATCAAAACATGAATAAAGAGTTCCACGAACAAGTCACGTACTTGTTGATCAATACTAAAGATATTTATTCAAGAAACAAAATAAAATTATAAACATAGAAGTAACATGATTGGTTCTAGGATATATTAACAGAGCATGGTGCTGTAAAATGGAAGGCTATTGCAAGTAACCAAGTCACAGTTGCGCAAATCGTAGCGCTGCTCGCTATTTCCCAACATGTAACCTCATATTTCTCCCCTCGTTTTGATCAACTTTTTTCCTTACCGCGATAAAACCAGCGCTCGAGCCGGCACCCCACGGTGGATCGACGAAGGCACAAAGCAGCAGCGGCGCGTACGATCGAGTTGTAGAGCAGGGGCACGTGTACGTATGAGCTGTAGAGCGAGCGAGCGAGCCCCACGATGTTGAAAGATGCTAGCTGCAAGCGTAGGATCATGCATGGAGGTGTGAATCATCCTGGCCGTCGATAGGTCCCATACGCTGCATGATCGTGATCAGGTTGTCATGGTGGGCTATATCACTGGAGTGTACTTGCACAGTGCCATCGCATCCAGATCCATAGGGATGCAACGTGAGCCATGTCCCTAGCGGTAGCAGAGCACTCGATCCGTACTGTTTTTTTATCCCCAGGGGTAACGAAGGGTGCGTGCGTGGCGTGAGTATGCCGTTGAAAGATCGATGTAGTCCCATATCCATCCATCCCCGTAAGTAGCAATTGGCTGGTGTGCTGTTCAAAATCGTATCGATCGATCGAGAAAGCATACGAAGTATTGATCGAACTCCGAAGTAATGTACATACGTATTCGACGAACCGAATAGGTAACTTGCGCCGTAAAATTCGCGCGGTGACCTCTCTGGAAACGAAAAGTACTGGTCCTGAGCCTGATCGCCGCACGGGCCGACCCCAAAAATTAAAATTTTCGGGAGCAAGCAAACATTAAAAATTGCTTAGATCGACCGGACCTCACGCATATTCTCTCCTCACCTCTTTTGATGCCTTAAGAGATATACAATAGTTTATCTTTTAAAGTTATCTTTAAGATTTTCACTTCACATAAAAGACAACACTAGAGATAATATCTCCAACAATGAATTATTTCTCTAACTATTTTACCATAATTTATTGTCTCACACTCTCTCGCTATTTACGTTGATTTACAGACTAACTCATCTCTTGTATACAAGACAACACATTAGTTTTTCTCACCATATCTTTTTCACATATAATTTTACTTATTTAATATAGCTAATAGATATATAAGCTTTTAATATAGCTAATAGACATCTAAGTTGATGTTAGTGGAGATACGCTAAGAGCAAGTATAATAAGAGGTCATTAGTAAGTTTGTATCTTTGAGGTGGAGAGAGAGAAGAGATGTGGGCTGTAAGTTTACAGCCAGCTGAAGCACAAGAACCAAGAAACTTTGTGAGAGAAAGGAGTGGGTCATACAGCCTTCAGCTGGCTATAAACTACTATATAAATGGGCTGTAAATGTCCATACAGCCAGCGGAAGGCTGTATTATTAGAGCAAGTACAATAGTATAGCCAACTAGTGGCCATAACACTTGTCCATTTCATCTATAGCCTTCAAAAAAATAGTTCATACAATAAGGTAGCTATTACAATAACTATTTGGCCCCACGTGTAAGAGAGTGAAATGCATATTTTTACGTGCTATAGCTAGCTGTAATTTAGTAGTCAGCTTCCTTCTCTCTCTTCCTTGCTCTTTCTGCCACATAAAATTTAGTTGATATTATATTTGTTATAGTCTGCTGACTAAGCCTTATTGTACTTGCTCTTAGACTTGCTCCTCGTACAGCATAACGCACTCTTTCCGTGCTGCTCGTGTCGCGTCCACCTACGTAACCTGCGGTAGGACACGTACTCACTAGCATGCGGGGCCCACGACAGCCGCGTCAGCGACCGAAGCGCTCGTCGGCTCGCGTGCGCGTTTCTGCGCTCTTCTGTTTTCATGGTTTTCCTTGCACGGGCATTCATTCCCCGCTGCGCGCGCACGGTCTCCGATCTGAGCACAGAAAAGGCTCCGTCGTTTTACCATATTACCCCCGATCCATCCTCCCGCTCGTTTCGGCTTCAGTTTCTGACTTATTTTTCACTATTCATAAATTTCTTCTTTTTCTGAACTTTTAGCTTTTTTTTTGAGCTTTTTGCCGGTTCTTTTTTCCCGTATTTGTTTATGTTGTCCGTGATAAGCTAACATATTTTTTCTATTTTAAAATTTTTTAAAATGTAATTACGCCAAATAAACCACCTTCAGCTACAGTGAATTTCAACCGCTACAATGCAATTTCAACCATAAGCCACAGCTTTTCAGCCCAACCGAGTGGGGCCATGGCTTTCGGCTTTTAGTTTACTATTTTTTTAATTTCACTTTTTTTTAAATTTTTGGTTTTTGAGTTTTTTCGTATTTGTTTGTATGGTAGTGATAGGGTAATCTATTTTTGTTTTTAAATTTTAATTATACCAAATAAGTTTTTAATACAAAATAAACCATATGTCATCTTATTTCCGCAAAACTGAGCGGCCCTTAACAGGCTCTTAAATGGCTGCCAAAACAGTAATCTCGCCTCATACCATTCTTATGTCCATTACTCGCTCGAAACAGGGGTCTGCTCTCCAGTCCAGCCCATGCTGATCCCCGTTCTTTTTTTTTTCTTTCCTGGTAAAAAAACTCCTATACATAAGCGTAGTCCATTCATGTGCTGAAATATGGCCCCACCTTGCCGCAACTAAACTGTCAGAGCCCGTAGTGTAGCGCCACTCTCTCGCCCGCTCCGCGACAAGCCGCACGTGGTTTCGTTTCGCTACCCTCACCGGCGAGCAGCGCACCCGCGTGGGGCCCGCCCGTCTCCGGCCCCCACGGCGCCCCGCCGGAAGATCCGGTCACCGCCCCCACTATTTAGCCTGCACGCCGCTACGCTCTAGTTTCCACCGCTATTATTACCCCTACCGCTTGTGTACAAATCACACTTGTGAGGGTCGTAGTAGTGCAGTGGTACTCTTCTCTTTCGCCGTCTTATCGCAGCTGCGAGGTTAGTTTTGCCGCGCGAGCGAGGGTGCCAATGGAGCCGTCGCGGCGGCTCCTGCTCTCCGACTACGACGGCGCGATCGTGTCGCCGCTGCCGTCGCCGCCTCCGTCGGCCACGCCCTTCAGGCCGGGCGTGGCTGTGGTCGTGGGCATACTGACGAGCGTGTTCTCCATCACGTTCCTGCTGCTACTCTACGCGAAGCACTGCAAGCGGAACGCCGCGGAGTCGTCGGGGCCGTACGGGAGCGGCGGGTTCGGGTCGTCCGGTGGGGCAGCAGGGGACCGGAGGAACTCCGGCGTCGACCGCGCAGTGGTGGAGTCTCTCCCGGTGTTCCGCTTTGGCGCCCTGCGAGGGCAGAAGGCGGGGCTTGAGTGTGCTGTCTGCCTCGGCCGGTTCGAGCCGACGGAGGCGTTGCGGCTGCTGCCGAAATGCCGCCATGGGTTCCACGTCGAGTGCGTCGATACGTGGCTGGACGCGCACTCCACGTGTCCGCTATGCCGCTCCCGCGTCGACCCGGAGGACGTACTGCTCCTGCCAGAGCCGCCGAAGCCGTCCACCACGGGGCCGCCTGCCCTGCCGGAGCAGAAGGCGGCTGCTGCCGCTGCAACCAAGGACAAGGAGGCGGCTTTGGCTCCTGCTCCTGCTCCCTCCCCAACTGGGAGAAGGATCTCCGGCCGGCACTCGACGGGGTCAGTGAGGGTGCCGGGGCGGGTGGGCCCTGCCTCGCGGCGGTCGGCCGATCTGGCGGGAGGTGGCCATGGCGCAGCAGTGGTGGGCTGTTTCGACGTCGCCAAGGTTCGGAAGGACCGGGTGCTGATGGAGGAACCGGCGGCCGCGGTGGCCGAGCCTGACCCGGAGGCGTTCGACCGGCGGTTCGGGCACCGTATCCTGGTGAGTACCGTCGGTGGCTGCGAGGGCGAGACCGCTCCGGCGGCGCAACAGCGGTGGAGCGACCTGCGGCCTTCCGATCTGATGTTCGTGCGGTCGGAGATGCTGGTCACGGAGGCCGGGCGGTACTCCTGCTCCGCTGCCGTCAACTCCGGCAGCGGCAGGTGCGTAATTAGCGGTCGCAGCCTGTCGGAGCTCGCCGGCGTGAGCCGCCTGCCTCCCATCCGCGCCGGCGCTTGCGAGGGCGAGCCGCGAGCCGGGGCGCGTCGGTGGCCGGGCTCGAGCTGGTGGGTCCGGGGCCCACCCGGCCGTAACGGCCCTAGCACTTAGGCGGCTGTTGCGCGGGGCCCACATTGCAGCCCGGAAAGGCTTCCTCCATTTCGCTGGCGACACTGCCCCCCATATGCCACGTAATTACGGCACCCTCGCGTGGAGCTGGTGGCCCACGTGATGGGCAACACGGTAATTATTGCCCTCCCTCCCTCTCCGGGGCCATGCCATGCCCGCCTCGGGAGCCGCGCCGGAGGGAGAAGGTATGTTGCTTTTGCGGGAATCTCGAGGCCGCAATACGGGCGCCCGGGATTGGTTGCAGCTCGGCCGCATATGGCGCCGCGGAGCCCGAGGCGTGCGCGGTGGATCTTCTGCGGGCTGGAATTCGGATTCCGGCGTGCGTCGCCGTGTGTCCTCGCGGTCTCGTCGGCCCGCGTCGGCCGGCCAGGTCGGCGGCTAGGGAACCATACAAAAGCTGTCCGTATGCGTGTAATTCTTTTGTCTGTACGAGAAAGTGCTGCCACTTTTCGCTATGTGCTGGTGCGTGCATGCCTTTCCCTGGCGATGGCTCTCAACTAAAGCTCGCACCTCGCCTTGTTTCTTCTCGCGTCGCGTTGCTTATCTTGGGTTTTGTTTGGTTTGATTTTGATCTCTAGTGGGTAAGTAGTACCACATGAGGAGAGCGATCAGCTGCCGCACATTTGCCTCGTACTTGCCCGTCATGTTGCGGCATTGAAAGCAACTCCGTCGTGGCCTCGTGCTCTCCTGGCCCGTATCATTGTCCCCAACCGCAACCCGACCCAACGGCTAGGTTACATCTTACACGACCCTTTTTTTGTTCTATTGCTCAGATTTACAGAACGTTTGTATTAGTTTTTACTGTAATTTATATCTTTTAGTTAAAAATAAATAATACTGATTAAAAGAAATGACTTTTAAAGTAAGAAGATGAGCGGTGAAAAAAATGAGTAAGAGATACGTGCTTCTGACAGGAGGGAGAGGAATGGGATACGTGATGCACTCATTACCCTCTGTCTTCTCTCTGGAACAAGACGAAAATGAGAGAAATAGAGAAATCGGATATTTATATTAGTTTTTGTCTTTTCTAAACAGAAATCAATGCGGACATGATCTATCATTTTTATTCACTGATTCACTCCACAGTAAATAACGCTAATGATTGATGCCGTCGTGTAAGGTCCTATTCAATTCGATTGTGGTTTTATGGTTGAAATTTATTATAACGGCTGTTAATTTCTTTAGATATTTAATTAAAAACAAAAAATGTTATATCTCTATTGTAGAGAAAAAGAGAAAGAAAAGGAGGGGGGCCCGCGTTCCAACCCGTGCTCCCGTTTTACCCGTGCGTGCTTATTCACTCCATTTTTCTGCTGTGCTGGTGCCGCATTGGAGCGGTGCGTCGTCCTACTTTTCTCGGGAAATATAATTTTTTGCCACCTTTAAAAATGCCACATATTCAATGTCATCCTCTTCATTGCATTTAACAATTCGCCACTCTTAAGATGTGCTTGACTAATTTTTTGCCACTTTTGAGCCCACTAGGCGCCAAGTCCATCGCCATGTCGTCCGCGCGCGCGCCTCCTCGCGCGCCGCCTCGCGCGCGCCGCCTCCGCCTCGCGCCGCGCCGCGCCGCGCCGCGCCGCGCCGCCGCGCGCCACGCTGCGTCGCTGCCTCCGCGCCACCGCCGCGCCAGCCGCCGCCGGCCTCCCGCGCCGCGCCTCGCAAGATTTCGCCGAGCACGGCGCGGGGGCGGCGCGGCGGCGGCGGCGAAGGGGCGGCGCGGGCGGCGGAGGCGGGCGACGAAGCGCGGCGGCGCGGGAGGCGGCGGCGGCGGCGCGGCGCGCATGGGCGGCGACGCGGGTGCTGACATGGCAGTGGACTTGGCGCCTGGTGGGCTCAAAAGTGGCAAAAAATTAGTCAAGCATATCTTAAAAGTGGCAAATTGTTGAGTGCAACGAAGAGGATGACATTTGAATAGATGACATCTTTAAGGGTGACAAAAAGTTAAATTTCCCACTTTTCTCCGTCTGCTCTCGGGCGCTCGCCATGAGCCCTGACATGCTGCAATTCCCTCGTTGGCTGAACGCAGCTCTGCAGCCGTCGTACTTGGTAGTTTTCCCTTCCGTTTTTATATGAGTTTCTCGGGCGTACAGTACATCTGTGAGCCTGCGACGTGCATGGGACAGTCGCCGGGCACCTTCCCATTTGGCTCTACCAGACGGTGCTGGCCGGAAGTGACATCTGTGAGCCCTTGCACGCCAACGCGAGTGTTATGCGGCAGCGACCAGCTGGTACGCATCAGCAAAGCTGCGATCCACGTCCGTGAGCTCGTTGCGAGCTTGTAGGTGAAACGGTACGAGAAAGAAAAGTTTTGTTACGGAAACTTTGTCATGATTCGGGCACAGTTTATCTCCTCTTGACAAAACTTTCTGCTTCGACAGACTTTTGACCTTTAGCTTTCGGTTTTCAGAAGATAGAAATTACTTAGAACATTTTAATTTTAGCTTTTTTATTTTTCTTTTTTTCCATTAATATTTTATATTATCAGTAAAGATATAAAAGTATTTTTATTATTTTATTTTTTAATTAAATAACTCTACAAAATAAATACTACCGTACAATTCCACCTAAAAATCTATCGCCACAGATGGAAGCGGGAGCTTAAAGGGTGTGTTTGGTTGAGCTGTGGTTTTGAAAAATTCTGTGAGTTGTGGGCTGTGGAAAAGCTGCTGTAGGTTGTGAGCTGTGGAAAAACTGTAAGCTGTTTGGTTCAAACAAGTATAAAACTTACCTCCTATCTCTATTTTCCTTGAAACAATTGTGAAACAACTCTCTATTTTCACCATTTCAAAAAGCAGAAAGCCAAAAGCAGGGTCCAAGGTGCTTTCAAAGCAGATACTACAAAGTAGTGCTTCAAAAAGCGACTTCGATTTCCACCCTTTTGGTTGACTTTTGACTTTTTAAAAGCAAAAGTAGCTCCTAAAAACTCAACCAAAAGCACCCAAAACTCTTTGAGCGCTGGTTCGATACGGTATCAGAGCCAGAGGGTTGGCTTTCTACTGTGGATGTACTATTTGTATGTTTTTCCTTGGACAGGGGACTCTGGCCTCACTGGCTCAGAGGTGTTGTACAGCCGACATGGTTCTCGTGACAATCAATTACTACTACTAGATGACCGCATGTTGTGTTCCTTTATGCCTCAAGTTCCTCCTTTTTTTAATTCAATTTACCATACATTTTAGTAAGTGATATCCCTTCTTACACGCATTAATCTTTAGATCATATTAGAGTTTATAAGATACGATATAATCATACACGGTATCAAGAACAAAGAAGATGAATCTCGTAGAGAACTAAAATAATAACATTAAAATAATCACGATGAGAAAAAAAGATTTGGTAAAACCGATCGTAAATTCCTTAAGTACAACCACAAAAAAAGAGACTTGGATATGAGTCAGCATACTTAGCGGTCTACACCTTGACTCTTATATATTGAATTCATTGTGCTCCTCAACGTAATGTGTCCCCACCACAGGAGTTTATGCATATCACCACAATATGCGTATCAGTGTCCAGGCTAGCTCGCCAAAATCCTCCACTTGAAAGCTCCTTTTGTTTTGTAATTTGATTAACCATACCTCCTATTTTTACAGCCTTCTATGCCATATGTTTGTACCATGTGGTTGGTCTCACCATGTCTTTCATCTTCCAACAGCTCGCACATTCGCCTTTGCACCCACTAGATTTTGCAACCGCCTTTGCAGTTACGCACATAACTATAGATGAGATCTAAGTGTCTACCATTGACGACATAGTTTTCTTCTTCTGGCCAGGATTTTTATTAGACCTTCTATTGGTTGCCATTCCTTTAAGTGTACCTATCAATTAGTATTCTCCATTACTCCAGATACTTTTCGTAATCGCTTGCTCTTTGCAAATAACTCGTATAACTTTACCTCGAAGTGATACCTTGCAACATTCGAATTTATGTGACCTCATAGATTTTATATTCTTCTTTAAGTCAGAAATATACTCAACTCCGTCAATATACATGTGCTCCACATACATATCTAATGTAACCGTTCCCACCTCATTAAATTTATATTCTTTGCAATCCGCTAAGTGAACAGTTCTATACACTATATATAGAGATCTTTCGTCAAACATCTTCCTTACCGAACATATCTGAAAGCAATAACTTGGATCCAACATCTATCTATAAGAAGTACCTTCTTGTAGTACACCTTTTAAAATTCTAAAAAGAGTAGGATACAATTAACCGTACTCGACATATTTTGCCACTGTTTAATTAGGACACTCCTTGTTGTCAATCTAGTTAATCTTTTACATAGGCAAAGCCAATATTTACATTTTCGCCTGAAGTTTCGAACGAACAGGGCATTTCTGGGCACCCTATTAATTCACCTGTGGATACCATCATATCACGTCCTCTGTTCATTTCAACGACCGTCCATCGGCTACACAGGCAAGCCTTTCTTCGTCAATCTGGCGATGTGATGGTTGAGAGTTCTTCTGATAGAGACTTTGGAGGACCACCGACGACGATGTTCTGAAGTAGGCATGCATGCAGCATGCTGAGGTTGCCCTACCCTGAAATTGTGCACATCGATGGGCTGTTTTCTTGTGTGACCAATGCTGTGCTACTATTTGCATGATTGCTGATATTCTTGAGCCATCATGCAAGAGAGCTGTACGTTACATCACCGTGCAGTGTTTAGAAAGACGCCAGCTCAACTAGCTAGGTAGCCATTACGGCATTGACCGTTCCATCGAACCTATCGATCACCGTTCCATCGATCCTATCGATCTCGTTCAATAATTCCATGTTGGAATGTAGTGTGACGAGTGCTGGAAGAAAAGCTAAGCTACTTGAGTTTTGCTTGTTTTACGGTTAATTTGAGCTCCACTTAAGTTCTGAACGAGCCAAGCTTGAATCTAATCTCAGGATCGCGAGTTTTTATCGAGCCAAGATGAAACAGCTTGATAGGGCATGACCCAAAGTGCAACCTAACTTAAAATCTCCCATTCCGGCCCACTCTCCACAAACCAAGTTTACACCCACTCTGGCCACTCCTCCCGCGAGGCCATGACCTGCACTCCCACTCCCTGGGATCTGGGACTCCTTCATTGCTAGCATCCAGATTTGGATCTCCTTTGTCGCTGACATCCATATCTAAGTCTCCTTCATCCATGTAACGACCGAGCCTTAGCGAAGGCGATGACAGTGGCTAGGCGGCGACAGTGGTAGAAGGTGACAGTGGCTGCGACAGTGTCGACAGCGACACCAATGACAGCCACATTAGCGGTAGAGGTTAGCTCAATCCCCTCCTTTCCACATCCATCTCCACTCCTCCCTCCTGGCCACCTCTCCTCCCACCACCTCACCTCCCTGGCCCCCTCTCTTCCCACCCCTGCCTGCCCAGGCACTCGCCACCTCTGCTCCTCCTCCAAGACATGCTCCAGCTCCCCTCTAGCCATCGTGTCTCCTGTGTTACTGAGTTGAGCTTGAGCCTCGTCTGAGCCCGAGCTCTAACCCAATTCAAAGTTCGACCGCCAATTCAGGTTTGCTCAAGCTCAGCTCAAACCTATATCGAGCTCTTGCTAAGCCCGATCAGGCTCGCTCGAGCTCAGTTTGTGTACAACATACTTTGATGTGATCATGTGATGATGAAGCTACAATTTCAGACAAGAAACCACTTGGACAATCCTCGGTTTTTTAATGTGTGCAAAGAAACTTGGATAATCCTTCACGTATCGTCTGGAGTCTGGACCTTTGTATCTTCCAAGACGTAAGTCTGCTAGTTTCGTGCGTTGCTTCTAGGGGAATTTTCATGAGTTGCATAAGAACTTGTTAATCCACTAATCCTCTACAATTACACTTTTTGGGTTATCACCACCACTGAAACCAACAGGACAGGTTACTAGATCAAAACTTAATTGTCATCCAATAATAATCTAAGCAGTTTAGAGCAGTATGTACTACCCAGTATGTCTAGAATGAACTTGTTCTCCAGAAAATATCATAGCATGAACGTGTCATGATCAAATGGTCAATCATGCTTACCTGACTGCGAGAAGGAATTTATGGGAGTCAAACTTGTGGTAGAAAGAGCTGCAAATTAGCAGATCTCCTTCGAAAATTGGGCCGAAGGCCTGCTCTGTTAACTTCGATGACTAGTTAGGCCTGTGTGGCGTTAGTCCTAAAGCCGAGTCCAGTTATAAAATTGGAGTTTCTTCGTTCGCGGTCATAGGCCAACTTCCTTCGTTTCTGCTAAACTCCACCGAACCAGAAGATGTTCCTCTCAGAAAGGGGAAAAAAAGAGATATTGCTACGGTGAGGACATACGATATGACGCGAAAAAATTGAATGGCCCACTCGCTAATGAACTGAATCCATCCGCATCCAGTCACGAGGCACTAGGCCACCAGCCCACAAATAATACTCTTCTTGTCCATTCTATTCCTCATCTCTCTACTGCAAGCTACTCTTCGAATAAGAGGCCGTGACACCTAAGGAACTCAAGACTGAGTTGCGAAGAGTGCTGGCCGAAGCCCCGACACATGAGAGTGCGGTGTTGCTGGATCTCCTCAATGACATGTGAGTTCAGGTCACCGAAAAATATTACCAAGTATATTTGGGTGACCTCGGTGTTGTACACAAGAAGGTGCAGTTGCAACAACTCGTCGTCAGGGACCTCATGCTACGGAAAGCCCTGCATGCACCAATGGTGGGCAAACTAGATTCTAAGTTGGAGGACCATACATCATCACGGCCACCCTCAGGCCAGGCTTGTACCGCTTGGCAAACCTAAATGGGACAGACCTTAAGCACATAGGGAATGGCGGCTATCTTCGTCGTTACTACGCATAGCCATTGTCGGAGCGGCGGCCCCACACACCACATGTATAGATGTTTGTAAATGCCTACCTGTGCAAACAGGGTCCAACAAAAAAGCACCTTTTTCACCTCGCAAGCTAAGATCTTAAATTGCAATGTACATCGCAGAGATCGAAGGCTCTGTGCCACTCTATGGATTATAAATAAGAACGCGACGCCCACATGCTCCGCGTCAACTCCGAAGAGTACAAAGCGTCGAGACTATTGCGTGTCCCAGGCCACTCTATGGATACAGAGAGCTTTGCACACATAGTTAACTCGGCTGTGCTTCAAAGTCATCGACGCTCAGAGAGTGTGCTCCTACAGGATGTACGGGCCAAAAAGATGGAGGTTGTGCACTCTGCGTCACTGAGGGAAAGAACTATGCACAACAAGATAGGCAATGGGTCTGCAAGAAATCAGCAACTGCCAACACAAATAAGCCATGGGATGTGAAAAATGCATGGCTTACCTACATTGGTGGGCTTCAACAACAACGCAACAGTGGGGCGGAGGCCATCGGCATGAGCGGGACTAGGCTGCACGTGCCACAGACGGGCCAGTGGGGGATGCAAAGTATGCAGAACTCTTCAGCGAGATCTCGCATGTTGAAACGGAGTGCCACCCCGGTGAGCCTCCAGGCGCGTTGCTTGTTCTCACGGTCGAGTGTCATGGCCGGAGACATGTTAAAGTCCATGAGCTACCCTGTCTAGTAAAGGCTGCTACCAGGCTTGATTCGATGGTAGAACCACCTCCACATCCAGTTAGATTATCACTTCGTCCATGTAGAATTCGAAGGAAATATCTTGTTTAGCTGGAACGAAGCACGAAATTCACGCTACCCAGGTTCACGTCGAGGAGAGTCTCGATGGAGTACGCGATTTGCTCGTGGTGCTCGGGGACGACCTGGAGCATTTTCTTCACGATCTCTCCATGTAGCACCCGTAAAAAAAAGGACTGCTCTCTCTCTCTCCATAACCAACCCCGTATATCTCTCTCTTTCCTGTTATAATCCCTCAATATCTCTCCTTTAATCTCTCTCTCTCTCCTCTCTATCCATCTGTCTCTCTCTCGTTCTCACGCACGGAGAGGCATGGGGCTGCATGGCTCCGTGGCGGTGCACGCCATTGCGCGACGCGGCTGCCATGGCGGCTGCGGCGGCCGCCAGCGAGCGATGCGCGCGCGCGAGGGAGCGCACGCGTGGCGCGGTAGCGGCATGGAGGCATCGGCGCGGTGGCGGTGCAGAGGCGTCGGCGAAGCGCGCACGCGCGGCGGCATGCATGCGGCGGCCGGCGGCGGTTGCCGACCAGCCGGCGTGCGGCGTGGCGGCGGTTGCCAACCCAGCGGCGGCGTGCGGCGTGGCGGCGGCGGCCGATGGCCGCCCGACGAGGCAGCGGCGGCGTGGCGTGTCTGCGTCGCGGCCGCGCGGCGCACGCATGCGCCATGGCGATGGCCGTGGGTGGAGCAACCGGCCGCATTGAGCGAACAAAAAAAGAAGAAGATGGAGAGTGTGGATGGACGTTGAGGCCGATGGATAATTGAGTCTTGTATGCATGCATGAATATGCTTTGATGGATAATGAGAAAAGGAGGCTTGCATGCATACGTGATTGAAGGCATGAGCGCGCTTGTTTGTATCACGCATGCATGGCGGCTTGTGATCTCAAGTTTGTGTGATGCATGGTGGCGGCTGCCGAGTTCTTCATTTGGCGAGTTGGTGCAGCAGCGAGACTTGCGTTGAAGAATTTGTGGCGACGGCTGCGTCTTATCGAAATAAAAAGGAGTCGTCGGTGGCTACATTCGGATCTTTAGCCGTGAGGTTCGCACGCACCGTGGAGGAAGCAACGCGTTTCTCGGATTTATCGTGCAGCGTGTTCGTCGGCGTGCTCAAGGCAAGTACCTCGCGGCGTAACCCTGCATTTCATATTTTACATCTCCATGATTGCTTGTTACCGTTGCTATTGCGTACCATTACCATATCGCTAAAGTCGGTGCATTTATTATCATATCACCCAACACTCACCTATCCACTATCATGTCACTAAAGCGTATCATTTACGATCATATCACCAAAGCTTACGGGCTTTTATCATATCACTAATGTTACACGATTAATACGATACCATGAAAGTTACCACTTGTTATCGTATTACTAACGCTTGCGATTGTTGTCACATGTTAATGCACACGATTATGTACTTTTAACATTGTATTCATACCATGAGGTTCTAGGTTATCTTATTTTGCATGCTTTATGTTAATTAATACCTTAGACTTTTAGATGTATTAAAATGCTATGGTTAATGTCTAAGTTGCAAACTCTAATTAGTAATTATAATTGATGTTTAATTTGTGGTTTGGGTAGTATAGGAGTGACTTCAATATGAGGTTAACCACTAGTAATCTTTAGCTTGAAATGATATATTTAATTACCGGTTCCCCGATTCATTACTTGTATCTTATTGCTTGATTGGTTTCGATGGAATTATATATGATATTGTTAACCTGACTAATAACAACTTATCACGTAATAAAATCTAGTTGTTTGACAACCCCTTAGTGTGAGTTAAGTTGTAATGCTGGGTGAGAATCATTCATGGATCCCTACCACCGTCGTATTATCCTTCTTCATCTCCCATCTGATTTTATCTCCTGTCCTCAACCTCAGCAATCCTTTTCACTCCTTGTAATCGTGCATGAACTTATCTCCAATTATTTTAATTCCACATTTCACATCTTTCATGATTACTTGTTACCATTGTCATTGAGTACAATTATCATATCAATGAATTACCTGGTTCTTATCATATCACTGAATTTACCTGGCTAATATCCTGTCACCAAGTTACCTGGTTATTATCATCTCTCTAGTACTTGCCTGGTTGTTATAATAGTATTCATGTTTGCCTGTTTATTATTATGCTTGCCTAGTTATGATCATATTGTTAATGCTTGTCTAGTTCTTATCAAATTGTTAATGCTTGCTTGATTATTGTTAATACTTGCTGGTTATATACCCTTAATATTGTATTTCTACCAACATGTTCCAGATTACTTTATTTCATATGCCTTTGGGTTTATCATAATACTCAGTTAATAATGTTATAAGATTCATGCTTTTAATTAATGTGTAGAGTTCATGCTTAAACCGTTAATGGGGGTAGCGGGTGATCATGTTGTAGACTTAGGTTAAAATCACTAGCAGTCCTTAAGTATCACGCTTCTGTGTTTAATCCTCTCGATATCATGAAGTATTTCCGGTACAGTTCCTGATGTGAGTCATGATCATTATACCTTAATAAATGTTAATTTGACTAATAATTACTTATCACATAATAAAACTTGATTGGTTGATAAACTTGTGTGAGCTACATTATAATACCTCTTTAGGTTGGTTACTATATCACTATCACCTTATCATTATTCCACATCGCCTTCTTATCAGAAACTATGTCTTTCCATTTTCAACCGTAGCACATCTTTTCACTTCTCATAACTTTACTATGGCCTTATTCTCGCCGTCTCTTAGTTACCTTAATTTTGTCTATTCATCTGACCATGATGTATCAGTTACTTTATCACCTAGTATTATAAATCATGTCTCTTCGGTCTCATTGGATTAAATCATTACTCTCATAACTTTATCTTAATTCAATCACAACTCTTTAATTATATCATGAATAATTCTCTAAATAACAAACTAAGGGTTATCACGTTGGGGCTGCCCACATATAGGGGTCATTTCCACCCAACCTGGTAACGTACGGGGGGCCGTACATTCTCGTTACACAGGATATTACACCCCGTCTGCGGTTATACAGTCGAGGACAAGGTTGTGCCTGGCTATTCTCGTATAACCGGGTATGTGGGATAAGGTCGCCGGCACCCTTGCTATAACTTGTCACATAACAAATATCTTTAATACACAGTTCTCATAATATCCGTCTCCTAATCATGACGGTATCTCCGATATCAGTTACTCTTGGTTGCCTTTTGTCCATTGCTTACTTGTCATGCTTGCCTTTATTTCATATGGTTGCATCGCCTGTCTTACTTTTGTGTTGCGACCGTAGTTGGGTACTTGCTGAGATTTTCAAATCTCACGCTTGCTCTTTTCAGTCTCAGGTAAAAGGCCAGTGGAGTGATAGCATCATGCATGGGTGGGAGCACTCGAGTTTTCAGCACCGTGGTTTGCCACCGTTTGTTGTTTCGTTCGTTCTTTATTTGATTAGAAGTGGACCGGTCCCATGTTTTAAATATTTATTCCAGCTTCCGTTGGTTCTCTATTAAAGTTTTAATAAAGTTTTAAACTCGTTGTGATTTCTTTTATTGTACTTTTTTTATTCTTCACTTTGGCGATAACGTTCCATAGTAATATCCCATATGGTTACGTGGGGTGTTACACTCCATCGGTGACGTTGCCGCCAAGGATGCAGATTGTTGTCGAGGCTCATAATCCGGAGCGAGAAATCGTCGACTGACTCCCCCTCCTTGAACGCGATCTCCCCGAACTGCTTGAGCAGCTGTTGCGCGTTGGTGTCATGGACGCACTGCATGCCGACGTGCATGGTTTTAACTGCCTCCCAGGCGGAACGCGCCATGCGCTTACGCGCCAATGACCCGAGCATCTTGGGCGGCACGGCACGCAAAATGGCCGCCAGCGCGAGGCGTTCTTCGTAGTACTCAACGACCTCGCCCTCCTCCGGTTCGACGGCCTACCACAGCCCTTGGGCCTGCAGGTTCACGCGCATCAACAAAGACCATTCCTAGTAATTGGTGCGCGTGAGCATGGGGTACTGGACCGAGCCGCCCACCTCCTTGACGACGCGCTTGATGACGCCCTCGGCGCGACGCAGGCGAGTGCGATACCCATCGTTAGGGAGGGGGCGATGGCGAACGATCACCACCGCCAACGGGAGCCAACTGGACGGACATGACGGTCCTAGGAGCGTCCACGCTCTGATACCAATTGTCGTGGATTCACCGGCAATGGCGCACTCAAGAACACTTGGAACAGGTAAGAACTCAGATGTTTTGGTGCTGCCTCAACTGCCTGCTTTTTCTTTGTATATTAGACTCATATTTAAAGGGAAATCAACAGGCTAAAGATGGCAGTTATCCTTCCCACCATTCACTGCAGGAACGCCCACTACACTGAAACGGAAGAAATAAAAGAGCAACAACTAACTGAAACAGCTGCAGTTAAACAAAGAAACGCTTCTCGCTGGAGTGAATGAAAAACGAAACGGTGAGAAGATGGTGAGACGCTGGAGTAGCTTCAACAAACGGCACCTAATCAACAAATGATCAAATCAGCAATAACATCTCCATTTGTTTCAGTGATCAACCCAACCAATGATCAACTGAACAAAGAAAACAACAAACCGGAACATCAGATCACAAAACGCCACACAATTCAAACCACACATCAACCGCTGAAGCTTTCCCTCCAAATCAGCTCGACTTGCCCGGGCTGGTGTCCATGACGGTCTCGAACGCCCCCACCAGCGCCTTCACCTTGCTCTTCCTCTTCTCCAGCAGCTTGCTCTTGGCATCCTCTATCACGTCGTTGCTCCGCGCCACCTCCTTCTTCTTGGGCTGCTCCTCGTCCGACCGCTTCTCCATCGCCGTCTTCACCTTGCTCCCCTTGAACGTTAACCCGGCCTCCTCCGGGATCGTCGCCATTGATGCCCCCTCCTTCTTGGCAGCTCCTTTGACCGGCGTCGTTGGTTCTGAAACATACTGTAGCGTCTCGATCACTGCCTTGTCCTTGTTGATAGCTTCTTTCACCGGCGTTACGGGCTCCGAAACGCTCTCTTGCGCTTCGGTCACCGTCTCTACTTCCTTGAAAGCTGCTTTCAGCGGCGTTGTCGGCTCTGATGAGGCGCTCGATTCGACAGCCATTTTTGCCTCCGCGGCGACTTCCTCTTGCTTCTCGGTAGCCGCAGGTTCTTCCTCTTGTTCTTCAGAGATCGCACTTGTTTCAGAGTTCTCCATGATCTCTTCGGGTTTCGGCTCCTCTTCTTGTTGCCTCTCCTCAGCCTTGGTCTCCTCGACGACCGTCTCTTCAACCGTACTGGCCGACGGTTCATCTTGCCCGTTCGGCGTTGCTGACTCCTTCGCTGCTTCTTCTACAATGGCGGCCGGCGGCAGTTCATCCTCTGCATTTTTCAGAGCTTCCGTTTCTGTATCTGCAACGACACCGGTTTGCGGCCTCTCTTCCGGCTTCGGCGTCTCCACCTTCACGGCTTCAGACTCCTCCAGTATGACCTTCTCCTCCTCGACGGCCTCATCCTTCTCTGCTTCTCCTCTCGGCTCTTCTCTGCTGACCTGCTCCTCTTGACCCCTCTCCTCTGTCGTGATGCCAGTACCGACGACTTCTTCTGACGTCGCCTCCTGCTGTTCGTTTTGCTCAGCTCTGGGCTTCACAACAAGCTCTTCTGCTTGCACGGCGGGAGGTGATTCGGAAGGCGTTTGGGGCTGTTGTTGATGCTCCTCGATGGATTGGACTCTCGTTGTCTCGGTCTTGGTGTCGGCGGAAGCACCGGCTCCCTCCTTGCCGGGCGCCGAGGTCTCCGGCTTGGCCACCTCCTTGCTCTTCTTGCCGGGGGATTTTCTGCCTTTGATGGCATTGGACGCCCTCTGCATCAGCTGCTTCGGCGACACCGCGGACCATCGCGACGTAGTCGCCGCCGCCTTGGTCTTATCCTTGGGTGTGATCGGCCGTGGGGCTCCCACCGGCTGCACTGGCGACTTGTCGGCAGACCGCTTCGGCGCGACGGCGGGGACCTTTGAGGATGACGAAGAGGAGCTGTGCAGGGACGAGCTCACGGTGGGGCGCAGGAAGGATGGCATCGGCTTATCGGACGCCGGGGAGGCGCTGACGGAAGTGCGGGCGGGTTGGCGGGAGGAGTCCGAGCTGCGCGGGCTCGACGGGGGTCTGCCACTCGTGCTTCTTGGTCGTGTGCCGTCTCGCGACCGCGGTGGCGGCCGTGTGGCCATGGCGGCTTCTGCTGCGAAATAAAGCAAAGAGATTTGTCAAATCATTGACTCTTCAGGTGAGGAGCTTACATGGCGTGTGAGTGCAAGGCAGAATGAGCCATGTTTGTGGAATTTTTTTACGTATAATTTTGTTTGGAAGCTCTGGTTGACCTTGAGATATTGTTTGGCAACATGCTTACCACTGATTTATGTCCCTAGACACGCAGAATATTAAAAATTGATTTTTTGTTAGCTTTCATTTTGTTAATTCCCATTTTTTCTGTCTTCTGATTTGTTAATGGGATCATAATGCAGAAGTTTGTAATCATTTGACCCAAGAAAACACTCCTTGCATGTTATTTATTTTTGACAGTGCTCCTTGCACGTTTGTGGAGCCACTGCCGCCTTTCTTTTATCTTTTTTTAACTATCCTTATTTCTTGATCATTTGTGCTGCAATATTTTCTTCAATTGCCGAAACATTTCCATTCAAATTATAGTGCTGTACTCCTACAACACTCCGTTTGAACTACTTGTACAACAGGCTGGTAAGGGTCCGGCTATTCTCTAATTTCATTGACTATTGTACTTATGATCCAAAAAACGGAACTTCTTTTGCAGTAAGACAAATTTAGATACTCTTGGCCTCTTGGGGTTCATGAAACAAAAACAAAAATCATTAGTTCTTATTTCCGCAAAGGTGCTATGATCTTTGTTATTACAGATATGCATGAGAGAACTACATATTGATTCTACTGGGAAATCTTTGTATCAGAGGGTGAAAACGCCGGTTGAACCACGTTTAACATGAGACTATAAGAGGAAAATAATAGCCCAAATGCTTCTTGGAAGTTCCAAGCTAGGGGATCCAAAACATGGTAACGTAATCAAATTGACAACACCAACCAAGATTTGCCATGAAACAAGGCAGGCAAATTCTTTGGAAAAAGGTCGAACAAGGACAACAGCATATATAGATACCTCGAACCCGGAGAGATCAATTCATGGTTGCTTGATCACCATCGGCACGAACCATGAACAATATGATAGTTTTGGATGTCTCAAAACCAAGAGGAAGAGAGAAACTTCGTACCTTTTTAAGCTTGAAATGGCAAAAAAAATGGAGTGACGAGAGTTAATGGAGGAGGGAGGGAGAATGCAGCAGGATGAGAGAAAGCCGGGCAATAGAAGAGCCCCATGTTCGCAAACAGACCTTGTCAAATAGTTGCAACTGTAAGGCCAATAGTGGACACCTGGTGAAGCATCCATCCTCTTACGGTTTCTCTTCTTTTGGCTATTTTTGAACAGCCATAGCTGCAAACTTACCAAGCCTCGCCTGGGGGAAACTGAAGTATACCTACTATTTGTTCCGAGGAAAGAAGGTTTAACCATGCTGTTCCCTCTAAAAAAATGACATTCACCTGTTTGCTTTTCAGAAAACCAATAAGCACGTCCATTTTCACATAGGGAAGAGCATGTCTCGAGTCTTGCATGTTTTTCTGTACTCTTAGTTGACAAAGACAGCTCCAGTGACAAGTAACCATGTTGGTGTGGAGCGGGGGATGCACAAGCGTGAGCCCTTGAGTTCAATCCCCACTCATCTAGAAATTTCAAAAAAAAAAAAATCAGTAGTCTCACATAAAATAGTTCCATTTATACAGAAATCTAGAAAAAAAAAATACTGCTTTCTGAACGGGCCGAAGAGCAAACACAGTATAGTTCGAAGAACAGGAGAAAAAAAAAACCGTGTCGATGTTTCGTTTTGAGGCTCGTCCTGCGCCGTTCGGGCCGGTCCGATCGAGCGCCACCGCCGTGGGCATTTCTTTTGCCACTCTTATGGACTATGGCCTTTGTCCCGCACGGCCCAGTGCTATTTCTGTGAAGCTCGGAGAACGGTTCTCCGACAGCCCGCCGTGGGGTGCGGCTCGACGGTTCTTCGTGCCCCGCCTCCCCCACAGCCGGCGCCGGCCTCCCCATGTCGCCGTCGTAGACGCCGATCAGTCGGACACGCATGAATGCTGCACTTGCGCCCGGCTGAGGCAATGGCGCCGGTGCCGCCCGCCCGTTCGCTCTTGTTTAGCCAATGACCTGTCCAGGATTTGCCCTTACCCATCGAGCGCACCTTATCACGCAGCAATGATTGACTCAGAACAAGTCGATCGTAAATGTTTACAGCTTGATGAACTTCCTCTTGCACAAGTCATCAAAACCTGATCTCTCATGTAGCCCGTGTCGCAGTCGAACAATATAAAACAATCAGAACGAGAACAATGGAAGGATTACTGAATCAACAGCTTGTAGGACCTGCGGCCTGATCCCTTCGAGGTTCATCGTTGACTCGAATCAATTATGCCGTGGCTGCAGGCTGTACGTTTCTGGATCCTGCCTCTCCGGGTTGCAGCGTGCCAAGCGAGCAATCCCTGTTGCTGTGCATGTACAGCGCGAACACCAACTCGCCAATCAACCACGCGTACTTTTGACCTAACATTTGAGCTGGCAGAGCGGAAAGACGCACTTGATCGGGTGGCTGGCTCGTACCGAACAGCAAGTACGCCATCAATTTGCGTAGGCCCATGGCCGGATACGGCGTATTTTCCGCGCCGCGTGTGCCTGGAGCGGACGCGGTGGGCACTGTCCTATTGGATTCTATGACTATTCTTTATAACAGAAAATCGAAGTCGGTTACGATTTACAACCACGAATAGTCATCACGACTATAAGTATTCGTTTACGACTTACGACCATAAGTACTCGTTATGACTACAAGCACTTGTTTACGACCACGAGTACTTAAATACTCGAAGATATGCGCGCAACACTCAGGAAACACGAGGATTTTGTGCTGCTCTACTTCTACAACTTTTCTCAGCTCTATTGACGAATTTAAGTATAAAACGAGTACAGAACATGGCCAACATGGCCCTTATGTGCACGCCACGACCTATATGATCCATGACATACTACGAACCAGTCATGACACACGACTGCTAATTGAAAACTGATGAAAATAAAGCAACCATTCCCACGTGAACGCACCACACGTTGAACGTCTGACGTGCATGACCAGAGGCCATGCCCAACTACTAAACCCACTACCGGCAACTTGATCAAACATCGTAACAAATTCCCCCTTGTTTTAGTTGCCCTTCACGTTGACAACTCCAATCTTCTCGCATAGACTCTAAAACTTCATCCATTCGAGAGGTTTCATTAGCAGGTCCGCCAATTGCTCGTTTGATTTGACGTAATCGATGGGGATCTTGCCATTTTCAATGCATCCCCTAATGAAATGGTAACGCGTCTCAATGTACTTGCTTTGGCCATGGTACATCGGATTCTTGCATAGCTAAACTGCAGACTTGTTATCCACGAGCAGAGTTGCTGCACTTGCTTCCACATTGAATAGGCTGCCGAGCAACTCCCCGAGTCAAATCTCTTGGCAGGTCGCCGTTGAGGCAATGACATACTCAGCCTCACAAGATGACAGAGCGGTGATCCTCTGCTTCTGTGATTGTCAGCTCACTGGGCTCCCCCAAATGAAGAAAATCATGCCGAAGATACTCTTCCAGTCGTTGACATCTCCGGCCATGTTGACGTTGCTATACCCGACAAGCTTGGCCGCCATTGTTCCTTTAGCATACCAGCACCCATAGTCGATTGTCCCTACCACATAGCGTAGTAGGTGCTTCATAGCGTTGAGGTGCTCGGTGGTGGGCGACTCCATAAACTAGCTTACGTAGCTGACTATAAACGCGATGTCTAGCCTTGTGCTTACCAGATAGCGCAGGCCTCTGATGATGCTGTGGTAGAACATGCCATCGACTGGAGGATTTGAGCTTTCCTTACTCAATTTCAGTTGCAGCTCTATTGGGACATGGACATAGTTGCAGCCACTTATACCGGCCTTCTCTAGTAGATTGGCTGCGTAGCATGCTTGAGATAGTGTGATCTCACCCTCACTTTGTGTGACCTTAGTTCCGAGATAATAGCTAAGAGGGTCGAGATCGTTCATCTTGAACTCGGCTTCCATCTGGGCTTTGAATTGGTCGATCTCCTCCAAACGGGTGCCGATCACCACCAAGTCATCAACGTACACACCCAAGAGCAGACGTGAGTCACCAATTCCCCGGGAAACGTGAGGATTTTGTGCTACTCGAGTTCTGCGACTTTTCTCAGCTCTATTGATGAATTTAAGCATAAAACGAGTACAGAATATGGCCAACATGGCCCCTTATGTGCACATCACGACCTACACGATTCGTACCATACCATGAATCAGCTGTGACGCACGACTGCTAACTGAAAACCAACAAAACTGAAGCAATCATTCCCGCGTGAACGTAGCACATGTCGAATGTCTGACGCATATGACCAAAGGCCATACCCAACTACTGAACTCACTACCGGTAACTTGATCAAACATCCTAACAGATGCGCGCGCCTAACGCCGTTCTGACATTCCATGCGTTTGCTCAGAAACACGGTGTTTTTGGGGATTTCAGGCACTCCACGCATGCATCTGATCTGCCAACATGATATGCTGCAGCAAAACCACTGCTCGGTGGTCTGCACATGCATTGATCTCACCCGGCACAAGCACGCTCGGACTCACCATCACTGCTTCCTGCTTTGCTTCAATCCAGGTCGTGATTAAAGAAGAGGCCTGTGCATAATTTACGCTGCAAGATTATAAAGCTTGCCTCCGGACAGAATCCCATAATCTTGCTCGTGAGATCTTCATTAGTTGTCCCTGTTGATCCATCATCCATTTCTTTCCACGTTCGAGCTCACATCTCCCTGTCTGCCATCAACAAATGCAGCAATCATATTCTGAAGCCAGACGCATCCTGCTAGCTAGCTACCAACAATGAATTATAAGCTTTCCTCTCGAAAACATTTGAGTTATAAGCAAGCTCCATGAATTCCTGGGCCCACTTGCCATTGAAAAAAACAGGTACTGGTCGGTTAAACCGAGTCATTGGCTAGTCTAAAGGTGCCACTATCTAATTGGCCTCATACTAGCGGACGACAAGTCATGACATACTCATCATTCATCATGCCAACCTAGTGATATAATATTGGAGGAATGCCACCCAATTCACTGCCCTCCAACTGTGCCATTTCCTCTGCAACATCACAAATAACTTTTTTTTTCCCTGTTAAACCTAACACTTTCGAAAAAAAGGTTTGCCTTTGGTATGAAATTATCAATGGCGTGTAAATGCAATGCAAAAATGTTCATACCAGTTCGAGAATCAAACCGCAACTGAAATCAAATTGTGGCGTGGAGGTTCCACAAAACCTTTCATGCCAGGGAAAGAAGGAAGGGGTCCAAAGGCCGGCCAAAGCTGGTTGTTCTGTTGTTGTCCTTGTGAAGCAATCATAGCAAAAGGAAAAGAACTTTTAAGCACTAGATGCTCACTTTCATCAAAGCAAGGCACAAGTGCGCAAGCTACAAAAGGCACGCAGGATACGACAATGACGGGGGCAAGGAAACACTTGACCCCAGGAGAGGATTGCAGAATTCCAATAAAAGCTGAAACAAAGTCACCACAGATTCGCCTGGAGGAATTAGGGCATATCAGGTGAGAACCCCTTTAAATTCACGTTTACAGGTTCGTGATCAGAGCCGCCTAACCAATTCGTGAAAAGAATGAGGTTAGCACCGGGCCGGTCCTAGAACTCAAACTCGGGTGAGCGGAGAGGTTAAACAGCCTCCTCACCATTCGATCACAGAATGGATCTCAATTAGTTCTAAATTGTTATATGCCAAAATTTTCCCTAAAAAAATCAAGCCAATGATCTTGTAAGTTGTAACTAGTATGCATAACATTGTGGATATCATCATCCGCCACTCGGTTCGTTTGGCTGGCCATTAGCTCTCTACTTTGTCTCTTCCTTTGTTTAACACCACAGACATGGATCTTTCCGTTTGGCAACGTTACAAAGTGGATGCACTTTGTCAAGTCAAGTTCCTTCACTTTATTTTAAAGAAAATGAGGGTTCATGTGAAAAGATCCACGATTTTTTTTATGACAAGCCATTATCAATATATGTGAAGTTAAAATTCAAATTTATAAAAGATTTAGATTTTCAGTTTGTGGTTCAGCTCCTGGTGGTCAGACTGGCTATGCACAGTGGTCAGACCGTCCGTCTCTAGTTTCAACGGTGTGTTCCGAAATTTGGAAATTTGGTCGAGAATTGGGTAAATTAGTCCCAAGTCAGTGCATTCATATTGTATGAAGTATGTTTGAACTAATGTGGGTCAAGTTGTGAAGAATTTATGTTAAAAATTGATTTCTTGGTCTTTGAACATGCAAGGAAGTTTGAAGTCAACTATAAACAATGACAAGGACTAGGATTACGCTCATGGAAGAGTCGAAGTCCATAACAATAAGGATATTGGGTGAGATGGTTCAGCTCAAACGTGGCACAAGAAAGGCAAGGAATGTTAAAGAGAAGGTTTGAGCCATATGTTACACCAAGTGGTTTGATCAGTCCAAGTGAGGTGTAGCTCAATGGAACCAGAACATGAGAGATTTGTTGATATGTGGTAAGTCATTGGTGCACCTACGCATGTCAAGAATGGTGATTGCTTGCAAGCAAAGGAGAAGACCGAGTCAAAGCGAGGGTATTTGGGCAGTTTGTCAAATACTAAAAACTTCATTGGATCAAAACTGCGGTGCTTGAAGCAGCATTTGGAAAAGCGATTTAGGTCAACGAGGTGTTGAGAAGATCAAGTAGATCAAATGCTAAAGACTTAGTGGATTTAGACTCATGTGCTTTTAAAAACGTGCATGAGTTAATTGTGAGTGAAAAATCCGTGTTGTGTAGGGTTAATGTATTTCCCCCAATTATGCTACTAGATAGTATCCATTAGGGTTAGATGTAGGCTGATTACATCATCTATTTAGTTGGTTGGAATGGAGACTTGCAAGCCAATCATTTCAACTATCCCAACAATTTTATTTTTGAGTTAGGGTTATGGTTTAAGAAATAAGAGTGAGTGTTATGGTGTGCTCTCTTATTCTTTTTATTTTATGGCTGTGAAATTTTCATCTTCAAATAGCAATATAATCAAGTTTGTTCATCTTTCATGATTTTTTTCTTGGTTGATTTACTTTTGTTTTTGTTGGTTCTTTACCTCTTCTCTTCCTTTCTTGATCGTACTATGTGCCAAGAATATGTAAGTGATAGAGATAACTCATGTAGATCAAATATTATCTATCTAGACACTATGGTTTGCAAGATTTCGATGCTACCTAGTTTTTGCTTGATTTGGAACCCTTCTTGATGAATCTTGATATGATGGTTTTGGTTTCATTTCAATGGTTTGTTTTGTTTGTTATGACATGTGAAAATATATCTAGAGTCATCTTGGCTATTCTTATTCCAAGAGCAAGTAATTTCTCAAGTTTTTGAGATTTGACTGTTTTTGATGTAACCTTGCATGTTTTGAGGAAATGTTAGAACTTTAGCCAAGATCCATATGGTCCTTCAATGGAATAGGTTCCTGAGATTTTCAGTAAGGTGTGTGCAAAGTTTGACTTCATTTGATTATGGATTTTGAAGTTTGCATTAAAAATAGTTTTGACTCAAGTTGAATTTCTATTTTGTGAACAGGGGAGCAATCAGACCACTCCAAGGCTCGATCAGACCGGCCATTGGTCCGACCACCGGTGTGCGGCCAATCAGACCACCCACCGGTTAGACCACACTTCCAGTGGCGGTTAGACCAGTTAGGTGCTGAATTTATGAGGTTTTGTTATTTTGGGTTGTGATTTGGAATTATGCTGTTAAATTTGATATTCTTAACTCTTTAGCTCTAGAGTAAAAATTTTCTAAATACTTAAAGAAAAATTTAGAGAAAGCATCATTCACCGTACTCTGTTGCCATTGTCGGTCCTAGAGAAAATTTGAGAAGAGCACCATTGCATCGCTGATTTGGTCCAACATTTGTCCCACTATTGTGCATGAGCTACCTACTCCACATTTGATTTCATTTTTATTTCGTCTCATTCACAACTGTCATACCAACTGACAAGATCTTGATCAAATTAACTCCTTTTATGATATCAACTAGACCTGACTGTGAGACTGTCGATTTGCTTTGCATAAGAACCCTATGTGTTAACCAGTCATTCAAACAGCTGAAGAGTCTAAATCGAAATGATGCCAATATTTAAGTACCAATTTGCAGTTGGCAGTTGGTACTATTCCTCTTCAAGAGTCAAAAAAATGGAAAAGAAGAGTTAAGCTCTCACATTACCAGATCAGCAGTACTCCATCAGTTGATCACTCCAGAAGTTGACATACTCAGTGAGAAACCAGCATTTGTACCACAACCCTGTCTCTCTCTTTTGTTTTGACAACCATAGTTTACCGCAGACTAATAGATTCTAGGGGAAACATTAGGACAAGATTAAGATTTGTATTTGCAAGTAATCTGTTCCATTTGAGAAAGAAGTAGCAACTCATCTCATGTTAACTCCTACCTACTTGTCTTTCGACCCGAGACTTACAAGAAATATATCCCATCTCCATTGAAACATCGAGATGGATTAGACACCAAATTAACTTTTCAGAATGATATAATTCCAGAATAAGAGAAGTATTTAGGCTGTTTCATTTAAGAAGAAGTATGTTCTTGTGGTCAAAGAATCCTCGTGTAGTTTAACTATAGCTCCATCTAGGATCTATTATCTTATTAAAGTGATAGAAAAAATCACTACATTCGCTCTCAAGGGTTAGAAATCTCCACGTTAATCAGAGAAAAAAGAGAAAGAGTTATACCGTTGATCATAATTGGTTCAGATTATAACGGTCTAGATTCAAAAAAAGAGTCAATTTAAAGTACAATCTAGAATAACTTAAATAGGAAATAAAAAATTTAGCACTTTGATGTCCATACAAATTCCTAAGTGAAATCTCTAAATAAATATATTTTGAAATAAAAACTAAACAAAAAAATTAGAAATTACATTTCTATATGAATTCTAATAATAAATAAATAAAATTCAGAATAAAAAATAAAATGAAATTAGCAATTTGATTTCGATATGAATTCCAAAGTAAAACCCTTAAATAATAACAATTCAGAATAAAATAATTTACAAAATAGCAATTGAATTTGTATATGAATTCCAACAAAAAATAATTGAAACTAGAAATAAAAAATAAAATTTGATTTTAATACAAATTCCAAAGTAAAATCCCTAAATAACTAAAATTCAGGAAAAAAAATTAAACAAAAATTAGTGATTGAATTTGTATATGTGCTCTAATAAAATAACTAAAATTTTGAATTTATCAGAGGAAAAAAAGAAAGATCTATATTGTTGATCGTGGTAGGCCTAGATTATAATATTCTAGATTAAAATGAAGAGTTCATATCAAGTACAATCCATAAATAACTAAAATTCAGAATAAAAAATAAAAAATGGGTAATTTGATTTCCATAAGAAAATTAGCAATGGGATTTGTATACGAATTCCAATCAAAACTAATTAAATTCAGAAAAAATAAAATAAAACAAGCAATTTAATTTCGTATACGAATTCCAAAGTAAAATATCTAAAATTGTATCTTTGAGACCGTGAAATGTGACTGGAGAAAGTACTATAGATACTGTTCGATATCAATATTAAGCTGATAGGCATGAGCCAAGCTATTTTTGTATAAGGCATATTTGAATATTGGGTCTATTCTTTTTTGCTGCGGCTTGTGACTTTTGGGCTGTTTGTATGAGAGATTACATAGTAACAGAAACTCACATGCGGTTTTTGCCGATATAAATGAAGCCAGCAAAATATATACTACAATTAACTAGTAGACCCTATCTTGAGAAATACTCCGTTTAAAAGATAGTTACTGTAGAAAAGCCGAAAAGTAACTTTTAGAAGTTGAAAAAAACAGGCCATTACCATTTCAAGGGCTCATAAAGCATACTAAGCTCAAATGAATTTTTTCAATCAAATATTATTATTCAATTACATTTCATTGATATTTGTTTTGGTTTCAAAATTTATTGTTATTTCAAATGTACATTCTAAAAGACCTATATATATATATATATATATATATATATATATATATATATATATATATATATATATATATATATATATATCGTAAATATTAGATATTGAAAATTATAATAAACCTAGCCTTGCAAATGCGTAGGACACCTGCTAGTTGCTTATGATATGATGTGAGCAATTCCCTTTGCGATGATATGTAAGTGATTGATAAATGGCATAGAGAAACCTCCAATAAGAATATTCCTCCCTGCACCATCTCTCTTTGGAACCAGAGTTGTTAGTTAATGCAAGGCGAAGTTCCAAATGGCCGACATCTTTTTCCTGCCATCTCTTTCGAAACTTTCTTATGGAGCACTATATTCTCTCCCTGAATTTGATCCATGGATAATGATGCGTTGATGGACGGATGGATGGCCCTCCCAACAGAGGGAAAATGATGTCTAGACATGCAAAGCTAAAACCAAATTTGTTCTAAAATATTTCTACTTTTCCCTCGTCACTCAAGGACTTGAAGCGATGGTCATGTTCTTTTCAGTTTCTAAAAATTACTTTTTAGCTTTTCTACAGTAACTAACTTTTAAACGAAATATTTTTTCAAGATAGGATCTACTAGTTAATTGCAGTACATACTTTACTGACTTCATTTATATCGGTAAAAATCACACGTGAGTTTCTGTTACTCTGTAATCTCTCGTACAAACAGCATAAAAATAAAAAATCACAGCTAAAAACCACAAACCGCAGCTAAAAAGAATACACCCAATATCCTCATCCTCCTGAAATGAGGACCTTGAAAGGATAATACAGCAAAAACCGGTGTTCAGCTACTGCTTCCGGCTGCCGATTTGTTTGTTTCGTCAGATAATAAAAGTGGCGGCGCCGAGCCGTCCCGAGCGGTGCGCGTTTAACCCGTGCGCGCCGACGCGGACAAGCTCACCGGCACGCACGCATCTTGACGAAGTTTCAACGGCGGGATCCGGCTCCGCGTGGGCCGCGACCGCGTCACGGGTGGACTGCGACCGCGTCACGGCGCACCCAGTCAGCGCGCCACGTGGGTGGGACGGGGCTCCGTTCGCCCGTAAACGGGTTACGCCTCTTCATACGTGAATCCGACCCGCTAAGGCCGGTACTAAATAAATCGCCTCGGATCTGGCCAAATTGTCTCCGTTTGCACGCCGTCTCCTCCGACTTCGCAAGGAAAGGAAAAGGAAAAGCGAAGAACAGCGAAGACGCCGCCGCCTCCAGAAGGTATGGAAAATGGATGCGTTTGATTAGATAGGGGAGAAAGAAGCTTCGAAATCTCCCTTCTTTTGATCGTTTCTTCGTTTAGTATGTGTAAATTTAAGGATTTTAGGACCCAAAGGTCGTTTCCTTTCCCAAATGACCTGTGGATATGTGTTGAATTTATTTCGGCGGCTGGCCTCCTTTGGATGCTCCTGTTCCTCTTTAATTGGTTTGTTTCGGCTTTGGAATGGTCGATTTTGGTGTTGATTTCTTTCCTTTTTTTAGTTTGGATTCTCTGCCTGGTATATTATATATGTATGAATTCGTGATCATTTTTTATTGCAGGAAAATAATCTTTATGTGTGTGTGAGGTGAGCTGACAGGTGGAATTCTGGAATTTGTCGTGCTCATTCTGCCGTAAGAAATTTGTTAGGGTCATATTTTCTGATGCTACGTGATTGTGTGTTCTGCAAACTTTTCTTCATTGGTGGAAATTGATTGACAGACTAATTTTTTGTTTTAATAACTTGAAAGGAACGAATTGTGTTTGCACATTCTATAGATATCGATGACCCAAGTGTTTGTATATAGTGTGTGGTCCCAAGACTGCCTTTTGTTTCAAGAAGGAAATTCTGCTTCATTATACCACAATCTAAACTGTCACGAAACTTTGATCAAGATGTGTTCTTGATATGGTAATTTCAATTTGTTGGATGATACAAAAGAAGATGATAGCAGTATAGGCAAATAGTCATAGATGGTCTTATTTTGATCCTTTTTGTAGAAAAATCCTTTTAGTACATTTTAGGATATGTCTGCTTTTCCTTTTTTCTACTTAAAAGGAAAGAAAGAAATGCAGTTGTTGTCCTTGTAGCACTATTACAATGTAATAAATTTATAGAAATTCATAAAATTGATGGAATGGAGTGGAGGTGAATGCTATTAACTAACAGTAGGTGCAAAGTTGGATTATTTGGTGCTATTGGGGATTAGTTACATTACCTTCTTCACAGTTTCTTACCTGAAATGTATTATTTCTAGAGAGACCTTTTATATATGTTTAGGTTCTCTTTCCTTTTGTTTGTGGCGACATTAATTCTCCAATAGCTATTTGTTTCAAACCTTTATAAAATTGTGGTTGCAGAATTGTAGCACAAGTTGTACTGGAGAAGATATATAGCTCTGTGTTTTGTGCTGCATTTTGGTATGGAGGAGGATTCTGGTAGATCCACCACAACAATTGGTTTTCTTAGAAGAGGTTCTGGCATCTCCTTGAGAAATCAAAGCAATGAGGAGAGGCCAAACCAGTACAGCAATAAGCCGGGAAACACCACAAAGCTCAACCCTATGAAAGCCAGATGGGCTGGCAATAAGGAGAAGCCAAGATATTTACGTGACCCATTCCATTCATCAGTCTCTAAGGCTGCATCTGCAAGCTCTTCAAAAGCTCCTGTCAGAAGATATTATGAGGAAAAGCAAAGGCGGCCCTTTTTGGCAGAGGCAGACAATGCTGAAAGCAGTAACAGAAGAGCTGAGGCCAACCGTCTGCAGAGTAGCAAGAAAGCTGTTGTTGAGGAGGATGGGAATCCGTATGCTCAGCAGACTGAGTCAGAAGATTCATTCTCCACATCAACTACTGGAGGAGATCAGCCAGCAGAACTTGATCCTGAAGTTTTAGATTCGTCTGTTTCTTCAGGGATTTCTCCACATGCAGTTGATTCCATGGTCAGAAATTCTGCATTGAGAACTAAACCATGTAGGCAGAAGGATAAGGAAGAATTGAGCATGGGTAGACCTCAAACTGCATCTACTTTTGTTCATTGGCCTACTGTACCTCGAAATTCTACCATTGGCGTGAAATCATCAAATGGTGCTGGTACTGGAGTACAGAGACATGGTCTAAAAAATCTTGGTTGCACATCAATATCTGATGTTTTGCCATCTGGCTGCTCTTCATCTAATTCTGTTCATAATAAGAGAGTCGAGGTTATGAGAAAGAGGACTTCTGACGGAGAGAGTTCTTCAAGATCAAGGGGCTTAAGTGGACAGTATAGTTTTGGCCATTCACCTTCCATGTATCCTGGGCCTACTGGCATTACTGGTCATAGATTCAGAGCTTCTGAACAATTAGCTTCTCAACAAACAATAAGGACTAGCAACAGAAATATCCAGGATTCTGCAGATTCAGTAAGGACTAGACGACCTGCTAATCAGCATGCTAGGGTGAGAATGCCAGATGAAAGAGAGGATGGCGTGTTTGCTCTGCATGAAACTGTCAGAAGGGTTCGCCAACCAGATTGGGCTCGTTTTTCCTTGGATGAAGTTCCCCCACAGAGAATAACAAGGCCTTTTTCTGTGGAATTGCCTCATGCAATATACTCATCTAGTCATCAAGGCTCAAGTAATCGGACAGCAAGGAGCAGATCAAGTTTTCGCCCTGAGGAAAGCTCTCCACAATTGTTTCATGGTATGCTGGGGGAGAGAGATGGCTACAGGCGCATAAATATGGAAGGAATTGCAGAGGTTGTTTGCCAAATACTTGTCTGATTTTGTTGTGATTTTGTGCTTAGGTTTCGTTTGGGGTGAAATTGATCAAATTATCATAGATTTACAATATACTGTCTTTGATTAGCTGCTATGATGTCTTGATATGTGAAAGAAATACCAGTTGATATATGGCATATTTACTTGGTGCAGGTGTTGCTAGCGTTGGACAGGATTGAACAAGATGATGAATTGACTTATGAGGTCAGTCCTTTACCTTGTGTTACATTTTTCTCTTGTTGCCAGCCTGGCACTGAAATGTATTCTGGACGAAAATATTGGCAGCAATTGCTGGTGCTGGAAACTAATCTGTTCCTTAGTGGCCTTGGCTTGCACGATCAGCATAGAGATATGAGAATGGATATTGACAACATGTCTTATGAGGTATTACTTTCATCATGTTGATTCTACCGGAAGAGTGTGCTTGTCTAAATTTTAAATTGAGTCATCTGCTCATCTGGCTCAGACTAAAGAAACTGCTGTGTTTTGTCTTGCTTTTGTTTTCCTCAGGAACTATTAGCATTAGAGGAGCGAATTGGCTCTGTGAGCACAGCCCTTTCCGAAGAGCAATTTGTGAAGTGTCTCAACCAAAGTGTGTATAAACCAACAAATTCAGAGCTAACAGTGAACAGAGTAGATGATGTCAAATGCAGCATATGTCAGGTATTTCTATTACTCAAGGATGCTAGCATTTCTGTGCACATTTGTCAAAAATGTTTGCTACTGTTCTAATGATGAAGTAGATAATATTGTTTGATGTTATGCCACAACTGTTGGTGTGTTCATCCCTTCCTTTTTCTATTAATGTAAGACTCCCCTGGTTGCAAGGCATAGGCCAATTGGGGGGGGGGGGGGACATAAGTTAATATAAAGCATAGTTACATTGAGTGCACAATGGTAAGTAAAGAAATGATCATTTTTGCTGTGGAAGATTGTATCTAGGATTCAAGTTTTACCTTCCCTACAATCTCTCAGTGGTTTCATTTTGATTTGTCCCATTCATTTAAACATTACTATTTTTATAATGAACAATTATTTCTTTGGATGCTGGATGGTTATTATTTGTGCTGCTTGCGTTACAGGAGGAATACATTGAGGGTGAAGAAGTTGGTATGATACAGTGTGAGCATCGGTACCATGTGTCCTGCATTCATGAATGGCTTAGACAGAAGAACTGGTGTCCAATATGCAAAGCTTCAGCAATACCTTCGGAGACGGACAAGGGGGACACATGAATCTAGGTTGTTCAAACTCGTAAATAGTATGAATTTATCATGAAACAGTGTTAGACATTGTAGACGCTGACTCAATTCACTCCAACTTGTGAATTTGATAAATTGTTTCTCCCTCGGAAAGCCCTGCAATTTTTTGTTACGACATGTGTTTCTACGACATGTGTTTCTCTTCATATAGCACACGTCACTCGCCATCTGATAAAGAGACCCAAGGATCATACTTGTGAAATATGAATTCTGCTTGATTGGACTATTCACAATAATCAAAATTCTGCTTGATTGGGATTTTAATCAAAATCCATCCACTTTTGCTGCTTCCTTATGCTTGATTTGGCGATAAAAGTATTGCTGATTAGTGAAAGTGGAAAAACGTTTGTCATGAATTGTACAAGTCCCGAATAAATGTCGTTTCTTTATGTGGCTGGCTGCACATGATAAATGCTAGACTGCGGATCGTCTGGCACGCTGAGGTTTGCAACACCCCCCTGCCTGCTTTGTGACCAAGAGGAGGAAACCATTAATTACCTCTTGATCTCATGTGTGTTTGCCTGACAGTTTTAGTTTGAATTGCTTCAAAAGGTCAGACTACAAAACCTTTCCTCTCAGCTGGATGAGCTCTCCTTTGAAGATTGGTGGTCCAGATCACACAACGCAGTTCATGACCAGGTCCGGCAAGGCCTTAACTCCATCATCATTTTGGGGCTTGGTCTCTTTGGAATCTTCGCAATCGCTGCATCTTTGATGGGGTTGTGCCGGACGTCAGGACCCTCTTGTCTTTTGTCAATGAGATGAAAATTTGGAGTCTGACCGGAGCTAAGGGTATCTCATACCTATCTGCCCCGCTGCAGGTCTTGGTTTAGACCCCCTCTGGTCGAAGTCGATCTTGTTTCTGTACCATAGGCTAGTTTCCTAGACCTCTTTGTGGTGTGTGTTTTTGGGTGCGTTTTTTGTTTGTTGGGTCTGTGAGGTTTCTGCTGTATACTCTTTCCTTTCTTAATACAAAGATACGCAGCTCTCCTGCGTGTTCGAGAAAAAATGAATTGTACAAGTGGCAAGTGTGATGGGTGTAAACTTGTGGTGACTAGAAGAATGGGAAAGGAGCACATTATCATCTTAGTCCTCTCAAATATAATATGTGAATTATTTCTTATGTGTTTTTTCTCTTGACATCACTGAAGGCCCGAGAAATTTTTATTAAATAATATTTTAAAAATATTTTATTAATAACACATTGCCAACTTTATTTCCAATCTGCCACTTCACCACCAGTGGTGTGGTAAGAAATGCCATCTAGCTAGACTTATCTTGTGACATGGCAGTGTTATTTTGCCACATCACGGGTGGTGTGGTAGCTAAAAGAGTCAGATTTGAAAATAAAGTTGGTGAGGGGCTAGTAATAAAAATAAATTGAAAAATGGTTTAAATGATAAAAATTGCTCAAGAACTGTGAGGAAATATAATAGGGCACTAGGGCTATGATCAACTTCAGTCCTAGTTGATGTCTAATGTCCATTTCAGCATGTGCAAAGCTTCCGATCTATCAATAAAGACAATAATCATTACCAAATGGCAGGGCATGGCATGGCATACTGGAATCATAGAACTTGATGGTTGAATTTATTTATTATACTCTGGTTACCAAAATGATCTGTTATTCACCTGTAGATAGTTGTTGGTTCTTCAGTTCCAATCTTGCTTGCTCGTTGCTTTGCTTGTACTAAACTGTTCGCTAACTAGTAGCTTCCTGTAGTTTAGCTAATGATGCAATTCCTTTCTGTTTGTTTGATCTTGATATGTACCTCGGATCTCTGATGATCAACTGCACTGTTGCTATCTTACTGAATACTGATAATACTCCTGTACAAAAAGTGATTTGGTTCTTGCTTTTTGTCCCTTTCCCCTGCTCTCATAACTCGTGCTGTACTACTGTCATAACTCCAATTCCTCAGTGCGGCTGTAAAAAGAAAACATGATCAGGAATTCTGGGAAACAGTGGAAGCTAGGCGATATTTTTTTTAGGGGAAGCTACGAGCTTTCATTAAAAGGAAGAGTCCTGGATACAATCAGTCCTTAGGCTGTGAACTAGAAAGCTTGGTGATGTTGATGGGGTGAAATTGAATTGCAAGGAACCAAGGAGAAACTTAGCTGATGTTGATGGGGTGAAATTGAGTTGCAAGGAGCCAAGGACAATGAGGACTGCGTGCTGCTACGATTTCATGGAGAGAATTCCGTAGTGTACTAGTGTAGCCTTTTGCAGTTCAATCATTCAGGTTCTTCCCAACCTCTGAAACTTCCAGCTTTTCTTGATACTCTGAGACTGCAGCCCCCCAAAAATTCTGAAGTAGCCTTTCTGTAAGTTGGTTGTCGTTAGGCTGATTCATTGTTGGCATGTTGCAACATATTTAGGCTTCCTAATTCTAAGGCCCAAGAGTGCTTTGTATACATTTCTAACTGCAGGCCTGCTGCCCAATATCGATCACTCTCGTTTGTCTTAGTTGAAGCATGAATGGCATTGCTTTGGTTAAGGCTGGCTGGAGTTGGGACGATTTGTAGGACTCTAAAACTTGAGATCTATACATGTGAATTCGATTGGAGATTGCTCAATGGTGAGTCAACATGGTTGCTGTGAAATAAAAAGGTAAATAGGATGGTGCAACCAAAGTTTGTTTTTTGGTTTGCAATTTTTGAGCTAGTTTAACAAGCCTAAAACTCGCAGTTATCAATTACACAAAAGTTGTAAACATGCATTTGGGGCTTACTAAACATGGTAGAAATTCCCTCACTTTTCTCTTCATCGGTGTCAACACTACATTCTATCTATCGTTAGCCTCCGGTTTGCAACGCTGCAGCTTACTAGATAAGCATTCCTTTGCAGAAAGAGTGACACATGATCAGATTAATTGGCCGTGCATGACACCTTTTGCAGCAGCATCGTTTTGGTTGGTTCTGCCAGATTCTTTAGGGGTCCATAAGGTACAAATGGACACGGGAAGCCACTTTGTTTGTTGCATCAAATCATATTAGCATTAGGTGATGGACAGGATATGCACAAGATAAGTGGCTTTCAGATGAATTTGTCATTGCAAGGTGAAGGAAAGGGATAAGGGGATATCAAAAGGAATAGGGACACCAATGTGAGTATGGAAATAGGGGGTTGGTAGCACGAGCTTTTGAGAGCTTTGGTACATGTTGTTGGCACCGGTTCTTTGATAAGTTTCCCATAGGTAAAAATTTTGTTATCGTATAGTAATTTTCGGTGCTTCTGAATGGTTGGAAACAGTCACCATAGGTACATCACAGAAGTGTGAACAGTCATCTGATTTACAAGGTGGCAACAAGGGAAATAAGAGGAAAAGCGTCACAAAGGCAAACAAAAAGCTGGAGGAAAACGCAGCGCTTTGGACTGGAGGGTGCCCCTACGCAGTGAAGCTGCCCAGAAAAGAAGCTAAGAGGTCAATCTCCGAAGAATCGGAAGCGACTCCACGCCAACATGACAGTTCGTTGAGGAGCTTGGCCCGGACGGCGTCCATGTCCAACTCTGCATTCGTGAAGACTCGGGTGTTTCGTTCCCGTCAAATGGTCTGGAAGAAAAGGATTACCAATGAATCAAAACCTTTTCTTTGATCCTAGGGTAAGCATTTCTGCCAGGAAGACCACCAGTCAATTAACTGGTCTTGCGAAGCAGGCACTGCCTAGTATGAGCCGAAGAGACTCAGGAATTTCACCCAAGCTTGCTTTACCCATGGGTAATGGACAAGAAGATGGTCGATGGTTTCCTGATGTTGATCACAGAAGGTGCATGATGGATTCACAAGCAATCCTCGACGCGCAAGAAGCTGATTTTCCTTAGGAAAGCGACTGCGCATTTGCGCCATACCAAGGCATGAAATGCAATCCAAAGGGATGCCAATGACTTGAATAATGTAGACCTAGGAAAGCAGTGGTGTGTGGCAGGCACGATGTATTGTATTCTAGAGTCATATATCTGTCACCATTACTTTTCTTGTGTGCTTGTGGTCTTATGGGCTTGTTGTTTCATATTTTCATTCTTTTAGCTAGCCAGGGGACCAAACTTAGATCATTTTGTCAATATACAATTAACCTCCATACAGTTTGAATTTTGCGAACAAAACATAGTGCGGTTTCAGACAAGCGAGCTGCTTAGGTTGCACATGATGATTAACAATTTAATATGATGTGCAAGTTGAGAGTTGAAGGCTATCAAAATTTCTCGCAGGATGCTTAGAAATTCTCGCCCACAAGCTTCCATTGCTATTAAACAGAAATAGTATTGGATACTACTAGCCATGCCGATCATATTGGTGACAAGGATCCTATTGGATACTACTGGCCATGCCGATCATATTGGTGACAAGGATCCTTGAATAGTGTTAGGAAACTTGGACTCTATCCAAGAGTCCTGATCTAATTGGGCACCCCACCGTAGACTATAAATAGAGAGCCATACCCCCCTCATTATGTACGCATGAAAGAAAAGCAATAAAGAAAGATCGGAGTTCTCTCTACCTCTCGTGTTCAATCTATTCTCTCGTGATTGATTCGTTCTTGTTCTAAGCGGAGGAATCGTTGGATGGTCGCCAATGACGGTTTCTCAACACGTTATCGACGACTTCGCTCCGTGAACGAGGTAATCATCGAAGCACGATTGAATTTTCTAGATCGCTTTTGAATCGTATTTTCTTTTAGCGTTCTAGATTGAAATTCTACGGTGCAAATCCGCCTAATCTACCGCGAGCAGACTTGAAGTCGCCGCACAATGCCGATCGGTAGATTGTGAAACGCGGGTAGATGTTGATTGCATCAGAGAACGATGCAAATCCGCCCCTAATCTACGCGAGCGATCTGAAATCGCGGCACAATGTCGATCGGTAGATTACGAAGCGGGTAGATGATGATTGCATCGTAAATTAGAATCAAAATTTTGCGTTAATTGGTTTGATCTGTATGATCATTGTATCGAAATATACATCATTACTGTTCATGCAAAGCATCATACAAAAAGAAAAGAAAAAATCACCACTACATGTGGCCGCGCGGCCGGCCGTGGGGCATGGGAATCATCGGCCGGCCAGACAGCGCCGCATACCGAGACGCCGAACGGCGCCACCATCGCCGGCCGCACGACGCCTCGCATGGAGCACCGGTCGGCTACCCGCGCCGCCGCGCGGATCGCCCGCGCACGCGACACCGGCCACCACTAGAGCCGCGCCGCCGCCGCCGCTTCGAAGCCAGCGCCGAGCCCGCTGGTGTTGCTTCTGCCGACGGCACCAAAGACCGCTCGCCGCGCGCGCCCCACCGCAAACGCGCGCCGCCGCCGCTCGCCGACCTCCACCGCGGCTGCAGCGCCGCGCTACTACCCTTCCGCGGGCCTCCGATCGACGCCGCCGCCACGATGTCCGCTGGTGCCGCCGGATCGGCCGATCGCGCCGGCACCACCGCCTCTGCGCCGACGCCCGCCAGCGCTTTTCGCCCGTCGCCGCGTCCCATGCCGACGGCCTAAAGCGCCTCACCGCGCGACCACGGACGATCCCCGCCCGCCTCGCATGGAGAACCACGCCTGCGCGTCGTCCGTCCGCCGCGTCGCCTGGTCGCTGGCACGCCGCTTTACGCCGGCCACCGCCGATCTCTCCCACGCGCGCGCCGCAGACGGCACCCTCCCGTAGCGCGGCCCGCACGCGCGCCGCCCACCGCCTCGCGTGGCCCCGCACTCATCAAGGCCGACCCCGCCGCCAGCGCCAGCGCCGCGCCTCATAAGCCGCCACCACCTTGGAAAAACCGGGTTAGGGGAACCCTAGCCCCGGTTCTGTGTTTGTGCGGGCAGGCCGCATGGGCCCAAGTAACATGGGCCGCTGGGGGAAGGGAGATGGGCCGCGGGTAGAAAAAAAAAGAAGGGGGGCCGGGAGTCATGACGAAATTGCAGAGAAAAAAAAAGGGGCCCCAAATTCTTGTATATTACCGAAAAGCTCTTAAAATCTACATTCAAGTCCAGATTTTGCATAGAGGCTTCAGCAATTCTGAAAATTGCAAATAAGCCCTCAAATTTACGAGCGGATCCAGAATTTTGCAGAAAATCCCTCTGTAAATCAGAAAATTGCGCGAATTTTTCTCTGAACTGAAATTTTGCGCATAAACCCGTGAAGTGCAAAATTTGCTGAAATTTCATATTTTAGCATAAAGCGCTCGAATCTGAATTTTGCATTATTTTTAGCATTTGAAGCTTATTTATTTATGCCATTACTGTTTTATGTATTTTCTGTATTTATTTATGTTTTGGTTAATTGTAATTGTTTAAATTGCTTTTAATCACCAAATCGTGATAAAATTATAGAAAATGCATAGAAAATTATGAAACATTACGAGAACCTTTTGTACCATTTATTTACCCGATGAATTATTCCGCATGTCTACCACAGATGACTTACACACATTTAGATGACTAGCATCACGAACTAGAAGTTCGAGGAGCCGCCCAAAGATGGCCAAAACTATCGCGTAGGCATCCGATGTCAAGATTGTGCTTGGAGTCAGGAAGCTCCGCGCGACTATTGGGATTGGTGGACTGAATGACGCCCAACCCATGCCTAAAGAGAATGATCAGGCACTTCATTTTCTCAGGCACCACCTCTGCCTAACTCTCAAGAATGAGTATATGGTGGAGAAAAGCGCGCTAGCACTCTGGATCGCACTCAAGAAGCGGTTTAAGAGGCTAAAGTACATCATTCTTCCTCAAGCAGAGTATGAGTGGATCAGACTGAGGTTTGCCGACTTTAAGACGGTCGGGAAAACAATTACGCCTTGCACAGATTTGTACCAGCGAAAAATTGAGAAAATCCTTCCACCCCAATGCAGTACAATCCGCACGCAACTATCGTCAAGATGGCTATGAGGAATACGCCGAATTGATTGATATGATGCAGTTGCGGAGGCTCAGGATGAAGTTCTCCGCAAGAACTAAGTCACTCAGCCATATGGGAGCTCCACTGGCCATGAAGCCAACGCTGGGAGCTACAAGGTGCGAAAGCCCTTTATGAAGAAAACGGGAAGGAAGGGTATGGCCGTAGCCCAGAAAGGCAAAATTAGATGCTCCACGTGAGAATAAGGCTAGCAAGCCAAAACGGGATGGTAAAGGGCACATGAAGTCCACTCTGCATCGGTTGAGGGGGAGCATTCTGAGCAGCTGCCTGCGTTGATGGTGTTTGAGACCATTACGACAGCAGCACCCCTCTCGACCTAGAAGCAGCCAATGCCATGATTTCTCTTGAAGAGAATGTCAACCCGAAAAAAAAATAGCAGAAGAAGTCTAGTGCACTGAATGCATTTCGACTTTAGTTGTCATTTATTTTGTGTGGAAGAATATGTTAGAATTTGCATGGATGGTACTTAAAAATTGTTATCTTCTCGTGATGGTTGGATGATATTTGAAGAATTCATTCATTTATTCAGTTTATGATGGCATGATATGTTCTGATATTGGAGTATTTTATTTATGTGTTGATTGCCTTCTCATACATGTTAATAAATACCCTATATTAGAACACGTGTAGCGCCCTATGAAGGAAGTGTGCTTAGCTAGCAGCGGCACAAGGAATATCATCTTAAGAGAGATTAAGATTTTTCAGTCGATTCGTAAGAGCACTGGCAGCCTTACGACAATCGCTGGAAGCGATGCATGTATGATCGGTTCCAGAAGAGCCACAATGGGCACAACTTTGGTCATTGAAGAAGCCTTATTGTACCCAGAATCGACTTGAACTCTCCTAAGTTTTAAGAATATCCGCGCAAATGGTTTCCACGTTGAGACTAAAGAAGAGTACGGTACGGAATACCTGCTCATTACGAAGCGCGACGAGAATGGAATCAGAAAAACTCCCTTCACTAGAAATTGGGCTATATTATACCAACATTAAGGCGCCTGCAGCGTACATTGTCCTGAAGACAGTACTTAGAAGCTCTGAACTCTTCTGTCTCTGGCATGACAGATTAGGCCACCCAAGTCTTAGGATGATGAGAAACATAATAACTCGCATGGGCATAATATTAATGAAGAATTTCCCAATCATGAAGATTTTGTGTGCCCTGCATGTGCACCGGGAAAATAATAACTAGTCCCTCCACTCAAAGTGAAGGATGAAGTCCCTGCATTCCTGGAACGCATCCAGGGAGACATTTGCGGTCCCATTCAGCCCATCTCAGGGCCATTCAAGTATTTCATGGTGCTCATTGACGCTTCTTCGAAGTGGTCATATGTGGGTTTGTTGTCCACGGAAAACCACGCCTTTGCAAAATTGATCTCGCGGATCATTCGCATCCGAAATGTGTTTCTTGATCATCACATCAAGTCCATCGAATGGACAACGCCGCGAATTTACTTCAAAGGCATTTGATGATTATTGCATGGCGATGGAAATTGCGGTTGAGCACTCGCATCGCATGTCCATACCGAATGGTTTGGCAGAGGTTTTAATTAAGAAAATTAAATTTATTGCCCAACCCTCTTGCATAATTGTAATTTGCTAGCTACATGTAGGGACTGCAATCCTACATGCAACAAATCTCATCAATCTTAGACCTTCGCCTAAAAACATCCATTCACCTATGCAACTAGCGCAAGGGTCACTACTGAAAATTTCCCAACATTAGGGGAGGAAATCAACCCTTGATGAAGAATGTCGGAAATTACGTGGCAAGCTTTGGGAATCCATGCAGATGACCAGCACTAGAGAAGTCCGAGAAGACATTAGTAAAGCAAATAGAGAAGTCTAAAAGACAATAGAAGTCCGAAGACAATAGATTTGCAAGCATTAGCAAATCAACCGCTCGATCACTTTAGTGATTTGAAGAGCGTGACTAAGTCGCATGTGCTCGAACGCATCGCACCGGAGAGGTTGAAATACCAAAGAAAATTGAAGGTATCCTAATCTCGTCCGCAGGCCTCGGAAAAATAAAAAGAGGATGAGAACTCCGGTTCCTCGAATCCTTAGTAACCGGGCCGCTGGTGAAGAAGGATAAGAGAGATTTATCACACCGATCATTGAAGTCCCCGAAATGAGAAGGGAGTCGGTTGAGACTGCACGAGTATGACACCTTCGAAAAGGGCATACCGGATCTGAATATCCCCATCGGCATGGATGTGTGCGCACACATCGGAGCGAAAAACTAAAGGACTTGCCACCGCAATTGAAAGAAGCAATGCGCAGGTGAAGCTTGAAAGAAGCAACTCATGAAGAAATAGCTATAAATTATGTGCACACGGGAGAGTCCTGAATAGGACAACGGCTAATATCGATATCTACTTCAAAAGAAAATTGCCACCATCATCAATCTTGATCCCGAGCCCGCATCGCTCATGAATGTAAGAAAAGATCAGATTGGGAAGATTGGAAGAAGGCAATAGCAACTGAATTGCTATATCTGAACAAAAGAGATGTGTTTGGGCCCGTATGCCGCACACCTCCCCACATACACCCCGTTGGGCACAAGTGGGTATTTGTTCGAAAGAGAAATGAAAGAAATGAAGTAGTAAGATACAAAGCAAGGCTGGTAGCCCAAGGTTTCACTCAACGTCCTGGAGTTGATTATGAAGAAACCTACTCCCTAGTCATGAGTGGAATTACCTTTAGATACTTGATCTCAATGGCAGTGAACTTGAATTTGGAAATGAAATTGATGGATGTTGTGACTACATACCTTTACGGTAACTTGGATTCGGAGATTTACATGAGAGTCCCTGAAGGAATCCCTCTCCCGAACCAAGACAGAGCAAATAGAAATCTGTACAGTGTGAAACTCAGAAAGTCACTGTATGGACTGAAACAATCTGGAAGAATGTGGTATAATCGCTTGAGCGACTTTCTCTGCAAGAAAGGCTACACGAATAATGAAGACTGTCTTTATGTATTTATACGGCGATCCCAGAATGGATTCTGTATAATCTCTGTGTATGTAGATGATCTGAATATCATCGGGACAGCCGAAGACATAAAAGAAACAAGCTCCTACTTGGAGTCAGAATTTGAAATGAAACATTTGGGCAAAACCAAATTTTGCTTAAGCCTGCAGCTTGAGCATGTCCCTGAAGGAATCTTGGTACATCAGTTAACCTACACCCAGAAGGTGCTTGAAAGGTTTGACTTTGAGAAGGTATTCCCATCGAAAGTACCGATGATCGGTAGGTCTTTACAGCAAGAAAAAGATCCTTTCCGACCTAGGGAAGAGGGGGAGGAAGTCCTGGGACCGGAATTCCCATACTTGAGTGCAGTGGGAGCACTCATGTACTTAGCAAACTGCACTAGACCGGACATTGCATTTGCCGTGAACCTCTTAGCAAGGTACAGTGCAGAGCCCACCAAAAGGCATTGGCAGGGCATAAAGGACATTTTCCGATACCTCCGAGGCAGCAAGGACCTCGGATTATTTTACAGAAAGAATCAAGATCTGAACTTGATTGGCTATGCGAATCTTGGGTATCTGTCGACCAGATACCGCTAAGTCACAAACAGGCTATGTATTCTGTGTGGTGGAACGCAATTTCATGAAAATCGTCTAAGCAAAGCTCGTAGCTACTTCGACGAACCACTCGAAATTATAGCATCAGATGAAGCCGCACGAGTGCGCTAGCTCCGCCGAATGGTTCACCACATCCAGCAGTCATGTGGGATGAACATTGTGCAAACCCCCACAATTATCCATGAAGATAATGCAGCTTGCGTTGCACAAGTGCAGACGGGCTATGTAAGCATTTCAACCCCAAGTTCTTCTATGCTCATGAATTGCAAAGATGGACAAGATTAGAGTACTGCACACTAAGACTTGTTCACTAAGTCACTCCTCGCATCTAGCTTTGAAAGGTGCGTGTGAGGGATTGAAATGATGAGACTTAGAAAAATGCAGAATTCAGGGGGAGAATTCTCTCAAGCCCGTTATTAAATCTTGATCATGAAGATTAAGTACCCAAAAATAAAGTCTTGCTGACCAAATGAATTTGGGTGAATTGTACTCTTTTTCCCTTGACGAGTTTTCCATGAAGTTTCTCGACCAAGGTTTTTAATGAGGCAATTCGTGCATCGCAAAGATCACATGTATCATGTACTCTTTCTCCAAATTTTTCCCACTGGGTTTTTATGGAGTTTTGACGAGGCATGAGCATGTTGGGTGAGTGCCCAAGGGGGAGTGTTAGGAAACTTGGACTCTATCCAAGAGTCCTGATCTAATTGGGCACCCCACCGTAGACTATAAATAGAGAGCCATACCCCCCTCATTATGTACGCATGAAAGAAAAGCAATAAAGAAAGATCAGGAGTTCTCTCTACCTCTCTGTGTTCAATCTATTCTCTCTGTGATTGATTCGTTCTTGTTCTAAGCAGAGGAATCGTTCGGACTGGTCGCCAGCGACGGTTTCTCAACAAATAGATCAATATTTTTAGTCAAGAAGTCAAAATAGAATTTCATTTAGTCCTATTCAGTCAAGGCTCACCTAGTACCTTAATAGGACTCATTAAACATGGTTACGCTTCTAACCACATAGATGTATGCTTTATTTAATATAACTGATCGTCAATTAGTTACGCCCATTAACAACCAGTAAGGGTAATAATCAATTTTCCGATAAGTGACTATATGTATAACTGGTCGAAGTCACAAAGGTTTACCACGTGAAAGTTTAATTGAATGCGTGAGAGCAGTTAACGGCTGTTACAATGAAGTGCGGCGGTTGATAAAGGACGCGACATCCAAGACACAAGGAAGACACATGCGTGAAGCCAGGAGACAACTATTATATCATTAACTGCCACCTCTTAAATATATATAAATTAGGGGGTCTGTGTACCTCCAGTTACAATAACATTCTGACGACAATCAAATCATCGATCTAACGAATTGTAAAGAAAAACTAAGCCTCACGGAAGGATTCAAAAGGAGAAATAGGACTATCTTTATTGTTATATCAGGATTACAACATGCCCTCGTAAAATAATTATAAAGGGGATGTTGCTAGCCCTAACTTTGCTATTTCTTGCCTCCGTCATCTAGTACTTGATATTGTGTGTCTTCTTCTTCTTTTTCACCTTCTTCCGTAATGCTTAAATAGCGTCGAAGAGGTGTCGGTTGTCCTACTGGAATAGGCGTCTTGTCGATTCCTCATGCCTGGCTGAGCAGGCGATTGCTGTCTGCAAGAAAGACCTAACAAATAACTGACAATTGGTTATTTGTTAGTTGGAGAAGATTGTAGCAACAACCGTGAGACGGTTGTTGTCGGAGGCATAGGGCCAAATCGTCGTGCGGTTATTAGGGTTAGGGGCGCATGTGCCTTATTTCACCACATGGGAGACTGTTCGAAGTTAAGTCTAGTTATCGGATCATAGGATCTTCGAGTAATAGCTGATCGGGTAGTAATACTCCGACTAGGGGGTACTCGGGTAGTATTGCTTCAAGTGATCTACGATCATAATAGCGTAGAGCCTTAATTACATATTAAACCGTATTTAATGGATTATTCAACCCTTGTCGCATTCCGCTCTACATTTCTTGTAAATGTGTTGTCTATGGCAATAAAGTCTCTAAGTGTGTTATTGTCCTCTTTATTATTTTTATAAGTTCGATTGAGGGTCTTAAGTCCTGTGCATCGACGATTAGTGTACTTGAAAAAAAAAGGTCTGGACCAAGTTGAATCTCTGTTCTAGGAAAGATATGTTAATGCAGAAAATCAATATGTTTTTTCTCTTGACCAAGAGTTTTTCAAATATAACTGCAATAAATTGTGTTTACATCAATGTAAACGTACCTCTATCAATGGAAAAAGTCGTGAAAAGGGTCGGTCAATTTGATAAGATGCATTCCATTACACGGTCATGAAAAGAACTGGGCAAGAAATACAATGTGGATATGAACAAGAAGGTGATGTATTGATTAGCAGTGAGCTTGTGCGACTGCCATGTGATTGATGCACATATTTAGGCGTGAATTTCCGCGTTTAATGCATGCCAAACTTAAGGTCCATATTACCCAAGTTCAGTTAATCAGCTGCGTAAAACAAGTTCCAAATTCAGAGCATTTGAATCTTTTTTTTCTTAAAGGAATCACTTCAGTTGGTTGGAAAAAACTGCAAGGTCGGTTCCTTCTGATAAAAGAAAAGGACCTGGCCATTGTGCCAAACCAACGCATGAAGTCATGCGAACCAAATTTGTGCCAATGGCTTGAAACTCGAGTACTTGACCTAGAAAAGCAGTGGTTTATGGCTGGCATGCTCTATGGTGTTATAGAACCACATTTCAGTCACCTTTTTTCTTGTGTATGAGCTTGTGCGCTCTTTTCCATTGTCTTACTAATTTTCATTTCTTATCAAGGGGGCCAAACTTTAAAAAAAAAACTTTTCCTCTCTGTAATTGGAGTAGGCGTGAACATTATATTGTTGTTCCTTCTTTGTTGAAGGTTTCAGGTTCGCTTGGTTGATTGACTGAAAATATCACACACGGTTTCTGGAGGGCATTCACAGACAGCTCATGTTGGATGTATTTATGAGGACTTGGACCATGCATGCTGAATCCTCTGTCATCAATCTGGAGCCACAAGGTGAGAGTTCAATGTACAAAATCATCTTTATATACATCTTCTTTGTGAAACATGCAAAATTTTCAAAAACAACGGCATATGGGATATACTTGATTAACTGGACCAACTGTAACATTTACATAAATGTAGGTGTACCTTCTATCACATGGTAGGCCCTGAAAATGTCCTAAGGTATATCGCACTTAATTATATGATTACACAATCAAGAAAAGAATTGGGCGGGAACAAATACACTGTGATGGACTGTGAACATGCATGGACAGGAAGAAGGGAAGAGACGCAGAGTTTTAACCCCCTCTACTACTCAATGTACGTACAGTGCAATGTAACTAGCATTAGTTGACCTTGGTGCACACTCGCCGGATCTCGCCGTCGGAGCCGGTCTTGACCCCGACGCGGCCGAGCTTGGTCATGGCTGCGACGAAAGCGTCGAAGAAGGCCGTCTGGTTGGCGGCGAAGTAGTTGACTGTGCTCCGCGACCGGAGGTCGGCGAAGAGGGCCTGGTCGGAGGCCAGCAGGCCCTTCATCTGCTGCAGCGTCTGGTAGTAGCCGTTGTCGAACTTGGTGGGCGTGACGGCGTCGAGCATCGCCACCGTGGACGGGCTGTAGTTGAGCGGGCACGTCCGCCGCATCTGCCGCAGGAAGAAGAGGTTCATCGGCGGGCTGTACTGCGGCGCCGCGCCCTTGAACTGGTACAGCCGCCGCACGAACTTGTCGCAGTGCGTTACACCGATCGTGTGACCCCCTGCAGCACCGCAATTCGCAAGTACGTCAATAATAGCACGAGCATCTTCAGTCAACGATCACTACTACTGTACTACAGCTAAGCAGTCTCGTAGAGATTAACGTGTGATGTCTAGTCGTCGCTAGTGACAGCCAGAACGAACGTGCGTGCAGCACTACAGCACAGTGACGATGGATTCATGGGGCCTAACAGAGAGGTCTCTGCACTGCAAGCTGCAGCGAAAAGCTACCCATACGTATCCAACGCCAGTCTGGAAAGGGCATGGGTTTTTACGAGCAAAAATTTAGCAGATGTGTTGACAGTGGTATCTTCTTTTGTCAGTGCGATGGGTTGGTAGTAGTACTACGATACACGGGATGGATTGATGGGGATTGGAGAGGCACAGACGAGACGAACTGACGAAGTGATGAGCCCTCCCGGCGCCGCTCCCAACCATTTTGCCACTTTTGTGACATGGGACTCGCTAACCACCGCTCCAATCATCATCTACTACCGCGCTCATCAGACGGCATGTTTTGATGTGAAATTGCCGAGGAAGTTCGTCCTACGTACGTACCTGACAGAGCGATCATGTCGGTCTGCGTGAGGCCGTTGATGGCGAAGAGATCGTTGAGCTGGTCCAGGTTGAAGCCAGCGCCGGGGAGGCTGTGCTTCACGACGGCGCGCGTCCCAACCTTGCCGTCCAGCCGCCCGAGCTCCACCCGGTAGTGCGGCCCTCCGGTCTGCATCAAGCAACGTTAACAGCTTTCACCGTGAGCACGAAGCAAGCCTTGCAGTGAAATCCCAGTAATGTACGGCACAGTTTGCAATCAAGTGCAGTAGCGTGAGTATACGAGCAGCAGAATTTTCGGCACGGCCAACTTGCGTGGCTCATCAATAATTGATTCAGTAGCTCCACGAATACCACCCCTGTTTGTCTGTCCAGAGGGGCTGCACAGCGCATCTCGCTCGCTCAATCGGCTCGTACGAGGGTATATTCATATGTGGACTTTTACGGATAGGTTTTAACTATGATTGATAAATAGTAGTGATTGATAAAAATGTAAAAAATGTATAATAAAAGACACTATAACATTCAGACTACTATACGATTTATGAAATTATGATATAATAAAATACAAAGTATATTATAATATATAAAAACAAAAGGTAGTAGCCAATAAATAGTAGTAACCGATAAAAATAATTTATAGAAGTTAAGATATTTGTATTATCTAAAATAAAAATTAAAAATAGAAATTAATATGAATAGACCTGCCAATCTGTCGCCGCGTGCGGCTTTAAGCGCGGGCAAACCGTGTAGGCATACTGAGTAGTGCTGACCAGCCAGCTGGAACGGGAACTCGCTCCCATCACTGTAGACTGGCTACGTAGTAGTAGTAGTAGTTCGCCTCCACACCATGGCCTCTGGACTACTCTAAATAAATAGGACAGCAGAATTCCGACAAGCTAGCCACCAGGGACCACCCCGTGTCCAAACTTCAGCGCCGAATCCAAATTATTTTCGAGCTCCTCTCTGGAGCTTCTACCACTAATCAAACGTGGAAAAGATAAGTAGTGAAGCTTCTCTGCTTGACTGCTTCTGCAAGGAGTCGTCTCTCTACTTGGTAGCAGTAGTAGTTGTTTGTTGGGCAGTTTCACAGACTCCAATCCTAGTACTGGATTTGACACCACGGAGGTTGCGACGCCCACGCACAACTCTCAAAGGGAGAGAGAGAGATGAGAACTCGGGGCATGATGCGTGCGTACGTGCTCTGCGGCACTGGGAGGGAAGGGAGAGGCGTAATTGCACGTACGCACAGCTGAGAGGGTGGACTCGTCGGGCCGCAGCGCAGCGCAGAACGCCAGTGTGCGCACACAGCGGCGGCGGTACATGTCATGTCAACCTCATCATAGCTGTCGCCCGGCGGGCAGGGCAGGGCAGGGCAGGTCACGCACGGCGAGCGAACCACCCGCCCCAGCTACAAAGGCGCGCAAAACATAAAAAGAAGCCGCGCGCGATTAGCCACCGTTATTTTTTGGTCTCGAAGGAGAGAGGAGGAGGCAGCCTCCGAACACTGCACACGATAGCCTTCAAATGAATTTGTTTGGCGTTGTCTCTGATGCTGAAGGCAGCCTCTTAAGTGAAAAAAAAACTGTATGGCTCTATCTGTCGGTTGGAATTGATGGTAGTTGAAGTGAAGGTTGAGATGAATGACAGTTGGAGTAGGTGAATTTTTCTACCTTTTTAATTAACTATAGTCGTTAACTTCATCTTAGAAACAGTAACAACCTCTCTGCACTACATAAAACTAAGAAACTTGGGACACTATCTACTGGTCTCAGCTTAAAGGTAAGGTTTTGCCCCTGATCCCGCGCATCACCATCAAAGGTGGCATAACCGCCTCGAAAGCGCACTCAAACGGCTCTCCACTCCTGCGGGCGCGGCGCGCCGAAAGGAACATAAAGAGAGGCAGGCGCGCATGAGACGGTGGGGGTACCTGCGAGACGACGTCGCGGGCGGCGAGGGCGAGGATGTCGGCGCAGGAGACCTTGTTGGAGCACCGGGCGTCGGCGTCGACGGCGGCCTTGGCGCGGGTGATGAGGTCCAGCGCGTCGGGCGACAGCGTCGTGTCCGCGCCCGCGCTGTGCTCGACGTCCTGCCCCGCGATCAGCACCGACGCGTCGCACCCCTGCACCAGCAAAAATTAAAAAGATCGATTGATCGGTGTTCCAAAAATCGACAACAGAAAAAAACACGATCAAGTAAAACATGGCTAATTAAGCTGGTTTTAATTCTGTACCCTGACGAAGCAGTCGTGGAAGAAGAGGCGGAGGGTGCCGGGCGCGGCGTTGAAGGTCTCCTGGAGCTTCTGGGTGACGGCGCCGTGGACGAGCGTCTCCACGTTGGGGCACGTCGACGCGTAGTAGTTCTGGCTCAGCTGGGCCGCCGCGCACGCCGCCGTCGCCAGCAACACGCCGACCGCGGCCAGCACACTCTGTTGCCGCGACTGCAACCTCATCGACCTCATTGCTGACTAGCGAGTGCTATAAGCTCGCTTCTCTGTTTCCCTCTCTTCGACTCTTATCTCTCGCTAATTTATCTCTACGGCCTGTCTGTCTGGCCTTAATTGCTTGCTTGCTACCGCTGCTGCTCTCTCTCTAGCTAACACTCGGTGCTTAAGTGAGGAGAGAGTCGAGCGCTTATATAGATGAGACGAGTGACGAGAGAAGTGCTGAGCTGAGCCCGCGGCTCGCCTCGCCGGGTGAGGACCGGAGGAGAGACCGGAGATGGGAGTGTTACTGCTAGTTGCATGATGGGGACTCCTGGTCCTGGGGACACTAAACAAAGGCCAAAGCCAACTAGCAACGGCTGTACGTGCTGCTCTGCTCTTACTGCCTGCCTCTAGATAGAGAAACAGACTAGAGAGAGAATCAATTAATTTAATACGAATGCAGTACACCACACACGAATTTTTTAATTATTTAATCCTTTTTATTAATAATTTAAAGTTAATCTCTCGTAAACTTTATTTTCAATTCTAACCCATTTGATCACATCACGTGGCTAAAACGTGCTATCACGCTACCCATAGAGACGTGGCCAAAACAGCCACGCAAAGCCCTCAGCCGCGCGCTATGGCAGCATGAATGGCTTGCGTGGCATTTGTCACACCGTAACTCATGGCGTGACAACCTATTGTCACGTCACGAGACTTGGCGTGACAAGGAGTGACTTACGTGCGGCCGCCGCTCCAGTTCCTATTTTTCCCCACGTTCTCTTTGTCCCGACGGTTTGCCTCTCCTCCCCCAAATCCATCGCTACCACCGCCGATTTTCGCGGGCCCTGCCGCCCCCTCTAGCCCTGCCACCCCTCTCCAGCCCCACGCGCTCGCCTCTATGCTACCCGTAGTGCTCGAAATCGCTATGTGGCTATTGCAAGTGGATCACCCTAGAGATCCATTCACATGACCAGTGGACTCTCGACTACGAAGAGTGGGATGTCTAAAGGACTAGCGAGATCCGGGAGGAGAAGCACCGCAATGACGAGCAAACCGAGTGTATACGTCAGGAGACGAAAACTCATTTCGAGGCGTGCACGTGCAAGGAGCACGAGGCTCGCGAGATGGAGTGTGAGAAAAAGAGGGAAATGATGGTCTTGATTTTTTTCGATGTTCTTGCTTGCTGTGACAGTAGGAATGCATCTATAGCTGTCTTGGACATCTTCTACCTACAAATAAGTTGTATTCACTATTTTCGTATTTTGTCTATTTTTGATGCAATATTGTTTCAATCTAAAAATTCTGAACTTTGACATGAATTTCTGCGATCCATGGATGGAATAGGTTTATGAGATTTTAAGCAAGCCGTGTACAAAGTTTTACGACTTTTGAATCATCAGATCAAAAGTTACGTGATTTTTGGTTTTACAACTGTGCTGATTTTCCTGTTCTTGGTCTGAAAACACTGTAGCAGTAGTCTAACCGGTACTGTTAGTCGGTCTGAACGAAAATCATTGTAGTTGTCAGCTCGCCAGGCAAATTGAAGGTTGTTTTGATGGATTTTTCGTTTGGATTTTTCGTATGGTGATTAGTTTATGATCTTTATAGCTTTTCATAGCTATTAGAGTAAAGATCGATAAATACTTAGACAAAAAAAATTTAAAGACATCGTTTATCCTTTATTACCGTACCGGTTCTGCGTGGGCCTTGTTGGTTCAAGTACCCCGTGCGCGCTGTATCATATCCAGAACACTACAAAAGGTTGCGTCTAGACATGCTGCGCGCGAGGGGCCCATGGAAGGCCACTCGTAGCCTCACCGGCGCCGTGAGAAGAAGAAACCATCAGCGGCGAAGGATGGGGGAAAAGAGGCAGTAGCAGAGTCAAAAAGGGCGCGTTTTTCTTTTTGTCTGCGCATATATTCCCGTGAAATCTTACAGGTCTGGTTAATGAGTCCTATGGCAGTGGCAAATGGCGATACTACTACCCGTTGTAGTTCAGGAGACATCTTTGCCTGTTTTTGAGTGTTGTGGATGCTTACCACCGCTTCCAAAGGAATCCGTGATGCAGATAAGAGCATATGAAAATGTAAGAGTAGATTTCAAGTAATGCGTTATTTGTTTTTTTCAGAGTAAACTATCTTGAGTGGGGAGATCCTGTTGGGGGGACTCGGATGTTGTCGTATACGACAGCTTTGCACAAATAGGGTGCAGAAATGTGCATATCGCTAAATTCAGCAGAGCCAGTTATACTACAACTATTCTAGACTCTGAATATGTACAGGCCATACTGCTACAGAAGTTTTAAGTTAGTTGCCGGATATACAACTTTGCTGTACCAAATGTGGCGTGTTTATACAGAGACACGTTAGGAAAATCCATCGTAAAGGAGTTCTCATTTCCTCGCATGCCTCCTTCACAGTTTGTACACGACCGTGAAAGAATTAGTGCTTTCTTTGCTCTTGCACCTGTTGTCCCATCTAGTTACTCGTGATCGATTTCTAGAACTGAATGAATTCTGGTAGCTTTCAGTGTGTACAGGTTGAAAAGAAAAGTATATATACTCCCTCCGTTCCTGAATATATGGTGTTTTAGGATTTAGTACTTCAACCAGGCACGTGTAGAAATAATCAAATTGTCCTCCTTCGTTAGCTCACTTATTATCGTTGGATGATGTTTATTACTCTAATCTATAGTAGTAAATAACTTTAGGAATAATGAATGACAGAAGTATGCAAAGGAAAAGACAGTTAAAAGTTGTCTCGAAATTGAAAAATGACGCATACCTAGGAACAAAATTTGAAAACTAGAATGAGATAAATCTAGAAACAGGGAAGTAGAACTGAAATTTTCAAACCTAATATAAGAAGCTAGGTGGCCTCAACATCATCGACTTGGAAAATTTCGTAAGAGCCTTGCAATATGGGGATGGTCTCATCAGCAGACATGCCTACTGTAGAATGGTAATCGAGGAACAGAATGCCACCTTTGCCTCTAATGCCCTTTTGTGATACAAGTGTGGACGACAGTACTAGACTGGTTCAACTGCGATGTCGTGGGACGGGTTCAACCATTGTATCGAGGGCGACGGCAAGAAGGCCCAGAAGGCCGAGCTTGGCGTAACAGATGGCTAGAAGAGGACGCACAAAGAAACTTCGCGCCCAACCTCTTTGAGGTCACCAGTATCTGATCAATCACAGAATCACAGAATAATAGATTGAACACAGAGAGGTAGAGAGAACTCCTGGTCTTTCTTTATTGCTTTAGATTGCATCAGAGGTACATAATGAGGGGGTCTAGGTCCCTATTTATAGTCTACGGTGGGGTGCCCAATTAGATCAGGACTCTGGATAGAGTCCAGGTTTCCTAACACTCCTCCTTGGGCACTCACCTAACATGCTCATGCCTCGTCAAAACTCCATAAAAACCCAGTGGGAAAAATTTGGAGAAAGAGTACATGATACATGTGATGCTGCGATGCACGAATTGCCTCGTTAAAAACCTTTGTCGAGAAACTTCATGGAAAACTCGTTAAGGGAAAAAGAGTACAATTCACCCAAATTCATTTAGTCTGCAAGACTTTATTTTTGGGTACTTAATCTTCATGATCAAGATTTATTAGCGGGCTTGTGAGAATTCTCCCCGATTCTGCACTTCTCTAAGTCTCATCATTCCAATTCCACGCACGCACCTTTCAAAGCTAGATGCGGGAGTGACTTAGTGAATAAATCTGCGAGATTTTCACATGACTTAGTATGCAGTACTTTAATCTCGTCCATCGTTTGCAATTCATGTGCATAGAAGAACTTGGGGTTGATATGCTTTGTGAGATGACTCTTCACATAGCCCGTTTGCACTTGTGCAACGCAAGCGGCATTATCTTCATAGATAATTGTGGGGGTTTGCACAATATTCATCCCACATGATCGCTGGATGTGGTGAACCATTCGGCGGAGCCAAGCGCTCTCGTGCGGCTTCATCTGATGCTATAATTTCGAGTGGTTCGTCAAGTAGCTATCGGGCTTTGCTTAGACGATTTCCATGAAATTGCGGTTCCACCACACGAAATACATAGTCTGTTTGTGACTTAGCGAGATGCGGTCCGACAGATACCCAAATCTGCATAGCCAATCAAGTTCAAATCTTGATTCTTTCTGTAAAACAATCCGAGGTCTTTGCTACCTTGGAGGTATCGGAAAATGTCCTTTATGCTCTGCCAATGCCTTTTGGTGGGCTCTGCACTATACCTTGCTAAGAGGTTCACGGCAAATGCAATGTCCGGTCTAGTGCAGTTTGCTAAATACATGAGTGCTCCCACTGCACTCAAGTATGGGAATTCCAGTCCCAGGACTTCCTCCCCCTCTTCCCTTGGTCGGAAAGGATCTTTTCTTCTTGTAAAGACCTCCGATCATCGGTACTTTCGAGGAAAATGCCTTCTCAAAGCCAAACCTTTCAAGCACCTTCAGGTGTAGGTCGACTGATGTACCAAGACTCCTTCAGGACATGCTCAAGCTGCAGCCTAAGCAAAACTTGGTCTTGCCCAATCTTTCGTTTCAAATTCGACTCAAGTAGGAGCTTGCTTCTTTTATGTCTTGGTGTCCCGATGATATTCAGATCATCTACATACAGAGATTATACGAATCCATTCAGGATCGCCGTATAAATACACAAGGACAGTCTTCATTGTTCGTGTAGCCTTTCTTGCGAGAAAGTCGCTCAGCGATTATACCACATTCTTCCAGTTGTTCCAGTCCATACGGTGACTTTCGAGTTTCACACTGCATGATTTCTATTTGCTCTGTCTTGGTTCGGAGAGGAATTCCTTCGAGGACTTTCATGTAAATCTCGAATCCAAGTTACCGTAAGGTATGCAGTCACAACATCCATCAATTTCATTTCTAAATTCAAGTTCACTGCCATTGAGATCAAGTATCTAAAGGTAATTTCACTCATGACTGGGGAGTAGGTTTCTTCATAATCAACTCCAGGACGTTGAGTGAAACCTTGGGCTACTAGCCTTGCTTTATATCTCACTACTTCATTTCTTTCATTTCTCTTTCGAACAAATACCCACTTGTACCCAACGGGGTGTATGTGGGGAGGTGTGCGGCATACGGGCCCAAACACCTCTCTTTTATTCAGAGATAGCAATTCAGTTGCTATTGCCTTCTTCCAATCTTCCCAATCTGATCTTTTCTTACATTCAGCGAGCGATGCAGGCTCGGGATCAAGATCGATGATGGTGGCAATTTTCTTTGCGAAGTAGATATCGATATTAGCTGTTGTCCTATTCAGGGACTCTCCCGTGTGCACATAATTTATAGCTATTTCTTTATGAGTTGCTTCTTCTGGAGCGATTGCTTCTGCTAGAGCTTTACCTTGCACATCGCTTCTTTCAATTGCGGTGGCAAGTCCCTTTAGTTTTTCGGCTCCGATGTGTGCGCACACATCCATGCCGATGGGGATATTCAGATCCGGTATGCCCTTTTCTGAAGGTGTCATACTTATGCCAGGTCTCAACTGGCTCCCCTTCTCATTCTGGGGGACTTCAATGATCGGCTGTGATAAATCCCTCTTATCCTTTTTCACCAGGCGTCCCCGGTTACTAAGGATTCGAGAAACCGGAGTTCTCGTCCTCTTTTTTATTTTTCTGAGGCCTCTGGACGAGATTAGGGATACCTTCTGCTTTCTTTGGTATTTCAACCCTCTCCGGTGCAGTGCGTGCAGGCACATGCGACTTAGTCACGCTCTTCAAATCACTAAAGTGATCAGGCAGTTGATTTGCTAATGCTTGCAAATCTATTGTCTTCTAGACTTCTCTTGTCTTCTGGACTTCTATTGTCTTTTGGACTTCTCTATTTGCTTCACTAATGCGCGGGTCATCTGCATGAATTCTCGTGGCTTGCCATGTAATGTCTTCTGGACTTCTCTAGTGCGTGGGTCATCTACATGGATTCCCCAGGTTTGCCACATAATTTCCCGACATTCTTTATCAAGGGGTTGATTTCCTCCCCCTAATGTTGGGAAATCTTCGGTGCTGACCATTGCGCTAGTTGCATAGGTGAATGGATGTTGTAGGCCGAAGGTCTAAGGTTGATGAGATTCGCTGCATGCAGGACTGCATGTCTCCAACATGTAGCTGCTAGATTTCAATTATACAAAAGGGGGTCGGACAATAAATTTAGTTCTTTTAATTAAAGCCTCTGCCAAACCATTCTGGGTATGGACATGCGGTACTGAATGGTCAACTGCAATTCCCATCGCCATGCAATAATCATCAAATGCCTTCGAAGTAAATTCTCCGGCGTTGTCCATTCGAATGGACTTGATATGATGATCTGGAAACACATTTCGATGCGAATGATCTGCGAGATCAATTTTGCAAAGCGTGGTTTCTTGTGGACAACAAACCCACAAATGACCACTTGAAGAAGCGTCAATGAGCACCATGAAATACTTGAATGGCCCTGAGACGGGCTGAATAGGACCGCAAATGTCTCCCTGGATGCGTTCCAGGAATGCAGGGACTTCATCCTTCACTTTCAGAGTGGAGGGTCTAGTTATTAGTTTCCCGGTGGCACATGCAGGGCACACAAAATCTTCATGATTCGGAAAATTCTTCACATTAATATTATGCCCATGCGAGTTATTTATTATGTTTCTCATCATCCTAAGACCTGGGTGGCCTAATCTGTCATGCCAGAGACAGAAGAGTTAAGAGCTTCTAAACACTGTTTTGAGCGATTATGCATTGTAGGTGCTTTGGTATAATATAGCCCAGTGAAGGAAGTTTTTCTAATATTCTTTTGCCATTCTCTTCGCGCTTCATAATGAGCAGGTATTTCTTACCGTACTCTTCTTCAGTCTCAACATGGAAACCGTTGGCGCAAAAATTCTTAAAACTTAGGAGAGTTCTAGTCGATTTAGGATACAATAAGGCTTCTTCAATGACCAAAATTGTGCCCATTATGGCTCTTCCCGAGCCAATTATACATGCATCGCTTCTGGCGATTGTCGTAAGGCTGCCAGTGCTCTTACGAATCGACTGAAAATACTCAATCTCTCTTAAGATGATATGTGTTGTGCCGCTGCTGGCTAAGCACACTTCCTTCATAGGGGGCTACACATGTTCTAATATAGGGTATTTATTAACATGTATGAGAAGGCAATCAACACATAAATAAGATACTCCAATATCAGAACATATCATGCCATTATAAACTGAATAAATAAATGAATTCTTCCAAAAATCATCCAACCATCACAAGAAAGATAACAATTCTTAAGTACCATCCATGCAAATTCTAACATATTCTTCCACACAAAATAAATGACAGTTAAAGTCGAAATGCATTCAGTGCACTAGACTTCTTCTGCTATTTTCTCGGGGTTGACATTCTCTTCAAGAGAAATCATGGCGTTAACTACTTCTAGGTCGAGAGGGATTACTGCTGTCGTGATGGTTTCAACTTCCATCGGTGCAGGCAGCTACTCAGAATTCTCCCCCTCAGCCGATGCAGAGTGGGCTTCATACTAACCTTGACCATCCCGCTTTGGCTTGCTGGCCTTATTCTCTCGTGGAGCATCTGATTCGCCTTTCTGGGCTGCGGCCTTACCCTTCCTTCCCTTCTCTCATTAAGAGCTTTTGCACCTTGTAGCTCCGGCGTTGGCTTCACGGCGGCGGAGCTCCAGTGGTCGAGTGGCGTAGTTCTTACGGAGAACTTTGTCTCGAGCCTCGCAACTTGCATCATATCGATCAATTGGCGTATTCCTCATAGCCATCTTGACGATAGTTGCGTGCGGATTGTGCTATATTGGGGTGGATGGTTTTTCTCAATTTTCTGTAGTGGGGTACAAATCCTGTGCAAGGCAGAATTGTATTCCCTGACCGTCTTAAGGTCGGCAAAACCTCAGTCTGATCCACTCTCGCTCTGCTTGAGGAAGAATGGTGTACTTTAGCCTCTCAAACCGCTTTTGGGGTGCGGTCTAGAGTGGCAGCGCGCTCTCCTCCGTCATATACTCATTCTTGAGAGTGAGGCAGAGGTGGTGCCTGAGAAAATGAAGTGCCTGATCATTCTCCTCAGGTTTGGGTTGAGCGTCATTCAGTCCGCCAATCCCAATAGTAGCGCGGAGCTTCCTGGCTCCAAGCACAGACTCGACATCGAATGCCAACATCAGGTAGTTTTGGCCATGCTGGGCCAGCTCCTCGAACTCCCAGTTCGTGATGCTAGTCATCTAAATGTGTATAAGTCTACTGCTGGTAGACATGCACGGAACAATTCACTGCGGGTAAATAAATGGTACAAACATTCTCGTAATGTTCCAGCATTTTCTATAATTTTACTGCTAATTTCAGTGATTAAAAGCAATTTAAACAATTACAATTAACCAAAACAGTAAATAAATACAGAAAATATAGAAAGTAATAATGGCAGAAATAAATATGCTTCAAATGCTAAAATTGATGCAAAATTTGGATGCCCGAGGCCCTTTTATGCTAAAATATAAAATTTCAGCAAATTCTGCAATTCCAGAGGGTTTTTACGCAAAAATTTCAGTTCAGAGAAAAATTCGCGTAATTTTCTGATTTACAGAGGGGTTTTCTGTAAAATTCTGGACCCGCTCGTAAATTTAAGGGCTTATTCGCCATTTTCGGAACTGCGAGGCCTTTCTGCAAAAACATCAGGACTTAAATGCAGATTTAAAGGGCCTTTCGGTAATATATAAGACAACATGGGTTTTTCTACAATTTTGCCATGATTCCCACCGGCCGGGCCCTATTTCTCCTCCCCTTTTTTTTTCTTTCCGCCTGGCCCATTGCTCCCCCTCTGGCCCATCAGGCCCATGCAGCCACTTGGCCCACCCAGGCGGTATTACCGCAGGGCGCTAGGGTTTCCCTTGCCCTTTGCGCGCGGCGGCGGTCAACCCGGTGCCGGCTCGGCGGATGGTGCGGCGCAGCCGTCCGAAGCGGGTGGCCGGTGGTGGCGAGTAGCGCGCGTGGCGGCGCCATGCGGCGCGGCGAGGAGCCGAGAGGCAGCGGAGGCGGTGCGAGGCAGCGGTGGCGAAGGCCGATGTGAGGCGGCTACGGCCGGAGGAGGAGTCGGCCGAGCTCGTCGGGAGACCAAGTGGCGGCGCGCGTTGGGCGCGGAGGAGAGGCGGGCGGCCGGCAACGCCGACGGGCGGAGCGGCGGGCGGCGTGGCGGCGCGAGGAAGCCGAGCGTCGGCGGGGCCGCAGCGTCTTGGCGCGCGGCGGAAGCCGAGACGCGGGCGCGCGCGCGCATGCGCGGGGAAGCCGGCGGGGCCGGCGCGCCATGCGGCGGCGGGGCGGCGACGCGCCATGCGGGCGACGGAAGCCGAGGCGCGGAGGTGGCCCAGCCGGCGAGGCGGAGGAGCCAGCGGCGGCGGCGCTTCGCCGCGTCGCGGTGCGAGTCGGCGGCGGCGGTCTGGCGCGCCGTCGCGGCGGCGGCCCGTCTGGTAGCGAGAGGCGGCGGCGGTGGCGGTACCAGCGCTGCGGCGCGGTGGCGGCCGGCGGCCAGCCAGCCATGCATGGCCGTGAGCCAAATTCCCCCTTTCCTTTTTTATTTATTAGATCTACAATGCATGCGAACAAAGGAAGATGCAATAATAAAAATTTTCCCAATCTGCAATGTTGTGCAAAAAATGAAATCATTGCATATATTTCTTGTGCTTGTGATCATGCAGGATCAGACAACAGCATGCAAAGTTCGAATCTACGATGCAATCAACATCTACCCCGTTTTCGCAATCTACCGATCGACATTGTGCGGCGACTTCAAGTCCGCTCGCGGTAGATTTAGGGTGGATTTGCATCGTTCTACGCAAATCAACATCTACCCGTTTCACAATCTACCGATCGGCATTGTGCCGGCGACTTCAAGTCTGCTCGTGGTAGATTAGGGCGGATTTGCACCGTAGAATTTCAATCTAGAACGCGAAAAGAAAATACAGATTCAAAAGCGATCTAGAAAATTCAATCGTGCTTCGATGATTACCTCGTTCACGGGCGAAGTCGTGCGATAACGTGTTGAGGAACCGACGGAGACCATCCGAGCGATTCCTCCGCTTAGAACAAGAACGAATCAATCACAGAATAATAGATTGAACACAGAGAGGTAGAGAGAACTCCTGGTCTTTCTTTATTGCTTTAGATTGCATCAGGGGTACATAATGAGGGGGTCTAGGTCCCTATTTATAGTCTACGGTGGGGTGCCCAATTAGATCAGGACTCTGGATAGAGTCCAGGTTTCCTAACACTAAGAAACACTTGGATCGTAGCACATAGGAGTAAAATATCTAACTCCTTGCAATGTGCTTACTCTGTTTCAGCTTCGGACTTCTGTTTTTTAATTCATTATTCCTTAATTTTATTTTATTTTTCTGATTGTTGGTTTTTTTTGTATTTTTCCTTTTCTTTTTTCTCGTATTCCTTCACATTGTCCGTGATAGGCTAATTTGATTTTTTTTCATTTTTATTTTTTTAAAAAATTTAATTACGCTAAATAAATCACCATCAGTTACAGTAAAAAATAAACCAGATACTATAAAAAAACATAAGCCATCGTTAAACTAAGTGCGCCCAATCCCTGGGGATTGCCGTGAGAGCACGCGCCATATCATCCTTTTTGCGAACAAGGCCTCCGCTTTTTCGGTATTATGTATGAGTACTTACCTTTTTCAAATAAAACCCTCTAGGTCCTTGCTTTTTAAACCTCCTTTTCCCGTAATTACATATATGTTCTTGCTTCCGGTTTTTCGCATATAGACTCCCGCGGGCGCAGCTTGGCGTATGCCAAATGCTCAGGGCCTCTTTTTCTAAAAAAAGCGATATAGAGTTATATATATGAACTGTCGACTTTTTTTGCTTTGGTTCAACACGGCGTGGTGCCGTGCTTTCACATCTAGTTATAAGAATTTGTGGCGTCTGGATCTGGCTCGGTGAGCTCTACCTCTAGCCAGACACCGGATTCCATTACCTGTCTATGAATGGAGCATCGTCAACACACGACCAAATCAACATAATTAGCTCAATTTCGGGGTAGATATGAAATTTACAACGCATACATCGTTTGGAAGGCAAGAACCGAAAACAAATGAAAATTCTTCATCAGGAATCTGGTCCCAAAAAAAAAAATCCAAATATCGGATAACCTAGCAATACGGGGATGGCCTCGTTAGCAGACGTGTCTGCTCTGCAATGGTAAGCAAGCCACCTTTGCCTCGAATGCCCTTTCGCGATACAAATATGGACGAGTGCTAGGCTTGGCTCAACTGCGACGTCCTGTGACGAGTTCAACCATCAGACTATCATACAGCGAAGATACAGAGTAGCCTTTAGTTGTGCCTCCCGTCCCGTGTCCAGTGGCGCACGTCAAAGCTATGCAAACATACATGGCTGTTCTTTTTAGCTGTGGCTTGTACACGTCAAAGCTATGCAAACATACATGGCTATTCTTTTTGGCTGTGGCTTGTAGCTTTTGAACTGTTTATACAAGAGATTATAGAGTAACAAAAACTCACGTGCGGTTTTTACCAATATAAATGAAGTCAGTAAAGTATGTACTACAATTAACTAGTAGACCTTATCTTGAAAAAATACTCCGTTTAAAAGCTAGTTACTATAGAAAAGCCAAAAAATAGTTTTTAGAAGCTGAAAAAACAGGGCTATAAGCACATATCCTGGATAGACAACAACAGCAACTTAGATAGATAGACCTTTGTGCGCCGAATGCCAGGCTCGCATGGTTGGAAATGTGAGCGAGCATGCACGGCTGGATGAGGCTGTGGGTTTTCACATGGACAAAGTGCTCTCACGAGCTGTGTCATGGAGGGGTAGCTTAGCTACGCGGCTGTAAACCGGGAAGCGACGGCCCAGCTGCCGCTTTGGCCGCTAGAGGCGGCGTCGATGGGATACATGCGGGATGCAGAGCACATCCACTGCTTTTTTTGTGTGTGTTTGGTTTGCTGCGTGCACAGTGTTTTCTGTGCATGACCAAGCATATTCTCATTCGGGACAGAGGAGTTCAAAGGTGAAGTCTTGTAGACTTGTTAAAGCACTAGATAGAGCAGAGCTATAACCCCTTTGGAAGCAGCTGCCTACCTCCCCTACGGTCCTAGGAGGAAAGGTGTGTCATGTATGCATACATGGATCGATGGATGGACGGGACGTGACCCCCGATGGCTCGCGTTGCGATGTGTAGCTTAGTTGATAAACGCACTTGCTGATCTTGCTCGACTTTGTCACGAAACCGCTAATGTTGTGTGGTTACATGTGGAGATTAGCTGCACAATTGTGTAGCAACGCATGTAGCCACCGCAGAGAGCTAGCCCGCCGGACTTCATGGATCGCACGGCTAGAGTTGGCCGTGCAAAATAGTGTTGGGGAGGAACACAGATTTAAGTCTGCACTTTCCGTGCTGATTTACGACAGAATCGAGCAAGCCACTTAGTTTAAAAGTAGTGCGCCATCCACCGTGTCTCTAGCAAAAGCAGTGCGGCTTGATCCCTCGTTGACATGGCGACTTGGCAACTCGATCGGTTCAGTGGCATATGTTCCTTCTCCTCCCACTTTTTTTTTACCTAGAAAAACGTCTTTTCGCAGTTAGGGCAAAACACGGACAGCTCAGCTCATCCACTTAACTTAAAATGAAAGACATGATCCGACCTTGGATTGGATTATTGTTATCGAGATCACGGTTCGAGGAATGGTGCCATGGAATACTGTCTTGGACCCGGTTCACGGGCTGGTTCGAAACATGGCCTGCAGTTACTTGCTTTTGCAAGGCCGGCGGCCTCGTGGAGATTGAAGCACCATCCACGGCCTTCATAAAACACACGGATTTCACCATAAATTTCAGAGTACGTGGGATTCTTACGAACTTGTCGCGTTACAAACTGGGTCTAAAAGAAGATATACAAACGTGAGTGCCTACGTGCAACCTGAACATGATCACGCTGATGGTGCTGTTACGTACTCGATTGGAATCGTTCGTTAATTCGTTATTAGTCCGGAATACGTTGCTTAACTAAGCTTCTGACTTGTCAATAATCAATACCATTTTCACACACACACACACTATATATATATATATAGAGAGAGAGAGGAAAAATACTTTTTACTCCTGGGTGTAATTACACCCACCTCTAATATATCACCTAAACAAACTTGAAATACTCCTTTATCATTTTAAATATACTCGTATACTAATTATAAGATATTCTAATGTGAACCACACAAAAAATTGCAAGGTAGTCCATAATTTTTAGCGTATTTTGTAAATACCTTTATATACGTACATAAAAAGGAGTATGTTGAAAAAAAAAGTACATACCACATCTGAAAAATTGTTCATACCACCTATATGATCTTAAATACTCGTATACTACATGTACATACCCCTCGTTACGTGAGATACTCCCTACGTTGTGAGATACGACATAGGGTGTATGTGTACCTGTCATGGATCACAATTCACAAGTTGCAAAACTACGTTGGTTCTCTCCTGGACAGTCACGTGGCCTACTAGCACTAACTTGTGATCTTGCACCAAATGAAATGATACGACAGTTAATCAGAGGCAGTTATCGTTGTTAAAAAAGCAGCGAGGTGCATGCGTGCGCCGTTACTGAAGCGACACACTGCTTGATTAATTGCGTTAGAGCAAGTGCAGAGGAGCAGAGCGCATGTGCACAATGCACTACGCGCTGATGATAGTGCTCTTTCAGAGACGTAGATGGAGCATTATGCACGCACTGGCGAACGGGCACCGGTGCTATATATCGTGCCTTGGATGTTGATCGTCAAGTTAGGGTTGCTTTTGGCGCGCCAACCGGGCTGCAACACGCTTAATGTTGGAATCTGACTCAGTGGAGATCGATCACAATAGACATCTGAAATTGATAAATGATAATCTAGGATGCACATCAAGCTCGAGCGCATTGGGTTGTCAACTTGGCATCGTACAAGAAGCCCAGAGTATCGCGTCGGCGTTTACCAGAGCAACTTCTCAGCAGTGTCCAGGGAGAGTCAAATTAATGGGGCTGCAAATAAACTTGCTTGGAGAGGCTGAATTATCATGTGATTTGGCTGATTGTGCACCCGGTCCATACTGACCTATATATGTGTGTATATGAGGGTGTGGGTTAGTCCACCTTGTTAGCTTAGCTTGAGAAGCATTTACATATAAACCTAGGAGTTCCAATGGTAGTACCCCCGGTTAACCGTTTTGCGCAAAGCGAGGACGAAAGTGCAAGCGAATTGCTACGTGTGCGTAGCCTATCCAGAATGGGGTTAGGCCTAAGCCGGTTTGGACCCTAGGGCGTTACAAATGGTATTAGAGCCGACTCTCACGGTTACATGGGCGTATGCGGGTCAAGGGCGCGAGCATATGGCGCATGGCGCCCGGAGTGGACACACGGCATGGCATATGTGCTGGCACTGAACACACGGACATATGCCAAGAGGGGAGATCCTTATCATTTACCCTAGTGTGGGTATGTTGGTCCGACTAGGACGTCGGATCCTTTAAGGGGGTGTATGTGACACCCCGGCGCATAATGTCCCATATGTGTGTGCATTGCGCGAAGTGAGAACGAAAGTGCAAGCGAGTTGCTATGTGTGTGTGGCCTATCTAGAATGAGGTTAGGCCGAAGCCGAGGGGGGTGTATGTGACACCCCGGCTCATGATGGCCATATGTGTGTGTGCATTGCGCGAAGTAAGGACGAAAGTACAAGCGGGTTGCTACGTGTGTATGACTTATCCAAAATAAGGTTAGACATAAGCCAGTTTGGACCCTAGGACGTTACACTCTTGTCTTGCTGCCACACCACGTGTGGATGAAAAGTGACACATGGTTGAAACAAATTTATAGCTGAATGTTGCCAATTACTCCCCCTAATTTTTTTCACTCGACGCCGTAATCCATGCCGTCAAATATTTCCACTAATAAGTTTAAAATTACGGTCTAGATTCGTTATATGAAAATTATACTATTAGATTTTTCGTTAAAAGTACATTCATAATGTTATAACTTTACTAGTATATTTTAATATAAAGTTATAAAAAATAAACGATCAAAATCCAATCTGATAAATAAAAAACGTTAAAAAGTAACGTGGGAGTAATTAGCTAGGAAATCCACGCTGAAGTAATCCTTAATAAAAAACGATCAAAGTCCAATCTGAATATCTGATAAATAAAAAACGTTAAAAGTAACGTGGGAGTAATTAGCTAGGAAATCCACGCTGAAGTAATCCTTAATCAACAACGTGTAAGGCATGGACTCGGATCCAAACAAAACAACCATATGACACATCTCAGTCAGTTATAGATATCGGCACCATGAATCAAAGCCATAATCATGCATGATCGAGCTTATTATAATTACAGTCGTCATGGACTAGTAATAACAGTACATATGTATCAACCGGCGAGGTCAACTAATTCACGAACCGGCAGTCGCGGCGTATCTCGCCGTTGGCCGCCGTCTTGACCCCGATCCTCCCGAGCTTGGTCATCGCGGCGACGAAGTCGTTGAAGAAGGCGTTCTGGTTGTTGGCGTAGTTGTTGACCGTGCCGCGCGACCTCTGGTCAGTGTACAGCACCTGGTCGGAGCCCAGGAGGCCCCTTCCGCCCTGGATGTTCCTGTAGTAGGCGTTGTCGAAGCCGACCGGCGTCTGGCCGTCCGCGAAGGCGAAGGTTTGGCTGGCACAGGTGCCGCGCAGCTGCGCGGCGAAGCCCGCGTCCATGGTCGGGTCGGTGCCGATCCTGTACTGGAAGAAGGGGCAGTCAATCGCGCCTATGGTGTGCCCCCCTGAATTGACGCACAAGTGATCATGCAAATTCAAAGGTCAATTGCAAGCAACTTACGCAAAGTATGCAGGGTGCAAGAGAAGCGAGATTATAGACGTCGATGAGTTTACCTGAGAGAGCGATCATGTCAGTCTGGGAGAGGCCTAAGGCTGAGAATACTCCGTTGAGCTGGTCCAGGTTGAAGTTTGCATGCGGCAGCACGACGCTGTCCCTCGTCGAGATCCTCCCGTCGTACCTGCCCAGCTCCACCTGGTAGTTCGGCCCTCCGCTCTGCAACCATGTATGCAGAGTTGCACGCATGCATGTAACGTCATTTCACGCTCAAATCTTGTAGCCATCATGGGAGTCAGATGCATGAGCAAATTGGTGACTACTTAGTACTTGCCTGGAAGACAGATTCTCTTGCGGCGAGGGCCAGTATGTCCGCGCAGGACACCTTGGACCGGCACTGCGGGTCGCTGTCCACGGCAGCCTTGGCGTTCAGTATCGTCTGAAACCCCTCTGGTTTCAGAGATTGGTTGTCGGCGTTCCGCCACTCGTCGTCGCCGTTCGTGTTCATGATCATGATCGATGCATCACAACCCTGCACGGCACAATAGTGTTTATACTACTGATCATCGACTCTACATATTTAAGACGATCAGATCATTAGATGATACATATGACAGGAGCTTAGATATGTACCCTGACAGCGCAGTCGTGGAAGTAGAGCCTCAGCGCTGCGGGCGCGGAGATCGGGGACTGGGCCATGGACTGCCTGACGGAGCTCCGGACAATGGTCTCAAGGTTGGGGCAGATGCTGGCATAGTAGTCCGGCCTCAGCTGCGCAACGGCAAACGGCCAGAGGAACGCGATGGACACGGCGACGAAGGCTAATCGAAGGCTCGCCATTGCTTCCTGCTGCTTGCCTAGTGATGACGGTTCCGTGCTCTTCCCAAAGTGTGGCTAGTTAGCCAGTGGTTTTGTAGGATCAAATACGGTGAGTTAGAGTGGGGTGGACTCTTTCAAATTCTTTTTCTTTAAAAATCGACAATAACATGTAACGGAAATATAAATTCATAGATTCATCAAAGCCCAGAGCCATAGGATTCATCCGTGATGCCTAATGCTTGCCGGCAAGATCTTGCGTATGCTCCGAGAACCATCACTGCTTAAAACATACAAGTCCAATTGTCATACCACATACACGGATTTCTTCCTCACAATCTTTGTCTTTCTCCTGAGCTCTCAGTTTGAGACGATGTTTCATCCAGACTTACACAACACTCTATGACCACTGTACCTAGATGTGCTTACGACCGGACGCTGTACCCGGACATCTCTGATCATCAATGATACTCGGCAAACAGCCACCAAGCCTTAGTCTTGCCACTGGCCGCAATCTATCATAAAAGCACTTGCACATTGAGGACAAATAATCGATCCAAGTACAAATAACATGCACTTGACTCTTAATTAGCAAAACAAATATATAAACCTATACTACGACTAATCCTTGCATGAAAACCCCATAACTAACATTGCATGAACACACCATTGCTAACACCTGCACGGACTCTCGCCTTGACTAACATCACCAAAACAACTCCTCTCAGAACACAACAATAGGGTCAGTCTAACCATGACCACTAAGCTGGTCAAACCGCCCAAAGCAATGTGGTTGGACCACCACCTAGCTGGTTACACTCCACCGATAAGAGTACACCTGCCTAGGCCGGTCTAACCGCAATCTTCCAACGGTTAGACCGCCCAGTCAAGTCAGTCTGGCTGGTGCTTCTAGAAAAGCACAGGTTGAAATTCAAATTCACAAAAAATCAAACTTAATCAATAAAAGCAAGACTCAAGTAATATCAAATACCTATCATTCTTATGAGGCTGCCACTATATGGTCTAACAAGTTTAGTTTGATCAAGGTGGTTTGAAAGTGATGGGGAGATTGGAGATTGCATGTATGCTTATATAGTCCAGACTCCAGGGTGGCTTCCCCATTAATCCTCGTCTAGAACTGTCGATTTAACTTAAGCTAGAGGCTAGAGCTAGTATATTTGCTAATTGGAGTTTGGTCAAGTGATATGTACGTAGCAGATGACGTCGTGACCAACTCATTTTAACTTGGCTACCTACAGCCGCCCGATGTACTGAACCAAGGAATCGATTCTACACAACTGCTTACACGCTTACGAGCCGTTTCCTTCAAAAATCAGATTTAGAATCACGTCCTAATAGGCGTGTTTAAACTTTGACTAGAACAAATGTTGCTTAGTAGCCAATACCAGTTTATCTGTAGGAAAAATGTATTGAGCGGTAGGCCAACAACCGTTCAGTTAGTAGGAGATAATCAAGGCACTGTTCCCACAAGCTTTGGCGCAAGCAGTTAGATTTTTTCCCAAGTAACATCTGCATCTGAAAGCATACGCACGAAATTGACAACATGGTGTACTTGTCTATGTAACGATCCCACTTTTAGAAACAAGACTGTCGTACTTCCCGTGATAGTCTAAGAATTCAGGTGGTGATGGTTCGGCTGAAAAGCTCATGGTTTATGGCTGAAAACACTGTAGTTGGCTGAAAAAAACACAGTAGCTGACAGAGATTTATTTAGCATAATTAAATTTAAAAAAATTTAAAAATATAAAAAAATATGTTAGCCCATTACGTATAATACAAACAAATACGGAAAAAAAGAATCGGCAAAAAAGCTCAACAAAAAGCCAAAAGTTCAGAAAAAGACAAAACTTATGAATAGTGAAAAATAAGCCAGAAGCCAGAAGCCGAAGCCGAAGCCGAGTTGATCAGGGCCTGAACAGATAGAAAAAATATCATACCTACTCATAATCATTTAAAAAAGATTAGCTTGATTAAAATATAACTTAACAATCAACTTTAGCAATTTTATAGGCATACAGGCCCAAAATTTAATTTACATTTAGAAGAACCAGATAAATTTCCAAATGGACGTATGAGTGTGGTCATAACTCTAACACGAAAGCTTGAAACATTCTTTCTTCTTCTGATATCCTCTCTGATGAAAATAAAGTAACATTGAGTACATTAGCTCGGTTAGAGGGCATGGATGCAAGGTGCGCGCATCGGCAGCGCATGGCTCGGGCGGTGACACTAGCTCGGTTAGAGGCAGGACGCACAGAGGCAAAGGCGGTGGTGTGACGAGCTGGAGTGGCGGTGGCAATCGCGAGCGTGAAGACGGCTGGAGCGGTGCACAGGGGAGAAGGCAGGAAGGGAGAAATGCGCTGATGAGTGGGAAAACAGAAACGACGGATAAGGAAAGCGGAAAGTTAAAGGTGGTTGCCAAATTGGGAAAGGAAACCGAATTCAAATGAAATTCATGAAATTTCAAAAAATTTTTGGTTTGTTACAGTCTAGTACACGATGGTTCATGGTTTAATGGAGTAGTATCTTCATTTCGGTAAACCCTTGATCTGTTTGTCGATTTGCCACTTCATCGAGATACCGCCGCACATGCATATATGCAGTTGATAATTAAAAGTTGGATGCCTTGCTGGGGAATTACATCACAGTGTGTACGAATTCTGCCCATTAGAAAAACTTCACTTCGTGTTGGACCATAAGCGCATGCTTGCGTAGGTTGGAACTGCCGTTTACGAGTAATCTTGCAAGCGCGGGAACAAATTTAAGGAGAGTTGACTCGACATAGATGCCTTATTTTAGGTCTGCTCATTTCGGCTTGAAATTCTGATTTATTTTTCACTATTCATAAATTTTCTTCTTTTTCTGAACTTTTGACTTTTTGAGCTTTTTACCGGTTCTTTTTTCCCGTATTTGTTTGCGTTGTCCGTGATGGGCTAATATATTTTTTCAATTTTAATTTTTTTAAATTTAATTACGCCAAATAAGTCATATTCAGTTACAGTGTAATTTCAACTAGTTACAGTGCAATTTCAGCCGTAAGCCACTATTTTTCAGTCCAACCGAGCGGCCAGCTTCTAGAAGATACTCATAATTAAAACGAAAGCTATAAGCGTATCGTTTTTAGGTTTACAGTAGAGGAGAAACAACCAATATATAAACTGTTTGGATGCAAAAGTTCCATCTGGAGACTTGGAAGGAATTGCAGTTCCAGTAATGAAAGCGCAATCAAACTACAATTTCGGGGTTCAGGTTAAACAACAAGGTGGACTGCACAGAAACCTACATGTCTATAAGCTTAGAGTCAATCTGAATTCTGAGACAGAAATACTCCACACTCTTGAACTTTTGTGCTACGTACTTTAAATCATACGAACAGACGCGCTTCATCATGTAAAGGACAGGCTAGGCTAAACGTTTATAAACTAGTACTGCGGAGATGGACGCGCTGCAGGAAAAAGGAATGCTCACACAGTCACACTTTTATTCTGTTCGTCAGTTGGAATGTTCGTCTGGACGGTTGACACCTGCGCGGCAGTATGTACCAGGTCAAGCCTGCGCATAGTATGCACAATTGCGCACTCAGCAGGGTTTCCCGTCGGCAAAACTGTCAGGTTCCTTTATCATAGGATACAAATCACGCAAGTAATCGAGAGGACGTGGAAAGAACTAGAGAGGAATCGAGAGAAATTGAGGAAGAACTAGACTGGGAGCAGAGAGGACAGCCGAGAGAGGAGGCTACAAACCAATACCATTCGGTTCTTCGATGCCCTCTGTATTGCTACTGCCCTGCTTCTTGTAGCATCTCCTCCCCAGCCGAGTGGGCCAAGAGCCAGCCCTTCTGTTGTCCAGCCCAACAGCCTAGGGTCTAGGTCAGTGACAAAAACAAATCATGGAGGCGCACGTTACGAAACACGGAAACAGGCCTGGTTTCAATTTTGCTGCTGATCAATCACGAATCAATTTACCCTGCTTTCATTTTTGAACCAAAGCTGCCTTTTTTTAGGAAAAAAATGCACAAACAGAGGATTTCAATTCTTTTACTGCGAACGAATTGATCTATCTTCAGATTGACAGATATGGCAGCAAAATTCCATTGGGATGTCTCTACACTGAACAGGTACCATCTTACCACATTTCAGTTCATCAGACATTCGGACTTGACCCTTTCTTTCTGACTGCAGAAATGATCATCCCTTACCAGTGTGATATAACCAAATATGCAACAAATATAAATTATAATAGAGGAGAGAAACAAGAACCCACAGTTTTATCATCCCATATCCAGGTTATGAGCTGTGAACAAGCATGGACATCAACTACCATCTACATTGACCAATTAGACACCAGTTAAACAATAAGCATTTGCACAGTGGCAGTCTCTATGTAAGCACAACGAAGCTAAATTAATGGCTGAGAGCGAGGAGGCCACACGCCACCGTTCTTCTATATAAACGCACGCTCTCATCGCTTGCAAACCACCTCGAGCTCAAACAGTTTAGCAGCTTTAGCTATTTTAAGAGCAAATAGTAAACAAACAGCGGCCTTAAGAGCGGCAGTATGAAGAACACCCAGTTCTTGGCCTTCCTCCTCGCATTCGCCGCGCTCTCGCCAATGGCGGCAGCCCAGTTGAGGCCAAACTACTACGCCAACATCTGCCCTAACCTTGAGAACATTGTCCGCGGCGCCGTCCAGCAGTCCATGGCGCGGTCGCCGATCTCCGCACCGGCGACGCTGAGGCTCTTTTTCCACGACTGCGCCGTCAGGGTAAGCTCATTTACCGTTTATGCTCTATCAACTGAACATCGTCCTGTGAACCTGATTATGTGTCGTTGAATCGTTGCTGCTGTACAATTGTTGGGTTGGCAGGGCTGCGACGCGTCGATCATGATCATAAACCCTAACGGCGACGACGAGTGGCGGAGCCCCGAAAACCAGCCGCTGAAGCCGGAGGGGTTCCTCACCGTGATGAACGCCAAGGCGGCGGTGGACAGCGACCCGCAGTGCCGGAACAAGGTGTCCTGCGCTGACATCTTGGCCCTCGCCGCGAGGGATTCCGTCTTCCTGGTACTAACCCCGACCAATTCTTGCACCAAGGCATCGTTTTTACGCCGGTTTATTGCGTCGGATCACTGATGCTACGCGACGCGTGATGGAATGGCTGCAGAGCGGAGGGCCAAACTACCAGGTGGAGCTGGGCAGGTACGACGGCAGAGCGTCGACCCGGAGCAGCGTCGTGGCACCGCATGGCACGTTCAACCTCGACCAGCTCAACGCGTTCTTCTCGAGCCTAGGCCTCTCCCAGACTGACATGATCGCACTCTCAGGTACGTGCAAAAATGCACACACACACTCGGCCGCTAGAACACGCAACTGGAACGTAGCATATTGACTTGCGAAACTAGCGTTTGGATTCTACATTTGTACGTACCATCATGCACGTGTCCATTACTAGCAGCCGTAGCATTCGTACATTGTGCGATGAACACTTCACTTGTGTGTGTGTGTGGTAGGGGGTCACACGATCGGCGCGGCCACGTGCAGCTTCTTCCAGTACAGGGTCGGGACGGACCCGGCCATGGACCCCAGGTTCGCGGCGCAGCTGCGCGGGATCTGCGGCGGCAACCCACGCGGGTTCGCGTTCCTCGACGGCGCGACGCCGCTGCGGTTCGACAACGCCTACTACAAGAACCTGCGCGGCGGCAGGGGCCTCCTGGGCTCCGACCAGGCGTTGTCCGCCGACCCGCGGTCGCGCGGCACGGTCGACCTCTACGCCGCCAACCAGGGCGCCTTCTTCAACGATTTCGTGACGGCGGTCACGAAGCTCGGCAGGGTCGGGGTCAGGACGGCGGCTGACGGCGAGATACGCCGCGACTGCAGGTTCCCGAACTGATCTGATTTGGCCGCGCAACGTGCCATGACGACGTGATGTGATCCGCCTCAGGTGGGTTGGGTGTTTGTTGCGGGTGCACGCTAGCTCTGCTGCTGGCTTTAATCCCTTTTGGACTTCATGAACACGTGTGTCGATTTCATAACGTAGTTTGTTGCTGATTCGAATAAGATGTAGTAATAGGCAGGTCTGCAACAGTAATTTGCTTGAAGAATCCATGTTTTGCAAATAGTTGTTGTGTTTAATATGAAATATAAATTGCTACTCTATTTCTCAACTTTATTTTATGAGTATTGCTATACAACATTCGACTGTTTTTGAGGACAAAAACAGTCAGATTGATCTGGGACGTTAGATTTCCATCCAACGGATCCACCCATACAAGCCCCCTAAAAAATGATCTAGGGCGTTGGATCTCCATCTAACGGCTCAAAATCTGACTGTTTTTGTCCTAAAAAACAGTCGAATGTTGTATAGACACTCCATCGCTATAGCTGTAGCGCACCACCACCTCCCGAATCGTTTCCCGCTCGCGCCCACTCCGCAGTACACTATGTTGCACGGCCCATTAACACGTTTGCTTAGCCCAAAATTATAAAAAAAAAATCTCATGATAGCATATCACAAATGTAGAATCAATTGCGTTTAATTTGCCATGTGATGCACCTAATGTTACCATCAGTTGCAATTGAAGTTATCATCTACATTTTTAACAAAAATTACCACATTAAGTCGAATATTACCATTATTTTATGGGTTAGAAAAAAGATCAAAAGTATAGCAGTTAGACTCTAAGTTGCCATGTATAATTTAATATAAATTATCACCTAAGTGTTAAATAAAAATAATTTTACCAAGTAAATTCGTAAAAAAGTTCAAATTTACAATTAGTTGTACTCTAAGTTACCATGCGCTGCACCTAAATATTACCATTAGTTTGACCTAAAGTTATCAAGTACATTTTTAACAAATTACCACACTAAGTGGATATATTGCCATAAGTTTATGAGTTTGTAAAAAGTATTATATTCTTGCAAGAGCGTCTCAATTCACATGAAAAATGATGTCTATCGCTCGCATATCACAAACGTAGGATCAATTGTGTTTAATTTACCATGCGATGCACCTAATGTTACCATCAGTTGCACTTGATGTTATCATCTACATTTTTAACAAAATTACTGCACTAAGTCGAATATTTCCATTATTTTATAGGTTTATAAAAAAGATCAAAAGTTGCCATGTGCAATTTAATATAACTTATCACCCCAAGTATTAAATAATAATAATTTTACCAAGTAAATTCGTAAAAAGGTGCAAAAATTTACAATTAGTTGTACTCTAAGTTACCATGTGCTGCACCTAAATATTACCATCAGTTTGACCTACAGTTATCAACTATATTTTAACAAATTACCACACTAAGTGGTATAGTGCCATAAGTTTATGAGTTTGTAAAAATCATTAAATTCCTGAAAGAGCATCTCAATGCACATGAAAAATGATGTCTATCACTAACACTAATGAAATCATTATATTCCTGAACACACTAAATTATCACCTAAGTGTTAAATAATAATCATTTTACCAAGTGAATTCATAAAAAAATTACAAAATTTACAATTAATTGTACTCTAAGTTACCATGTGTTACACCTAATATTACCATCAGTTTGACCTAAAGTTATGAACTACATTTTTTAACAAATTACCACACTAAGTGGATATATTGTCCTAAGTTTATGAGTTTGTAAAAGGCATTATATTCCTGAAAGAGCATCTCAATGCACATGAAAAAATGATGTCTATCGCTAACACTAATGAAATCATCATATTCTTGAACACACTATAATGGAATGCTGGAGAAATACTGAATGAGCATCTTAATGAACTACTCAAGAATCAACGAATTTACTGGGAAAAAAACAAAGAAAGAACTATCAAAATGAGTAAATTTTTCTGCATCTATCAGATATAGAAGACACACATCAACTGATTTAGATGCATACGACTATCGGACTATATGAGCCATGGACACATCAGTGACATTAGTTGCATGGTAGTTTATGAGGTGCAACACTGGAATGGAATGCTAGAGAAATACTGAAAGAGCATCATAACAAACTACTCAAGAATCAACGAATTTACTATAAAAACTGAGAAAAGAAGTATCAAAATGGGTAAAATTTTCTGCAACTATCGTATATAGAAGACACACATCAACCGATTCAGATGCATACAATTATATGAGCCATGGACATATAGTCCTATAAAGTAGATAAGATACAAAGAACCTAAGAGCAACTATTAGTAGTAGCTATATACTCCGCCTCAGCAGCGGATTGCTTCCTATATGACTAAGAGATAATAGATGTGTCTAGAAAATGACAAGTTCCAGAAGTACTCTTTTTGTCTATCATACACCCCACAAAATCAACATCAGAAAAGGCAAGAAAAGAGTGTAGAATCAGAAGAATACTATAGTCCAAAATTAAGAGTCTTGAAGGTACCTGAAGATGTGATGTACTGCTTGACAATGTAAGGCATGAGAGGAAGCCTGAAATCGAGCGCACAGATACACAACAAACTATTTGTCTGGCCTCGAAGATGTGAGGCAGCGGATGAAGCCAATCATGCTTTTCATCCTCATCAGAATCCAGCATGGTAGAAGTGGCAATTAGAGTAGACACAGACTTGCTGCTTCCCATCTTGAAGTACCGGAGAAAGTCCTTTGTGTACTTACTTTGATGAATGAATGTCCCTTCTTTCAATTGCTTGACTTGAAGAGCAGGAAAGAAAGTCAGCTCGCCAATCATACTTATTTTGAATTCTTTGCTCATAGAATCTGAAACTTTGGACACCAAAGTATGAGAGGAATCATCGAATATAATATCATCCACATAAATCTGAACAAATATGAAGTCACTGTTATGCCTAAGAGTGAACAAGGTCATTCCCATTTTGAAATCATTCTTAAGCAAAAAAAAAACTCTTAAACCTATTATACCAAGCTCTAGAGGCTTGTTTCAATCCATACAATGCTTTAAAGAGCTTACATACATGGTTGGGAATTTAAGATTTTTAAAACCAGAAGATTGCTTGACATAAACTTTTTCTTCTATGAAACTATTCAGAAAAACACTTTTGGCATCCATGGGTGTGTCACATAGGTCCTTGCACATTTTTAGGCCCCTAAACTTGTATAAGCGAGTCGAGCTAGTTCAATCCTATTATGAGATATATGAACATCACCCTTCATTCTTCAAAAAGGAAAAAAGAACTTTTTGACACAAACATGTTATTAGCATCAAATACATAAAATTGCCATGTGTCCAGCAAGATTTGTGCATCGCTTTGACATCAATAGCAAATTAGCAAAGATGGCATGTAAGGCAACGAATGATAAATTAAGCATATGTTTTCTCCTACTCCCTCCGTATCAAAATACAAGGCCCATGCATACTACTATGATCAAGCTTTGTAAACTTTAACCAAAAACTGTTCCAATGGTATGTTTGATCCATCATATAAAGCAATACCACTAGATTTGTCTTCAATTATTTTCACAATCATAATTATATAGTTGATAATTAATACTAATATGTTTTACCAAAAATCAATGGTCAAAGTTTAATCTTGAAGATCAGGCACAAATAAACTGGGCCCTTTAAAAAAAAAGAAGTAGCATTTAGATGTCCATTAAAAGTGGATCCCTTTCTTCCTCTTTGGAAGTTGTCTATCATATGCAAAAGAAGAGCATTACAAGGCAATAATAATATAATATACAATGTTATGTTTCCAAAGCAGATAGCAGAACTTCAGGATCTGAGATGTCAACAGAAAACAATCCACTTCTGCGAGATCAGAATTTGTCACACTTTTATCATTTTCCTACCTCCATGTATATGTATATCCTCATTTTTTGAGCTAAAATATTCATTTCCATGTACTACTTTTCTTTGTTCTCCCTTTTGTGTTATGGCCTATGGGGGATCTTTCATTTATGCTAACTATCTTGAAATCCCTTTTCACAACCTGTACCAACTCTAGAGCTATCATCATTTTCTGCAATACAACTGAAAAGTGCAAAATATCAGGCTTCTTGCTTACAGTCAACAGTTTGATCATTGAATACCCAGGGATTCCAGTGGAGAGGACACAAAATATTCACTGAAGATACTTCTTTAGCTGATCAGGTCCATTGTTTTTCTTTGCTAGAGATCATTCCAACAAATAATTTCTTGATTTCCATTTCAAGGTGCTAAGCTCCAACAAATAATTTTGCTCGAAGGATACCACAACATTAGACCCCAAAGACACAGAAGCATGCTAACAATGATTAAAACCGCATACGGACATGATTTTGTTTGTTATTAGTAATATGATATAATGCCAAACAAGCCTAAAATCAAATCAAAATACTAGAAAAGTATCAGAGTTAAGGCACATACCTCCAGGGTTGCACTAGAAACAAAGCTTCCCAACCAGGGAAAACAACTCAGATACCATGGTCTCAAAACTAGCATGGCAGCCCAAGATGCGGTTCGCTAATACTAATCTAGAGTGAATAACAACTCAAGATATAGTCCAAGCTCAAAATTTTCAATTAGGCAAACTTCCCCCAGATCACGATGCAAAGCATCATGGTACCTTTTGGTTCTAACTTCTATCCTATTCGGCATGCACTATATAATCAAAGATCATGCATTTGTAACATCTGCTGACAAACAGTAGTACTGGCAAAAGCGTTTCTCGCAGCCAAATAAACAAAAACAGTCACAAGGAACCCTAAACATAACAAAAGGATGTAACCGCTTGCCATTTAGGTCATCGGGTGAGTCTGCTAACAGGGACAACAATCTAACCTCACTTTTTATGACCAAAATCATGCTCACGACGTAACAAACCAAACAAAAAAGTAAGTTCTGATCGATTCTAAATTTCTAAGTGGCAGCAATCCTAGAGAAAATTGACCATTTGCCACTTTGAAGAGTGGGCTTCGCAAAATTGTCACTTTCAAAATTGGCTTCGCAAAAATGCCATGCAGTACATTTACCTCTTGATTACCATGCCATTTGAACCATTTAACTCATTTAATATATTTTTTTTCTAATTTCAGGGGGTGGAAAAGACCTTTCTACCTTTACTCCTGAAATGCTAGTAACAGGCCTGAAATGCTGTAGTTAAACCACTGCAATGCAAGCACAAAATCCATGCCATTTCCAATCCCTTAAGCTTAATTGCTGATACTGGGCGAGAGCCCCATATTTCTAACTTGCCACATGCCCCTTAAAAACAAGGCAATCCACTCTATTCTCCTGTGCAAAATTTTCCATTTTCTTATCATTTTCAGTAGCTATACGGTTCGAATTTCAAAACCATCAGCATCATTACATCCGTCGGAGCTTAATCCTTCTTCTTCTTCTTTTTTTTTGCCACGCGCGCAGTTAGAAAGCACGCCTCCTCTTCACCATCCTTAATCTATAAGGCACCATCCTTAATCTATCGATGACCAACTTGGGAATAAAAATTATGCATGTGCAATCAAGTGCAACAATCAGAGCAGATATCTGTCGATCGAAAAATCACCAAACCATCCACGGATCCACCGGCAATTTAAATTCCCCAGCCCATCTCTGCATCAAGAACTAGCCATGAAGTCGCGAGAACAAATCACGGCTCAAGTAAGTCGCCAAGTCCCAATCCCAACAAGCATGGTCAGATCCATATGGGAACACGCAACCAAAACTCGCAGTTCAACCTAGTGCAAAACTTAGTAAGGGTAGAAATGTCTTTTCCAGCCCCTGAAATTAGAAAAAAAATATTAAATAAGTTAAATGGCTCAAATGGCATGGTAATCAAGAGGTAAATGTACTGCATGACATTTTTGCGAAGCCAATTTTGAAAGTGGCAATTTTGCGAAGCCCACTCTTCAAAGTGGCAAATGATCAATTTTCTCAGCAATCCTAACACTGTAATCAAACGAACCGAAACGAAAGAAAAAAAACATATGATTGATAAGTACCAACCAGTTCCTGCCGAGCACCTCCTCAGCGCAATATCGGGTAGCCTCCTCGAACCCGCGGTTGACGTAGATGATGGGGCCACAAGCGCGTCCGTGACCACCAGCCCGCACGGCCCGGAGGCGCGCAGCATCCCTTCAATAGCAAACGTGAACATCCCGCCGTCGCCGCCTCCTCCCCCGCCCTCGCTCACGCTCCCGCCGCCACCCACTCCCCCCACCGCGGCCTCCTCCCCGCCGCCAACGCTGCCGGCGCCATCCGACTCGCTGTCCCACTTATTTATTCAGAGAAATCATAATTTATAAGTTAAAAGGAACTCACCCAAACTAAGGAGTGATAGATACACCTTTTTTTTGTAACAAAGTGTAACGCTAATGAAGACTTTTTATTATTTTATTGGGAGGTGATTTTATGCTCTTCCAAATAGTGAATTGCACAAATATTACAACGCATTTAAAGGTGGATTGAAACTATTTACCCCTTGGTTGATGCTTTTATGATTTGTGTATGTCTATGGGAGTGAAAAGTATGAAATCACTACTTGATTTTATATTGTTCATGCAACGGACCTTTGGTTGCTTAGGCGAGTCAAAATTGTAAAGTTTAGCTGATTGATTTCAGTTTTCAATAAAGCTCATTTTTCTCTCTTTGAACTTGCTATTATGGCACTGTTCCAAGCAGCTTCTGCTTTTTTGCTTTTAAAAAAGCCGACTTTTGAATAAAGTGACTTTTCAAGGTGATTTTTATAAGTCGTTTTGTAGAAGTCACTGTAGAAGACACTTTAAACGGAGTGGCTTCTCAACATAAGTGTCCCTTACTCTCTTAAATCTTTCTCACGGTCAGACAAAAGCCAAAATTCATAGTGTTTTTGAACAGGGCCATATATAGTTTCTGCATTCCCTGTGTTACATGATATATAACCATACTATCTAGATTCTTTGAAAGAAAAGGGGAACAAAATACTATCTTAATTTGGATTGTTGCCTTAGCTCCCGTTCCTCACGTGAGAAATTATTTCCCCGTATTGAAATGGCTGTATGGGTAGGGCTTATAGAACTTGTACAAGAAGACAACATACAAACCATGTTAAACTGATCGGCAGGGTCCATCGCGGTGGTTCCAGCGACGGCGAAGTTGGCCACGCTCTCATCATCTCCCTCCGCGCCACGCCCCAATGCCCCTCCTCCTGCCGCCGCGCGCCGCCGCACCACTCCTCGCCCCGACCGTCCCCCACCTCGCACGCCTTCTCCTCACGCACGCTCCGGCGATCCCGCCGCTCCTCCTCTCCATCCTCCCGGCCTCGCCCTCCCTCCTCACGCCGCTTCTCTCCCACCTCCTCCTGTCCCACTCCCCTCCCCTCCCGGCGCTCACCCTCTTCCGCCGCCTCCTCGCGCTCCCCCGCATCGCCCTTCCGGAGAGCTCCCTCCCCGTCGTCCTTCGCCTCCTCGCGCGCTCCCGCCGCTACGCGCACCTCTCCTTCCCGCTGCTCGAGTCCCTCCCGTCCACCCACCCGCACCTCCTCTCCGCGCCCGCCCTCGCCGTCCTCCTCTCCACTGCGCTCTCCGCCTCCGCCCCCGGCGGGTCCTTCGACGCTGCTGTCACCTGCTTCGACTCCGCCGCCCGCGTCTGGGCGCGGGCCGGGCGCGCGTTCGGCGCCACCGAGCTCAATGCGCTGCTCCGCGCGTTCTGCGCCCGCGGCCGCGTTGCTGAGGCGCGCGCCCTGTTCCACCGGTACTGCGACGCGTACCCTCCTGACACCCGCACGTTCAACACGCTGCTGCTCGGGTTCAAGGAGGCCGGGCACGTCCAGGCGCTGGACCTGTTCTACCATGATGCCGTGCTGCGCGGCTTCGTCCCTGACGCGGTGTCCTATTGCGTGAGGATGGATGCCTACTGCAAGAAAGGGAGGTTTTTGGACGCCCTCGAGCTGCTCGACGAAATGCACAGGAGGGAGAACTGCAAGCCGACGCTGCAGGTGTTCACCACGCTGATATATGGAGCTGGGATTGTAAGGGATGCCGTGCGTGCACGTCGCCTGTTTGATGAAATGGAGAAGTGGGGAGTGACCCCGGACCGTGGGGCTCACAATGCGCTCATGGGCGCTTATGTAAGGGCAAGGGATTTGCAGTCTGGGTTGGCAGTGATGGGCAAGATGGAGCAGAAGGGGATTGGTCTGGATGATGTTAGCTACAACACAATGTTGTGCGGGTTTCGGAGGGTTGGTGACTTGGAGGAAATCTGGAAAATATATAGCAAGATGGTTGCCTCAGGGTTCATGCCAAGGACCAGGACGACAATGCTGCTCATGAAGGTCTTCTGCGAGAATGGGCGACCGGATCTTGGGCTGGAGCTGTGGGATTATCTGATCGGAAAGGGATGTCTACCTCATCGGCATGCATTGGATGTTCTGGTAACTGGTTTATGCTGCAGAGATGTGGTTGTTGAAGCATATAGATGCTTCAGGGAGATGATCGAGATGGGGATGGCACCTACAGAGCGTGCATTTAGGATTTTGGAAGGGTTTTTGAAGCGAAAGCGGGAGTTTGGGAAGGTTGAGGAGATTAGGCAAATGATGAAGGCGACCCAATTGGAGGAGCATCCAATTGAAGAAAAGGCTGTGTCAAGGCGTGAACCTGCTTGTGGTTACTTTTGAGAGGAAATTATGTGTGTTTTCTGAAATTGGGCTCTGTAAAAATTGCAAGTCTCCATGGTTTAATAATGTCATCAAAGATGTTTGATGGCCTGTGATCAAGGGTGAAATGTTGCAATGACCAAATTTTCCCCAACTGGGAGAAGGAGGTAATGAAGAGGTAGCCTGAAGCTGTCAATTTGAGAGGAACAGAGATGGAGGACCTTCAAATATGATGAGTTTGAGACAGCTAAGGAATTTTAGCGGTGGCAGCTTCCACTGAAGAAGCTGATGTTTTCAGTCTCGTGGAAAACTTGCAAGGAAATACACTGAAAGTCTTGAGTGATACAATGTATTAATATGGTCCACTGTAAAATGTCATGATTATTCACTCAAATAAAAACAGTTGAAAGTTTTGCTGAGTTTTATCTTTCAGACGTCTTGTGAGTTTTGTTTTATCCAAATCGTAGAGTTCTTGTACATCACAGTTGTATTGGTCAGTTAAGTGTAGTGATTCAGAACTATAAGACTGAAAGCAGTCAAAAGTCATTAGAAAGCAAAATTTTGTGCTCTCTTGATTGACGCATAATAGAACCCATGTTTCTACTCTGTCAACTGAACAGCCAAGATTGATGGTATCTTTTCCCTCAATTTTTGTGTCACTGTTACACGTACTGTCATTACACCCGCTGCAGGTCCACTGATTTGAACTTTGACAACGAAACCGTCGATCTGAACATGCTCAAGGCTCCCACCTCCGGTGCTGGCATCAAAGGAACTTCAGATTTACAAAATGATCATCCACATAGTGCTGTTTTCATTGAGTGAACTAAACAAATTTGCAGGCTCAGGAAATGTTATGCATACTTGCAACGATCCGTATTTTTACCAAGGGGTAATAGCACTAGTCAACAGATTATTATTCGTTTGTCCAGTAAAACACCACTCCAACTAATAATAAGGCTATTAGGGTATTACAGTAGAACAATAATTAGAGACAGAACATAATATTGCATAATCATAGCCACGCAGGGTTAAGTCTGATACAAAGCCATAAGGGTTTGAATACGACAATATTTACAAAGGAACCGGTTCTAACTAATAATTATACAAAGACGAGACTAAAATATAACTATATCTTACTGTACTTTGGTTCCCCAAATATGTCTCTTACGCTCAAGTGAAGAAATCTTGATTTGACTTGGTTTTGGTACTTACTCTTCTCCTTTTGATTTTGTTGTGTGTCAAGAACGTGTAAGTGATAAAGTGTCTTTTGGAAACCATATCTCATTCATCTAGTCACCTATTATTTGTAAGTTCTTGTAATTGTCCGGTTTAGCTCAAGAGAATGGTGATTTTAGGGTTTTGTTTTTGTAAGTGATTTGGATTGAATTTGTACTATGATCTAGTTTGATATGATGTGTGAAAACCCATATAAGGTCATCTAGATCATTAAGAACTCACGAGCAATAACAGATCGAGATTTCCCTCTTTTGTCTGTTTTTGATGCAACTTTCCTTCAAAAAGAAAAAAGTCGCAATTTTAGCAACCATTCTCTTGATCGTTGATTGAAATAAAAAAAAAGGCATTATTTGAGCTAGTGGCAAAATTGAAGCTTGCAGGTTATGTTCCAATCCTGAGTTCAATTGTTTATGATGTGAGCGATGAAGAGAAAGAAAGACTGTTACACAGTCAGAAGCTTGCTCTATCGTTTGGATTGCTTACACTTGGATCTAGATGCACAATTAGGATTGTAAAGAATCTAGGGATCTGTGAGGACTTCCATTTGTTTATACGAATGGTGTCAAGAGTTGGGATTGTAGTCAGGGACAATATGGGAATCCATCATTTCAAAGATGGAGAATGCTCCTGCGGTGGATTCTGGTGATATCTGAATAGATATTTTTATATAAAAAAATAGCAGAGTAGGATCTTGATTGATTAATGATACCTGGACTGAATTATTTATTTGACTTGTTTCTTGAACAGTAGGCACTCAATTTTGAATAGCAGGACAAACTCACTTCAGAATGTAGCTTGTGGGTTGAGAGCAGTTGACGGTACTCAGAATTTGCAATGAAGTGTGACATAATGCAGATTTAGTCAGCAATGTTTGGGTACTAAGGAACTTGGATGTTTGATTGCAAAAAGCTCATATTCATTTTGAAAAATGTTACTTACAGGACATGGATGATGCAGAGAAACAAGACAAGTGCAAAATAACAAAGTACCTAGCATGATGGATTAGTCAGATCTCCTTTTAGGACATTGGTGAATATAACTGTTGCAATAGGAGGACTAAAGTCAGGACCTTTTTTATATTTCAAATTTGATACTTGCTCAGTAAAATTTGTTCTCTTTCACTCTGAATTATAGGGAGGACAAATAAGAACTGAATTGCCACCAAGGCTTTGCTAGCTTGCCATTACATTAATGTTTGATCGAGGCATAATTCTTATCGAAATTTGAAGGCACCGTCTCAAGGACATAGGATCTGTCGTGAGATATCTTCGAAGTGTTGCGTGCCATTGCTAGGAGGCTTCTGCTTCCTCAGTATGGACTGGTGTTTCTTTGCTTCATGTTCCGTCTAACTGAACTAGGATACCTGTTTGTTGTCATCGATGCTGACCAGAAGGGTTTCTTTCCCTGCTGCCTGAGAAGAGCCAATGTGGTGCTTTTGTTGCGTGTGAACTGGGGCCTATGGTCAGTTTGAGATCGAGATTACTCTCCACAGAAGCACTCCAACTTTCACCTTGAACTGATTTACTGCTTTGTGGTCTTCCTTCTTGGGTTCTTGAAGTTTCTTCATCAAAGAGGTTTAGGCATGATGCTGGCTTGCATTCTTGAAGAAACAAATGTTCAGGTACTTGTTGGGGACCAGTGTGTTGTGCATTACCAAGACGTGCATATTGACTGGTCTCTGATGTAGAGGGACTATTCTTGAGGTTTGGCCTGGTGCCCTGCACCATTTCTTGAGTTTCTTCTGTTCTAGATTGGAAACTATTTTTCTCACCACCTAATTCGGCCATCATTGATTTTTGTACATGATATAACCGATGCAGTTCATGGACCTGATGCAACAGAGAGCATGAGATGTGAAAGTTCTGTGTTGCAGCAATGACAAGATAATTTGTAGATCTGCGTAATAATTGGCTGGCAAGTAATTGTCAGATAAAGGTTTATGCAGCTTCAACAGTAGTAAGGCAATTCATTATATTATGAAGCTGGAACAGCATGTTATTTTTCTCATTTGATGGCTGCAAGCATTCCTTGCAAATTCAAAAGGCTCGAGACCTATTCGGGTATTTGAACAAATTTCCTTACTGACAGTTTTCCCACTTTTTTTATGCTATATATAGATATCTATTGAATCTTGTGTTCTATGAGATGAATGACAAAGGAGCTAATCCTTGTTACCTGCTGTCTGAAGACCTCATCATGTTCGATGATTGTTCTCCGAACTGATTCCTTACTGTTGTCTTTGGAATATTTGTGCATTGGCTCTACCAAGATGTGGTTTAAAAGCTTTCGCCCACTAACTTTCCGCAATACTTCTGCTAGTTTCCGAATATAATATTTACTTTTTAGCTCTCTGGTGATGCTTATTCCCTCTATCTCCAACAAGGCAGAGAGGATTCTATGAGTACCAAATAAATCAGTAGCCATTCCTGAAAACAATCAGCGTGAAAGGTCAGAGCCATATCGTCTGCAAGGTAAGTTAATTTTCACATGAAGCTCAAACTGCAACAAGAGTCGATTGCACTACTTGTTAGGTAATTATCATATGCTTGACTTCAGGGTACGAAGGAAAGCGAGTGATGATGCGTACTGAGTCAATACAGAATCAGAAGAATCAAACAAAGAGGAATTCACATGAAGATTCAGTCACCTGAAAACCTGCAACTCATGTTCCAGCTGCTTATCGCGCATTTTCCCTCTCCTTTGGTTACAAGTCATGAACGCTGGCAACTCCCATGTATTAGCCAGGGCACAGGATGGGATGAAGCTTGTGCAAATCTCTCCTCAGCACCCGTTACTCATTTCACAGCTGTGAAGAGCTCTAACTATATGGGGGAATTCTGAAGAAGACAGCTTGGAGTTTGGATGTATAGCAGCCAGGCTCTCTCCCCTCATGCTTATGAAGCAAACAACATCCTTTTGTAGAAACAACAGAAGCCAAGCAGAAGGGAGAAAAGGGTAACAATGCTACAAAGGTTGACAGGCTGTGTGAGGCTAAGCAGGATGCAAGGGCAGCAAGGCAAAAGTTTTAAAGTTCAGATCGTTGGCTATTTGTTTAACAAGCTCAAGGAAGGATCAGGGAAGTGCAGCAACCAATGGGAAGGCCAAATCTGGCTGGTTTAATGAAACGACAAGGCCAAGCTAGAAACATGTGAAGCAGATATTCCACGCAGGCCTTGCCGGGACTAAAGATATCAAGGTTTTTGGACTTGGCAACCTCTCTCTCTCTCTCTCTCTGAGATGTATGTTTGTAGTTTGTAGTATAGATCTGAAGATACCATTGGCCCACGGCAATGAGTTATCCTATGCTGTCCGTCGTCGTCGTCACAATCCCGGATATGGGATCTTGAAAGAACCTAGCCCCTAACTAACTCACAACAGTGCAATTAATAATAATTAAAAAATCAAGAATTATTACAACACATAAATTACAGCAATGACTTACAACTTCAAATTTAAAGCCTCAAAGAATTTAATTAAAGCTAATTATTATAACCCCTTTTTACAAAAATGTGTATAAAAAACTAATTTCTAAAGTTACAAATTGCACAGTTAAAGTCTAAGTCTAATGGTGCTTTGCATCCTCAGACTCTATCGTCTCATGTAGCTGCGTTAGGTCTCCAAGCCAGCCACCACCCAACCCCTTGTTTCTTTCTCTTTTTTTTTTTGCAATTGAAGAGTAATCCAAATAACAATACAAGGGAAAATAGAGAGGGAGAGAGAGAGAGAGAGAGAGAGAGAGTTAGAACTGCCGTTAGTACTCTCAGGCTACTAAAGCCAAATAGAGTGGCATTCATTGAGATTCCTAAACCGTTCCGAGCCAGTCGGTGCCTCTCACCAATAGTGGGCCTCATCGTCCGGCATTTAAAATCCAAAACCCACATTTTTCAACTTACCTTAGCTATCAAAGAATCCCAAAATAGTGTATAACCCACACTTAGGACCTTTGGTCTAAAGCCACAGGAATGCAAGACACAGAGCAGGATAAGATTGGCGCTGCCCAGTTGTGCACAGCAAGAAGCCAACTGAGCTAGAGAGAAGAGGAGGCCGAAACCTCCCATATATAAGCCTCAAATCCAGCCAATCGCCTCACTGCCATTCCCAAAAACCACCGAAGCCAAAACAGCCGAGAGATCACAAGCCCCACAAAAAGAGCCCAAGCTAGATAAGCCATCAAGAACAGCTAAGAGCATCCGAGCCCCCCAAGCCAACCGAAAGCCCTTCCCATCTATCATCGCTCTAGGCCGAAGGCCAGAGAGCTGAACCACCAAAGCCACAGACAACCACCATCCAATGAGAAGAGAGGAGTGTCGGAGAAAGGGAGGCAGTACGTGGAGGAAGACAAAGGCGAGCGAGGACCACGGGACAATGAGGTCGACAGGGTGGACCACCACAGGACGACGACCCTGACCACGACAAGTACCTCGATCGCACCTTCATCCACATCTACAGCTGCAAGAGGACCCCACCGCAGCCCCACCAATCAACCGGCATTCCTTTCTAACCCGACACAAGTAGACCCACTTTCCCTCCCATTTTCTTCCCTTCTTTTTCAGTTCTTCCCATTAAGCACACAAACGATTGGCACTACTCCTCATCGGCTCATCCAGTTGAGCCAGGCAGTCGAGGAGGGAGAACCCACACATCCCAACTGGTGGCTACAATAGCAACCGATGGCCATCCCAGCACCATGAGCGCCCTCAGGTTTGGAGAACCGCTCCTGGGCACGAGAACCCCAAACCCAAGTCCTATCATCACAACCACTAGGATTCCCCAAAACTAGGTGTGGTAAAGAATGTAAAAATGTAATAAAACATGAAATAAAATCAAAGCATTTGAGTGTAGATGCAGGTAAAAGAAGGAGGTAGAACCGAAGAGTATACGAAGCCGAGCCCTTAGCCATAACCACTGGCTGAGCCAAGCCCATAGTAGCATACCCCAGCAGGCGACATCCTCCTTAAGGGTGAAGAGGAGGTCGAGGGAGTCGCCGAGTAGTCATCGGAGTAGCCGAGTAGTAGTCGTAGGTCGAGTAGCAGAATAGTCGTCAGAATAGCCGAGTAGTAGTCAGAGGTCGAGTAGCTGTAGTCATAGTAGCCGAACTGTAGGAAGCCGAGCCACTGCAAATCCAGTGAGCAGCCGCTAGATCAGGCGGGTAGCTGCCAGATCCGGTGAGAGCGGTTAGAAGAGGAGAGATGTGTCCAGATCTAAGCTGAGTAGTAAGACTAGAAGGAGCTGTGAGCCACAAGAAGGAGATGAGGAGGTAGCGTCTCTGGTGCCGAGAAGATGGAGGAACAGGAGTGAGAGCATCGGCCGAGAAAAGAGAGGAGTGTGAGTGTCGGCCGAGAGAGAGGAGTGCGAGCGTTGGCCGAATAAGAGGAATGCGAGTGTCGGCTGAGTGGAGGAGTGCGAAGCGTCGGGCCAAGCAGAGAGGCTTGGGCCTTTTGGGTAGTTCTTTTTGCAGTAGTTAGAAAGCTTTTGTCTAGATCTTAGCCCATTAGATAGGTTAGAAATCCAACCGCGGGAAAAGGTTTCTAATCTATTAGTATTTTAATTAAATAGCTTCTTATAGTCGAGCGTCTACTTGTAATGCAAAAATCGACCAGGCTCAAGCCGAGGTAGAAGATTAGGTTGTCGTTAATTCTAGCACTTACTACTACTCAGGCAAGCTAAATTCTTGATCACGCACCTAGTTATGTCAAGAGTACAAATTATTTCCTGTATCATTATGATATGCTTGCATGAGTTGTGTTCTCGAAAAAGCAAATGGATCAGAAAAGGCTAAGAGTTAAAGAGGAGAAAAGAAAAGAGGAGAAAATGAAAGAGAAAGAGGAAAGAGAATGACTTTAAGTTCGTGGCTCAGCTAAGAGGAGCAGTAGGACTGTAAGAGTATGTAAATAGGAGGGTAAAAGGGACCTTGAAAAGGCAGAGAGAGAAGGCAAGATCATTTTACATATGGTTAGAATATAAGGATTTACCAAACTCTCATTCGGATCGGGGACCGTAAATTAAATGCCAACCATTTTTTCGTCTCGTACGGGCAGAAATTAGTACCCTATTACGTTATTCCTCTTTCCACATTGGGTAAGTAAATATGTGTGAGTAGAGATGGATGAAACTCAAGACCGGTAACGCCAGTCTGGAAGTAAGTCCCAAGACGCTATATGTGTAGGCTGAGTGTTGGGCCGAGAGCTAGTCCAACCGAACATTATTTGAAGTCGGTAGAGCCCGGGTGAACGACCCGGTATATCGATGGAAAATAAATGGGGTGGAGAATTGAGCAACGTAACTTGGAAAAGGTTCTATACTTTGAACTTGACCCCAGACCAAAGGAAGTGTGGAAAAGCCTAGTTATAATGGTTCAGAGTAACTATGGGTACAATGGCACAAGCCTGTGTGGTGTTTAATAAAATTATGAATTCATGTCAGTTTCTTGGATTAGAGACTACGGTGATCGCTAGAGGTCTTTTTTTCACCCAAGTGAAAAGTAGAATTTTTATGGATTAAAAGATGTCACTGATTTCAATGAAGTTAATTTCGAAAAGCAAATGATTAGAAATGGACGTAAGGACAAAGAGAGGTATACAGTGCATTTTGCTAATATTATGCTTGCTGAGTACGTCAGTACTCACCCTTACTATTATTTCCTTTGTTAGACCCTGCTTCGTTTGGAGAGTACTCTGAGCAGGATGAAGGGACCACATGCACAATCGAGTTTGCCGGGGAGGAGGATGACGGTAGCGAGGAGCTGAGAGAGGTGGACCCCTTATACAGTGGTTGGGACGAGTAGATGACCTGCGGAGCCAAGCAAGAGAACTTTAGGGTACCAATTTATATCTTTTGCTCCTGTGTATTTGTAATTAAGATCATAGTCCTTGTGACAAGTGCTGTAATAATAGTACCATTTCTACATTATTGTTCTGTTACGTGACTTTGATAGAAACTTATTATTCGTCGGAACAGTGTTTTACTGATTAGACGAATAATAATCCGTATGTACGTTTTTATGTGATTATCTTTGAGATAATTACACGGGGTGCCACAGATCCGCCCACGGCCTCAGAAAAGTAAACTGCAGTTTAAGCTTCCATGTGAGTTGCAATTGCAAGCCCCTTACTTTGTGTTCTTCTTTAACCTGGACAGGTTGTTGCTGTACTGCTGCTTCAGCATGTTCCATCCCTGCCTTCCCAAGATTCTTGGACTGCCGGATTCTCAAATTATGCCTTTGTTAATCCCTTGATCGCACCGACTCGGTACTAAACTAACCTCTCTTCTCTTGTTGATCTAAATTACTACATTTGAGTTGACTTAACACTGGTAGGCTGATCGATCAATTCATGATTTGATCTGGAGTCCAGATTCCATAATCCATCGAGTTTGACATTTTTGAGTTCCTGGGTGCACTGGATTTGAGTTTGCCTCGATTCAAGTCTCAACACATGAACATTATCCAGAGCTTTAGATTTAAGTCTCACCAAGGCGCTAGATGTTAATCGGTAGATCAGCGTCTAGCGTCGTGGTCTGTTGGACTAGACGGCCACTTAGGTAGAAAAAATCGTTAAGGTAGGAGGTTGACGTCTAGCGTTGCCTAGATTCGATTTTTAGAACACTGTACATGCTATGCTATGGATGTCCGATATCAGGCAGCCAAATATCTAACATGGAAAGGAGCTTGGCAACGTCATGGCTATCCACGTACCACTCAAAGGCAAACCAGCCGCATCAACTCACGTATATCCGGATAACTTCGAGAACAATCTAATGGTTCTTGTTGCACTCATTCACCAGATATTCGATAGCGGCTCCTTTCAACAAAGACCAGATATCTGATAGACAACTTTCTCATAAAGGTAGAGACATATATAAAGCTATATATAATTTGCTTTCTGGTTCTTTAACATTTATCCCTACAAATCCACGTACGATGTGTAGCTCATGGAAATGACTATGCGCAAATGATTGATGCTACTGCTTCTGAGGGCGAGGAAGAGCATCAAATTAAAACGTAGTGTGGAGAGCAGCAGCAGCAGCCAAATAATGCAAGCGACCATCACTCTCTTCCAAAGACCGACAGGCTACCTGCCGTTAATCCTTTTCATAGCTGTCTTCATCGACGCAAGAGGTGCAGCTAGGCAATGTATGTATATGTATGTATATGCACTTGGTGGCCAGAACAAACATCATCGAACTGGCTGGCTCTCACATGGACCACACCGTGGCATGCAGTGAGTCCATTGTTCGCATGCATTTTTGGATACATATTCGAGTCTCGACACACGTTGTTGTTGGCTTCTTCTTGCCATGGGATAGATATATACTTTGGTGCTGCATGCGTTGCACTCCTACTCCACACATCTATATATCTACTCACTGGTACACCAATGGAGAGCATTTGTTGTGCACTTTCTTGGTTAAAGTTCTAAGCTTTTCTAGTGGATTTGCAAGCAGTTGAAGTGTAGTGGTGAGCAATTCCTTTTGTGGGGGACGCTTGCTTTGACCGATGTGGGTGGTGTCGTGAGGCCAGCATCAGTTGGTCGATATCTAATGTGTGATCGAGCACATCAATGATTTGGACTGGGTTCCATTAACCTGTGCCAGATGTATATCCACGTTTCACTCATATGATTTTTGTACTTGTGTACTGGGAACAAACTGTTTTCTTGCATCATATAAGCTAGGATTGAGCTCTACCATGCCATGTGTCGCTACCAACTATGGTCTACACTTTGGTCCGGTTCACTTCAATAGTTCAATGTCCTCACCTTTGAATTATATGGGTGGGTTTTTTTTAACTACGGTAGATGACTTATGACTATATCTGCTGGCTTTTAGTCTTAGTATGAGCATTTGTATAACTGTACTGAATGCCGATAAGCCATTTCAAAAAAAAAAAGGCTATCTCGATAAGCTTCTTTGAAAAGGGGGTGAAAAAGCTGTTCCGTTTGTTTATTCAAAAAAAATCATAATCCATAAGCTGAAAAGAAAGGATCTATAATTAAGCCAATACTTGACATAGTATAAGAAGCTTATATTTTATTTTCCTATCCTTGAGGAGTAATGAGAGGTACAGGTACCAAGTTAGATCCAAATTGCTCAATCAAGTGATCAATGGCAAAATTTGGTACTTGTACCTCTTGGTACTCATCGTCACTACTAGAATCTCATCATCCGATCATGTGATCAACGTTTGGTACCTCTTCCTCAAGGATGGTAAAATTTCCTTATATTTTATAATGTTACTCGCACTCCCTAGAGTTCTTTTTAAGTTTGGGTGCGTTTGGTGGGTATCAGGTAATGTCTTATTTTTTTGTCGTTAAGAACTTTTCCGTACTTTTTTCAATAGGACCATGGGCCCTGGACTATGGATATGAAAGACATTATGTCGTTAAGAACTTGCAGAATTAAGCATGTGTTGATACTTATACAGTGTCTTTGTACGTGCTTCTGTATATGTGACGTGCGTGCAGGGTGGGGCGGTGCGTGTTCTTCCCGACGGAGGAGAACGTGGAGATGGTGCCGGACGAGGTGCGGCCGAGCCTGATGGCGGACAGAGGCAACGTGGCCTGCACGAGATCGACCGCCATGTCGTCGCGATCAAGCTCCAGGGGCATGCGGCTCCTGCCCAAGCTCCACCATGAGTCCATGGCGCTCAAGATGGGCATCGAAACACGCCTCCGCGACAAGATCCTTGAGATCCTCGCCGTCGAGCAGATCCTCAACACAGAGACCGGGCTCGAGCTCAACCTTGAGAACGTCGAGAAGGTCTTGTCACATGTTAGTGTTACCATGCTTTTACTTACTGATTAATGTTCAGTATTGTAACGCCCGTGTTTTTAGAACTAAATATAATTAGTAATCATGCGCCAACAGTGGTATTCAACCGCGTAGTAACCGTGAACTCTGGTTTAGCATCACATCTAAGAAAATGTGAATGAATCTATTACAGTTAAAATTGGGGTGGCTATGAGTAAAGCGATATAAGCCTATGCGGCACTAAATAAACCGTGAATTCACGCATGTTTTCTGTACTAGATACTACAGAAGTCTAAAGGGGTATTTTCTTTGAGTACGAGTGACTAGTAGCTTTACAAACTAAAAACCTGACAATTTTGCAAATTAAAAACTTATTTTAAGAATGATGATGAAAAGATATATAAATTTTGATCTGATGATGTTTATCATGAAGTTGCATATTTGCTATTAATGTTTGCTAAATATTTTTGTACTTACCCTTGCTATTAATCCTCCTTGTTAAAATTGAGACGGTGCGATGATTTATCCAGTTATGCGGAGGCCTGCTCAGAGGACAGCAATACTAAGGGAGGTGAGATTGATCCGGAGTATGATGCGTACGAGATGGATGCCCTTTGTGGAAGCTGGGAGGAGTAGATGGCGGCCGGTTGTCGTCTACGTGATCCCGAGTATTTTAGCATCTTGTATAATTAGTTGGTACTGCTTCTACCTCCTAGTGTTCTAATATTTGAGCAAAACTTGTTAAGCCTATTAAAGACTAAAGGACTACGTGGCAATGATATTGTAATAATATTGTATGGTCTTTAGCTATTGTTCTGCTGCAACACTCTAATGTGGCTATTATTCGATAAAACAAGAGTTTATTCTGTTTTGTTAGGTAATAACCACAGACTATTGCCATTATCTAAGGTAGTAATGGCATAGGTCATCACAGCATAGGAACGCATTTGGGCATGCGCCGGAGAAAAACATGCATCTATTCAGTTTGGTCGGGTTATCACTGGTTGTCGGACAACGCTACAGGAAATCAACAAGCATCATCATCTTTTGGCACTGCAAATCCAATGTGGAAGAAATTGTGGAAGCTGAAGGTGCCACCTAAAGTAGAAGTGTTCTGGTGGAGAGTTCTCTATAATTTTGTCCCCACTAGGTCTGAATTGCAGAACTATTCACACATTGGCATTGTAGCTATTTTTTTAAATTTAGCCTTCAAACATCTGTTTTTGTGAATCTAAGCCCCCCCCGGCGAGCTTGATAGCCACGGCAAACGACACGTGTCACCTGCAGCACTATAACAGCTTGGCAGGACTTGCTGAGCAACTGTGGCTCAGTAGCGTCCTGCCGAGCCCCCAAAATGGCAATGGCCGGCTGTCGCATGATTAGCACTAATGTCATGTGATTAATACTAATCAAATAACTAATTACACAATATTTGAGCGTAGCTAATGACCTGCTGATTTGTGGGAGCTCAGCTGGATGCTGCTAAGTCATGGTTGCTCGGCAGGTCCTGCCGAGCTGCTCGCACGGCAGGCGACATGTGTTGCCTGCCGTGGCTACTGAGCTTGAGGAGAGTGCTAAATTTACAAAAACGGACGTCTGAGAATCAAATTTGAAAAAAAATAGCTATAGTGCTATTTATGTGAACAATTCTGAATTGCATCGACGCCGTGTAAAGTGGATTGCATGTTGTGAATCGTGTGGATCCCCAGATGAAAATGGGTTGCATGCGTTGGTGAGTTGTTCTTGGGTAGTCGCGTTTTGGGCTGCAATGCAAGATATCATAGGTACTTTTACCTCATAATACAAGTCCAAAATCCACCATATGCACATACCAAAGAGACATTAAATTAAGAAAAAAAGTTAATGCCATTGGATCATGCATACCCCTATTAAATGATATACTACAACTATTCACTTTTTTCAGCGTAATAACCACACGTTTGGTCTTCGCAATGGATTTATATTATGGAGGCGATGTTTCTCAAGGATGATAGGTTATATTGCGGGACGGAGGAAGTATTTAGTTGCCAGTCCTCCATCCTGATACGTGGGCATCTGATATTATTGATGAAAAATTCCTTCCTAGTGAGAATATTTCTATTATTCTCTGTTGTAAGTGGACGATTTGGAATGCTCGTATTGCACGGCAACATGGAGAAATGCCAAAAAACTTGCTCCAGAGCCAGCGGCAATAGCGCAAATGGCCCGGCATGAATCCTGGGGATCCCCGGAAGACGGTTTTGTGAAAGTTAATGTTTGCTCAAAGATTGTACTCAATACTTCTGACGAATGAAATTTAAGCCCTTTATTCGAAAAAAAAAGGCTATATCCTAGCTGAAGCAATATCTAGAAAAACGAGGCGAAGCTCAATTTTAGACCATATCGCACCACGATGAAGCATGTATCACACACGGCATCAGATCGTACTTCTATCCGATTTAGAATTGAGGCAGATTGTAGGGTCAAACAGAGATGCCAACACGTACCTGTCCTGCTCATCTCAACACGTCTAACTGATAGCATCCTAAACAAATGTGAGCCATAACAAATGCATACAAATGGATGGAAAAGAAGCAATCTCTGATTGCTAGCTTTTTCAGTGCCTCCCAACACGCAAGCTCTCCTTATCAGGATTCAGGATACGCTACCAGCACAAGCAAAGAACAACGTTGCGTGCATATTCTTCGGTGAAGCACTAGCATGGCGCTGCACCTGTAGCTTTCCATACACTTGTCTGAAGCTGTCTGGAAAGCCTGATCTTGTGTTTTCAAAACTGCCACAAGATAAAACCAAACAAATCAGGCATCCCATGTTTTCTCAGGAAAACACAAATCCACAGTAAACTGTAACAACTGCCCTACTGAGTCAGACAAAAGCCTGTCCAAACAAACACTCGGAATGAACTGAAGTCTGTTTCGGGCATATTTTTTGTCAAAATTTGCTACATCCGAGCAGCATTTCCAAACAAACTTTATCACCAACATCACTATAGAGATGGGTGCTAAATATATACAAAATGAAACTAGAATGGTGAAACCTGTTGCAAATGAACAATGGAGAGTTCTGATGCTACTTTATATGCAAACTAGGCTGGGGCAGCACCTAGCAACGACAGAGGCGGAAAAGAAATGGAAATGAGAAGAGGTACACTGGTTCTGATGATTGCTGCATCACATAACGGTTCTGCATCCTTTTTTAACAGCTGATTCTATAAGTACACACATCACCGTCCATATCTTGTATCCCTGGACCCATCAAGAAAGCATCATATATCAAATAGAGCCAGGGTTGAAAAAAAGAACAGAATTTAATCTATATTTAAATAAAAACACAAATTATATAATCAACAGCTCATGATGGATTTAAAGGGCAGACTCAAAATGTTTTCCCAAGGATGAAACAGTGTTGGTGGCATTCAGTTTTTAGTATTGTACTGTGCATGCACATCTTACACCACAAAATCCTCATCCAAAGTTTTGTTATCCCCTCCTAAACAAACATACCCTAAACAGGTAGCTCATGAACAAGCAATAAATGGGAAAAAAGGCAGTTATCCAAACGAAGCATTCATACTGCATATTGCCATCAAGGGGTAAGTAGGGAACATGACAGAGTAAGAAATGTACGAAAAGGGTATATTTATTATACACAACTCTCCAGCTCAGGTAGGTATTATAAAAAGTAAGTACACCAGGAAGACTCCAAAAGAACAGTATGTTTGCATTCCATGTTTTATACATGTCTGTGAAGGTTTTTCTTGGACTAGCATGTGCATGTTGTATACTTGTGTACGTTTTGAGGGACATGTTGTTCTTGGTTCTTACACAATTGCAACAATATAGCTCCAAGAACTATGGGGAAATTAAAAGCAGATTGTGTACAAGGACCTGTAATGGAAACTGGCCATCCTTGCAGGTGTTGAAATATTAGGTAAGGCCCCTGTGACTATGTATTCATCATCAATTCCATCAAATCTGATTTCCCTCAAGTCAACAGATTGTGTGGGAACCTCAAGATTATAATTTTCCAGATGAGCCTGATTGCTGTTCCTCCTTCCACTGCCTCCTCTTTCCCTTGCTCTTGCTCTTCTTCGGCTTCTTGAAGATCGACAAAATGCCTTGCAAAAGATACAAGACCACCAGTTCCTCCTAACCCTGCGGAAAACTTCGTAGTCTTCTCCAGTTTCATCATCCCCATACTCAATGACATAATCTCCCAGAACAATTCCATTAGGAACTTGTGCATGTATTGTGCTCAGGACATCTACAATATCAGAAGATTGCTGGAAGTTCTCCCAATCAGCTTGCCTAGCAGGATCAATTTCTGAAGGGTGTGAATCTGGATGCTTTTGTTGTGTGTGCTTCTGAAGCTCGTTAGAGTTACCAACAAATGAGCAACAATCCTCTTCACAACATCTTTTCTTCTGGTTCAGATGCAGACGAGCCTCACTGATAACGATCCATCCAATAACATCACCTCTACACAATGGGCAACTTGGGCGGTTGTTTGCATTAGAGGACACAATATGAATGCTATCAAGAGGAGCCACAGCTATAGACGAAACTTTCACATTGGCAGGCAGCTCATATGCACCTTTAAACCTCTCGAGACAGTTTGAGCGGGTCTGGTCTGTATCACAGACAAATGGTCTGCAACCCTTCTCATAAGATGTGCATCTCAGTAGGACCGCATTGTGAGGGTAATCTAGACAGATTGGGCAAGTAACGTCCTCTGTCCAACTTTTATCAAGCTGTATGTCCAGATCAAAAGAGCTGGGCCTCACCACCTTCTTCATCACTAGATTTCCTGAACCCATATCGAACTTCCTAGCAAAACTCAACTCTAGCAAGTGCAACTTTTCATTACAACCTGTATGACATCAAGAAGCAAACGGATTAGACATAGCAAATATTTTCCATACACAGCAAAGAGGCATACTTAGCATTTCCATCAATACAGAACATGATTACTCATAGTCTATGACGCAGTACAGACATCCTAATCATTTTCTACAATCTCATTAGGCTATGTGGTGCTAATACGCACTAAGACAATTCATCCATGTAATGATTTGCTAAACTTTGTCCCAGTTCTATTCACACTCTAAATGAGTCCCAGTCCAACCTCAAAAGAGTTCGTTAGCATCTGACCTCAATCCCCAAAACACCATACCCATCTGATCAAACCCAACCATTTATCCAAGCAATCAAACGGCACAATCAGACACACAAAAGCCGTCCACAGAATCGTAGAAAGAACTCTACATAGTAATAAATCACATGGGAGCTAAGTCTAACAACATTCAAAGAGGAAAGCCTAATTCGAAAATTCCAGCCGCCTCCAAATACAAAGAAGCTGAAATTGGTAAAGCGGCCCCCGATAAAACTCGATCTGGGTACCGATCGAAACCAATCCCTATTCCTAATCAGCTCTTTCAGTCCACATCTAAACAAGGCACTGAAATACACCCACCAGGTGCGCAAAGGAGATCGGGATAGAGCCCCAAAATTACACTACATGAGCATCGTCGTAGCCTAAACCCTGAACACGCAAGAATCACAGGAACCCCCAAAAAGCATCGGAGAGGGAAGAAACAGCCTAAAATTCACCCAGATCAAATCCAAAAACAGGTGCCGCAGAAACGGCGCAAGAGATCTCCTCCAAAATCCAAATCAAATCACACAAACATGAAAAAAAAACAAGAAACAGGTCGATTGGTCACAAAAGCATAGCCGTACCGCCGCTGCCGCTCCGGCTAGGGTAGGTGGCGGTGGTGGGAGAGGAGAGTTGAAAAAACGAACCCCTCTAGCCAAAGGTCTCTCTCCCTATCGCTATCTCCCTCGTCTCTTGTACTCGCCCAAGTCGCACACACTCCTCTGCCTTTCTTTTTTCTTTTCGGATTTTTTTTCCTGCTGTGAGTCGGGGTGGCAAACGGCGCGCATAATTCCGGTGCGACCGATCTAAGTCTTACAAAATAAATATGGAAGGAATAATTCCATACCACTCGTATCTAATCCTAACTTTAAAGAAAAAAATAAACAAATATAAAATAAATAATATCCGTCTATATATGTTCGTTGTCATTTGGTATGAGTAAATATACCATAACTTCATTTATAAACATGATAGTATATAGGTGGATTGTCATATCAAAGTAGATAGAGAGTATTGAGTGCTTTTTCTTCAACATATCGGTGATTGATCTCTTCATATTCATTCTGATTATACTCTCCTATTATCTAATATTCTATGTAAGGGTGTAAAAAAATAAATGATTTTTATTTGACCAACCGACCGAAGTCTTATGAAATAAAGAAATAGATATTTAACAGTATTTATATTTGTCTTTGATTTTTTTAAAAAAATATGAAAGCCTCTGGCTGTGAGGCACTGAGGGCGTTTTGTTATACCAGTTGTCAGTCGTATTTTAGTACGGAGCCTTCCGTATGCAATCCATGTGGAATAAAGTTCACTTGCAACTGCCTCCATGGTCTCATTATGTTTGTCACACAGGAATTCGGTATGAATTTATATGAAAATTCTTTTATCAGTGTGTCAGAGAGAAATCAAGACTTAGGTCACATTTCAAATAGAGACTTCCTGAAGAAATCTCAGAGTAATTAACTTGTTCCAGTAAAATTTCTTCGAATGGGCCTTAATGGTATTCTACATAGTCTTCGCAATGAGATGGATCAGATGCAACCGTGTATGACTAAGAATTATTTTAAGCATATGTGTCGTTCGGTTGGGCTAAAAGTATACTATAACTGACTAAAATTACACTGTAACAATAGAAAAAACAGATTAACCCATCATAGACAATGCAAACGAATACGAGAAAAAAAAGAACCAGCAAAAAGCTCAAAAAGGCCAAAAAGCTAGAAAAAGACGAAATTTAGAAATAGTAAAAAAAATAAGCTAAAAGCTCAAACCAAAATAACCGAAGCCTAAGATGAACTTATTTTACACTGTAGTGACTAAAAATAACTATAACTGCTAGTAGCTTTTTTTTTTAGTGTAATTAAATTAAAAAATTAAAAAATACAATAATACAAAAAAATAAAGGTGAAAAAGTCTAAAAATAAAAAAGACGAAATTAAAAAGGGAAAAGTTAGAAGCTCTAAACGAGATGGATGAAATGATGGCCAAGTGGATGCCGTGCGGAGGAAGAGAGCACACCAGACGGAAACTCATTCGCAACTTCTCCAGCACACCAGATGGAAACTCATTTGCAACTTCTCCCACCACAATTTTTTTTTCAGAACTACTATCAAGCAACTAATGTGAAAGAAAACTTGTGTTTGGCATGGAAAAAATGGCTACAGCTCCAGGTGAACTAGTTCACATCACCTTGTCTAAATACTAGTTACGTGAAACCGAGACCTGTTGCTGCATTCCAATCTATTCTCCAGTTTGTTCGTGCATCAAAAGGCAGCGGAAAAAAGGCTTCACACCTTACCATCAGTCAAGCACACCAAATAGAATCCAACCACGCCAATGGCACTGTGGTTACTGAACAAGTCACATACTGGATACAGTTTTGTCCCAGCATGAGCCTCATCAGAAGTTCGACTGGAACGATATGAAGATCTGCATATATTTTTGTAGTCACAAAACTCAACAAAAGATTCGATTAATCGCAACTTGCTTTTCTAAATATCGTACGCTCTGCCACAACTAGCAGATGGACAAAAACACCCATGGCCTTAAGAGGTGACGCTGGAGCTCCACAGAGTTTTGCAGTAAATTCCTCCTACAAGAAGTGGGTGGCATCAACTAATATGGGCAGTTCTTGGGGAGGTTTCGGATCACATTGCTCTTCATTCCAATCTTGGTTCGCATCGTCTCGACCCCAGTCCTGTTCATTGCTCGGAGAACTTTCAGCCTTACCATTTGCTCCTTAGACTGAACCGTCACCAAACCCATGCTCTTGTAGCTGAGTGGAAAAGCAGAAACCATACGGAACAGCATTAAACAGAAGGATCCAGCCATTCTATGAGCGCAACACGACAAAAGATATTGAAATGCACGAGTGAAGAACACAAGGATTCAGACCTGGAAGCCAGGGAAAGCGCAAGAGCACGATCTGTTGCAACAGAAGGCCGTGGTTTCTGACGGTAGTAGCGAATGAACTCCCGAGAACCAAGAGTTCTGACATGAGTCCCTTTCTCACTCTTGTTTGTTATTACAAGCTCAGACCCACCACTTCCCAGTTCAATGTTGTTGTCCATGTCATCTGCAGCAACCAGCTCTTTACCCTCCACATCAACATAACTGCAATGAAAATAACACCACACCATTAGGCCGGCGTTAGATGTGTCCAGACTCCATGCATTCAGCATGATAGGAAATTTCAATCTCCAACACTGACCATAGTACCACATAACTAGGAATCAGTTGGAGGAAGAACTAGCATACCACACTATCTCTATAGTTCGACCTCCAAGCGTCTGATATGATTTTTATTTATGTTAAAAAAACTATAGAGCGCTAATATTGTTCCATCATAAATGGCTCATTACCAGCCTAAGAATGTAATTCTCAGGATTATATTTCTTTGCCTTTGAATGATGATTCGATCGAAGCATTTCTGGACTATAAGGGTCACAATTCAACTGCAAGAGCTAATTATGAAATAATCGATGACATGGCATAAGCTGTGAGACCAAATTGTAAAATTTGCAAAATATATCCAGTTCCACCCACCATGACATCTTGAAGTATTGTTTTTTGATGAATAAAGTCCACCCATGCTACAGTTCAATGCAATATTCAGATGACTATGGTATTGGTACCCAACATGGTTTTAAGCAAAACAAACCAAAGCCCCTGAAGTTCCCAAAAAAAATCCTTTTCTTATCAAAGCAATTTACAGTCTTGTTATCGGAAACAAGAATTTTTGTAAGAGGAAACTTATTAATATATAGTTGATCTAGATTGAAACCTGCTGCTGTAATCGTACAAATCCTCAAGGTCAGCATCTTCATCATCCCCACCATCTCCATATCGTAATTTGCAGTGACCTTTTGCATCCATGTGTTTTCTGACAGCTTCTAGACTTAGGAAAGGCTGGCATCTGTCATTGCAGTATAGGCACATAAAATCACGCTTCACCTGCAAGTAGAATAAACATGCAACATCATGATTAAAACTACAACCAGAACGCATTAGATGCTACTACTGATGAAAAATGTTTACCTTCAGACCAACATATGTAAGAAGACCATTGGGATCTTTCAAGTATTCACTATCAGGTATGAAAAAGCCATGCTTTTTGTGCATATGGACCATGCAGTTCTCTATGGTGTCATGCTTGAGATCACACATGAAGCAGAACGAGGGATCCAACTCTTCAAGCTCATCCATCTCATCATCTGATTCGGAGGCATGTTCATCTACTTGCATGTCCGAAGTAGACTCCAGCTCACTTGGGTCCACTTCAACCCATTCTTCCTCCTCATCTTCTTCATCATCCTCTCCCACTGCAGATGGGCCTCTACGAGGAACTCGCTCAGGAAGTGGCTTGACTATTGTGATGCCAGCAGTGGAGGCATTGGGCTCCTGAGAAGCTCTCATGAGATGTGATCGCGAGTTAAGATGCTGAGCGTGAGCTTTTGAACTCCTGTATTCCTTTCCACAAAGAGCACAGCTGTAAAGCATTGGAGTACTAGTAGAGTTGCTCCCCTCCGCTAAAGCAGCTTGTCTAGCCAAAAATAGAGCCTCAGTCACCCCAGGAACTCCAGCCACCTGACAAACACTGAATGTCAAAATGAAGCAGAACGAGAATTCAAAAAATTTAAGGAAGCAACAAAATCAAACACCCCAAAAGAAGTTAAAATTGTTCTCTGGAAGTATGTGTTATGAGCACAGTTGTCAAGTTGGTCAAATAGAATAGCAAGTTTGCTTCTAGGACTTAATGGCCAGCTACTGGGGTATCCAGAGAACAGCCACTCATCCATCACACGTAGACTTGCATCTATTTTGCTCCCTCAAACTTGCATAACACAGGCATGCTTTGTAAGGTCAATTATAAGATGAGTACAACTGTTTTCTCTCCCCCTCTAATAAATAAGGTAATTCACCCTCATCCTCCAATGAAGCTGCACATGTATCTCACCTGCAGCAGGGACAACCTCCATAATACCATCTCATGAACAAAGCAGGGTTTTGTAATATTTCTACTGGGAACATAACAACGCATTTTGAAAAGGCACATCACGCCATGACAATTCACCAAAATCATAGACAACTCCTAAAATCTCTTTGAGTGCTCAAAGTATCTAAACCTTACAACTCAAATTTCAGCCATGATCTGTAAGGCTGTAATTTCAAAGCATCGAGAAGACAAATAATACAAGGACCCATATTTTGCTACTACTAATGCATAGGAGTATTTTTGGTTCCCATGAAACTTCAGGGGAATATCCACCCTCTAATAATGCATACACAGTAATACATAAATACCTTGATAAGTTTCACTACTTCAGGTGGAAAATCTAGGATTTCTCCGAACTTCCCACAGCTGACTGAAGAAAAAAGGCGCAAAATTATGCAACCGAAGTATTCGCATGGACCTTACAGGCACAATTTCCGCTCCAGGAACACGCAACACATCGTATCGCCTACATAAGGCACCATCTGCCACACGAACCCTAGCAGCAAACAGGCTCTAATCCCGCGAGGCGATACCGATGCAGAGAGAAGACAGCTGTGGCGGAGGGTAAAATTACCTTGCGCTTGAGGTTGTAGCGGTGCCACTCGGAGCGGTAGTGGAGGCGCTGCTGCTCCTCGTCGTCGAACGCGGCGTTGCACGCGTTGCAGGTCACCGTCGGCATCTTGGCGCCCCTTCTTCCCTTCCCTCGCTTCCAGCTTCGGCTTCGGCGGCGGCGGTCGCGAGCCTTGCTCCCCTAGTGTCCTCGCTTTCGGGTTGTTCCTTTCTTTCTGGGCGGTGGGGTGGTGAGTTCCGGAAGAAGAAGTAGGGGTTAGTGGCGGCGGGGGCGGGGCGGAGAAGTAGGCGACGGCGAGGCGGACGCGTCGGTGCTGACGTCGCCGCTTGGGGTCAGGCCGCTACCGCCTTTGTTTTTCCAGACAAGCCCAATTGCGGCCCACAAAAAGGATTGGGCCCACGAAGCGACGTCTCGCTGCCTCGCTCTTTTCCCAAATCAATCCGCCGCGCAAAATTCCGGGAAAAATCCTGGTGTGAACTTTCAGGCTCTACTGAGATCAGCATAGATGAATACGTATAGAGCAATCTTGCATAAGTCTTCGGCCGAGAGGAGCCGCTGCTCGTCGCCGGCGATGGACGTACGCAGTAAATCTCCATCTATTCTCATCTCCAAGAGACCTGAGCTTTACATCAACATTGCATTTTGGAAACAATGGATCACAAGTTCCACAACAAAGCTCTTGCTCTGAATAGGGTACAGGTTATGGCGATTGGCAATAGCAATATCAACAGTAACAACACTGAGATCAGTGCTGTTGGTGACTGATTCACTGTTGTATTCGAGCTAGATCACCAATCAACTAGCGTGGCGGTTTCAAGCGTCGATTCTGATAATAGTAAGACAAGTTTGCCTTACATATGGTCAAATATTTTGTTCCAACGGCATGCGCACATGAAAAGATTTATTCTATCCTACAAATCAAGAATAGGTTATCACAAATGCACACTCAGCAGGCTAAGAGCTTGTTCATTCCGGCTTGTTTAGTGGCTTTTGACTGAAACTATATTGTAGCGGTCAGTAGTTTTTTTCTGAATCATTTAATTAAAAAGAAAAACAAAGAAAAAAAATAATGTTATATCTCAAGGGGCATACCAAAAACAAAGCTTATCTTGGAGACTTTCCACAGTGCCCTCGAAATCATCGATGAAGTGGCTAGAAGAACGGGAATACCAAATACAAATATTCTGTACTACCTCTATCTTACTGTGTTTTTTTTTTAGCGTTCACATTTTTTTCTCACGTGCATGATGCTAAGCCTGCCCTTTTACTATGCAGGGAGGCTATCAATTTTCTGGCCGATATGGCCTTCCTCTGTTGGACCTTTGACGTCCAATCATGTCAAGTCTATGTGCAACGGTTCGTTGATCAATACAGTAATCTTCGAAGCTAGTATAGCAAATGTGAGATTCAGTGCGGTTATGGATACTAAACAGAATTATGGCACATGATGTACAATGATTGATTCAATCTTGCCTTTGTACAATCAAGCAGGTGATACCAACACCACCCATTTTACACTAGCAAGCTGCAGTTGTTGGATGGATCTGCTTATTATTGTATACGTAGGTTACTGCGTACAATATACAATGCTATTTTTCCATCTTAGCTTGATGTCTTCATGGGTACTTACGGCAGGCCATTGCCTTTTTTCGTGCTTGTGGGATCTTATCCCTTGTTATCTTTTTTCTTAATTCTGCTTCTTTACCCAGCGTAGAATCTATAGATTATTATACACTTCGGTTTTGTTCAATAAATTTTTGCCTGGTGGTTTGCAGTTGAACTTGCTTCTCAAATGTAGTACTATTTCTGTCTAGTCCAATTCATTGCACCATGGGAGTGGAATAAGAAACAGTAGGAACGAAAGAACAAGGGTTTGGTCTGACAATTCACGCATCAGTTTGTCAGGTCAACCACTTCTATTGGTTTACTGATCATATGTTCAATGTATTTTCTTCTAGTTTAGGCTATCTTCTCCAAAGAAGCCTTTGTCTGCTTTGGGCAATAATTGTGTACAAGAGCTTCTTCAGTATACTAACCTGAGGTGCATTTCTCAAATGCTGTCTACTGATCGTAAAGGTACACGTGCCATCCCAAAGTTTGTGCGTCAAGGATTCTTAATTCCCATATCTAACTAACACTAGTTTGGTAATACATGCATTAGCTTTGGAACACACTACAGGTTATCCTAGAACCTTCGGTGTTATATAGTTATATTATTATGAAGATTGCATATTATAATTCGTGATAAATCGTAGAAAGAAGTCAATTTCTTGTTTGAGACTCATTTAAAACATGTCCTGGATCAGGTACGCTGTTCTTGACGCTCTGGTGTGGTTTGATGCTTGCGGTTTAATTGTCTGTCCCCATGTTTGTTCCTATATCTCACTCACATCGGTAAAGAAACATTTCAGAGTCAATGATACATCTGCGTCAGGTCCATAAGGTCCTGTTCTCTCTCTCTCTCTCTCTCTCACAAAAGAAAAGAAAAGAAAAAGATATTGTTCTTCCTGTCATTGTTATTTTCTTTTCAAAGGAAAATCCTTTTTCTGTATTCTTAGCATCAGATGCCCTGTAGCTGTACGGGCACAATTATATTCCCTTGCTCAACATGCTGAAACCCATTATGTAGGTGAAAGTGAAGCATGGTAGTTCTTAAATCTTAAACCCAGTAGGTCGTACTTTACCAGCTCATTTTCTTTTGTCACCAATTTGCTGATTAAGAAGCATACAAGGACTAGAAACCGACTGGACATGTTTATCTGGAATTTTTGTTGATAGACAATGCTTATTCATATTTTGACCCATGCCACGATCATTTATAAATTTGTCTTACTGGCCAGTGTTATCAATGCGTGGTCCTTAGTCCTTACAATGTCCAGATGCCTTCCCGGAATCTGGCATTGTCAAACTATACTACAGGAAAATGGACTGAAGCATCATAAATAAAGAGTTGTACATTTGATCTTTCGTTAGCGGTTAGAAATAATCTTAACTTAGAGTCTAAGATATAATAGAGTTCGTCTTCGTGTGTAACTCAAGTTAAAGTTGTGTCCAACTTAAAGTCCGAATACGTATGCTAGTAGGAGATTATTAGCCTATATATTGAGGAGGCTTGTAGTCAGTTTTTGTAAAAAAGCAAGAAAAAGGAGAAGCAAATAAAATAATAGAGAAATTCAGAAATTCTCATGTGTTATCTCAGATTATTTGCAATGTGTGTGTTGTAGGGGTGGCCCCCACTTAAGCCCAGCCGGCCTGTTAGAAGGTTGCAAAGCCTAAAATGGGACATGTATAATGACATAAATACCCTTGAGAGGGATAGTTGGGTGTAAGGATATAATTGTAAAAGTACTCCCCATGTGAATATATATATATATATATAAAGCTATCCTGGGCATGGGGGAGACCCCCAGCATTTATTCACTTAACATCTTCACTATCACTCTATATTGTTTGGTCTATAACCACAACAGTGTGTGTTTTCTCCTGGATCAAAGTTAAACAAGTGGTATCAGAGTCTAGGCGAGAACCGAGTCGCTGAAAAAAATCGTCTCGGCGATTCGTTTCGCGCTCGGTCAAGAAAGTCAAAGATAGGCAGCAGAGCACCCGTTGCGTGGTTTCATCCGATGCCATCGTCCGGCAGCAATGCACGTCGCGCGTGATCGAAGCCAAGCCAACGGAGCGCACGCGGCATCTTCTCGTCGTGTTCATCGTCTTCCCTGAGGCTCCGCCTTCACGATCGCAGCGCTCTCAAGGCGAGCGCAGCAGCAATACCTGTGCTAGTAAAAGAAGAAAACAAACACAAGCAGCACACGCAAGACAAAGAAGAAAAGGCAAGCATCATGTCGTAACAAGTGGGCCCGACCCATCCGCCCGCTGCATCGCCATCGTATCCTCCCCTCCCCGCCGCGGTCGCTGTCGCCGTCACGTCCCTGGAGACAAATCGGAGAAGGTAGGGTAGTCGGCTGTGATGGCGCGCGTGTACATTGGCAACTTGGATCCTCGTTTGATGGCCCAAGAGCTCGAGGATGAATTCCGTGTGTTTGGGGTTCTTTGGAGTGCATGGGTTACACGAAAGCCACCTGGTTTTGCATTCATTGATTTTGATGACACGAGGAATGCTCAGGATGCAATTCATGATCTAGATGGCAAGAATGGATGGAGAGTTGAGCTATCTCGTAACGCCAGCAGCAGTTGCGGTGGTCGTTGTTAAGTATATCAAGATCTATATACTAATAGGCCCTTGTGGCCCATGTGGTTATCTATATATTGGCATCTTCACTATTGGAGTTTTTGACTTCTCAAATCCTATTGTAAGTCACATGGTATCAGAGCTTACGGATTAGAGTTAGGGTTTGTTTACCTCCACCCACGATCCAAATCCAGCCGTCCCTTCCCGTTGTCACGTGCATCGCGACGCCACGCGTCGCGTTCGCCCGCGCGGTGCGCATCGCGCGCCACGCGCGCCGTCCCGCCGCCTCTTCGCGTCGCGCGCGCGCCCCCCGCCGCCTCTTCGCATCGCGCTCCTTCGATGGTCGCCATCCTCGCTCTGCACCGCCGCCCGCCTGCCGCGATCGGCCGCCGTCGCCTCTTCATCTCGTTCGATCCGACGGATCTCGAGTCGCCGCCGCTGCCGCTCGGCTCGGGGTCGCGCGCTCGTTAGCGCCGCCTCGCTCGCCGCTCCATCGCCGCCGGGCCCACCTCGCCGGATCCGCCGCCTCCTCCGGCCCGCCTCTCCTCCGGCCGCGACACGCCGATCCGTCGCCGTCGGCTCCGCCTTTGGGACCATCGTCGCCGCCGCCTCCAGCGGCCCGTCTCCTCCAGCGGCGGACACGTCGATCCGCCGCCGTCGGCTCCGCCTTCGGGGCCATCGTCGCCGCCTTTGAGGTCGCCGTCGCCTGGGGATCTTCTTCGGCCGTCTCGAATCTTCACCGCCCGTGGCGTCTGCGCCTTTGCCCGCCGCTCGGGATTCTTCACGCCGTGGCGTCGCGCCCTCTCTCTCTCTCGCACGATCAAGCGCCAAAGACACGATCAAGTCTGCGCCCTCTCTCTCTGCAGATCAAGCGCCAAAGACACCAACACTTCAACTGTGGTAATTGCTATCTGTCCTTTGTTCTGCTGTTTTGCCTGCCGTTGGTCAAGCCCTAGCACATCTCAACATGTCTCAGATAAATGCAATAGTTATCAATCTCACCCTAGATGGTCAGAATTATCCAGAGTGGGTTTTCTGTGTAGAGACTGCATTGAGGGGCTATGGTTTACTTTTTCACTTAACTGAAACTCCACCTGTGCTTAAGGATGATGGTAGTAATGCTGCTGTAGTAAAAGAATGGAATATTAATGATGGGAAAGTGATGGCTGCCATGGTCAATAGTACTAAGTCATCCATGATTATGAGTCTTTCTAAGTTCAAGACTGCAAAGGGCATATGAGACAACTTGAAGAAGCGTTATGTTCAGGATAGTGGTGCTCTTTTGCATAATCTCATGCAGCAAACTCATGAAATTGAGCAGAATGATATGTCCATTGATGAGTACTACTCTGCTTTTGATCGTCTGATGGGATCATTGACTTCCATGATACCTGAGTGTACAACTGATTCCTGTCCAGCACATAAGTTCATTGAAAAGTTTTTTACTTACAGATTTGTCATGGGAGTCCGGGCCGAGTATGATTCCATTCGTACACGATTGCTTCACAATTCTTCTGCTCTCACCATGTCACAGGCATTGTCTGATTTACTTGCAGAAGAAACACGTCTTAAGTCTATGTCTTCTTCTGCATCTGCTCCAAATAGTGTGTTGGCGCTTCTCGGAGGATCGATGCACCAAAAGTTCCTCTTCAAAGACTCTGTAAGCATTGTGGCAAGTCCGGTCATCTTCCGAGAATTGTTTTCTCATTATCCGAGAAGTTGGTCGACTATCGTGCACGACGTCTTGCGCCGTGGTCGTGGTAATCGTTCCACTCCTAGAGGTTCGTTGTCTCGTTCGCCGCTTCGCATGTTAATGCTTCTTCGTCGTCTTGGGTGCTTGATTCAGGAGCTTCTTTTCATGTGACATCTGATCAGTCCCAGTTGGTTGTTTGCAAGCGATTCATCGATGGTGCTTCGTTCGCATACCGATGGTACATCTTGTCATATCACTCACCAGGGTTCACTTTGCAATCCTCATTTTTCTGTACCTGATGTTTCTTTTGTACCTCAGTTGTCCATGAATCTTCTTTCGGTTGGTCAAGTTACCGACCAACATTGTTTTGTTGGATTTGATGACTCATCTTGTTTTATTCAGGACCGTCGAAGCGGGCAAGTGATTGGGACTGGCCATCGCCGTAAAGGTGCTCCTAGCCTCTACATCCTCGACACCTTGCGTCTTCCTTCTTCCATTGAGTCTCCAGCTCGTGTGTCATCTGCTGCTTCGTCTTCCGCCTCTTCCTTTGCCAAGTGGCATCATCGTCTTGGTCATCTTTGTGGGTCCCGGTTGTCCACATTAATAAATAAAGGTTATTTAGGTCATACACCTATTGAGTCTAGTTTTCCTTGTAAGGGTTGCAAACTTGGAAAACAAATACAACTACCATATTCATCTAGTGTTTCTCATTCAGCTAGACCTTTTGATCTTATTCATTCAGATGTATGGGGTCCTGCACCTTTTGCTACAAAGGGTGGTCATAAACATTATGTCATTTTTATTGATGATCATTCTCGATATACATGGATTTATTTCATGAAACATCGCTCTCAGTTGTGTTCCATTTATCAGTCTTTTGTTCGCATGGTTCACACACAATTTTCTACTCCTATTAGACTTTTTCGCTCTAACTCTGGTGGTGAGTATTTGTCTGATGCTTTTCGCCAGTTTTTGTCCTCTGAGGGCACTCTTGCTCAGCTCTCTTGTCTTGGCGCTCATGCTCAGAATGGTGTTGCTGAACGCAAACATCGTCATGTTATAGAGACTGCTCGCACACTTTTGATTTCATCTTTTGTCCCTTCTCATTTTTGGGGTGAAGCCGTTTCTACTGCTGTTTATCTCATCAATAGACAACCCTCATCCAAACTGTTTGGCAAATGTCCTGGTGAAGTTCTTTTTGGTACTTCTCCCCGCTATGATCATCTCCGAGTTTTTGGATGTACTTGCTATGTTTTGCTTGCACTCCGTGAGCGAACTAAGTTAACTACACAATCCGTTGAGTGTGTTTTTCTGGGGTATAGTCCTGAGCATAAAGGTTATCGATGTTATGATTCTTCTTCTCGTCGCATACGTAACTCTCGTGATGTGACCTTTGTTGAGGACCGTCCTTTCTTTTATAACCCCTCTACTCAGCCTTCATACTCTCCCACAGAACCCATATCGTTTCTGTGTCTTCCTCCTATTTCACCCCATGATGATGTTACTACACCTTCTTCATATATCACACCCATCCCTGCTCCTATTTCCATCACGCCACCTTCACAGGAGACACCTCCTCCTGCACTACCTCCTTTTCATTCTAAACCACCTATCACACATGTTTTCCATCGTCGTCCCACAAACCCCACAGTGCCTTCATCTAGTTCTCCCACCATGGCCAGTCCTGATACGACCGCTGTTGATGCTTCTAATAATATTGATGAGTCTCATACTATTCCTGATGAGTTACAGGTTGGTCCAAGATATAATCTACGAGATCGTATTGCTATTGGTCCGGCTGACAAGTATGGTTTTCCACGTGTGAATGCTGTTGTTGATGAGCCATCCACTTACCAGGAAGCTTCTAATATTCCGGAATGGCAGCTTGCTATGTCTGAGGAGCTTGCTGCCCTTGATCGTACATGCACTTGGGATCTTGTTCCATTACCGTCACATGCAGTGCCTATTACATCAAAATGGGTATTCAAAATTAAGACCAAGTCTGATGGTTCTATTGAGAGATATAAAGCTCGCCTTGTTGCTAGGGTTTTCAAAGAAACTCGTGTCGAGATTATGATGAGACCTTTGCACCGCTTGCTCATATGACTACTGCTCAGACTCTCATTGCGATGGTGCTACTTCTTCTTGGACCATCTCTCAAATGGATGTTAAGAATGCTTTCCTTCATGGTGATTTGCATGAAGAAGTTTATATGCAACCACCCCCGGGTGTTGATGCTCCTCCTGGTCATGTTTGTCGCCTTCGTCGTGCTCTCTATGGTCTTAAACAGGCTCCTCGCGCTTGGTTTGAGCGCTTCGTATCTGTGATACGGGCTGCTGGATTTTCACCTAGTGATCATGACCCTGCTCTATTTATTCATCTCTCTCCACGTGGACGTACTTTGCTTCTTCTATATGTTGATGATATGTTGATTACGGGAGACGATGTGGAACACATTTCTCGTGTGAAGAAGCAACTTGGTGAGCAATTTCAGATGTCTGACTTGGGTCCGCTCAGTTATTTCTTAGGGATTGAAGTGTTGTATTCTGCAAAAGGCTACTATCTCTCTCACCCGTATACATACAAGATCTTATTACTCGCTCGCATTTCGATAGTCGATCGTTGCAACACCTATGGATCTTTATTTACAACTTCGTCCCATCGATGGTACACCTCTTGAGGATCCTCTCGATATTGGCATATTGTAGGCGACCTTGTCTATCTCATCACACTAGACCTGATATTGCTCATGCGGTTCATATTCTGAGTCAGTTTGTGAGTGCTCCTACTTCCACTCATTTTGGCCATTTGCTTCGTGTACTACGGTACTTAAGGGGGACATCTTCTCAGTGTTTATTCTATGCTCGTGATAGTCCGCTTCAGCTTCATGCTTACTCGGACTCCACCTGGGCGAGTGATCCAACAGATCGACGTTCTGTCACAGGTTATTGCATTCTTCTTGGTTCTTCTCCTCTTGCATGGAAGTCTAAGAAACAAGCGGCTGTATCTCGTTCTAGTACAGAGGCAGAACTTCGAGCACTTGCCACTACCACTTCAGAGATTGTATGGCTTCGATGGTTGTTAGCAGATTTTGGTATTTCTTGTGATGCCCCTACACCTCTTTTGTGTGACAATACTGGAGCCATACAGATTGCCAATGATCCTGTGAAGCATGAACTTACAAAGCATATTGGCGTTGATGCCTTCTTTACTCGGTCTCATTGTCATCAGAAAAAATTGCTCTTCAGTATGTTCCTTCAGAACTGCAAGTGGCAGACTTTTTCACTAAAGCACAAACTCGAGAGCAACATCGGCTTCACTTGCTCAAACTCAATGCTTCAGAACCTCCACTTCCACCTTGAGTTTGAAGGGGGGTGTTAAGTATATCAAGGTCCATATACTAATAGGCCCATGTGGTTATCTATATATTGGCATCTCCACTATTGGAGTTCTTTGACTTCTCAAATCCTATTGTAAGTCACAGTCATGATAAATATGATGGGTCTGAGATGAAGTGTTATGAATGTGGTGAAACTGGGCACTTTTGCTTCAGAATGCCCTAAGCCAAGAATGAAGAAAGCGTTTCTTGCTAAAGTGCTCAGCGATGATGAATCAACGGTGCTCTGATGATGAGTTGAGTCAAGGACGTCGAGAAGATGTGTCGTCGTCCAAACTCAAGTAAGGTGAAAAGAAATCGAACGTTGAAAAGATGTGCCACCGTTCTATATCAAGTATGAGTTTAGTAAGTCATAGTTGAGACCAACTGCCTCAATGTTTTAGAATCTTTGCATCTGGATGAACCTGTACCAGCTAAGTTGAGTTCCTACATGTGGAGGCGTGACTGGTAGTTTATAATACATTGAGACTAAAACTAGAGTATGTCAAGTTAAGATTAAGGGGGAGATTGTTAGAAATAATCTTGACTTAGAGTCCAAGATGTAGTAGAGTCCGTCTTCGTGTGTAAATCAAGTTGAAATTGTGTCCAACTTGAAGTCCAAATACGTATGCTAGTAGGAGATTATTAGCCTATATATTGAGAGGGCTTGTAGCCAGTTTTGTAAGAAAAGCAAGAAAAAGAGGAAGCAAATAAGAGAATAGAGAAATTCAGAAACTCTCCTATGTTCTCTCAGATTATTTGCAATGTGTGCGTTTTTTTTGGAACAAAGTTAATATTAGCTTAATTCATCATGAGACATCAACAAGGAAATTAGGTAAATGAAAACAATTTTCTTGGCAGGAAGTGCTAATACTAACAATTTTAGCTATATTTAAGCAGAACATACGGTATTGTTGAACACCACATTCTTTCATTCCCGTCAAGCATTTGCTGGTGAACCATCATCAGTTCTTGTCAGGCATTTAGTTGGTGCAGCTGTGCAAGTGATTACAACTTTGCATGATGTGATGACCCTGTAAATTATTCATCATAAGATTACTAACGAGAAAGAGATGGCTAAATCGCTCGTGTCAATGGATGAAGTCCAGGTGTCATGATAATAATAGGGATTCTTTTTTTCTGCCAATCATGCAAATATTTGTGTTTCTGGTCACTAGACATGTTTGCTTTGTTTTTCATAGGCCACTGCATATCCAGGTCGCTATCTGAGCCTTATGACCTTATCTCTTGTCCTTGTTCGGTTAGGCACTGTGAACAATCCAGTTTAGTTTGATCTTTGTGAACCATATGTGCTTAGCTAGGCCATGGTAGGTTTGACTCTGTTGCAGTACTGAACCGCCCTCACTTGTCGTTTCTTGGAAAGAAGCTCTTGTTCCTTTCTCCACGGAGTCAGATTAGGTCAGACTCTGTACGCTTGGATCAGTGTTTGCCATGTGTTCGTACTAATTTGGTTTTTGGGTACCTAAAAGCCCGATTATGGTGGTGATCGGTTCGGCTGAAAAGCTCGTGGCTTATGGCTGAAAACATTGTAGCTGGTTAAAAAAAACACTGTAGCTGACAGAGGCTTATTTAGCATAATTAAATTTAAAAAAATTTAAAAATAAAAAATATGTTAGCCCATTACGTATAATACAAACAAATACGGGAAAAAAAGAACCGGCAAAAAAGCTCAACAAAAAAGTCAAAAGTTCAGAAAAAGACAAAACTTATGAATAGTGAAAAATAAGTCAGAAGCCAGAAGTCGAAATCGCGTTGATCCGAGCCATGTAAGTGCTTCCATCTTGCTCTCATTTACCACTGGTTGCGCCACTCTGCAATATTCTTTTCTTGCGCCGATCTCTCCCTGTCGCAGGTGTAGAAAGCACAGTTTTCTGTCAGATAACTATTTCAGACGAAATCGTTTGGCAGAATACTGAAGCAAGCACAAGAAGGCTTCAAGCTTGAGTGCCACTATTCTTGAATTGTAGTATTGTACCACTCCAAACTTGAGCACGCACTAAAAACCGAGGCAAATAGTTAAATCACACGCATGAACACCAATGCATTGTACTCCACTTTAAGCTTTTCGAGCAAAACCTGCTTGTCAATCTCTAGCTAGACATGTTCAACAGCTTCCAGAGCCTTGAAAAGATAAACATCTCACATCAATAGCTGCCCCACACACACAGGCCATAGGATTCTTTGCCTTTCCCCATGCCAATGGAGGAGCGAACATGCCGCTCCATTTCGGGAGCTCAGCTAGCATCCAGTAGGGGCAATCTAGGGTTTCGTACTGACTCTCTTCTTACTTAAAAAAATAAGATAGAAAGTTATAAGCGTGTTATGCATCTAACTTTTTTTTACTCTAATCTCGTATACACATCTCTTTTATTTTTCTCACTATTAATCCTCTTCTGGAAAAATACACATTTTAATTATTACTATTTATTTTCTAACTAAAAATTATTAACCACACACCTATCGTGAACAAGCCAATATGAGCGTACCCTCGGGTCAGGACGGGTCAAGAGCTGCTGAGCTAGTACTAGCTTGGATGCAGCACGTGCTTTTATGGGGCACAGCTCAACCTGTCCCAAACTGCCATGCCACGGCACTGCAGCTGCAGCTAGCTTTCCTCGTGTAATTGACGCAACCAAATCAAGGCCACTTGGCAACGAACCCAACTGCTCACTATAAATTAGTGCCACGCTTTGTCACCTTCGCACAACTGTAGCCCAACAGATGTAGCACGTAGCCTGCCGAGTACTTACTACTCTTGAGAAGGTCCAACCTCTCCAGGTTTTTTTTAGGGAAATTTTACCATTCTTGAGGGGAAGAGGTACCAAATTTAAGCTGTTGATCACACTGATCAGACGACTGAAATTTGACAGTACCTAGTGGTACCGGACGCGAGATACCAAGAGGTACAAGGTACCAAGAGGTACCAAATTTTGAGCCGTTAATCACACTGATTGAACAGCTGGATCTAATTTGATACATCTTGATACTTTGTACCTCTTAGTACCTCCTCAAGGACACCTCATTTCATTAAGAGAAATGAAATAGTACAATCAATAGGAAGCCTAGTGTCTGAAGATAGAGAAAAGAAAAAGAAAAAGACCAAAAACCAGAGAGGAAGAGAGGCTACTAGAAGAAAGGGAAGAAAGAAGAGAGGTAGACACTAGACGGTGCTTGATACGACGCAGCTAGGCTGTGAAATCTCTCGAGGTTTAGGTCAGTCTGTGGCCGACAAAAGCTCAGATTGCCTGATATTTTGTTTGTTCCTGATGTTCACACACACACACACATCCCCCTGTAGTATATGCACGCAAGTACATCTTTGCTGTTCATGTCACGATCAATCCTATGGGACTTGGTGTTACTTGCTTTTCATGGACTGTTGGAAGATAACATTGTATTGATTTCAGAAAAAAAAAAAGAGAGAGAGAGAAGAAGATAGGCTTCTATTTGCAAGTGGGCCCAGTGGAGCAACTAGCAAAATTTTCGTTGTGAACATCACAGGCATCTCAGATTCTTAGACACTACTAAGTGCTCAAGGTTGATGAGGAGGAAGAAGGGGATGGAGTGTTGAATTCCTCGTCGTCGTCGAGGTCGTCGAAGCCCAACCACGGCTCTTTCTCGTCGTCCTCCGCCTCGGGCATCGCCCACCGTTCTTGCCGGATCTCGACGCCTTCCAACAGCTCCAACACCTGCATCATCAGTTTGTAGTCACTTTAGTACATTACTAGTGCTGTTACACGTAAATTAAGCAACAACAGAGTTGTTTGTAGGCTACTACATGGAGACATGTGCCTGGGGGCGTCCTGTCATGAATCACTGCCCTAAATTATGACTAATTTGCCTAGAAATGCTAGCTCATCACACATCGAGATGAAAAAAGATTGCAAGTAGGCAGTAGTGTATTGTTCCATTCCAGCGAGCCTGCTTGAGGAATGGACAAGCCTCGTTGCGTTCTTAAGGAACACGATGCGACCTACTTGAGATATAGTGACCCCAATCAAGTACCTCGCTCATGGATGGTCTCCACATCGCCGACGCGCGGATGCACAGCGACGCCACGAACGCGAGCCGCCGCGCCTGCTCGTCGTCGTAGCCGCTGCGGATCCTTGGATCCACCAGCTCTTCGATCTTGCCTTCGTTCAGGAAAGGCCTAGCCTGCATTGTTAACAATTCACAAAGTAGATTCAGTGATCAAGAGTATTTGCCTGGACATATGTGCATTGCAGTTAGTGCAACGACCAAATGTTTTAGTAGTGTGCAATTTCAAGTGACTGAAAGATAAAAAAAATTTAATCACCTGTGCAATAGCAAAATTGTTTAGTAGTTTGTACATTACCCAGCTAAGAAGGCTCTTGTGGCTTCCATCCACCGGCTTCCTCCCGGTCATGATCTCCAGCAGGAACACGCCGAACGCGAACACGTCGGTCTTCTCGTCGACGATCCCGTTCGTGTAGTACTCCGGCGCCAGGCACCTGAAATCGCTCAAAACCATGTCATTTCCATCACAATTCGCTGTCAACCCGATTAAATTTCACCCGTGAGTAAACTTACTTACCCAAACGTCCCTTCGATCGGCGCGATCGCCCGGTGCGTCCACTCCGACGGCAGCCACTTCGCGAGACCAAAATCAGAGATCTGTCACACAACAAAGGAAATTGGATCAGTTTATGTTCGTTTCTCTGAAGGAACAGAGTCATGATAGAAATGTGGCACCTGACCTGAGGCTGGAAATCCTCTGTGAGCAGCACATTGGAGGCCTTGATGTCCCGGTGAATGATCCTCCTGCGGCAGCCCTTGTGCAGGTACTCCAGCCCCTTCGCCGTGCCGAGGGCAATGCCGTACCGCACCTCCCAACCCATCGCCGGCGACTTCTCGTCTGCACACACATCAATGGACCAAGAAACGTCAAACGCCATTAATGGCCATGGCAAGTTCTTTCTTAACTGTGTGCCGTTACTGTCGTTGCGTTGGATGGTGGTACCGTGGAGGTTGGCGGAGACGGAGCCGCGATGGGAGAAGCGGAAGACGAGGTAGAGGTCGCGGTCGACGCAGCAGCCGAGGAGCGCGCACACGTTGGGGTGCCGCGCGTGCCCCACCGTGCCGAGCTCCGCCAGGAAGTCCCGCTCCCGCCGCTCGCACGAAGACGCCCCCATCAGCCGCTTCACCGCCACCGCGCGCCCATCGGACAGCTTGCCGCGGTACACCTCCGACGACCCGCCCCTCCCCACCAGGTTATCTGCACGACGCAACACATCAGGCGTCAATTCGGAGCAACGCATCGCGTCACGTTCTGAATCGAATGCAGCGCGCGCGCGCGCGTACCTTTGTGGAAGGCGTTGGTGGCGCGGTGGATCTCGTCGTAGGAGAAGCACCGCCACGCGGCCTTCCGCGGAGACTCCGGCGTTGTCGCAGCGGCCGCGTGCGTTTCTTTGGCGTCGCCCACGCCGGCGGGCTTGGTGGCGCGGTGAGCGATGGAGAGGAGCAGCTTCTTGAAGCTGCCGCTGCTCCGCAGGTACAGAGGCTTCATCACTGGGGGCAATGCTGGTAAAGGTCAGGATCGATCGTGTGTTGGTTGGGTCCGGAGAGTGAGCTGATCAGAGGAGAGGAAGGGCAGGGAGACGAGACGAACTGGCTGTCAACTGTGATGGTGGTGGTGTAGGAGGAAGAAGGCATCGATGGGCACTAACGCCGACGGGGTCGCGCAAGTCGTTAGCATATGACCGCGACCGGGCGTTTTGCGGAGACACGCTCGGTTGATCTACTCGGTGTTGTATGGGACCGATGTGGGTTGCGCGCAGCAGCAGAGTCTGGAGTTTGAGAGTGGGTGTGTATAGTATCTTTCGGATGTTTTTTTCTCAATAATTATTTAAATTTCGGACCGTTGGATTAGAGATCCAACGGTCTCTTTTTTTGGAGGGGGTGAATTTTTTTGGAAGGGGTGGAGAGAATTTGTGGCCCTTGGATCTCTAATCCAACGGTCATAAATCTGAATGATAGTTAAAAAGAAAACATCTGAATGATGTTTATCAATACCCTATGAAAAACTGCTGTACGTGAAGGCGAGTTGTTGTTGTGTAACTTTACTGGAAGCCTGCTGAACATTTTGCCCTTAGGAGTGACTATTGCTTATGCGTCAGTTTTTTTTATGCATCTTTAGTTATTTTTTTATACTATAATTTTAAATAACTGAGAATATAATTTTAAGAGAAGAGAATTAGTATACTATAACTTTAGATAACTAAGAGCATAACTTCAGGTGATTGAGAGATACAAAAATTTCAATCGACTGTACAATAGCAAAATCGAAAGACTAAACTGTGTTTTATGGATGTTACTAAACCATTACACAAGAGACTGCAGTTTGCAAGTGTACACCACAGACCAGAGTACTCAATAATGAAATGCATCAGCGTTTAGCATCACTAGTAAACTTGTAGACCATTTTTGCGTACTTCTTGCTTTCATGCAGTGGAACGGCTGTGGAACGAGTCTAGCAGAGTGGAACGGCTGTTGCTTACAAAGAAGGGAAGGAAGCGTTTCAGCAAGGGAAAGCAAGGGTCTCTCTCTACGAAGGACCATACGAGAACTTCCAGCGTTCTGTTGTGAAAAATCACGGTTATTTACCTATTTACCTGGACAGCTTATAAAAATAGATGATTTTGAGAAATTAAGTCACAAGATGATTTGATTTCACTTAGGTCCGTACATATATGTTACATGTGTAACGCCCTAGGGTCCAAACCGGTTCAGACCTAACCACATTCTGGATAGGCCACGCACACGTAGCAACCCGCTTGCACTTTTGTCCGCGCTTCGCGCAAAACGGTTAACCGGGAGTGCTATCATTGGAACTCCTAGGCTTATATGTAAGTGCTTCTCAAGGTAAGCTAGTAAGGTGGGACTAACCCAGAAATTCATGTGCACACATATACACGGACCAACATGGGCCGGGGTGTCACAACATGATACATGTTATAGCTAACGTGAATCAAGTTATAAAGAACTTATACTCGAAAATGATTTCTTGGCTTTTGAATATGCCTTAAAGTCAACCATGGTCAACGGCGAGGATCGATACTATGCTCATGGAGGAGCCGAGGCCCAATAACGATCAAAGATGCCAGATGAGATGGCTAAGCTCAAGCATGACACAAGAAAGATGGAAAATGTTGAAGGAAAGTTTGAGCGGCGGGTTGCATGTGGCTTAGTCGGTCCAAGTGAGTCATGGTCCGATGAAACCAGAACAAGGGAGACTTTCCGATGCGTAGCAAGCCAGTGGTGCATCTACACGTGTCAAGTATGATAATTACTTGCAATGAAATAAGAAGACCAGGTCATAAAGTGATATTTTGGTAGGTTAATCAAAATATCGAAAACTACCTTGGATGAAAACCGCAACGCTTGGAAAAACGGTTTAGGTTAATGAGAAGCTGAGAAGATTAAGTTAAATCAAGGTTAAAGACTTAGCGGATTCCGACTTATGTGCTTTGAAAAACATGTATCCATTAGGATTAGATATGTGCCGGTTGTCTGTCCATTTAACGGATTGAGACGGAGTCTTGCAAATTTGTAAAATCAAAGATAATCGACTAGGGGTTAATAGAAGGTTTTTATATTGTTTTGGCTAAATCATAATTTTTTAGCAAGTATAAACTTAATTAAAAACCTTTTATACAATAAAGACCTAAATGTTCTAGATTTCACTAAGGCACCACAAACAATGTAAAAACTAGATACACTTCTAGCTATAAAATTCAATTCAATATAAATGCGAAAAGTAAAGATGAAAAAGTAAACCACAATGGAGAAATATAATATTTTTTGTGGTGTCGAAGACTTGCTGGTCTTCACTAATCCATATTGAGGTAAACCCAAATAAATTAGACCGGCTCTACAAATTAAGCATCAAGGCTTCAATTTCACTAAGGTTGCTCTTTCTCCACTCCGGAGATGGTGAGCACTATATCACTCACAAACGGTGACAGTTCTCTTCACAATTTTCTTTGAAGAGATCATCACACCAACTTTCTCTAATCCATCTAGGTGTCGGTAACTACTAAGATTAATGAATCACAACACCTTGCTTGAAGGTTTTCAAGTGCCATAAAGATCAACTAATAATGCAATGCACTTGAATGCTCTCAACTACCTCAAAATATAAAATTAGAGTAAATACGTAGTAGAGAGTGCACAAGAAGCTCAATGGTATTCATAAGATCAAGAAGAGAGCTCTTGTTGCTTGTGAGCAAGTATTTATAGTCTACACCTACCAGGATAAACATTGGGGTCAAAATCCCCCAAAATTAGGAATTGTGATACTACCGTCATGTAGTACCACCCTATTCAACGGCTATTTAAGATTCATTAAATGCTTAAAAACTAGTAGTTACTTCAAATATTGGTAGTATCGATCATGCAGTAGTACTGCACTCCAGCTGTTGTAGTACCGATTTCCAGATAAGAGAATGCTCTAAAATATACATATCTAAAAAATAGCTATCTCTAACTAGATTTCAGTACTACCAATTTTTGGTAGTACTGCCAATCATGCGGCCATACCATTGTGCGACACTTCCATGCAACTTATGCGGTAGTACGGTTTCAAGGAATGCCAAATGTGCCTCTCTGAAAATAAGCTACAGGCATGTAACAGCTAGTAGTACCAGTGCAACGGTACTATCATCAAAAACTTGTGGTCATACGGTTTTTCAAGGAAAACCAAAGAGGGTTCCAAATGAAATCCAAATGCATGCATGAACATTTAATTGGTCAAAGTGTCACAATTTAAGCTTCAAGTTACTACCCATGATCCATCTTTATAGTACGACACTATTATATAAATATGGTCTTTTCATCCAAACACTAAGACCAGCAAAAGACTATAAAAAAAGTCCTTAGACTATGATATACCTTTGCCTCGAGTTCAATCTTGATCTACGTCGATCTTTGATCACTTATGCATATCTTTTCCATGACGTCATCAAAATCCAGAATTAAACCTTTCAAACATTTTAACAAACAAATTAGTATATTTAATCGTTGTTGTTATTAATTACTAAAATCATTTTTAGGGGCCTAGATGCTTTAAGAGTTAACACATCCAATCCTTACAATTGAAGCCAAGTGTTCTATAGTTAGCATTTGAGAAGTGTGAGTATTATAGTGTGGTCTCTTGTCCTCCAAGTAGAGTGGCTGTAAAATATCCATACTCAAGTAGCAATACCTCAATCTTTGTTCAATTTCATAGATCCCTCTTGTATTGATTGATTTTCTCTTAACTTGGTTGGTTTCTACTCTTTTATCTTTACTTCTTGATCTTGTTATGCCAATGATGTGCAAGAGATAAAGATAATCTCGTAAAATATCTATCCTCAAGTAGCAATACCTCAATCTTTGTACATTTTCATAGATCCCTCTTATATTGGTTGATTTGCTCTTAACTTGGTTGGTTTATGCTCTTTTCTTTTTACTTCTTGATCTTTCTGTGCCAATGACGTGTAAGAGATGAAGATAATATCTGAAAATTAATCTCCATCCATTTAGGCACTTGATTGGCAAGTTCATGAAGAAATCTAATTTTACTTGGATTTGACCCTCACGAGTGATTTTTTGATCTGAGTGTTTTTGGCTCAATTTCTTCGATATGATTGCTTGCTGTGATATGTGGAAACACATCTAGAACCGTCTTGACTATCATCTACCCATAAGCAAGTCATATCCATTGTTTTTTGGTGCAACATTCCTTCAAACGAAGAAAGTTCAGGCATTTGTCAACGATTTTCTTGATTATTGATTGGAATATGTTTCTGGCAACCTAGAGAAGCTGCATACCAAATTTCAAATGATTTGGAGTTTTGATTTGAGAGTTAGCTCAATTTTATGTTTTAATCCCGTTTTAATACAGCAGAACTTCATAAACCAAAAGATCTCAACTATCTTAAGTTCTTTCAATATTTTTGGTTGAGATAGGTTCTTAAGATCATGATCTAACCTTGGTTCAAATATTAAATCTTTTGGATCTACAGATCGAAAATTTCATGGATTTTTAGATTTAAAATAGTGTTGTTTTTCACTGTCCACGAACTGAAATTACTGTAGCGCCGAGATATTTCAGAATTTCTGGTTCTTGATCTTCGAGCTTTGTATAGCTATTGTAATGAATTATTGATAAATACTTAAATAAAATTTGAAGTTATCATTTATCTTTTTCTGTTATCATATCGGTTATAATGCCTGATTTTTTTCCACCGGTTCCACTGTGCAAAGGGAGCTCATCTCGTGCCGCACTGATGAACAAAAACTGGCCACCTCACCTTTCCTAGATCTACGTGGATCAAAAAAAAAAAAAAACCGAGCTAGTAGCAAGTAAAAACCATGCGTGTGATCTATCACGGTATCACCTTGACGCCTCGCAGTGTCAAACGTGTCCTAGCTATCTATCGCCCGCGCTGCCACAGCGTCGCAAAGAAACGTGCGCGTCTGCATTCATGCTCTTGCCTTGGGCTGCACGTGTGCTTCCGGACGCGCTACCGCGTGTTTAGTCGTGGCGCGCTGCCCCGTGCGTACGCCGTGTGATCATCAGGAGGGAGTCATTCCATTTCTACACGTGCCAACAAACCATATTTATATCACACAATACATTCGATATCTACACGTGAGAACAAACCATACTTATATCACACAATATATACATGGCAATGGCGTGTTGAAAGTGGTCACGCTGGGCTGTTCTTTTTTAGCTATTGATTTTAGTTTTTGACTTTTTTATACTAACTAGTTTTTAAATAGAATATTTTTTCAAGATAGGATCTACTAATTAATTATAGTATATACTATACCGATTTTATTTATATCGACAAAAATTACATGTGAGTATCAGTTACTTTGTAATCTCAGTTAAAACCCATATCTCTTTAACAGAGTGTCTAATTAATATTCCGTTTGAACCGTTTCTTAACCAACAAACTTTGGTTGGGGTGCCTCTGTAACAACACACTTTTTTAAGGAAGGTATTGAGTCCAGGAAGGCAAACGTCTTTAAAAAAAATTTAATAATAGCTACTTTTCACAATATCAAGTTGAAGCCTACGTCGCGTACAGACGGAGGAGATATTGATTCCAAGAATTAGTTAACAAGTTGCCTCTAACTCTTGTTATATATTATTAAACCAGAGGTATATGCGATATTTTTAACATCCAAGCGGAAAATTCAAATAAGTTTATTCAAGGAGAAACTTCAGTTAAAGCTTCAAAACTGTTCTTTTTAGCTTATAGTATATGATAGTGCTCCAACTAGCTTCGAGCTGCTGGATTTTGGTTTAAAACACATTGTAGCGGCTGCTAGCGAGAAATTGAGAAAAAAAAAGAGAACACCTTTATATCTTTACGAACAATGTAAATAAATAAGAGAAAAAAGAAATAAAAATAAAAAAGTTGAAATTAAGAACTGAAACATTCCAGAAGAGAAAAAAGAACAAAACTAAAAAGCAGAAATTAAGAACCGACATGTTTCAGAAGCCAGAAGCAAAGTCGTTTGGAGCAAGGCCATATAACTTATGACTTCTCTTAAACAAATAAACGGGATGGCTTCTCCGCCGCTGTTTCGAAACAACTTATCAGTACAACCTTTAAAAAATGGATTATTAACTTTCAATTCGTTCGCACGAGCACTTGCACTAGGATCAAAAGTCATAAGCCACAGCCCAAATGAGCATGACAACTTGTCTAAACTATATTAGCCCTGATCAACTCGGCTTCGGCTTCTGGCTTATTTTTCACTATTCATAAGTTTCGTCTTTTTCTGAACTTTTGGCTTTTTGTTGAGCTTTTTTGCCGGTTCTTTTTTTCCCGTATTTGTTTGTATTATACGTAATAGGCTAACATATTTTTTATATTTTTAATTTTTTTTAAATTTAATTATGCTAAATAAGCCTCTGCACACTCTGATTTTTTTTCACCACTACAAGTTTTCACCATAAGCCATGAGCTTTTCAGCCGAACCGATCACCACCTAAAGGTGGGTTTTTTGGCTACGGTTTATAGTTTTTAACCTTAACGTGAGTGCTTATGTGAATAAATTGAATGCTGATAAACCAACAAATTGTTTTAAAAAGATTATTTCGATAAACTACTTAAAAACAACGGTGAAAAACTATTCTATTTATTTATTTAAAAAAGACATAAGCAATAGGCTAGAAAGAACTCCACCTGAAACTCTTCAATATGGAAAACCCAATGTGTCGTATCAAAAGGCATCTTCCTACGATGAATATGCAGGGTTCAGTTCTTGGCCATTTTGACTCCCAGCGCTACGGTAATACCGCATTTGGCCCTATTCCATATGTTTTGCCGGCTTTAGCCCCCTCGCGCGACCGGGGAGGCGGCGCGGTCAGGGACCGCGCGAGGGGAGATGGTGCGGTCCATGACTACGCGAGGGAGTGGGTGCGGCGAGGGGGAGGTGGCGCGATACGGGGCCGCGCGAGAAGGGCGACGACGAGGCCGTCCCCTTCCCCTAGCGCACATGCCGCGGACGGCAGTGCCAGCACGATGACGAGCACACAGATTGCGACGCGGCTACCACCTTCCCCTAACACGCATCCCGCGGACGGCAGCGCCAGCACGACGACGAGAGCGCAGACGGCGACGCGGCTATCGCCTCCCCTGGCGCGCACCCGGACTGCGCCACCTCTCTAGGATGGTCTCCAACCACTCCTTTCTGCACTCCCCGGCCATGCGTTTTTTTTTGAAAAGGAAAACTTTATTAAATCCCAAGTTCGTTACATCGAGTTGATACACGTTCTTGGAACAAACTTCCAGCCTCTGCCTAAAAAGGCACACAACTTATGAGTAAAGAAAAAACTGAGCAGAATCTAGTGACATTCAATTCTAAGACTAGATCGTCACCTATATGCCCGACTCCCCGGCCATGCGTGAGGACCAAATATGGCGAAACGCGTGGCAGGGGCCAAATACGGCATTGCCGTGGCGCTTGACGGGCAAAATGGCCAAGAACTCGCGGGGGTTTGTGCCTTCTGGCTTGGGGGTTGTCGTGCGCGGAGGGGAAGAAAGGAGAGGAGGCAACTCTCCAATCTCCATGTGAGCGAGAGGAGAAGCGCGATACCTCTTCCTCTCTCCCCCCCTCACCCTCTACCTCCCCAATCTGCAGAACGCAACCATTGGCTCCCCCTACTCTGGTCAGCACCAATCCACCATTCTTTCTCCGTATTTTTTGCGCTATTTTTGGGGTATTTTTCTGGTCAAGATTGGCCTATGGAGGTGTTTGCCTAGGTCTCGATTTGGCGATCAGCGCGTTGGGCGGATGATTCCTGATGCAACCGAACTTGGCCTTGCTCTGCTTGCTTTCTCTGGGAATTATTCCCTAGTATGGTTGTGAATTGTGATTTAGGGGTTGACCTGTAAATGTCGTTTTTTTACATGCATGCTCTTGGTCCTCCCCTGTTCGATGGCGCAGTTTAGGCTATGGAACTATGGCTGTGATCCTGTCTAGTGTCTAATATGTGGGTGTAGAATTTACTGTTGATCACGAATTAGCAGCTTGCATGTAGTGTTACCGTGGTGAAGTGGAAAAGAAACCAGAAAGGTTGCTCTGTTCATGGTTACCTGCATTGCGTGTTTTCTTTGCGTTTGGGAGGTGCTACGTGAGTGAGATGCCATTGTAGCTTAAATTGTTTTTTACGAATAATCTATTTTTTATTTGGAACTATAGAAATATACTCGCGGCAAAATTTTTTTACAAAAATAGGCTCCAGTCGCCCAATAGGAAAGGGGGCGACTGGAGCCAATCGTCCAACCGAAGAGCAACACGTGGATAATATGATAACAGTTGGGCGAGTTATTACTGTCGCTCGAGTATTGGGCGACTGGAGGTCCAGTCACCGTACGGTTGGGCGACTGGAGCTCCAGTCGCCCAACGCTCGGGCGACAGGGGTTAAAAAGGCAGTGTGCTTGGCCACCACCGCCCTGCCTCATTTTTTCATTCGCTCAGCACCGAGAGAAGAAAGGAGAGGAGAAGAGGAGAGAAAGGAGAGGGAGAAGAGAGGAGAGGAAAGAGGGGAAGAAGAGAAGGAGGGGGAGGAGAGGAAAGAGGGGAAGAAGAGGAGGGGGAGAAGAGGAGAGGGAGGAAGGAGTGGGAGGAGAGAAGAAAAATCAGATCTAGATAATTTTTGGTATATTGTATTTGCAGTATATTTTTTATGAAATGTTAGTGTTTATAAAAATTGTAGATGTAGAAAATTTAGTATAGAAATTTTAGTATAATTTTCGGTATAGAACCTTTCTTCTCTCGGCGCCAAGCGAATGAAAAAATGAGGCAGGGCAGCGGCGGCCGAGCGCGCTGACATCCCGACTAATTTAAGTACCGACGGTGTACGTGTGGACCAGGGCTCCTGCCTTTTCTCAAGGGGAAAAAGAACCCAGTGATTTTCTGACGAAAAAAATTGGGAAGGCATTATCGATAAAGGTTTATATGAGCCGATGAAATCCAGAAGATTGAACTCACCTTTCTAATAAGTCATGTTCATTGCAGTTCGTACAACAAACGTATGTTTACTTCCACTCGCAAAACTGCTCTAAATATCTGGAATTTGTACACTACTCTGTACGGCAAAAGCCCATGATCCTTATCCAAATTTCAACTATCGATCTGCTATTGAATTATTTTCCTTGTATCAAACCTCTGGGTCCACAATGATTCGAACTCTAGTTGTCATTGGAGCTGAACTCGTGATGGTTATGTCAATTGTCTTGCTTGATTGACCAATGTATGTCGACAACATGTTGCTACTAGTACCTTCATTAACCAGCTCAGTTGGCTGCTTAGGATCAGATAATAAGCATGTGCTTTCAGAGCTCAACATTGTAACAACATCCGTCATGGTGAGCCGATTTGCGGGATCTTCCTGAGCACAGAGCAGCGCCACCTGAGTGCATCGCATTATCTCGGCAAGTTCGTATCCATCACTTAATGATGGATCTACAAGCTCATGCAACCTTCCATCTTTCCACTTATGCCATGCCTGAAATACGTCGCAATTTGTTTGATGTCAACGATGATTTAAAGTAAGACCAAACTTGTAAACGTGAGATGATAACACAAATATTGTGAGAACAAAACCACAACAAATGTGCATGCTTGAAATGTACTCACATCACGAACGAGATTACCAACGGTATCCCCTTGCTGCTCCATTATGGTATTCTTTCGTCCACTAATCATCACTAGAACCAAGACACCGAAGCTGAACACATCTGTCTTGAGTGAATAAAGGCCTCGGGATGCATACTCCGGAGCTTTGTAACCACTGAAAATATATATCAGAGGTGACATTAGCACATTGGAACACAAATGTTGCACTGCACTACTATTGACATTTTGTGAAACTGTTACCTGGTTCCCACAACCCTGCTTGCACGCTCTTCTTTTACATCTGAACTCAGTGTTATACATGATCCAAAATCAGCTATCTTTGTATTCATATCATGATCTAAGAGGATGTTATTTGGCTTCAAGTCCCTATGTACAACCCATAACAGTGAGTGCTTGTGCAGGTAAACAAGCCCCTCAGCTAGCCCTTTAATTATCTGAAGTCGCTTAGACCAGTTTAGTAATGCCCCGTTTCTTTTCTCTGCAGAATGTTTAAACAAGAAATGCATTTCAGAGAAAATAGTTATACTTTCCATGCTGTTCTATATCAAATTAACATAATTTCAAATGAGTTATTATCAAAATCAAAGCAATAATCAAGTAAAATGGGATTTGTCCTAGCCTCCTCTTTGGTTAGAGCTGTTTTATATTCAGAAGTATATTTATTAGGAATTGGGTGAAGCACATCTTGAAAAAAATGGTCTTAGGTAAAACGTACCAAATATGGCATTGTGCAAGTTGCCATTGTGCATGAACTCATACACTAGAATCCTTTCTTTTCCATGGATGCACCACCCCAATAACCTAACTACATTGGTATGCTGAAGCCTTGCAAGCTGCAATTCACTTTTGAAATCGAATGTTGTTGCATGCTCATCGAACCTTTTGATGGCAACTGTGAGTCCGTCCGGAAACTGACCCTGCAATAGTTATCAATAGAGTTTATGTGCCATTCTCTTATTAATAAATCAGCACTTTTTGGGAAGACGAGGGAGATAGGCATCTATTTGGTTGTTTCTTCAGTTTCTATTTAAATTATTAATTTACCTTGTAAACTGTACCAAATCCACCACTTCCAACGTTTCTTTTTTCTGAAAAACTCTCTGTGGCATCCACAATCTGAAAGAAACCAAACTTCCTAAATCCCGGGCAGTTCTCTTCAGTACGGGTACAAAGCTTCTCCAATTCCTCCATGTCCATGATTTTCTGTTCTTGCAGGTCCACTGTTCCTGAATGATGGGTAATCCCTCCATGTCACCAATGCATTGCAACAAACATTGCAATTACTAACATGAGAAATGCTCAGCTTGCTTGCACAATAACTAGTGACTTCATGGTGTGCAAAATATATAACTTATTAGAACAAATTACCTCAGAAAAAAACTTATGAGAACAAATGAAATGAACAATACTAAAATGGCATTCATTATGCATATGTTGTCTACTTCATCTAGTGTTTAAATGTACGATACCTTCACTATTTTCTGCGTCCACTTGCAGAACTTCTATTCTATGAGCTGATGCCAACACATTAGCTGGTATTCTTGTGTGAAGTGTCCTTATTTATTTTTAACCGCAGTGCAATGCTATGATGTGATCCAAATATCCAATGTTTGCTCATGAGTCATGAGCTAGGATGTATGCATGACTAAAATGGAATTGAAATTCGTCATGTAAACAATCTGAATTTTATCTGTTTCAACGTATTCCTAAGCATTTTTTGGATTAGAGAGATAAACATATTCCAAAGCATGAACAGTACAGTATAACATTGACAAATGGCAGAACAATTGATATGTTCTCAATGAGAATAACATTTATTTTAGTTTTGGCTTTTTTAGTTTGCAATTAAGAACTGTAGGAAAATTGTGGGAGTAACTACCTTCTAATGGCTTTTCCCCAATTTCGCAAGGTATAGTGGCTCCTTGAACACATATTTCAGTGAACTCCAAAACTCTTGTCGGAAACCTAAAATCAGGCAAATCTCGTCATCATAGCCAAAGCCATAGAAAAGGTTCTGGTTTTAGTCCTAACAAAATGGCAGGTTCATAGCAGTTGAACTTTCAAGATAAATAAGTTCAACTTGATTACAAGTGGTCAATCAGTAATCAACCAGATATGGTCAACGATTCTCTAGTGTTCAACATTAGCAGTAGTTCACCTTCAACATTGCCATTTTGTCAAAAGACACGATAAGGTTCTGGATTTAATATGGAAAGAATCAGTAGCTGATAGCTATGTAATGAAAAAGTATCCAACCTTGTGTGAAGGTTTGAACAGCTTGTGACTACACTTGGCTCCCCCTCGGTAGCCTGCTAGACAAGGATTAAAAAAATGACAAATATTATTCATGTACTACGATTGACCAGCATAGGGTTTTTTCCTCATTAGATTAACCTTTTAAAAATGATTTCTTGAAATTAACAGTGCACAAATATAAGGAACATCCTATGAATTGAGAACTGTTAACTTCATTAGCAGTTGGAATTGCTATTGGGAGGAGCTCTCCTGGGAGGCCTGGCTAGGGGACAAAAGTTCCACCTAGCCGGCCCGGGTTTAAGTCTCCTCACCCAACTTAGAAAAAAAATTAGGAGACGTCTCTCCCCTTGGTCTCTTTCCTTCCTTTTTTTTTGAATTGCTATTGGACCCCAATTCAGGCAAAACCATCCCTAGGATCACTTGAATAGATCAGTTCGATCGGATTACGAATCAAATGAATCATCCTCAAGTCAGTGCTTTTCCTTAATCCATACATCACAACCTTCTATTTTGATATGAACTAACGAGATTACTAATAAAAACAAGCTTGACAAATGCGTACCGTGACACAGCGAGCGTTAGTGCTGTCGACGAGGGAGATGAGCGGGATGAGGCGGATGTACATGTCGATCTCGTGTTGCGCGGCGCGGAGCTCGTCGGCCATCCGGGCGCCGAAGAGCAGGCGGTGGAGGTACCCGCAGTCCTGGCACGCCCTGACGAGCGCGTAGCACCGGCGCAGCGCGCCGCGGAGCTGCTCGAGCGGCCGCCTGGTGGCCTCCCGCCGCATCAGCTCGGCGAGCTCGAGCTCCCGCAGCAGGCCGCCGACGAGCTCGACGTGCTGCGCGAGCCGCCGGCAGGCGTCCCGGTGGCGGCGGGCCGCCAGGGCCGCCTGCACGACCATGGAGACCAGCCCGAGCGCGTCCACACCGACCAGCTGCGCGACGTTGGAAGCCTGCCCCAGGGTGCCCCACAGGCTGCTGCTCGCGCTGTCCCATGGGCTCGTCGCCATGCCTGCCCGCTTCCCGGGGGCTGCAGTGCTGCAGCCTCACCAACTCCAGGCTTCGTTCGTTGCCGCCGTTGACACTTAACAGGCACAGGAACGACACGTACATATTTGTTCGGTGGGGTGGGGTGTAAACGGCGACTTTGAAAGTTTGACTTAGCGTGGCGCTTGTGTGGAATTAGCCCTTTTTCGGATGCCTCTGCCTGCCTGCCTCGCTAATGCCAGCTTGGGAATGGATTAGCTAGGGTGTCCAAATACGTCCATAAAAATATGTATGCGCGATGTCACGATATTACGATACTTATTTCTTCAAAAACACCGATGCACGATACATATATGTATATGAAAATAAAAATACAAATACAAAAATAACTAGTTTTTTTATAAGAAAATAGGCAATCCAACCAGATCACCACCATATCACTAGTATAGTGCCCGTGCTAACGCCACGGCGGCATTTCAGGAATACACATGAAAACAACCAAATGACGATATATTTTTTTCAAAGTTTAAGTTTCACGCAATTGTATATCACCATGTATATAATCTGGAAAACACTCATGTATATCACCAGCAAGTTCAAGTCATGAAATTACAAGCCTAGGCCAATTATAATGCATAACAAGGCAATAATAAGTCATGTCTCGCCTGAACCATCTAATTTCGATTTGCTTAAGTAGGTCTTGGAGTTCTCCAGTGATAATGTCTTTACATTCATTTTCACCGCTCTTCAAAATGTCCACCAAGAAATTCGCCCTCGTGAATGTGATCATTGTGCATGGCGTATAATAAGTTAACTTATTAATTTGCTATGTAGTCTACAAAATATACATAGAGAATATTATATACTCACAAAGTTGATAATCGTAATCTTACACCATTCCACGACCACATGAAATCAGATACAAGGAAGCTCGACAGTTCTTTGGAGAAGAGCACGTGTTTAATTGTTATAGATAAATCAAATGATATTTGATAATAAAGATAAAACATATTATAAGTTATTACCATCAGTAGTTTTGGAACCCATGTTGGGAATTTACGACTCAAAAAAATATCGTCTTTCCACGCAGATGTGCCAATTCCATGGCGAGTTTGAAATTATTGGCAATGTTATGTAATTTGTGTATATATGGCATGCATGGATCGAACCCTTAAACATTCCATTTTAGGATGAGGATCCATAATAGACACAGCTCGTACCCATGTCTAGTATGTATAATGTGTAGTGCTCCATTTGACTGGTATGGCAAGAGAACCTATAAACAAACACCGAGTCTATAAGTGACAAATGATAAAACACAAGTTTTTAAAGGAGTATATAGAACATATCTTACACTGCTGCAATGTGAAATATCGTACTCCATGTCAGGCCAGCATTCAAGCAATTTTGCGAGTTTTTTGAAGTCTAGCTTGTCACACCGCCGCAGATCTTGTCCAAACTGAGATATGGACTGTTCATTTTGCAAAATTTAGAATTATTTGTTTAATATATATATATATATATATACACACACACACACAACAAGGGAACAATTATATCAACTTACACAGAACTGGAGGTCCATGTAGTGGAATTTGTCATCTAACCACAACAAGGCTTCGTTGCACGCAACCGTCCGAACACCCATGTTGAAGCAATCACAATCAATGGGTTTATTTGCATCTAAAATATCTCTAAGTGTTCTGAGACTTAGAGAAATTGGATATGGTCTGGTGCTTCGAACCCATTCTTTGCTACAAAAAAAAAACAAGGACCAGGAACGAATTAGTTGATCACATCTTAGTATATTAGTATATATGCAATTAATTAGCAAACAATACTTACTCTAAACACTCTTCATCATCTATCGACCAGATGTATGTGCTCAACCAATACAATAGTTCCTTTTCGTCGCTGAATATTTTGGCGGATGGTTGAGGACCAAAGAGCAATTCTCGACAGCTTGAGTGACCTCACCTGATTATCGATCATTATGACATCATCTAGATTATCGATGACCTCTTTATCTTGTTCATCATCCTGGTACCCTCTCGCTGTGTTTAATGTGGAGTTCCACAAGATTGCAGGGAGCTTGAACCTAAACTTACTTATATCATCCGTAAAATATGAGCAAGTGCTGATCTATTAACCGATTATTTGAGAAAAAGTGACTATGTTTAGAAATCTCCTATGAATTACCAGGTCACATGGTCGATAGAGTAATTCCAGTCCAATACTCCATATAGTTGATCATCCATAAACCACAACTTACCCCGTGCAAAAGTTAAAAAAACTAACGTGAGTGATATAGATACCGTTGCAAGTCGTGCAATGGCATACACAACAAGTCGATGATCTTTTACCCATCTGCTTGCATTCTCTCGATGATCTTATCTATAATTGGCCAAGATGCCACTTTAATATCCGCCATTTATCTCGATGCATACAGTGTATGCTCGTGCAAGTTTTATTACTCTTTCCATCCTCTTAATCATAGACAGAAACACCAATATTTAGAAAGGAATATTAGAATTAAAATACAATATGAAACTATATATTAATCATTAGTACCTACCGTAGTTTTGAGATCTCGACGGTCCGATAGTTCTCGTCCAAAGAATCCAAGACATGTATCTCACATTTTTGGCATTCACAACCGCTAGGTACCAGTGAAACTTCTCAATATTAATTGGAAGGAACACCTGCAAACAGAGTTTTATCTCAAATTTTTCTTCTATCTTTAATTTATTAACAAAATTAACATCCGCATGATATTATATATATAATAATTATGGCATCGACAAGTTTACCATATCGCGTGTAAATACTTTTCGACCCTTGTATAATCTACGCCATCTTTATAGTTCAATGCCACCTTAGGATCTCCGTCACGCTTTAGCAAGTGGAAATAAATGTATTTTCTAAATAAACATCTCCACCTTCTCTATGTCAGTAGGTGTTCTTCATGCCGGATACAATGAATATAAGCACTTAGGACCGCAAATTTTTAATTTGACAAGAAAGAATTAAACCAGATATTTGGTATACATCAATCAATGCAAAAGACAGTCTTAAACATACTTACAACGCCATTCACTTGCTCGCCATCACGGAAAAGACAATCCATGTCATCTCTGTTTACCCAATTATTATCGATGTTGACGAGTACCCTTTTTTTGGTGTTGCTTTCATGTATTCAATTATATCAAGATCTTCTTTTGTACACTCATAATCTACAGAGAAATTATTTTTATTATTAATTAATTCCCAAATAAGTAAAGAAGATACAATTGAAGACCACTCACCTTGAGGCGTGACTTTGCATTGTTTGACTTCTTAGGTTTATTATGTCGGGATGATGCCTTCATCTGTGTGTTCAAGACTATCGACTTCACATCCTCGTCAGCACGATTCCTGTAGTCGTCTTTTTCTAGGCCAACTATTTGTCCGGCATCATATTCGATCGGCCCTTCTGCTACATCCATGTTGATCTGCAATATATAATATCAGTGAAGAGAGGGTGAAGTAGTGAAGCAGCTTGTGAAATGAATCAGGTCCTGTGAAAAAATTTTGCTACTGTTGTTCGTCTTAATTAGTACAGCAAAAGCCCTTCTGCTAGTGTTGTTACAAGCACAGGAAGTGAATACTAAAGAAATTCTCGTGTTGTTTCTTCTCAGTGCAATTTTTCCAAGAACTGTTCATGATGTAAAAAGATATGTTTTGCTGAATATACTGAATACTTTCTTCTAGGGTCTTGATTGAAGTGTTCTTTTCAATAGACCAAAATTTTGACTTTGCTCTGCTAGAAAGTATTTGAGTAGTGGACCATGTTGTACTTCCAATACAAGGGTTTTATAATAAAGTAGCGATGCATGGTAATTTAAAACAAAATAATTAAATAATAGATTGCAAACTGGGTTCAACATGATCAAACAACACTACTTGCCTTGGCCTTGCTCAGCTGAGGGCTCTTGGTCTTCAAATCCAACTTCCGTTCCCTCGAACACGCGATCTAATGAGAGAGAAAGCAAATCGAAAAGACAATAAAATCAAATAAAATTCAAATGAACTCCAAAAACTTTCAAACCTGAACCAAAAAATAGAGCTCAATTTTAGATGAATTTAGGAAAAAGAATCGGATCAATCGGAGCTAGGACGAGGGAGAACGGGCCTCTGGAAGATTGGATCTAAAGAAAATCGGGGAAAATAGGAAATTGCACTGTGCTGTGAACCGGGTGCATAGGGGAGGTGAGTCCACGGTGGACGCGGCGCACGGAACAGTGCGGGCGGCGGGTTGCTGGCGCAAGCGGCTAGGGTGACATGGCTGTTGACGGGGCGACGCGTGGACACCTGGGCTGCCGTGGCGGGCTGACATGGCAGATGACGTGGCATCTGGGGGCCTCGGGGTGCTGACGTGGCTGACACGTCAGCCTAGGGCTGATGTGGCCGCTGGCGTGGCGGCCGACTCGGCTTGGGGTCTACGGTGCACACCGACATGCGTGCCCCACCGGCGCAGGCCGGCACGGTGGTCCGGCGCACGGAAGGCGGCGCGGGCGCGGCCGGGCGTTGGCCGACGCGCGCGCGCACGGCGCGAGGCGTTGGCCGGCGCGGTGCGTGCGGCGGCGTGACCGAGCGGCGGGTGAGCGGCGGCGGTCTGGCTGGCGAGGCTCACCGGCGGCAGCAGACGGCGGCGGCGAGTTCACCGGCGGTGATTTAAGACCGGCGGCGAGCGGCGACGGCGAGTGCTCCTGCGGCGCTAACGAGGCTTCGGCGACGCGGCACGCGGCGGCTCCGCGATGAGCGGCGGTGGAGGCGGCGCTCGACGGCGAACTCCCGGTCGGGCCTTTATACCCGGCCCCGAGGAGTCCTCAGCGGCACAGCGCGAGTCCGGCAGAAGACGGCTAGGCGGCGGCGAAGTTCGCGCCGGACACGGGAGGAGAGTCCCGCCGGGGGCGAGGGCCCTAACAGTGGGCCCCACCGCCGACACGCAAACGAGTACCGATGGCGCGCGACGGCGCGGCGGCGGCGGGATGGCGACACGCGTCGCCCATCGGCGAGGGTTGCGGCGCGCGCGGCGCGCGCGATGCGCAACGCTGCGGCACAAAGCGCGCGCGCTGGTCAATGGCGAGCCGTGGCGGTTGGGCCACCGTGGGTGGGTTTCGCCCACCGATCGTTTAGGAATTTTAGGGTTTTCTTTTCGAAATTGATTTAATTTCTTTTGAGCTCTAGAAAATACCAAATAAATCCGTAAAAATCCAAACATTCCAATAAATTCCTTGAGACACAAGGAACTCAAATAAAATAACTTTGGCAAATGTTCATGTTTGGATTATTCATATTAAACCCTTTCAATTTAATAAAATTCCAATTAAGCTTTAATTGTTTGTGCCCACCTTTCAATTTGTCTCACTTTATGATTATATGAGTAAACACCTATATCTGAAATTCGAATATCGATATATAAAAGATATATAAAGACATTATCAACCCTACAAGTGTAGTATAGTCATCTTCTAGTAGCCACATTTGACAGCTCTTGCGGTTTCTTGTTTGATAGTGATTACATCATCCTCATTGATCCACCTAGAAGGGCAAGCAGAGCCAAGAACCGCAAAAAGACCATGATCTAAAGTCGATTGTGATCCAATCAACAAGCCAACCAGACGACCAGATGCTGCACCGCTAAAATAATCGCACAAAAGGCCGGATGGTAAAGCAAGGCCATAGCTGAAAATGCCCGAAAATACGATGCAATAAAGAACACAAGGATCGAAGATATATGGAACTCATCATCGCACAAGATCAGAGGTTTCAATTTCGATAGTGTCATCATTGGTGTTGAAGAACAAAGCTAGCCAAGTCATTGTATTCATTCATTGCACACCGGAACTTCTTGAAATTACCGATCTCCCTATTGATGGACAAGCTTCTTCGTATCGGTCGGACAAGGTTTGCAAGAAGCAATCCATGGCAAGCCAAAGAGGCAACAGATGTGCGATGGTGATCATTGCGATCCAGGGAGCGCTTGTAAGTTTGCCCTTTCCGAAAGTAAGTTGAAGATAATAGACAAGTTACGTTGGGGAAAATGTTTTCAGTTCAAATGGGTAAATGAGTCTAATTGACAATCGCAATTAAGTACCTATAAATGGCCCAGAGGTGCACATTGCCATTTTTATGAACAGCTTTAATTATTGATTCTCAACATTTAAGTACAGGAAGTGATGTATCAGGGAAAGCTTTACTAAATGGAATGCCTACAGCTTAAAATTACAGATGTGAAGATCATTAACATTAAACCAACATCGCACATACTCGTTGATAAGATTGTACAGACGAAGAACCTTGTCCAGAAAAAGTTGTACAAACTCCCAAAGATTCCTCCAAGAACTCCTAGAGTGATTACCGGAGGTAAATCGACTAAATGGTAGGTGATGTAATCAAGTCACATCAAACATTATAAGGCCGCTTTCCCAAACAAGCCACACTGCCACTTTTACGTAAGTCTATCAATGCCCTAAGGACAACAAAGAACCATTGCCGCTGTGAAAATGCTCGCGAGTAGGGCACTCCTCCACCGCAAAGGCAACAAAAGATGTTCTAATGGTATTTTACGCAAAAACTTTGTAATGAAGGGTACCATTTTTGCGTAAGCTTTTAAATATTTTGTTCCTTTTAAGGGATATGCAACATGGCACATATATAGTAAACCCTACCTTTTCAATGCACCCTTGCTCTAACAAATTCCAGAAATTCTCACAAGAATGATCAAATAAGAAGAGTGGCAGTTCATGATTTCAGTCTTAATCACAACTTAAATGAAAAGTGGTGAAAAAATACAATTTTTTTTAAAAAAAGGTACCAATAGTGAGAACCATTATTTATTATGGAATTGCCTAATATCCTATATTGTGCAGTAACTTACGTTAGTTCATCCAAATAGCGCAAAATCTCCTGGAAATCACTGAACTCTCCACTTGCTCCAATAAGGCTATGCTTACCAACCGCCTTAATGCGCTCCACACTCTTGTATCGCAAAGTTGACCCATAGGATGCTGCAAAAGAAATTAAAGAATAAATTCCACATTGCACAAATTATATTTATCGGTGTGGAAAACCAACAACTAACCTCCAGTTGTCGATGCCATGATCACACCATCCTTGTATTTCAAAGCAATTACTGAGGTGCTACCACATAAGGATACCTTGATGTGATACAATGGCAAGAGTTAAATCACATATATGTAATATGTATAAATGTATCAAAAGAAGCAAAAGAAAACACCATGAAAAAGTTGAACTCTAATGCAACACTAAAAGAAAGCTTAGACACTAAAGATATTTGTGAAAAATAATGTGCATACAGCTTGCTATAATCATCTTGAATAACCGAAAAGAAATAATCACGCATGGTTAATTAAGAGTTAAGACTCGACTGCAGACTTGGATCTTATTTTGCAATATTAACACCAAAAGCATATAGACCAGCTTAAAGTTCGATGGAGAATTTAACTCCCACAAAGGTAGAAATTTGAATTGCTGATTCAATTTGATCTACAAGAATACTACTTAGCCTGTTTCACAAAGAGAAGGATGATTGGACCCAAAGAAACAACAATTGTGTCCAAAATGTTAAAGTGTCCTAGCGAAACTACCAAAACTCTCACTTTTATCATCTTCCTTTTTGGTATTCAAGCAACTATTCACAAGAACTGCCAAATCAACTTTTCTAGTTTCCTTTATCTATTTATCACCAATTTACGCCTCGACGGCGATCCTGCGAATGGTCCATGCCACCGAAAAGAATTTAGTACTCCTCCATAGTATGGAGTCCATACACAAATGAATTGTGACCACCATAAAAATCATCCGTCTCGCCCAAGTCTAAACTTCGCAAAGAACATAGAAACAAGATCGCCTCACACTTGACAATTTGCAGATAAGCATATAGACACCATTTCCCATCCCAAACGAAGAGAACTTTAGTAGCTAACAACCCAAAGCAAGTGAGTACCATAGATTACAAACCCTAGTTTGGGAAAATCCACCTAATTTCACTAAACAATAGCCCTACTTCTCCATGTCGTGACAATTTCACCGTAAAAATCACATAGAGAAGCCCATCCGATCACCAGGGATTAATTTTACCATCGGCGCCCAAATCACCATGACGAACTTCATCCACAAAGCGCCACTCCCGCTCCAACCCCAAATAGGTAAACGTTTGCTCTCATGAATCACGATCTCAACCACCACCGCGAGACCAAACAAGAACAAGATGGAAGATTCAAAGCTTATCGCGTCATCTCGCGCCCCGCCCGGCCGGCCGCCGCCGCTGCTCTCGCCGGCGGGATCCATCCATCGCGTGCCGCCATCGCGAATCCCCACAAAGAAGTGTTAAAAACGGGGGGGAGATAAGGGGAAAGAGGATAAGCCGCAGCGAGAGATCGGAGAGGATGCACTCACCGCCATCGCGAGAGCGAGGAAGGAGGCGGCGGGGCGGGGAGGGAAGGAGGAGGCGCCGCGCGTGGGGCGGAAGAGGAGGCGGTGCGGGATAGGGAGAAGGCGGCGCGGGGTGGGGAGGAAGGAAGCGCGCGGGCGGCGAGAGGAGAGAGGCGGGAGAGGCGGAGCAGAGGCGAGGACCAGCTCTCCATGCCGCGCGCGCAAACCCTAGCTTCACGGCCGCGCCAAACCCTAGATCGACGAGCACGAGCGCGCGGATCGCCGGGGATTTTGGCGTCGGGTGGGGGGGAGGAGGAAGAGGAGGCGGCGGCGCGGGGGGGGAGGAGGAGGCGGCGCGAGCGAGGGGTGGGGAGGAGGAGGCGGCAGCGCGGGTGGTGTGGGAGGAGAAGACGGCGCGCGCGCGGGGGGAGGAGGCGAGCGAGGGACGCGGGAGGAGGGGAGGCGCGGGAGGAGGGGAGGCGCGGGGAGGCGAAGGGAGCGGAGGAAGCGCGGGGAGGAGGGGAGGCGGGGAGGCGGAGGAGAGCGGAGGAAGCGCGGGGAGGGGGAGGCGCGGGAGGAGGGGAGGCGAGGGAGCGGAGGAGGCGCGGGGAGGCGAGGGAGGGGCAGCGCAGTTGAGCGGGGCGCGGGTGGAGGGTACCGCAGATCCATTGAAGGATGACCGCGGATATGGTTGAGTAAGGAGAGAATAGAGGAGAGTTAATCTGTGCGCACGCTTTTATGATAGTGTATTTCGGTGCATATTGTGGTGTGGACGTAGTTAAGGTCATGACTCAGGAAATGTAATTGTTGGGTGGATGTAAAATAATTTGAACTGGTGGATTATTAGTTTAGATTAGATAACCAACTAGCCCACTAACAAAGAGCAACTCACCAGCCCACTTGAATAAAATTATGCACCAGTATACTAGTCCGCCACAACCAACCATTTAGAGCTACCCATCTTGATCTCCCTCTACTCCCATCTGTAGCCACCACTCCACACTAATTCCATCTCTCTCTCTTCTTCCTCAACAAGCACAGAGAAGTAATAAAGAAGAGGAGAGCAAAAAGGGTGGAGACAAGAACAAACCGGGAGGAGATGGTGACGAGCCAACGATGTTCACCAAGTGGCAACATATAAAAATTAGGACTCTTTTTCTCCTCCATCTCCTCTCTCTAAATCTAGTCGCATGGATCTGGAGATTAAAGAGAACATGAGTGGCGGCAGCCAATGAATGCAAGGGAGTATGAGCAGTGTGCTTATGAGAGCAAGAAAGCGGCATCAGAGTGAGAGGAATTATGTGTGCCTATGGGAATAGAATGAGTAAACGGCTTTATAACTAGTGGAATAAGAGGTAATAGTTGAGAGGTATCGGAAAAGTATCCATCAAATATCAGAAATTATTTTCTATTTTGAAAATGGAAAATCATCGATTCGGACAGGATACATATTCAATGGTATCAGGATCTGATACCGATATGCTGAATTTTTAGAAGTATCAATGCAACGTAGTGGATTAGGCAAGGCATGGTTAATTGAATCCACGCTATATGTTTTAACCGGTTCAGTCCTCGTCCATGGTATGTCTCAGTTCGAAAACCCTTCGTCTGTCTATTTATCCCATCCACCCATTCAGATCCAAATTATACAATTTAACCCCACAGACCACATTAGAACACCTCATACCAATGCCACGGAGTCCATATCAACAAAAAAAAACACCCGAGTCAGGGAAAGATGGCGCCAAGGGGCATGTCAAACAAGTATATCACAAAAGTAATTATAGGGGTAAATAAAATTTTGGCTAACTAATGGGGTTATTTGCAATTTTTCCAAAAAAAAACTCAGCGATTTCCTGAAAAAATGGGAAGGAGTTAGCGATAAAGGTTTGTATGAATCGATGAAATCCAAAAGATTGAACTCACCATTCAAATAAGTCATGTTCATTGCAGTTCGTACCACAAAGGCATGTTTACTTCCATTCACAAAACTGCTCTTAATATATGGAATTTGTACACTATGCTGCACGGCAAAAGCCCATGATCCTTACTCACATTTTAACTATTTGCTATTTAATTTTTAGGTATTGATAAACATCATCCGGATATTTTCTTTTTAACTATCATTCAAATTTGTGATCGTTGGATTAGAGATCCAAGGGCCACAAACTCTCCCCACCCTCCAAAAAATTCACCCCCCTCCAAAAAAATTCTCCCCCCTCCAAAAAAAAGAGACCGTCCGAAATTTAGATGATTATTGAGAAGAAAACATCCGGGTGATACCTATACACACCCTTAATTTTTTTTCCATATCAAATATCTGGGTCTACAATGATTCGAACTCTAGTTGGCACTGGAGCTGAACCTGCGATGGTTATTTCTATTGTCCTGCTTGATTGACCCATGTATGTAGCTGACGTGTCATCACTAGCAACTCCGTTACTCAGTTCAGAAGGCTTCTTAGGTTCCTCTAATAAGATTAAGCTTTCAGAATTCAGCATTGCAGCGACATCTGGCATGGTGGGCCGATCTGTTGGATCTTCCTGGGCACACAGCAGCGCCACTTGAGTACATCGCATTATCTCAGCAAATTCATATCCGTTGCCTAATGATGGATCTACAAGCTCATGCAACCTTTGGTCCTTCCACATATGCCAAGCCTGAAATAATTTTTCCAAATACGTTTAGCATCAACGAATTGCAATGTAAATCTAAATTTATAAATACAGGCTAAGTAGCGCAAGTGATCGAGAGCATAGAACTATTACAAACGTTGCTTGAAATGTATGTTCACTCACATCTCGTACAAGATCACCAATAGTATCCCCTTGCTTGTCGAGTATGGTATTCTTTCGTCCACTAATGATCACCAGAACCAAGATGCCGAAGCTGAACACATCTGTCTTCACTGAATAAACTCCACGAGATGCATACTCCGGAGCTATGTAACCACTGAAATCAAGAGAGAATTAAATTGTAATATTAGCACACCGGGACACAAGTGATGCTAACCGTAATGATTGATATATCATGCGGCTCATACCTAGTGCCCACAATCCTGCTTGTACGCTCTTCTGCTACGTCTGAACTCAGTGTCCTAGCTGATCCAAAATCAGAAATCTTTGGGTTCAGGTTATAATCCAAAAGGATATTATGTGGTTTCAGGTCCCCATGGACAATCCATAACATGGAGTGCTTGTGCATGTAAACAAGACCCTCCACTAACCCTTTAATTACATTAAATCGCTTAGACCAGTCTAGTAACGGTCCCTTTGTTTTGTCTGCAAGAAGTTCAAACAACAAACCTCTTTTAGATGAAATACATAATTGCAATGTCTATGCTATTCTAGATCAAATGAGAATAGTTCCAAATCAACTATGATAAGAACAAACAAACAATCAAGTGAAGCTGGAGCTGTGCTAGCCTTTCATTTGATCATAACTGTTTTGAATTAATGCTCATATTTACAAGGAATTAAATGAAGCATATCATGAAAAATAACTAGCCATAGGGAAAACATACCAAAGATGAACTGGTGCAAGCCACCCTTGTGCATGAACTCATACACGAGAATCCTTTCTTTCCCATGGATGCACCACCCCAATAACCTAATTAGATTTGTATGCTGAAGCCTTGCAAGCAGAAATTCACTGTTGAATTCAAATACTGTTGCATCTTCATCAAGCCTTTTGATGGCAACCATGAGTCCATTGGGCAACTGACCCTGCAATGGTTACAAGTTTTGACAACATTCTCTCAGAAGAAATCAGCACTTTATTGGTAAGACAAGGAGGATAGGCATTCACTTTGTTAGTTTCTTTCTGTTTTTGGTTATAATTACTTTGTAAACTGTAGCAAATCCACCCCACCCAACGTTTCTTTTCTCCGAGAAATTATCTGTAGCGTCCACAATCTGAAAGAAATTGAACTTTGTGAATCCCGGTAACTCTCTTCTGTACGGGTACAAAGCTCCACCAATTCTTCAATGTCCAAGATTTTCTGTTCTTGCAGTTCCACTGTTCCTGAGTCATGGATAATCTATCCTTGTCACCAACGGGGTTGCAACAAACATTGACATGACTAAACAAACATCAAAGTATTGTGAAAACTGCTCTGTCTTATTTGTTGCATCGATCATCAATTCATCATAATTGGCGACTTCCATGTCCTAAAGTGCTAGCTTATGAAAACAAATGAAAAATTTAATAGAAGATGTCGCGCATTATGTTGATGTTGTCTCTATCATTCAAGTCCTATATTTGTAAAGTCATGTGGTTGCTATATGGACTAAGTTTTTAAAAAGAACTTTCCAACTGTAGAACTGTGTGTTGGAGTCGGTAGTTTGTATCTTAAACATACGTTTGGTTCCACTAGCTAGTGCTCTTCCATGACAGGAAAATTTATTTATTTGCCACCCTTACGACTCGGGTGGCAACAGATTTGCCACCCGGGCCTATTGGCAGTGACTCAAGTGGCCCCACATGTAAGTGACAGATTTTCGATGTCAATCTTAAGGGTGGCAAAAAAAATTGAATCTCCCTCCATGACATGTGCTTATTAATTTTTATTTGACCACAGTGAAATTCTATGTGGTGACCCAATGTTTGCTCATGAACAAGTACACAACCATAACAAAAAAAAGATATCAAAATCAATCATGCAGACCATTTTTTATTATCTATGTTGCAATATATCCAAGAGCATGAGCAGTAGAGAATTATCATGTCAAATGGCAAAGCAACTTACGAAATCCTTCAAGCAAATAATATTGACATGAAACTTCAGCATTTTTGAGTTCACAACTAAGAGCATGGGGAAATTCATAGAAATAACTGCGTACCTACTAACGGTTGTTCCCCAGCATTGCAAAGTTTAGTAGCTTGAACACGTATTTCAGTAAACTCCGAAACTCTTGTTGGAAACCTAAAAATAGGTAAATCTTATCATTACTACGCTGAAACCATTGATGATTTCAATATTCCTAAAAATGGCAAATTCCATACCATTGAGAATGTATGATACAATCATACAAGAACCGATGGCACGGTTACATAACTATCACTTCACATGAATCCATTTTCAGAAAACAAATAATGTTACTATATGGACAAGGGTGTTAGAAATTTGTTGAAGCATCAACATTTGAAGTTAAATAAACTCATATTTTGAGTTCAAGTTGATTGATCTGCTATGAATCCTATTCAAGTTGATTGATCTGCTATGAATCCTATTCAAGTTGATTGATCTGCTATGAATCCTACATTTCAGAGACATAATGATGAGATATGTTGTAACTTGAAAGTTTTAACACGTAGCTCCAAAACAGAAGTGCTTCTATGATAATTTTTTAAACATGGAACTGCTTCAATGATCAGTAGTCATTAGTCAATCACATATGATCAACAGTTAAGTAGTCAGCATCCACAGTGGTTTACTTTCCACATTGCCATTTTGTCATGAGATATGATAAATTTTATGAATGTAATATATGAGGAATCAATCACTGAGTAATCAGCTACATATTTAAATTTAGCTAACCTGATGTGATGGCTTGAACAGTTCGTGACTACACCGGGTACCCCCTCTTCAGCCTGCTTGACAAGGATAGCGAAAATGACAAATATTATTGATGTACAATTGACTAGCGGAGGTTGTACGATTGAGATTAACCTTTTTATACGGCGGATTCTTGATATTAGCCATGCACAAATATAAGAAACACCGTATGAATTCAGAGCAACTAACTACATATAAAGTTGTTTGATTGGCAGTAGCAAATTAAAATTGAACTCCAATTCAGACGCAATCATTCCCAGCATCACTTGAACATATCATTTCGATCGGGTTATAAGTCAATTGATCATCCTCAAATCAGTATTTCTCCTTTGATCTCATACACCACAATCCTCAATTTTAAGATGAACACAAGTACACAACTACTCAACGAAATCAAGAACTCGTCAATCACCAAACTAGTACTTATCAAGAAGCTTGACAAATGCGTACCGTGACACGGCGAGCTTTAGTACTGTCGACGAGGGAGATGAGCGGGATGAGGCGGATGTACATGTCAATCTCATGCTGCGCGGCGCGGAGCTCATCGGCCATCCGGGCGCCGAAGAGCAGGCGGTGGAGGTACCCGCAGTCCTGGCACGCCCTGACGAGCGCGTAGCACCGGCGCAACGCGCCGCGGAGCTGCTCGAGCGGCCGCCTGGTGGCCTCCCGCCGCATCAGCTCGGCGAGCTCGAGCTCCCGCAGCAGGCCGCCGACGAGCTCGACGTGCTGCGCGAGCCGCCGGCAGGCGTCCCGGTGGCGGCGGGCCGCCAGGGCCGCCTGCACGACCATGGAGACCAGCCCGAGCGCGTCCACGCCGACCAGCTGCGCGACGTTGGAAGCCTGCCCCAGGGTGCCCCACAGGCTGCTGCTCGCGCTGTCCCATGGGCTCGCCGCCATGCCTGCGCGCTTCCCGGGGGCTGCAGTTCTGCAGCCTCACCGACTCCAGGCTTCGTTCGTTGCCGCCATTGATGGCCACCCACCCAGGCGTTGTGGGGAAATTTAACTATTTGCCACTCTTAAGAATGCCACATATTCAAATATCACTTTCTTCGTTGCAATTAATATTTTGTCACTCTTAAGATGTGGCTGACTAATTAATCGCCACTTTCGAGCCCACGAGGCGCCAAATCACTGCCATGTCGGGCTCGTGCCTCCTCGCCGCCGCGCTCCTCGCTCGCTTCGCGCGCGCTGCCGCCCCGCGCCTCCCCAACGAGCCAATCGGGTTTCTACACACCGAGCTCACCGCCGCGCCATCTTCCCCAATCCCGCCGCCACCACCCTTCTCACCGCCGCTCCCATGGTCAATGCCGGGCAATTCCTCAGGTGAGAGTGACACCGGCATGCCAAACCTTTCCCACCATCGCCGGAGTCGCGCCCACCCCACCGCCGGCAGCGTGCGCCCACTACGCGCGCCCCGCCTCACGCCGCCGACTCCTGGGTTTGCTCGCTTGCCCCAACGCACGGTGAGTCTCCTTCGACCCCGTACCTCACGCGCCCCACCTTCTTCCTTTTCCTCCGGCCGCGCGCCTGCCCCACCCTTTCCTCCGGCCGCCGCGCCGCCGCCCGCCTCGGGCTCTCGGCCACGGACGTGCATCCTTCGGACTCCCCGGCCCGTGGTCCCGCTTTGCCGCCTCCGGTGTGTTCCCCGCCCGCCTATCACCGGCGGCACCGCCGTCTACCTTGCGTCGCCCCCTCCTCTCTTTTGATTCGGCGCGGGCGCGGGCGGCGACGCGGGGAGGCACGGGCGCTGACATGGCAGTGATTTGGCGCCTCGCGGGCTCGAAAGTGGCGATTAATTAGTCAGCCGTGTCTTAAGAGTGGCAAAATGTTAATTGCAACGAAGAAAATGATATTTGAATAAGTGGTATTCTTAAGAGTGGTAAATAGTTAAATTTCCCACTGTTGTGAGACTTAAAATGCGACGTAAATTAGGAGAAACAAAAGTAACAAATTTTCGCGAATACTTCCTCCGTCTATAAATATAGTGCTATATATATACACACACACGTTGCACTACTACTTAGAACGTGCTCAGTACGTTGCCAAACAGCGATGTTGGCTAAGCGTAGCGCTTCCGGGGACTTGCCGTGTTGCTTCAGACATTCGCTTGTGGTGGAGCCGTCACCCAGATGGTTGGTTAGTAGTATGGACTCGACTTAACTACAGGGTGCTTAGTTTGACTGAAATTTAATGATTTATGGCTGAATTTTTATTGTAGCTGGTTAAAATTATACTGTAGTTGATGTGGTTTATTTGACATAATTAAATTTTTAAAATTTTAAAAAATTGAAAAAAGATTTAGCCCACCACATATAATACAAATGAATACAGGGAAAAAGAACTGGTAAAAAAGCTTTTAAAAAATGAAAAATTAGAAAAAAGACGAAATTTAAAAATAGTGAAAAATAAGCTAAAATCCAGAAATTCAAGTATAAATAAGCAGGGCCAAGTTTCATGCCCAACAAGCAGATCTTGATCAAAAACGAATCTACTAGTAGTATTAGCAGGAGTGGTGTAATGACCCATTTTTGGGAACATGGCCGTTGTACATCTCGCAATAGCCCAGAGTTCAATTGCAGATAGAAAAGTATCATGCTTGCTAACGAACATTTAAAAGGGTTAATTTGATTAAAATAAGACTTAACAGTTAACTTTAAAAATTTAATGGGCATCCAAACCTAAAATTTAACTTACAATCAGAAGAACCAAAGAAAACTCCCAAGGAATGCTTGAGTGCGGTCGTAACCCTAACACGAAAACTTGTAACATCCTTTCTTCTTCTGATCTCTGTATTGGTGGAAAATAAAGCAAAGTTGAATACAACCAACCGTACTCAACAAGTCACATGGGGAAATACTATATAACTACTTGCTAGGATTTTTAAAGGATGGGGATATATGAATTTTATTAAGTATTTGTGGATGCAGCTTTATTTGTAAATATTTTTAAACATAAAAGAACAATAACTTCTTAATGAATTGATGTTTCAAAACTTGTTTACCAGACTTCAACATTTCTTAATCATTTCCAAATCTACTTATGTTTTCTATTGGAATCACCCATTAAATACACTTCATTTACCGAAAGCTTGTCGTATTCATATACCATTAAATATTGATTATGTGGAACTGTCCAACTTTACCCATAAGATTCCTCAACCATCATGACTGAGTTGAGAAAACAAGGCTTTTCACTACTCATCTTTTTATATAGCATCTACCCAGTAGGTGTTGTTTCCCAACAAACTTGAGTGACTAGCGGCCTTGTCCAGTTTGAAGCGGATCTACTGTTGTTCAGTATGGTTATATTCCTCCCATACTAGCATGGTCAACTAGTATGGCCAAAATGTAGACATAAGGAGGACACAATCGTGTAGGTTGTGGAAGGTCATTTCAATGGCGGGCGACGTTTCTTCCGATGCCCACACTCCGGGGTACAAATTGCTAATAGTATATTTTTCCTTATTGTTAATATAGCCTCCATATTAACCGTTCTTTCCAGCAGATGGCGAAATGCGACTTCATCCACTGAATCGATCCTCCGCATGAACGCTATATTGTGAGGTATGTGGATACTTTATGGGAGGGAATCTGTAGCACCCCACATAACCATATGGGATACCACAATGGAACGTCATCGCCAAAGTGAAGAATAAATAAGAACAACAAAAGAAATTATAAAGAGTTTAGAACTTTATTAACACTTTAATAGAGAAACCAACGGAAGCTGGAATAAATATTTAAAACATGGGACCGGTCCACTTCTAACCAAATAAAGAACGAATGAAACAACCAAACAGTGGCAAACCACAGTGCTGAAAACTCGAGTGCTCCCACCCATGCATGATGCTATCACTCCACTGGCCTTTTACCTGAGACTGAAAAGAGCAAGCATGAGATTTAGAAATCTCAGCAAGTATCCAACAACGGTCGAAACACAGTAAGTAAAGACAGGTAATGCAACCACATGAAATGAAGGGCAAGCAAGATAAGTAAGCCACGTCCGCCGTGCCATGCAGCCGCATGCTTGCAAGACGGGGACGAAAGGCAGGATTTGACGGTGCGCGTGCGCGCCACGGTGGCACCCTGCGCGCGCATGCATCCTATGCAACCCGAGTAGGAGAGATTGAGAGAGAGGTAGAGAGGAGAGAGAGAAGAGATACCTGGGAGAGAAGAAGAATAGATGGAAAGAGAAAATAAGTTACGGCAGGGAGAGATACCCATGAGAGAGAGGGAACTGCATGCATTAGAGATAGGAGAGAGAATTTAGTTAGCTTCTTTTTTTTAGGGTGCTACAGAATCTTAGAGTTGGAGGCGCAAATCGACACTCTTAATAAGGAGAACAATGACATCAGCCAACAGATACAATGCGAGAGGGGCAACGAGGAGGTCATCAACATAGGAAGTTTCTATGATCTGACATGTTGTTGTGCGAACCCTAACTGTATATGTGCGTGCCACTACAACGACGGCCAGCCACGTCCGAGGTGGCCCCCTTTGGAACACTCTATGTGGATAGCGTGAGACACCTTCTACATACATGACATACACAAAATGTACACAACAAAGTCCTCACAAATTGAAAAACATGGAACCAACAATCAGTATAGAAGAACTATGTGCTTGCTCCTATGGAGCGTTACTTGATGTCAGCCTATTTGGGCACTGGCTAAAGCAGTGCCCAATCGTCTTGCAGAGTCTGCGTTTTGGGCACCGAACTCGATCCCCGCGCTGGCTGTTATCCCTGTCATTGCGGATACAACAGCCATATCGTCTTCCAGGGACGACGTGCTTTAGTGCATCGTTCGACACCCACATCACCTGCACTGGCCATAGGTCGCTGTAGTGCATGTCCACCCCATACAAATGGAACTCCGTACTCCATGTTTCATACAGGTATTGCATGTCATAGTACTTTGAGATATAATGCATCAACGCCTAGTGCCATACCACACATGCCGCATAAACATGTCCGCCGCTAAGAAGCTACACCAGACTGAAAAATATGTTAATTCTACCGCTGAAAACATTCAATAACAAGATTCATCCTTCAAAATAACTGAAAGCATACAAACTTTGCGATGGCCTCCGATGTCAACAAAAAGTTAAAATATCCGTCATAGTCCTGGTCTTCCTCGTTACCGACCATGACCATCTCCATGCCCAACCTACATATGCAAAGACCAAAAAACTTTTTCTCCGGTACAAGTTCTTCCCAACTTGATTGATCAGTCTACACACACATATCACACCCTCATCCATCAATAAACACGAACCAAATAATCCATGACCTCAATATCAACGCTTTCCAAAAATCAATTTCAGACCACTCAGAAAAACCAATCAGACCACCGACCCAACACAAGTACTCGAAGACTACAAATACTCGGGGTACTCGAAGATCACAAGAATTGAAGTAGTCAAAGCTTACGACTACCGATCGCAAAGTCTACGACTACCAATCACCGACCAGGTACTATAGCTACGACCATCGAAGGTACCGTAGCTACGACCACCGATTAGGTACTATAGCTACGATCATCGACCAAGCACTGTAGCTACGACCAGTTCACCATAGTTTACAACCGGTTCACTACAGCTCTGATCATTGACCAAACATAGTTGACCAGCCGTGGTCATTCTATCGCAGCCATTCAGCCATGGTCGTCCTGACGTGGTCAATATGCCGTGATCGACCTATCATGGTCGTTCTAACGTGGTTGACCTGCAGGTCAGACTGCCCCATACAAGGCGGTCAGATTGCTTAATTTGAGTATTCCAGCAAATCCAGATTTACTATAGTGCATCAACCGAAATTTTCACAAATGCAAATTTCAATTCAACATAAATATCAATTATTCATCATCACTATATGCTCGACCTGTCCACATGGTCCAACAAACCTCCTATCAAATGTTTTCCTCAGCCAGCTTCAGATTTTTAGAGAAGTAGATCCCTAAAAGAGCAGGAGCTAGGAGATAAAAAAATGAGGAGCGGAGCCTTACCAAACATACTCTTAGGTTAAACAAATCAAATTTGAACCAATTCCCAAGAATTTGGATCCAAATCCTTCGTATACAGAGTTACCCTTAATCGGTGTACAATGTGTCAATGTCCACACACCATGCATCATTGTAAGTCTACACAAGATGCAAAGCGATATATAGATGGTCTGCACTTGGCTTGCCACAGGAATCGAATAAGATTATCGAGAATGTTGATGAAGCAATCAGTTGCTTGAGCATCTTCTGATAGAATGGTACGTGTAGAAACGCAAAAGGGTGCAGGATCCCTCTAAGTGTACGGACTGGTTTCAGATTGTGCAACTGAGCTGAGAATGAAACGAATCCAACTTTCTGAACCAAATCTTCTGCGTGTCTTCAAACAATAGAACCTGTGAGAATTCATCATTTGGGCCGGGCTAGGCCTTTTAATGTGATTTGCAGCTTGTACACATTTTAGGTTGCTATTATTTGGGCCCAGGCTTGTACTGCAGGTTTTTGAGTTTGACGGTGTCCTTTTCCACTTATCGCTTATAGTTTGTAGCTTATAGTTTTTTTTAAAAAAAATAAACATAATAGTTTTTATATTACCGTTTCGAAGTAACTTATCATGATAGCTTTTTTAAAGCGGCTTATCGGTATTCAGTTTATTTACACAAGTGCTCTCACTAGAACCAAAAATCATAAATAGCAGCTGAAAAGAACTAAATAGTTACATGTTAGTGTGTAGTACATCTTCTGTGTATGCATGCTTAAGATATTCTAGCGTTTTCAGATGTTCATGGTGTTGGATTATGTGGGCCAAGCCCATATAATAAGAATAATTCCTATTAAATCTCAAAGGCCCACTCATGCAAAGGAGGCATGCATGTGACCTTTAGTACCATATTGCTAGTTCTAGGAGAGGAAGACCACCTTAAAAGGGATGGTGCACTCCTAGTCACTTGAGGCATGTGTGGGAGAGAACTAGAGGATAACACGCGCTCGCTCGCCTCGCCTCGCCGCGGCGGGCGGCAAGGCGCGCGCACGGCACTGCGTGAATGGTCCGCCAAAATCCGCTCCAGTGCTTGCGCACGCGCTTCCTTTGCGCTTTATCTTTTGCTATTTTGTGTGGCGGTGAATCCGGATCGTTACGCGACTAATCCGCCTTGATTCTGAGTTATGGAGAACGTGCAGCGCCTTGATCACGCGTCTGGTTTTCTATAAATACGAGTCGCCGCCTCCATACAAAGACACGCGAAAATCAATCTAGGGTTTTGCCTCCTCCATCCATTGTGCTGCGCCGCCCCACGTAGTCTACTCCGTCCCGCCCGCGGCGTGCATCGTCGTTCGAGAGCAGGTCTCCGAACCGCCGCCAAGTCCTGCACCGGAGAGGCGAATAAGGTTTTTGGGAAGCGCTCGCGCGATCGCCATTGTAGCTCGCTCATCTTCCTCGCCGCTCGGCCGCGATCGTCATCGACTTCGTGTCATCTCACCGTGCTCGCGGCGTCTACATCGGCAAATCGATCGAAGCAAACCATCGATGCGTAATGATCATGTTCTCCGTATTAGATCTGTTCATATACGGTTTCTCGGTTTACATGTCTAGATCTTTTATGCCCGTGATGGTTCTCGTTATTTTGCGTGCATGATGTCATGATTTATTTATGGAATAAATTAAACCTACATGTGCTTATATATTCAACATTCCAAAAACCTTATTGTAGGCATTGTGGTTTTACTATGGCTGGATTTGCCGATGCACTGAGGCCGGATAAATTCTCCGGTGTGCACTTTAAGAGATGGCAGATCAGGGTCACTCTGTGGCTTACCGCTATGAATGTATTCTGGGTTAGTAATGGCAAGCCTGAAGGTGTTCTTGATGCTGAAAAGCGTAAAGAATTCGAGATCGCCACTACTCTCTTTGTTGGATGCATTCTTAGTGTTCTTCTTGACCGCCTCTGTGCGAGGTGTATATGCACATGACAGACGCTGAAGGAGTTATGGATGCAATCAATTCCAAATACGGTGCTATCGATGCCAAATGACATGTATGTCATGGAGCAATTTCATGACTACAAGATGGTTGATAACCGCTCAGTAGTAGATCAGCTCATGAGATACTGAGGCCATTGCCAAGGAACTCGAACTCTGAAGTGTGCCTTACCCGACAAGTTTGTGGTGGATGTATTATTGCGAAATTACCTTCTTCATGGAGGAATTTCGAACAAGACTCAAACACAAGAGACAAGAATACTCGTTGAGAATCTGATTGGGTCTCTTGAAATTGAGGAGAAAGCTCGGAAAAGGACGCCGTGTCTAAGGGTGATGGAGGGATCCTAGTGCCAATGTGGTACGTAAACCTCAAGCAAGAACAAAGGGAAATTTGTTAAAGCCCAACAGACAACCAACTTCAAGAAGAAGAAGAACAACAACAATCGGATGATAGAACTTGCTTTGTGTGCGGTGAGCCGGTCACATGGCCAAGAAGTGCCCACAACGCAAAGGAAATAAGGCACCGCAGATGTACTTCTAAGTCCATCAACGTGACCATTGGCAAGACCGGAGATGGACTGGTATGGTAATTTACCTCATCGTTCTTTCGTTAGTCAATCTATCAATTGGTGGATTGATACAGAGCTAATGTACATGTGTGTGCCGATATTTCGTTGTTTTCTTCTTATCAGTCGCCCGAGATTCCTCCGCCCTAATGGGGAATGGGTCACATGCTACTGCTCATGGTGTTGGCACGGTAGATCTGAAGTTTACTTCGGGAAAGATCGTGCACCAAGAACGTGCGCATGTCCTTCTATAGACAAGAATCTCGTTAGTGGCTCCTGCTTATGTAGAGACGGGCTTAAGTTGGTATTTGAGTCTAATAAAGTAGTCGTGTCTAAACATGGACATTTTATTGGTAAAGGCTATGAGTCGCGGAGGCTTGTTCCGCTTTTCCCTATCGATTTCTGCAATAAGACCAGAAACCATATTTGTGGCAAGGTGGATGATGAGGCTAATGTTTGGCACTCACGTCTATGTCATATTAATTTTGGTTTGATGTCTCGCTTTCAAAGATGAATTTAATTCCAAACGTTTCCATCACCAAAGGTTCTAAATGCCATAGCTGTGTGCAATCAAAGCAACCTCGTAAGCCTCACAAGGTCGCCGAGGAGAGAAACTTGGCACCACTAGAACTCCGTGATTCAGATCTTTCGAGATGAATGGCGTGTTGACGAAGGGTGGAAAACGATATTTCATGACATTGATTGATGATGCAACTAGGTTCATTATGTATTTATTGAAAACAAAAGATGAAGCTTTAGACTATTTTAAAATCTATAAGGCGAAGTTGAAAACCGCTTAAATAGAAAGATAAAAGACTTAGGTCGATCGTGGTGGAGAGTATTTCTCAACGAATTTGACTTATTTTGTGAGGAACATGGCATTATACATGAGAGGACGCCTCCTTATTCCCCGAGTCAAATGGGATTGCCGAAAGGAAAACCGCACGTTGATCGACTTGGTGAATGCCATGTTAGATATCGGGATTACCTAAGGCATGGTGGGGAGGCTTTGCTAACGCCTAATCACGTATTAAATAGAGTTCCTAACGAAATAAGGACAAAACACCATACGAGGTATGGATTGGGAGAAAACCATCACTTTCTTACTTGCGTACATGGGGTGCTTGGCGAAAGTTAATGTGCCAATAACTAAGAAACGCAAGCTTGGACCTAAAACGTGGATCATTTTTAAGGATATGCTAATCATAGCATTGCCTATAGATTTTTGATAGTTAAAACCGAGGTACCGACATGCATGTTGGTACAATTATGGAGTCTCGAGATGCAACATTCTTTGAGAATATTTTTCCTATGAAGGATACACATAACACTACTAGTCAACCTTCAAATAATTCCCAGCTCAATCACATCACCAACCTTTTGAACATACACATGAACTTGTCAATGAGGAGGATGATGTGGAGCTCCTAGAAGGAGCAAGAGACAAAGGATATTCAAATCCTTTGGTGATGATTTCACTGTGTACCTTGTGGACGACACTCCCAAGTCTATTTCGTGGCGTATGCATCCTCGATGCGCACTCATCGGAAGGAGGTCATCCGTAGTGAAATGGATTTCATTATCGCTAATGGAACCCGGGAGCCGATGATAAACCTTATGGGTGCAAACCGTAGGGTGCAAGTGGGTGTTCAAAAAGAAGCTTAGGCCGATGGTACTATTGAAAAATATAAGGCTCGGCTTGTTGCCAAGGGCTATACTCGAAAGAAGGCGAAGATTTCTTTGACACTTACTCACTGTTGCTAGACCGACCACACCCGAGTACTACTTGCTTTGGCTGCCTCACATGGTCTTCTCGCTCATCAAATGGATGTTAAGACAGCTTTTCTTAACGGAGAGTGGATGAGGAAATTTACATGGAAACTGATGGATTTGTAGTAGAAGGTCAAGAAGGCAAGGTGTTAAAACTGTTGAAATCTTTATATGGTTCAAACAAGCCCCTAAGCGGTGGCATGAGAAGTTCGATAGAACACCGACATCCGTAGGCTTTGCTATCAATGAGGCAGATAAATGTGTATACTATCGTTATGGTGGGGGTGAGGAGTTATTCTATGTTTGTATGTGGATGACATCTTGATTTTTGGGACAAACATTAGTGTGATAAATGAGGTCAAATCATACTTGTCTCAAAACTTTGATATGAAAGATCCGGGAGTGGTGATGTTATTCTAAACATTAAATTGGTTAGAGGTGAGGATGGGATTACACTTTTGCAATCTCATTATGTGGAAAAGGTCTTGAGCCGCTTTTGGCTTTTCCGACAACAAGCCTTCTCCAACACCTTATGATCCTAGCGTGTTACTTCGTAAGACTAAGAAAATTGCTAGGAATCAGTGGAATACTCCCAGATAATTGGCTCACTAATGTACCTAGCTAGTGCAACAAGGCCGGACATCTCCTTTGCTGTGAGCAAATTGAGTCGGTTTACATCTAACCAGGAGATGATCACCGAAGGCGCTTGAGCGAGTGTTGCGCTATCCAAAGGTACCTCGAACTTTGGACTTCATTATACTGGTACCCGGTCTTTGGAGGGTTATAGTGATTCCAATCGATCTCGATGTCGATGAGATCAAAGCCACTAGTGGATATGTTTTCACTATTGGTGGTGGTGCGGTTTCATGGAGGTCTTGCAAATGACCATTTTGACGAGGTCAACCATGGAAGCGAGCTTGCGGCACTAGACAATCGCTATTGTTGAGGCGTAATGGCTACGAGATCTATTGATGGATCTACCTACGGTGGAAAAGCGATGCGCCTATCCTTATGAATCGTGATAATCAAACCGTTATCGCTAAAGTGAACAGATTCTAAGGATAATATGAAATCGTCTGCATGTTAAGAGACGATTGAAGTCTGTCAGAAATTGAGAAACTCCGAGTTATAACCTTGGATTACATCCAAACAGATAAAAACTCGCGATCCCTTTACAAAGGGACTATCACGGAATGTGATAGATAGTGCATCGAAGGAGATGGGTATGAGACCCATATGAGTTATCTATGGTAGTAACTCAACCTATGTGATCGGAGATCCGTGAATTAGGATCTGGGAAAACAAGCCATTAGTTAATCAGGAGAGTAATTTCAACCTCTCTATGTGAAGATGCAATACTCTCGAATCGCAAGGCGAGTTGACTAAGGTCTTAATGTGTTCCATTGGCTTTTAGAAGCGAAGACGCTATCTCGCAGAGCGTTCTTGAAAGAACACACCTATATGAGTCCGATCATTAGTCGCATCTATGGAGATCTTGGGTAATCTCCTACTAAGCTCATGAAGAGACCAAGGAGTATGACTTATACGCTCCAACCGAGGGGTAGCCTCATCGGCGGCCTAGTATCGCTAAGTCTTTAAGTGAAGCTTGCTTGCACCAAACTTGCAATTGAAGGTATAGTCCATTGTTCAAGTTGTGAGTAAGTGTAGTTTGAGTTCTAGGTGGATGTTCAACCTTAATCTGCCTCCATCGAAATACCGATATATAAACAGACATTGGAATTGCAAATCTCTGTGGACTTTGAGATCCGTGGGGATTGTTGGATTATGTGGGCAAGCCCATATAATAAGAATAATTCCTATTAAATCTCAAAGGCCCACTCATGCAAAGGAGGCATGCATGTGACCTTTAGTACCATATTGCTAGTTCTAGGAGAGGAAGACCACCTTAAAGGGATGGTGCACTCCTAGTCACTTGAGGCATGTGGAGAGAACTAGAGGATAACACGCGCGCTCGCTTCTCTCGCGCCGGGCCGGGCCGGCCGGGCATTTGAATTCAGGCCGGGCGAGGCGGCGCGCGCACGGCACTGCGTGAATGGTCCGCCAAAATCCGCTCAGTGCTTGCGACGCGCGCTTCCTTTGCGCTTTATCTTTTCTCGCTTTGTGTGGCGGTGAATCCGGATCGATTACGCGACTAATCCAGCCGGCATTCAGTTATGGAGAACGTCGCAGCGCCTTGATCACGCGTCCCGGTTTTCTATAAATACGAGTCGCCGCCTCCATACAGACATTACGCGAAATCAATCTAGGTTTTGCCTCCTCCATCCATTGTGCTGCGCCGTCCCACGTAGTCTACTCCGCCCCGCCGTGCGGCGTGCATCGCCGTCGGGAGAGCAGTCTCCGCAACCGCCGCTTCAAGTCCCGCACCGGGAGGGCGAATAAGGTTTTTGGAAGCGCTCGCGCGATCGCGCCGTAGCTCGCTCGTCTTCCTCGCCGCTCGCCGCGACCGCCATCGACTTCGTGTCATCCTCACCGTGTCTCGCGCGCCTACATCGGCAAGCCGTCGTAACAGAACCATCGATGCGTAACGGTCCATGTTCTCCATATTAGATCTGTTCATGTACGCTTTCGGTTTACATGTCTAGATCTTTTATGCTCGTGATGGTTCTCGTTATTTTGCGTGCATGATGTCATGATTTATTTATGGAATAAATTAAACCTACATGTGCTTATATATTCAACAATGGCTTCTAGTACTTAGACATCACATGCATGTTGGATGTCACGAAGCCACAATAAAGTAACCGAATAGCAAATGAACAGTACTAGTTTCTTCCATGTCCCGCCAACTTATATTACAGCTGCTAATTCAACAAAAGAACAACTAAAAACAAGCAATAGCAGGAAGGCAAAAGAGCATGTCATAATCAGCTGTCACTCCCATCCGACTAGCTAGCTAGCTAATTTAACTTACACTAGAAAATAACTATAAAAAGAAGAAACGAAACTAGCACTACAAAATTGAAAAGTAGCAGCATGTACACAACGATCCTAAGCTCGATGTATATGTGATTTCCTTCTCCTCTGTACCCTCACCATACGATGCTTAGGCTCGGTGACTTTAAGCCGTTGTATTCCCTGAAACAAGAACACCAAGCAGAAATCAGTCGATGTTCCAGGTTCCTGTTTAGCGAATAAACCTATGAATCATACCAAAAAAATGATGCCAAATTAATTATCTGGAGAGAGAGAGAGATGCTGCAGTTTTGTTCTCTGAAACAGGCCAATTTAGATCACACACTGATGAACAAGTACACACATACACATCCGCGTACCTCTATCTGTTCTGGATGGGGTTCCAGCCGGATCTGGGCACCTTCCGGCCGAAGCTCGCGGCGGCCTGCGCGAAGGGCTTCTTCTGGCCGCCGACCCGCATTTGCTGCTGCTCGGTCTTCTGCCGGCTCGACGTCGACGGCGGCGACACCAGCAGCCGTCGAGCCCGGTGTCCGGTCGCATCGCCAGCAGCTGCACTCAGCTCCATGCACGCCGCTAAAGATGACGAGCTCAAACAGAGAGGCAACAGAAGCACAAGCAGCAGCAACGCTGCTCGAGAAACCCTGGAAGAACCCATCCTGTAATATTCCTGTGTGTTTCGCTTGGGACAGTGTGCGAGCGAGGAGGCGGTCGTGGGCGAGGAGTGGATTAGAGCACGGATCGAGGAGAGATGGTGGGAGTAAACGTGGGCTTTGCCGCTATGACCAGTAGCGAGTAGCAAGCGGCCCTCCTAAGCGGGTCCGATCTTGGATCGGGCGGCGATTCGAGTCCAACTCGTATGCAACGCATGGCTTTCAAAATAGATTCACATATGAGATCTATGTCGAGAACTTGGAATTTTTAGCGTAGGGTATGTGCGGAAATGCATGGTAATTGGTAAGGCCCTTGTAACAAAAGGTACGATTCCTGTAATAATTCTAAAGAAATGGTTTTGTTTCCTGTAAATTTCTTGTATTCAAAATGATCCTCGAAGCGATGTAAGAAAGTGTGAGTGAATGTGAATGAGGAGGAACAGACCATGATAATTTGGCAACCGGATTTGAAAAGGTAAACGGATTCGGATGCTACTCTGAACCCTCTATGCACTGCAACTAACCAAGATATTAATCAGAGCGTCAATCAATCCGTGGAAATTCATGTGCTAAATAATTAATTATCTGCTTCCCACTGGGCGAAGTCAGGGCATCATGTGCTGCAGCTTTGACTGTACTGATAAACACCTTTGGCTTTGGTCTAAGACTAGGGTTTGGTTGAATCCAAGGACTAAATTACCCTATTTTTAACTGCTAACCATCTTCCTCTTGTCGGGATCACGTGATGGAGGCACGTGATGTGGAAGATACTGTTGCTGTTGTTTTACTTTTACCGATCGAAGTTTCTGCTTCTTGTCCGCACAAACTTGGTGCGTCATGTTTTTCTAGTTGTTAATTGCGTCTTCAAGAGAAGTAACCAAGAATCTAAGATAAAAGTTTCAGTTTGCAACTCATAATGCTTTGTTATTGCAAACAGAAATCTTTTTTTCACCGTTGCGCGTATGCGTTTGTGTATGAGGTAATAATGAGATCGGAAGATTTACACCAGCATCAAAACTAGTACTGATGAATACTAGTCTTTTATACTACATGGCTTTGCAGACCTGCAGTTCAAACTTCATGCTGTGTCTAGTTCATCTGAATGCACCGACATGCTTTGGAATTTCTGAATTCAACAGCAGGCCGTTGTGAACAATGGGAAAATTTTACCTGAGGTGCAGTGCAGCAGTTAAAAACTATGCTGAAGCAACGTGCTCCTGGGAAAGTGGGAAGTGCCACTACCATCTGAATAAACAAGCAAGGAAACGATCTGGGAGGATCCTCCGGCCACGACAACGAACTCCATGGTGGTAGGATCGGAGGAGGTTAATTAGAGCAGGCGGACAGCAGCACCATATTCGTCGGGTGCAAGTTGCCCACAGACGGTTAAAATTTGAGAAATGTCTATACAATATTCGACTATTTTTTAAGACAAAAACAGTCAGATTGATCTGGGACGTTAGATCTCCATCCAACGGATCCACTCATACAAGCCTCTCTCCAAAAAAAATGACCCCCTGCAAAAAAAAATAATCTAGAGCGTTGGATCTCCATCTAACAACTCAAAATCTGATTATTTTTATCCTAAAAAATAATTGAATGTTGTATAAACACCCTCTAAAATTTTAACCTGTCTGAAACTCTGAACAGTAGACTAAGTGTGCCCTGCAGGCACAGTGAGTCAGAGCCAGTGCATTTGCATAGGGATCGGAGTCTCACTGACGAAATGGATCCTATGAAGGAAGGAACTATGGATGGCGCCCTCGATGGATGTGCTTGATTTACTTTTTGAAGATTTGCAAATTCTTAATCTGAACAAATGATGATGATTGATGACTCCGTAATGACGCATTTTGGGGTGTTTGGTTACCAGCCACAGTTTACCACACTTAAGGTTAGGTAAATTTGATCAACTTTAGGAGCTATTTGGTTGCAGCCACAGTTATAACAAGATTCCCTTCCAGCAAACTAGGTCCCACGCGTCAATGACTCAAAAAAGTGTGACAAGATTCTCTTAGGCTTACTAAGGTGTGGCAAAGAATTTGAGCACCTCAACTTAGACAAGTGTGATAATTTTTATTGGCAAAGTGTAGGTAGCAACCAAACAGCCCCGTACTTGCGTGCATATTCTGCAGGGACAACCGCAGCAGCTGCATCCTCAGATCCTCTGTATTCCAGGTCTGTGTAATTACTGCGGTACTACTACTGTAACGTGGAGGCGCAATTGACGAGGGCAAGAATGCACGACGAAAGAGCCAAAAAGCGTTTGCGTGCTTGCAATTAGGAGCACAGTTAAAGACTCTGTTTTACGTGCAGAAATGTGAAGGCATACACATTACGAACTGTTAATTACTTAGTTTTAAAATACATACTTAAAACTTCAAACAAATCAAACCTCAAGACGTATTTCAGGAAAAAGAAAGAAAGAATCGAAACTGGGAATGAAAATTAAGTGCAGGCGTCAGTCGTCACTCCCTCGTTAGAGCGGCAGCAAGGTAGACGGGGCCGGAGCCGGACTGGACGGCCTGTTCGGCCGAACTCCAACATCAGTTTTTCTAGAACCGGTTTTAGAAGAAAGAGAAGCTAGGAGCCCAAAAACTTTACCTGAGAAGGCATACACTTTTACAACGTCGCCTTCCTCAGTCCTCACGCCATGAAGGAAGGGCACAATGAATTAGCTCGATGCATGTGGCAAAAGAAATCACAAAAAAAAATCATGTGCCAAAAGAAAAAAAAACAAAAATGATCACGATGTGTAAGGTGTCCAGGCCCATCATCACCAGCAGAGTGCAGCGGAGTCCATAGCCATCCTACGCTTGTAACATTGCGTGAGTTATTTTGTTCTGACGAACAGCGTGCTAGTTTCTGTATATAAAATGGTGCAGGTAACATTGCATAGGCGAGGTGGTACTAAACTAAACTCCTGGAGTCCTCCTGTCACGGCTGTCAGGTGTAGAGATAGTAACGGGCATAAACTCGTTGGGTTTTGCTATCATAAACCCGTGCCCATGAAAGTTGGACGTGCCCGCTAAAAAACCCATGCCCGTGACGGGTGCAAATTTTTGCCCAGACCCATACCCACTGGGTTAACGGGTACCCATGGGTCGCCCGTCGGGTCAGTAATACGAGCTGCAACAATGGTTAATAGAGAGGAGGAGGAAGTTCATCGGCCATCTTCGTTGGAGCCAGAAGGCAGCGCCATGGCCAAGGGTCTACTGCTGTGATGCGCGTTGGCTGCGGCGTAGGGGCGGCGGGCTATAGCCGTGGGGGCAGCGGGCTAAACTGGAAGGCGAGGCGACGGCGAGGGCGTGCGGGATGACGATCGTGCGGCGAGAGTGGCGGGAGCAGGAGCGGGAGCTGCGGGACGGGAGGGCGAGCGTGGAGACTGCCGGAGACCGAGTGCGGAGCGCCAAATGCGCCATCGCTGCGGCGGCTATTGAATCGGGGTGGGGACTGGGAAGGAGTGAGTAGTGACCGTGGCGAGTGCTAGCTAGGGTTAGCCGTATGGGTAATGGGGCATTGCCGCATTGGATTTGAGGTTTGGGGCTAAATGGCTAATGGGCTATGGGCTGGGCTAGTTTGCCTGGGAGGCTGGAAGTCTGGGTTTATAACTCCTATGGATCGGGTTTATATTACCTATGGATTTACGGGTTTGTGTACTATAGGAACGTACCCGAACCCGGCAAACCCGATGGGTTGGGATTTTTGCCCATTAAGAGACCCATGGGTTAGGAAATTGACTCAGATTCATATAGTAAAAACCCACCGGATATCGGATTTCGGATACCTATTACCATCTCTAGTCAGGTGCTTGAAGCGGAATGGGCCGGAAGGCCGCAGCGCAGCATAGAATCTGTGGGCCGGCTTGGCGCGTGCGGAGACCAGCCGCGCCGAGTAGGCTTTGCCCGTTTGCCGCCGAGCATGGATTAGGTGCGTTTGGGTGAGTACGCCCAGCCAACATGGGCCGCGCAGCGCAACCCACCTCGAAGCACGTGTCCTCCTGCGTACCCCGTGTATAATAAGAAACGTACATTTTCCATCCACGTCACCGCTTAGGGGCAGATATGTCCAAATTAACACTTGTTTAACGGTGTTAGTCCTAACTTGCGACTTAAGAATAGGTTTCTTTAACTTTTTCTTTTATTTTTCTGAAAAACCCCTGAAAAATTCAAAAAGAATTTTCTTAATTTTTGTGGAAATTTTGAGTGAATTTCAAACTTTCCTTTCGAAAGTTTCCCCTCACCGCTTTCCTCTTTGGCCCGGCGTGTTCCCCTCCTCCGGCGCCCGCCTCCTTTCCGCCTCCTTCCGCTCGCGCCGCGCCCGAGCCCTCCTCCTTTCGCTCATGGACGCCCGCTCGCTTCCTCGCAGCGTCGCGCCGCGCCGCGCCCTCGGACCGCCGCGCCGCCTCGCCGCCACCGGTCCGGCCGCCTCTCTCGCGCTGCGTTGTCGCCTCCTCGCTCGCTTGGACCCCGCTGCCGCCTCCTCTCTCTCTTCTCCGTAGCGGCGGCGTTTCGCCCACTCCCTGCCGTAGCTCAACCGCCCCTCTCCCGTCGCCATTAAGCCGCCGCAGAGCTCGCGTCACCCCTCCCCACGCCGCAGAGGAGACGCCCGAGCAACTCCCCGTCCTCCCCGCGACCGTTGACGCCGTGCCAGTCTCCTCCTTCCCTCGGATTCCTCTTCCTCCGCCAGGTATAAAGTCCCCATTTCTCTCCCGCACCCTTCTGTTCCCAAGCACTTCCACCGCCCGCTCACTTCACACTCCTCGGCCTCCTCCCGAGCTACCGATTGGACCCATCGCCCTAATCGCCCGCCATCGCTCCTCGCGCGGCGACCCCGAGAAGCAATCCTCTCCTCCTCTCCTCCATTTTTCGATTCACTTCACCCCGAGCACCCTCCTTCATGCTAACGCCATCGGTAACCTTATCTCGAGCAGAGGAGCACCGAGAAGCCCCACTCCGTCGGGCCACCGCTGCAAAGGAGCTCCCGTGGCTAGCTTACCCGAGGCTTCCCGCCTTCCATCTCCACCACCTTTGTAAGTCCTCGAACCCCTAACCGTGAAATCACCGTTAATTTGATTCAACCGACCTCCGGTGACCTCCTCACCACCGAGAGCCACATTCTCCCCTTCGCCTCCCGCGCGCCTTGGTTCCCGCCTCTCCTAAGCCCCAAAACGAGTTCCTTGTGTCGAGCTCTCCCCCGGCACCCTCCTCCTCCCCGCGACCTTCCCGGCGCCCGATCCGCCACCGCCACCGCGCACCGCCCGGCGCATCAGTAGCGGCGAGAGGAGAAGAAGACCCCTCCCCGCTACGTGGCCCCTCCGCCTCCGTCCGATCGCCTTAACGCCGCCCGCCACATCCGCTCGATCCGCGCACGGTTCGCGCCACTTTCTAATCACCGCCGTCGGATCTACCCGCCCCGCATCTCGTCCGTCGCCCCCGCGTCGCCCGCCGCTGCTCGCTGAGCCACGCGTCGCCCATCCTCCCATGCGGCGCGTGGCGAGAGGGCCGCGCCTCCCGCCGCTTCTCTTCCCAGCGCTTGAATCAGCGGGCTGGCCGCATCAGAGCCAATGGCCGGGCCGCGCTGTTCAAAGATTTTTTTCCCGGATTTATTAATTTGTAAAATCCCAGAAATTCCAAATAAATCCTAGAAAATCACAGAAAATCCCAAAAATTCCCAAATTTCACCACTTTGCTCCAAATAATATCCTGGACCCATTTGTGAACTCCACTTCCACAAATTCATCTCCAATAAATTTCTAAAATTCCATTTGAAGGGTTTATGCAATTTATTCCTTTTTAAAATAGTTTATTTTTCCTCGCTTGAATAGTCTCAAGCTGGATTTAATTATTTTATGTGTTTGCGTTAGTTCCGGAGATCCCGAAGGTTCAAGTGCAGGCTCAGGATCCAGGTGCTTCTATGTTCGAGCTAGCCGGGATCGTCCAGATTATCGGCAAGTCCCAAATCCTTTGATCATGTTGCAACCCATGTTATTTAATTATGTTATTATGTTATTTGCATTATGCTATTTGTGAAATGTTAATTCAAAGTAAAATAAAATGTTTGGAATGACATGTTATGTAGTTAAACCTACCACCGACAAATGCCCTGTTAAACTTGTTGCCATGCCTTTGTAACCCTAGAAATAATTATCTGTTAATCTAGATAATTGTAGGTTATTACTATCATGCAAAATGTTACACTAATAAGGTCAGTGGCAGTGGGCCAATAGGATTTGCAAACCCGACTCTAGGTAGGGTGGTATGGGACACCGTGCCCTAGAGCGGAGAGTGCTTGCGGGCACAAGGTAGGGTAAGGGGGTTTGTGGTGCGCCGCAAGACGGTTTTCGCCCACCTCTTACCCTAGGATTGAGGTTAGGGTAAGGCGGGGTTGTGGTGCGCCGCAAGACAGTTTCCGCCACCGCTACTCCTAGGTTGGGTCGCGGCCCGTAAGGTTGCGACCATGTGAAAATATAAGGATCGAAACCCTTACGCCGAGCAAATGTCATAGCAATCGCTCAACCACAGGAGTTGACTTGTCAACCCTGGTTTAGTACCTGCTCAACTTAAGTGAAACCCCGCTTTGGGAGTCGGACTAAGACAACGATAGGTCTCCACAACTCGGTCCGCGTTCGCGAGGGCGTGGATACCCGAGGATGTGCGGGTTTCCTCGCCATCGGGTGGAGTGTATACCAAGGGTTGAGCAACAAACAACTGGCTTTCTTAACTCTTTAGCGGGAGTTAAGGGATCGTGTGGGTAAAGTCGAGCAAACTCGCAGAGTCAAATAGATGGTATTCGAATACGCCGTGCTCCCGGTTATTGGAGCTGTGTCACTTGGGTGATTCCAGCCGCGAAGCTTAAGTAGTTTTGTACATATTTTAACTTGATTAGTTGGTTAATGAACTCTTCATGAAAAACCCCTGAAATCTTAAGAAGTAGTTTTGAGTCCATTTTATAAAATGATTGCAAATAAAACTGCATCCACCAAATGTAATAAACCAAGTATACTCCCTTCCTTTGATGTTCCGTGCATGTAGTAAGTTAGAGTCCCTTTGGGACTTGCTTTGCCAGTTGTTTGGCTCACGGCTTGCTTAATCTATTCTTTAGAGGATCAAGACGAAGGTGGAAGTCTCCCGCTGAGGAAGTCCCGAGGATCTCTTCTTCGACGTGGATCCGTGGCTTTAGGTCTTCGCCGCGCTCAAGCGGATTCGGGAGTCTTCAGAATGTAATTACACTTTGGGCTTGCACGCCTACCACACGGATGTTAATCCGTATGTGAAATATATGCCGGACTTTTGTTGTAAGCATGCAATGGTATACTCTTGCGCGGCATTCCATAACTGTTCATGCGTGAATAGTTACGGGGTGCCGTGTCCGTACGCGCCCCTGGAAACGGGGGCGTTACAAGAAGTGGTATCAGAGCAGGCTCTTGACCGTAGGTTGAGACCTAAGGCAAACTAGGAAGCGATTTTATCGCAAAACTTAATTTAAAGCCATAAAAAGGGTTTACGAAAAATATAAGTATTATTGCTGTCTTTTTCCTCTCTCGTTGCTACCTTATCTATCTTAGATTACTTCTGCTTAAGTTTTACTTTGGCAAAATATTTACTGCTTTTCTTGTCTAGCTTCAAAATTTTCGTTTCTCGGCAGCTGGAAGAGTAGCCGTCGTTCGCTAGACTAGACTGGCCCTGAGTGGTAGTGGTGTTTCTTTGTAATGTAAAGCAGGTGTAATCATGAGCCCTAAGTGGTTTGTGTACCACTTGCATAATATAAATTTATGTTCATTATCTTGTATGTTGTTTGCTTAATTATCGTAATCCCCGTGTTCAAAGCCTTCTCTGTCCCTTTCGCTCTCGTTCTTACCTCTTTCGCTCTATACTTACCTTGAAAATTCGATGTCTTACTTATCCTCTTGATTGCCAAAGCCGCAAAGTCGACTTCAAGTTCCCAATCAACAGATGGATCCAGAGAGCGAGTGGTCGGACCAACGAGCGAGTGCACCGCCACGATCGAGCGACACTCGCGGTTGTTATTGCAATGTTAGAACAGAATCGATATCAAGGAGAGCGAATATCTTGAAAATGTTAGATCAGCAAGCTCACTTCTCGAACGATTTCAACCCGATCCCCGCTTTTCCTAGTGGGAGTAATGCTCCTCGGGATGGTTCTCCAATTTCCACACGATGGACGGATTTTTCAAGACACGCCCACGGTCTTCTCCACCTCCACCGACCCCATGGTAGCCGAGGATTGGCTCGTAGACGTGGAAAGGAAACTTGACACTCGCTCGATGTGATGACAAAGAGAAGGTGTTATACGCATCCCACCGGTTGCAGGTGCCGCAGCTCGTGGTGGATCAACTACCAACGCACCCTACGAACGTAGAAATTAGTTGGGAAGACTTTTCAAAGGCCTTCCGCAAGGCTCATATACCGATGGCATCATGGAAGCTAAGCGTCGAGAATTTTTAACGCTTAAGCAAGGAGGACGTCTATCATGGAGTATCTACATCAGTTCAACCATCTTTCCAGATTCGCGAGAGGATGTTGACAATGAAGAAAAGAAGATGAGTAAATTCGAGTAGGACTACAACAGTCTTTGAAATTTCATATCTCAATTATGAAGTTCAAAGACTCGCATGAAATGGTAGATAGTCTCATTAACTCAAGAGGCACGAGGTGAAATGGAAGATTACAGAAACGTAAGGCGGTGCACAAATCTCAGTCTTCTTCGCACATTGCTCAATGAGCAAGACCTCGGGATCATCCTCATTTCGATCCCAATTCTCCGACAAGATGTGAAGCTACCAAGACTCACCCAGGCGGTCAAAGAATACAACTCTCCTTTACCTTCTATCAAATGCCCCACCGCGGTGGAAGCATCTTGCTAGCAGCTGTCCGCAAGGACGATGCTTGTTTCCATTGTGGAGAGGTTGGACACTACAGAGATCAATGTCCCGCATGAGTTTGCCTCACCGCCGCAAAACTCGAATTCCAAAATCAGCAGCAGCAGGAGACGAAGTCACGCTCAAGCCCAGCACTCCCAAGGGAGGATATCTACAGATCAAAGCAGCTGGACCCCAGTCTCCAGCCGGCACAGCCAATTTCACGTCAGTAGGCCGAGGAAGAGGCCGCACCAGATCCACCTTCTATGCAAGGGTGAACCATGTGTCAGCAGAAGACGCAGCTGGAGCAAGCGATATCATTGCTGGTATGTTTCCAATCAACTCCATACCTGCATTGGTTTTGTTTGATCTTGGTGCAACGCATGCATTTATTTCGAAGAGTTTTGCTTCAAGAAATCAGTTGCCTTCTGATTCATTGCCAAGAACTCATGTGGTTGAAACCCCTGGGATTAGAATAGAGTCCCACAGTGGGTGTAGTGGGCTCAATATAAAAATCCAAGGGGTAGACTTCAGAGCAGAATTGTTGCAGTTAGACATGTCAGGATTAGATGCCATTTTGGGCATGAACTGGTTGGCCAAGAACAAAGGCAAGGTAGACCGTGAGATCAAGACCGTGTCATTGGTCAATTCTGAAGGTCAGAGAGTGATAGTGAAAACAGACCGAGAAGTTTTGAAAGGTGCAAAGAAGCGTACGATCGACATGATAACAGCAATGCCTGACCAAGTGCCAGTGGTGCAAGAGTACCCTGATGTATTCCCAGAAGAATTGCCAGGAAGACCCCAGCATGTGCAAGTGGAACTCGCAATGGAATTGGTGCTTGGTACCAAGCCAATTGCCAAACACCGATATAGAATATCACTAGTGAGTTAAAGGAGCTGAAAAGCGATTGGATGAACTATTGGAAAGAGAATTCATTCACCAAGTGTTTCACCTTGGTCACCCCACCCTATTTGTGAAAAAGAGGAATAGAGAATTAAGGATGTGTGTTGATTTCTGAGGTTTGAATGTTTGTCACGATCAAGGACAAATATTGCCCCAAGAATTGATGACCTATTTGATCAACTTAAAGGAGCCAAAGTATTCTCCAAAATCGACTTGCGCTCGGGTTATCATCAACTCAAGATCCGAGAGCAAGATCGAGAGAAGACATCCTTCATCACCAGATACGGATTATTTGAGTTCACGGTCGTTCCTTTTGGTTTAACTAATGCGCCAGCTTATTTCATGAATCTTATGAACCTGGTGCATATGGACCAATTGGATCGATTCGTAATTGTTTTCATTGATGATATCCTGATATATTCCAAGAGTGAAGAAGAGCGCAGACAACATTTGCACATGGTATTGTCAAGACTGAGGGAACATCAGCTATATGCAAAGTTTGACAAGTGCAGTTTTTGGCTGAGAGAAGTTGCTTTCTTGGGTCACATTATATCTGAAGATGGAGCGAAGGTCGATCCAGAAAAGATATTTGCAGTTATGGAATGGAAACAACCCAAGACTGTGACTGAGGTAAGGAGTTTCCTTGGATTGGCGGGCTATTATCGCCGATTCATTGAAGGCTTCTCAAAAATTTCTCGACCACTCACTCAATATTGAAGAAGGACAAGACATTCACATGGACGGATGCATGTGAAGAAAGTTTTCAGATGTTAAAGACCAAATTGACAACCACGCCCGTCTTGATTCTGCCCAATCCAGAAAAGGAATTCCAAATCTACTGTGATGCTTCAAAGCAAGGTTTGGGATGTGTGCTCATGCAAGATGGAAAAGTTGTTGCTTATGCTTCGAGACAGTTAAAGCCGTATGAAGAGAACTACCCCACACACGATTTAGAACTAGCAGCCATGGTGCACGCACTAAAAATTTGGCGGCACTACCTGTTGGGGATCGATGTGAGATATTTTCGATCACAAGAGTCTCAAGCACTGCTCACACACCGAATTGAACATGAGACAACGCAGATGGCTAGAGCTGATAAAAGACTATGATGTTGATCTTCGGTATCACCCGGGCAAGGCCAATGTAGTTGCCAATGCCCTCAGCCGAAAGGCTCACCCAAGCAAAGTTAGCACCACAGAGTATCCGCCAGAATTGCAAAGGGACATAATACGACTGAACTTGGTGATCACAGAACAGGGTGAAGAAACAACATTAAAAATTCAACCGTTATTGACAGATCAGATTAAAGCAGCACAAGATGAAGATGAAGAGATTCAAAAACTGAAAAAGGATATTCAAGGAGAAGAGTTAGCAGAGTATGCAATGGATGAGCATGGAATCCTCACCATCCGTGGTCGTTATTGCATACCTGACAAGAAGGAACTAAGAGAGTTAATCTTGTCTGAAGCCCATTCGTCCCAATTCTCAATTCACCCAGGAGGTACTAAGATGTACCAAGATCTGAAGAAGAAGTATTGGTGGAACCAGATGAAGAAGGAAGTGGCGAGCACGTGGCTAAATGTGATGTCTGCCAGCAGATCAAGATAGACCACCAGAAACCATCGGGATTGTTGCAACCTTTGCCAATACCCGAATGGAAATGGGACAGTATCGGCATGGATTTCATTACTGGACTTCCCAAGACTCGTGAGGGATATGATGCTATCTGAGTCATTATCGATAGATTGACCAAGGTTGCTCATTTCCTCCGACAAGGAGACCTACGGGAAGGACAAGTTTGTAGAATTGTACTTAACAAGAATAGTAACACTCCATAAAGTTTTGAAGAAGATTGTCTCGAGATAGAGGGGCACAGCTTTACATCCAAGTTCGGGAAAAATTACATGAAGCTATGGGCACAGATTTGAACTTGGTTCAGCGTATCACCCATGCATGATGGGCGACAGAGAGAACCAATCAGATTTTAGAAAATATGTTGAGAGTTTGTGCTATTGTGTATGGTACACATGGAACACCTACTTACCATTTGCTTAGTTCTCTTACAATAACAGCTATTAAGCCAAAGATCCAAATGGCACCATTTGAAGCTCTATATGGCGTAAAATGCAGAACCCCATTGAATTGGTCAGAAACAGATGAACGCCAACTCATTGGCCCACAGATTGCTCAAGACGCCGAAGCACATGTTAGAATTATCAGAGAAAGACTCAAAATTGCTCAAGACCGACAGAAGAGCTATGCTGATAACCGCAGAAAGGATTTGAGTTTCGAAGTAGGAGACTTCGTCTACATCAAGGTCACACAATTCAAGATAGTCAAGAGGTTTCAAGCCAAGGGCAAATTAGCACCAAGATATGTGGGACCGTTTCAAGTCATGGAAGGATTGGAGGAGTAGCTTATCAAGTGCAGTTTCCACCCAACCCGTCAAGAATACACAATGTGTTCCATGTATCTCAGCTCCGAGAGTGTCTACGATAGCCAACAGATGAAGTACCTCTGTCAGATATTGAATTATAGGATGACTACACATATACTGAAGAACCACTACAAATATTTGAAACCTCAGAAAGGCAACTCAGGAACAAGAACGTTAGGTTTTGCAGAGTGCAATGGAAGAATCATACACCTAAAGAGTCAACTTGGGAACAAGAGTCAGACTTGCAGCGTGATTTTCCCAACTTCCTGGACGACTGTTAATCTCGAGGTCGAGATTCTTTTAAGGGGGGTAGGTTGAAAAACCCCTGAAAAATTCAAAAAGAATTTTCTTAATTTTTGTGGAAATTTTGAGTGAATTTCAAAACTTTCCCTTTCGGGAAAGTTTCCCCTCAGCCCGCTTTCCTCTTTGGCCCGGGCGTGTTCCTCCTCCGGCGCCCGCCTCCTTTCCGCCTCCTTCCCGCCGGCGCCGCGCCGAGCCCCTCCTCCTCGCTCATGACGCCCGGCTCGCCCTCCCTCGCAGTGCGCCGCGCCGCGCCTCGGACGCCTGCGCCACCCGCGCCCCACCGGTCCGAAGGCCGCCCCCTCCCCGCGCTGCGTTGTCGCCTCCTCACTCGCTTGGACCCCGCTTGCCAGCCTCCCCCTCTCCTCTCTTCTCCAGCGCGGTCGCGTTTCGCCCACTCCCTGCCGTAGCTCAACCGCCCCTCTCCCGTCGCCATTAAGCCGCCGCAGAGCTCGCGTCACCCCTCCCCACGCCGCAGAGGAGACGCCCGAGCAACTCCCCGTCCTCCCCGCGACCGTTGACGCCGTGCCAGTCTCCTCCCTCCCTCGGATTCCTCTTCCTCCGCTCGGGGTATAAAGTCCCCATTTCTCTCCCGCACCCCCTTCGGTTCCCAAGCACTTCCACCGCCCCCGTTCACTTCACACTCCTCCCAGCTCCCTCCCCGAGCTACCGATTGGACCCCATCGCCCTGTCGCCGCCGCCATCGCTCCTCGCGCGGCGACCCCGAAGCAATCCTCTCCTCCTCTCCTCCATTTTTCGATTCACTTCACCCCGAGCACCCTCCTTCATGCTAACGCCACTGGTAACCTTATCTGAGCAGAGGGAGCACTGAGAAGCCCCACCTCCGTCGGTCACCGCCGTGCAAAGGAGCTCCCCGTGGCTAGCTTACCCCGAGGCTTCCCAGCTTCCATCTCCACCACCTTTGTAAGTCCTGAACCCCCCTAACCGTGAAATCACCGTTAATTTGATTCAACCGACCTCCGGTGACCTCCTCACCACCGGAGAGCCACATTCTCCCCTTCGCCTCCCGCGCCTGTTGGTTCCCGCTCTCCTAAGCCCCAAAACGAGTTCCTTGTGTCGAGCTCTCCCGCCGGCACCCTCCTCCTCCCGGCGACCTTCCCGGCGCCCGATCCGCCACCGCCACCGCCGCGCCGCTCGGGCGCATCAGAGCGGCGAGAGGAGGAAGAAGACCCCTCCCGCTACGTGGCCCCTCGCCTCCGTCCGTCGCTTTAAACGCCGCTCGCCACATCCGCTCGATCCGCGCATCTGGGTTCGCCGCCACTTTCTAATCACCGCTGTCGGATCTACCCGCCCCGCATCTCGCCCGCTCGCCGCGTCGCCCGCGCTGCTCGCTGAGCCACGCGCCGCCCATCCTCCCATGCGGCGCAGCGGCGAGTGGCCGCGGCCTCCGCCCGCTTCTCTTCCCAGCTGCTTGAATCAGCGGCGGGCCGCATCAGAGCCAATGGCCGGGCCGCGCTGTTCAAAGATTTTTTTCCCGGATTTATTAATTTGTAAAATCCCAGAAATTCCAAATAAATCCTAGAAAATCACGTAAAATCCCAAAATTCCCAAATTTCACCACTTTGCTCCAAATAATATCCTGGACCCATTTGTGAACTCCACTTCCACAAATTCATCTCCAATAAATTTCTAAAATTCCATTTGAAGGGTTTATGCAATTTATTCCTTTTTAAAATAGTTTATTTTTCCTCGCTTGAATAGTCTCAAGCTGGATTTAATTATTTTATGTGTTTGCGTTAGTTCCGGAGATCCCGAAGGTTCAAGTGCAGGCTCAGGATCCAGGTGCTTCTATGTTCGAGCTAGCCGGGATCGTCCAGATTATCGGCAAGTCCCAAATCCTTTGATCATGTTGCAACCCATGTTATTTAATTATGTTATTATGTTATTTGCATTATGCTATTTGTGAAATGTTAATTCAAAGTAAAATAAAATGTTTGGAATGACATGTTATGTAGTTAAACCTACCACCGACAAATGCCCTGTTAAACTTGTTGCCATGCCTTTGTAACCCTAGAAATAATTATCTGTTAATCTAGATAATTGTAGGTTATTACTATCATGCAAAATGTTACACTAATAAGGCTGTGGCAGTGGGCCAATAGGATTTGCAAACCCGACTCTAGGGTAGGGTGGTATGGGACACCGTGCCCTAGAGCGGAGAGTGCTTGCGGGCACAAGGTAGGGTAAGGGGGTTTGTGGTGCGCCGCAAGACGGTTTTCGCCCACCTCTTACCCTAGGATTGAGGTTAGGTAAGGCGGGTTGTGGTGCGCCGCAAGACGGTTTCGCCACCACCGCTACCCTAGGTTGGGTCGCGGGCACAGTAAGGTTGCGGACCATGTGAAAATATAAGGATCAAACCCTTACGAGCAAATGTCATAGCAATCGCTCAACCACGGAGTTGACTTGTCAACCCTGGTTTAGTACCGCTCAACTTAAGTGAAACCCGCTTGGGAGTCGGACTAAGACAACGATAGGTCTCCACAACTCGGTCCTGCGTTCGCGAGGGCAGTGGATACCCGAGGATGTGCGGGTTCCTCGCCTATCGGGTGGAGTGTATACCAAGGGTTGAGCAATGAAACAACTCGGCTTTCTTAACTCTTTAGCGGGAGTTAAGGGATCGTGTGGGTAAGCCGAGCAAACTCTGCAGAGTCAAATAGATGGTATTCGAATACGCCTGTGCTCCTTGCTATTGGAGCCGTGTCACTTGGTGATTCCAATGAAGCTTAAGTAGTTTTGTACATATTTTAACTTGATTAGTTGGTTAATGAACTCTTCATGAAAAACCTGAAATCTTAAGAAGTAGTTTTGAGTCCATTTTATAAAATGATTGCAAATAAAACGCATCCACCAAATGTAATAAACCAAGTATACTCCCTTCCTTTGATGTTCCGTGCATGTAGTAAGTTAGAGTCCCTTTGGGACTTGCTGAGCCGGTTGTTTGGCTCACGGCTTGCTTAATCTATTCTTTAGAGGATCAAGACGAAGGTGGAAGTCTCCCGTTGAGGAAGTCCTGAGGATCTCTTCTTCGACGTGGATCCGTGGCTTTAGGTCTTCGCCGCGCTGCGGATTCTCGGGAGTCTTCAGAATGTAATTACACTTTGGGCTTGCACGCCCCGCTGTCAGCTGGATGTTAATCCGTATGTGAAATATATGCTGGACTTTTGTTGTAAGCATGCAATGGTATACTCTTGCGCGGCATTCCATAACTGTTCATGCGTGAATAGTTACGGGGTGCCGTGTCCGTACGCGCCCCTGGAAACGGGGGCGTTACATTTTCGTTTGTTTCTACTATAAATAATGGCATTTTCCTTTCTCATGACGGCAAAAGATCGAGAGAAAACTATAACTACATCTTGTCTCTGGCAACAAGAACATGAACGCATATGAAGGCAACTAATTGCAAACCAAGAGAAGTCGCGCTCTCGAGGACATGAACGCCATCGGCAAATCTGTGGCGGAACGGAAATGTCCTATGCACAATGAATTAGCTCGATGCATGTGGCAAAAGAAATCGCAGAAATCATGAGCCAAAACAAGAACCATCACGGTGCGCAATGGTAAGGTCTGTTTCATAATATCTGTGCAACTTTCAAATAGCAATGCATAGAAGAACCTCCCGAATTCGTATCTTTTTTGCTACGCGGAAATCAGTTCCCAATTGTCGAACTCGGATGTAATATTTTGGGGTGATCGGTTGGGCTTCATCTTTTAGCTTCTGGTTTATTTTTCACTATTTATAAATTTCATTTTTTTCTAAACTTTTGGCTTTTTGTTGAGCTTTTTTGCCGGTTCTTTTTTCCCGTAGTTGTTTGTATTATATGTAATGGGCTAACATATTTTTATATTTTTAATTTTTTAAAATTTAATTATGCTAAATAATCATCTATCAGCTACTGTATTTTTTTCAGCTAGCTACCGTACTTTTCAGCTATAAACCACCAAAAATAAGCCCAATCCACGCATGTATTGCTTCCTTCCTCTTATATATATTGTCTTACAGGCATGCTGATCACTTTTCAAACAAATCTAACCTATAAAAGATGGGCTTGGCCCAACCCATCTCTCCCTCCCTCCGACCCACCAGGCCTCTGGCCCGGCCTAGCCAACACTAACTTGGCCAAGGCCAGCCCACGCCACCCTAGCCGTGCCCGGCTCACGTCGCGCCGCACCATTCGCGGCCCCAACCCACTTTTGTCGTGCCTACGCCAGTGCTGCCTCCCTCTTGTGTAGTGACAGTGCACCGCCGCCTACCCCCGTGCTAGCCTAGCCTAGCACCGCCCTTACATTGCCCGGACCCCCTTCTCTTCTTCCTCTCCTCCGTGCCACATTGCACTCGCGTGCTTGTGATCTTCGCGGTCGACCATTGAGGCTCCTCTCCTTGCCTTAACCCTCCCTCACGCGTGTCGTCCCTCGCGTCGGCTCCGCCTCCCTGCCCTACGCTCATGTCGTGCACCTAGCTCAGCCACCCTGCCCTACGCTCATGCCGTGCACCTAGCTCCACCACCCTAATCGCATCCAACTGCTAGTGAGCCTCGCCCGTGGCTACAAAGCCTGAACCACCTCTGCCTTGACCCCAATTGCCTCTCCTCACCTCCTTTGCCACCGAAAGCCATCCGCCACCCCTTCTTCACCCCCTTTGGCCGTTTTGCTGCCGCCAATGCTGTTGACGGTTTAGGGATTTTACCCGGAGTGGAGCCCGGAACCTTCACCCAGCACCGATTTGGTCCGCCGCCATAGCCGAATAAGGAGTAAGGCTGGTCCGCCGCCAAAGCCGGGAGGGAATTCGGGACTTGACGAGGAAGATGAGGCTCCAGAGCTGGCGCGAGCTCCGCCGATCCAGATTGAAAGCGATTGGGGATTTTACAGGCCGAAGACCCCAACCCAATCACTCCCAACCACTCTTTGCCGAGGAAGGTCATGCTCTGATACCACTTTGTCACATCCCCGTGGAGAAATCCGATTGAGAAGTCGGGAAACTCAGAAATCTGGGCAGGCAGGGGATGGTTTAAGGACTTGAAGTCAATGGTATTTAGAGACTCAAATATGTCATTGGTCATGGATCATGAAGTGCCTGATTCTGTACATAGTTACCAATATACCGCTGCAGTCACATACAAAGGGCATGACACCACATTTGCTAAGATATTAAGAACCCTTGTATTCATGGATCTCTCAAATAACGCATTCCTTGGTAGCATCCCTGAAGCTATTGGGGAACTTGTTTTGTTACATGGGCTCAACATATCACACAACTCGCTCACGGGGACGATTCCATCTCAGCTCGGTCGTCTGAACCAGTTGGAGGCATTGGACCTGTCGTCAAATGAGCTTTCAGGAGTGATTCCACAGGAGCTAGCATCCTTGAACTTCCTCACAGTATTGAACCTGTCCTACAACAAGCTGGAGGGAAGAATACCGGAATCACCACATTTCTTGACATTCACCGAGAGCTCATTTCTGGGAAATGATGGTTTGTGCGGGCCTGCTTTGTCGAAAGGATGCAGCAACATAACAACTCTCGATGTGGTACCTTCCAAGAAGAATTCTGTAGACATTATGCTATTCCTCTTTGCTGGATTGGGATTTGGTGTTGGGTTTGCAGTTGTAATTGTAGTGGTATGGGTACTCCCCATTAGAAAGAAATCTTGAGAGTGCTATGTGGTATTCGAATAAATAAAAGACTATAAATGCCTATACCAATCAAATCAACTAGCCCAATGTTTAGGCTCTTCTCATGCGTGCGACGCTACCAGGGATGGAATCACACCTCTAGCTACCAATTTTTTCCTAGTTTTCCTATGCCGAAAACAATATATGCGCCAAGGGAGATCGAACACCAGACCTCTCGTAGAGAGCCTTAGCTTCTTCCCACTAGAGTACTAGACTAGCCCATCCTTATTGTGCTAATGGAGATTTACATTTTATTTATCCTAACTTTTAAGTTCAAATTTCAAATTTAATCTAGGCCGTTTGAACGAAATTCGTATGAAATAACCGGAATTTCGGTGTTTTCATTCCTTTCGCTGTCCATGGAAAAAATCCAAAACAAAATACCGTACACACACCATGCTAGCCATCTTTCTTAACTCGATAAAATAACTGGAAAGGCAAGAGGCTTGGTTTAGGATGTATGATCGAATACCAAAACATGAACATACCATGACTTGAGAGATCGCAGATCCAGCCTAAAGGGCATGCAGGTATGCATCCGTGCAGTATGGTTCAGTCACAATTAAGTTCACCCTCTCCGAATTCCAACTGGCTGTTCTCCTCCTGCTGCTGCTGATCAGCAGTAAGGCATCTGTATCGATCCTGTTTTTGGAAACATGACCGTCGTATGTCCCGTAACAGCCCATAAGTTCAATTGTTGACAGAAGAAGTATTATACCTGTTCACGAATATTTCAAAATGGGTTAATTTGATTAAAATAAGATCTAACGGCCAATTTTAACAGCTTTATGGGCATCCAAGCCTAAAACATAACTTAGAATCAAAAAATCTGAAGAAAACTTCCACAAGAACACTTGAGTGCGGTTGTAACCTTAACACGAAAACTTGTAATATCCTTTGTTCTCTTGATCTCTGTGTTGATGGAAAATAAAGCAAGATTAAGTATAACCAACCGTACTCAACAAGTCACATGAGGAAACACTATTTAATTACATACCAGGATTTCCAAAGGATGGGGATATAGTTGTTTTATTAAAGAATTTGTGGGTGCAATTTTATTTGAAAATATTTCTAAACACAAAAGAACAATAACTTCTTAAGGATTTGGGATTTCAAAACTTGATTAGCAGACTTCAACATTTTCAAATTATTTCCAAATCTACTCATGCTTCATTGTTGGAATCACCCATTAAACACATCTTCATTTACCGGAAGCACGGCGTATTCGAATACCATTAATTATGACTCTACAAAGCTGCCTAACTTTACCCACAAGATCTCTTAACTCCTATGACAGCTTAAAAAAATGATTTTTCACTGCTCAATTCTTTATATAGTCTCTACCCAATAGGTGTTGTTTCCCAACAAACTCGGATGGCCCGCGGCCTCGCCCGATTTGAAGTAGATCTACTATTGTTAAGTATGGTTATACCTCCTCCCATAACACAAAAACTCCCTCGCCTCCCTCCACCCTTTGTAGATATTCAATCGAACTTGAGCAGCTAGTAAACCAGGTTTGACGAATCAATGCTTGTGGTTGAGCGATCACTATGTTCTTTACTTGGCACAATGTTCTAGTCCTTATATTTTAAATGAGACAACTTCCATCCACAAACTCTTGTTTCAGTGCCCATCCGCACTATCACCTTTCCAGTCCAAGCCTCCACACTAGGATAAGGTCATGGGACACAACCATCCTGTGACTTCTCATGATGTCTCATTATACTAGAACCACTTTTAAAATTCTACCTGTAAAGTGCCAAGTCTCTTGATAGTATAAAATAATTGAGTTCCTAATTTACCATGATTATTTAATTAGTATTTTTTATAATACTAAGTCTTGTCAAGGTGAATATGGCCATCAAAGTTAATCTGGGTTTTATAAGGTGGTAGGACATAACTAATATCATGTCATTCTAAACATTTATTGTATAAAAAATAACATTGCGTAAATAACATAATGAAAATACTGACGAATAAATAATTAAACGAATTTAGGTTCAATATGATAAAAAAACATATAACTTGCCTCTTTGTCCATAGTCTCTAATTATTTCACTGCAGTCTTTTGGTTAAATTGCTCTTATAATTCTTCTGTTGACCAACTCATGTGCTCCAAATACTAGCGTAGAAAATGAATGCAAATGAGTTTCTACTTTACGGAATGCAAACTAGAAACAAAATACAAATAAATAACCAAAAAGATAGAAATAAATAGTTTTGGGTGGTTAGGGTTTAGGTGGTGCGTGTGGCTTGACTGCTTTGGTTGATCGTTGTTGGAATTGGGTTAATGGGTCCAAGACAGTCGAAATGGCTATTAGGGGTTATATAGATTTCTATGATGACCGTAGGTATGGACGGTATTGGGTTTGGAGTCGGAATATCATTTGGGTGGTTTGGAGTTTTATTGGAATCTAAATTGGTAAAATGGGGTTGGGAATGGCATAGATAGGCTCAAGACGATCAATATATATTTATATATGTGTGTGTGTGCTAGGGTTTTGTGAATAGTAACGGGTTAGGTACTGTTCATTACAGGTTTTATTGTTCATAGTGGATTTAGTTCTTATCGGGTTGTCACTGTGTACTCGAAGAACAGAGAAGTTTCGAGAATTCAAGTGCTCGGGTGGTTTCGGGTACGACTACAAAGTCGAATGGACGGTTGAGGTTTGACTTCGAGTGCGAAGTCGACAGAGATCGGACGGTGTACGAGTTGATACAAAGATCGGATGACGTCTGAGTAGCTGTGGAGATTGGGCGGCATCCGAGTAGCTTAAAAGATCGGATGGCGTTCGGGCGGTTTAAGAGCATCGAATGGCATTCGAGTGGCTTAAGAATATCGAATGGCATTCGAGTGGTTTAAGAACATCAGACGGCGTATGAGTGGTGTTGCTCAGGACTCAAAGCGGAATGGTCGAAGCTCCTCTCGATTACATGGTGGTCGGAGAGTTCAAGCGGTGGAGCAATCGGAAGTTCAAGCGGTGGGGCGTTCAAAGATTTGGAGTGGTGGAGTGGTAGGAGAATTCGTAGTCGAAACAATAATTGACGACCATGGGTGAGGCCACAAGGATTCTATTTTTAGGCTCAGGAGCGGCTGAAAGTCAGGTGAGCATCGTCTGTGAGGTCTCCTCTTCTCAGGACTTTTGAATGGCATGGGTTAACGACGGGTTAAGAGGACAATAGATTTGTGATAGAGCATCTCTAGAGGTAGGGGAAGCTTAGGGGTGTAGTGGTTTGGGTCAGGGATGGCTAGGCCAAGCTGTTCATGGTAACCTCCTATGACCGAACGGCGGCGCTAGCCGCCAGTGTAGCAGGGGAATCAAAAAGCTGGGGTCTTACTTCGGGAGTGTTACTAAGAGCATGAAGAAGCTGTAGGCAAAAGCAATCAAAGCGAAAAAGGACTGAATAGAAAGAATTGAAGATTGGCTTACTTTGGGGGTCTTCCGACAATAGTCGGTGATGCTCCGGTCAAGGGCTCAATTGGGTGTGCGGGTGGCTCACTGGACATCAGTGTATTGCTCTTAAGGGGTTTAAGGCCTTAAATAGTGCGGGGAGGCAGTTCAGCATAGGGAACAAATCGAGGTGGCAATGGCACGTGGCTGGGGTCAAGAATGCGTGGGAGGGTGCGGCGCGGCTGGCAGTGCAGATATTTCGGTCTTCCTTGGGCACGACATTGTGGTAGTCAAAGGAAGTACAATGCATTAGGTCAGTTGTGAGAGAGAGAGAGAGAGCAGGGAGGTCGGTGAGGCGGTGGGATGTGAGATGACTACGGTGCTGGTCCAGGTAAGGGTCATGACACGAATGAGGGGGTGTACGATGGCTCTTACCGGCAGAGGTAGGCTCTGGGTGTTGAATTTGCTGCGCGGGGTTGTTGGTCGTTAGACAGGGGAGAGCAGAGGCAGTGGTAGGAAAAGCAGGAATGACGGTGGATGTTCTGATGCGTGGCCAGGAGCATTTAAGTGGGTGTCAGAGGTGGGAGGGGCCAGGATTCAAGAGAAATTAAAATCAAACAAGAATTCAAATTACTTTTGAAATTCAATTTTGTTTCAGCCTCGATCTATTAGACAATTCATAGCTTGTCTACAATGATGTTCCAAACAAAAGAGCAGGTTTAGAAAGTGTCCATTGAGAAGGAGCAGAGAAGATATGTAGCATGTCTCTATCTAATCAATGGCAGACTTGCATGCAAACAAATGGGGTGAAATGAACTCTCTGTTTTTTTTTTTGCAAAACAGTTCCAGTATGTGAATAGGCATTTGCAAATATAGGTCCACTATATAAACATTTACATATATTTGCAATAAGCTTGAGGAAGAATGGTAGTCTGCAGCTGGAGGCTACTGGGGGATAAGTCCATCTCTGCACTGATGAGATAGCCAAGAGTGAAGGTTTGATCCACTGCTTTCAGATTTGTGAGAATTTGGGAAGAGCACATGAAAATAAATATGAAGAAGGGCAATATTGTCTAGATTAATGGCGTCAACCGAAAGGTAAAAGCATCTCGGGCTCCTGCAGGCTATAAAATGCGCACCAACCACCCTCTCCGTCCCTCCTCCAGTACTGTTGTGCTTCTCGTCGGTGATGGAGATGTCCTTCTTTCTCTTGTCTGTGTCAGGCAAGGTGCTAGGGCCCACCGAGCTCAAGCCATAGGAAGAGGATGGGTACCCCAACATCCCATTCTTGGTCAAGGTATTGCTTTCGATCCCCTCCCCTTCTTCCTCCTGCCCCTATTTCAAAGGGGAAAAATTATTATCACTTTCTTCATTGTTCTTTCATAATCCCTGCTTCTTTTTCTTGATGTTGTGCAGATCCAATGCTGCAGCTGTGGAGAGGTCAGTCCTAGGGACATTTGCATGCACGTTGAGAAGACGGTGTGTCTCCAGCATGACAAGTGCCACAGCCGGAAGACTTGCTCACCAAGGCCCAACAACACAGGCAATGGCGGATTTAGGATTTTATGAATGGGTGTTCGCTAATTACATTGTGCTACATTTTTAATATATACTTATATTGGTTTATAAAAATTGAAGATAAAAGTCATATTTCTAAGTCTATTGAAAGTCAATAACACTAAAAAATTTGAAATAATAAACTAATATAACACTTTATTTGGTGGCAGCACAATTACAACTTTTTAGAGTAAAACTATTACAACTTTAGTTGACAACACAAGTGTTCACTTTGTTTTTAAATAGATATTAACTTTAACATACTTTTCTTTTCTTATTTTCTATATTAGCATATTAAATGGTGTTTTTTCACACACATAGAAAAAGAAGTAGTACATATTTTTGTTTTTGACATATGTTGTCTCTATTCATGATTTACCTCTCTCTAAGAATAACAATTAACATGGTCGCTTTGACGAACATATTGCTTCTGAAAAGTAAAATATAAATATTTATAAACCAAAACCAACTCTACCAAATGATGTATATTTTGGATTGAAAGGATTATATAAATTCTTGTGACCACTAGATTTATGACAATTGGCGCCATCAAATTCTTTTGAGTAAAGCATCTAAAATATCTAGATATTTCTAAGAAGATATCTGGATTTAAGATCATGTTCATGGGATCTCTAGAACCCTTAATTATCTACATCTTTCATATAGATAAATCATCCAATATTCTATCTAGTAATTTTAATCTACAGATTAACATATGGTACAAAAAAATAATAAATTTACTAGATAGTCGGATTACAAAATTCATAGCTTAAAAGCTATTTATCTGATAAACATACGAAATTACGCACGATGTTGCGTCACTTCACCCCATCCCTACGATTTTTTTCTCCGAATTTTTCGCAGCGATTTGGTCGATGAAAGGACCGACAGAGCGCTAGAACCCGAGGGACGTAAGCAGCACGATCGTCCGGCACGCCCATCCGACGGATCGTAGCGTCGGCCAAGAATGGGCCGAATCTTCTACGTAGGCCTCGCATGTCCCTCTAGTAAAATCGGGCTATGCTCTCTTTTTTTCGTCGAGGCCTGCGTGTAATTGGGTCTATTCCCCAGATCCCATGGGCTGCGCGGGTTGGCTCTGATTTGCTCTTGTTGACTGCACTTGTATTTGCTTCTTGCCATGCTCATCTTCACAGCTACGGCCACGCGCACCGCTCTGGTGAAATCATCGATCGCCTCGTCGGTGCCACCGACACCAACTTAAGCATGCTCAGGTTAGGTACTGCCCTTGGGTATCGGACGAGCCGGCGGTCGGCCACGCCGCGCGCGTACGTCGACCGGAGCTAACTGACCGTCCTTTTCCAGAAGGACCAGAACGACGTCGACGGCGGCGACTGGGTGAGGACCCGATTCCCTCCTTTTGTTGTGGCCGGCCAATGACCCGTGGTCAGTACTCAGTAGTGCTAGTACACTAGAACTGTATTTGAGTTGCACATTGTGCAGTGCAAGCACGCGAACGGCGACGGCGAGGACGTGCTCGGTTGTAAACGCAGTACGTTTGTTGCAAATATCAAATATGTGCATCTGATTCCCTTTTTTTTGAAAAAAAAAAAGTGCAATGTGATGGATCAAAGCGCCTGCTATTAATCAGCTCTGGAAGAACAAGCAGTGTACGTTCCTGCAGTGCCTGTGTTCTGACTTGTGACAATGTAGCCAACTAATCGAATTATCACGAAGCATGCGTATGCGTGCATGGAGCCGCCGCCCGGGGCGAGTCAACGGCGCCCTCGCACTCGACCGCAGCCAGCAACGAAACGAGCAGCCTGACCTTTCAACTCACAAGATCGATGCATGGGGGCGCTGGCCGTGCGCCGCTCGGCGGATGGATCTGGCCGGCCGGCATCGGCATGCACATACGGCACGCGCGCGGTTGGAGGCGTAGCGCCGTAGAGCGAGGCAACCGAGGCGTGCGCGCGCGTGCCGCCGATTTGGCCGGGCGGGGCATTGCCCGTCGGAGTTGGACTGGGCCGCCCCCGTCTAGGGTACGGGTGCTCGTACTGCCGTGCGCGCATGAGTGCATGGGCACGGCGCACGGCTGGCGTTCGGGACAACGAAGCAGCGCGGCACGTACCATTAGGTTAATTTCACCGAGTCATGCAAGATCCATATGCTCATATTAGACCAAGCTTTGGATTTGACTTAGTGTATTTGATTACAATGCCAAATAAACTTCTGCATATATTTTTTCTGTTATAGTATTTTTGAACTGTTGAATATAGCACTATTTAATTGAGTTTTCAATTAAACAGTAGATAAATTTATGGAACAATTTTTAAAAAGAAAGAAGTCAGATAATGCTACTAATGTTGGTAAACATTTTGATCGTCATTTCTTTGTAATCGTACATTGACATCGGTTATGTTAAATTATTAATGCTAAAATTATCCGATATATTACTATTCAGTACAATATTGCTTAAAAAAATATATATTTTATACGTGCAATAAAATCGTAAACCTAAGTAATTTTTGTTCAGTTCCGCCCTTGTATCCTGCTGCCTCTGTCTCACCATCTCAGGGGCCTAGATCGATCACCTGGATCTTGCGCCGCCGCTTGGTGTGCTCTCTCCTTCTTGGTACCCTTCGCGGAGCTTGCGCTTTGTAGCCTCCGTCTTCTCATCGGAGCAGGACCCGACGCTCTCGCCGCCGCCGATTCCAACAACAGGCGACACCTTCTTGGGCAGCGGCTGTAAAACCTTTGTTGACGCGTCCATGTTGATCTTATTGGAACAACCGTTGCCAACAACCGGAGCCCTCTTCTTGGGTAGCGACGGCTCTGAGATCTTTGCCGTCTTGACACGATCGCCGCGGACGACGGCTGCCGCTGTCTTGGGCGAAGGCTCCAAGATCCTGGTATCGTCAATATCCGACGACACATGCTGATCCGTCTCCTCTAGTCGAGGTATCTGGTCCAGCTTCTCCATAGCGGCTCTGACCCTGGCAAGGTGGTCCTCGACCGACGCCCTCCACCCGCGGACGATGCCGCTCGCGAGGCGGCGGACTCGCTCCGACTCGTGCTTCCTCAGCGCGCCGACGGCCTTGGCGAGGTCCGTGGACGCCAGCATCGTCGGCTTCACGGGCACCAACTGCATAGTCACGAGCGACTCGGCCATCACGTCGTCGAGCTCCCGGCAGAGCCTCTCCGCCTGCTCGTCGTCCGTGGCGTCACAGAGCATCTCGACGAGCTGTCCCCTCGAGCGCCGGAAGTCGTCGCGGGAGATGTCCGGATAGGCGGCCTCGATGGCAGCGTCGATGCAGGCGAAGGCGGCGAAGAAGGGCTTCCACCGGCGGAGCGGGCTTTGGGCGGCCATGTCGGAGTACGCAAACTCTGTCCTCGCTATCGCTAGGGATCGGAGTTGTGGATGGGAGAGATGGGGGGCGATGAGAAACTTGGCATTCGCCGGCCTCCCCATGCGTCGGTGTGTGCACGACTTATAGGGCCACGAGAATCCGAATTCCAAACGGAGTAGTACTCCGCGTTCCGCAGTCCGAAATCGTTGCGAATTCATGGAAAGGGAAGGCGGATTCGTCCGGGATTCAGGGGCCGCGCGCAAGAATATAGGAAAAAAATTCGCTGGATACGGTTTCCACAAATCCACAAATGTATACATACCTCAGATGAAAGCCACGTGTCCACCAAAGACATCGCACGGCACCTAGTGAGCGGCTCCTCCTCAGCTTCTTCCCCAGGCTAGATCGGCTTCTTTCTTTGGCTCTGGTTGCCCGTGCTCACCGGCTCGCTTCCGTGCGCCCACATCGGCACCGCCTCGCCTCCCATCCGCCGCCGCCTCTCTCCCCGTGAACGCCTACCACCGACGCTGCGTACACCATCTCCTCTCCAGTCCCCATGGCTCGTCCTCCATGTCTCTCCAACACTACTCGTCCTCTCGTGTCCGTGCGGTGTGTGGCTGCATCCACCCCTGGTGGCGCGTCAGCATCGGGACGACGGATCCCCGGTGGCGCATCAGCATCGTGCGGACGACTGTGGCGCGTCGGCGTCGGGCCGACGGTGGCATGTCATCAGCTGTCCCCCAGCGGCGAGCAACTGATTGTCTTGAAGTTCAGTGTTGTAGTGAACTGAATAACGCCTGCAGAAGTTCTAAACACAAGATACTTGACAGTTCCATCAGGCATAGTATAATGAGCTTGTGTTGTGCAGTAACAACACAGCAATGTTGCATCAAATACAGAAGAAATGGAGTCACAGAATCACTGCAGAATACTGCAGTTCACTGCGGAGGTTGCCATACGATGTATTCGGTGTTCGCGTGGCTTCTATCATATGCACAGCAGACTCTATGGAAACAGCATCCAGTGAATTTGTTTCCAGAATATACGCATGGCTGGCGCTCGGCGAATTGAATGGGCCGCGCGCAAGAATATACGCATGGCTGGCGCTCGGCGAATTAAATGGGCCGCGCGCAAGAATATACGCATGGCTGGCGCTCGGCGAATTGAATGGGCCGCGCGCAAGAATATCGGCCGCGACGTGGAGACTGCACGGTTAGTTTTTCTCTTATTTTACGACGGCCTCCCTATTTTTCTCGACTGGCTGGGACGAAAAATTGTTGGGCGCCGCGTGCCGCCAACGAACGACCCGCCCCTGCCGAACTGAATCATGCCATGGCTTCCGATTGCGAACGCTGTAAACGCACGCATCACGAAGTGGCTCGGCCTGTTATTTTCCTCCAAAGCTAGTGGTGTATCTAACTTTTAAATGAAATATTTTTTCTCAAAATGAGACCTACAAGTTAATTGTAATACATATTAAAAGCCTAACATCTGTATCAATAAAAATCGCAAGTGAGTATCTCCCTCTCCGTAATCTCTGTCGCAAGCAACTAAAATTCAAAATTTTCAACCAAAAGTTATAAGCCGCAGCTGAAAAGAATATACCCTAAACTGCTCTGTTTGTAATGCGCAAGAATATCTAAAGTCAAAAAGAATATACCCTAAACTGCTCTGTTCGAAATGCGCAGGAATCTCCAAAATTTCCTTTTCCTATAACATTCTTAGGAAATTATTGTGCTCTAAGCAGGACCTTGGGCTTCTCTGTCTTCTTTGCTGTAACGCCAGGTCATGTGTCAGCTTATCCCAACCAACTACGATGATTATTTCAGGAGGACCATGTTAGGTACATCGTCATATATGCACCTGGTCGGACCCGGCCAGTCCATGGCTACTTAATGCAGGGGACTACGACCAAAACATGGGAGCTGCAGGCCGGCCCGCCGCATCTAAGCTCAATTAACAATCGATAATGGCGTCCGCAACCGGCTGGCAGTGCGATGTCCGCCGATTTATTAATGTCTTTCATTCTCGTACTCCTTATGTGCAGTAGTTTTTAGATCAAATCAAAGTTTATGATATACACCATAAAGATAAATAATATTAAAAATGGATAATATGAATCTCATAAAGAGAATAAAAAATAACGATGTTGAAGCAATCACGATGAGAGAGAAAATATTTGACGAAACCGATCGCAAATTTCTTAAGTAAAATCTCAAAATAGTACGAGAAATTAATGCTCTCTCATAACACTATCGAATCTTTTATAACCATCGAATTCTTACCCTATACATAAATCTAAAGCTAAAAAATAATCAAACCTCTAATCATCTCATGCATTTCTACCTTTGAGTGAATTGTTTTGATACTTGGATTCTCTACGATCATCTCTCATGATTTTATATAGTCCCTCTAACCAATCTCCAAAGTATAGAAGAAATTCAACTCTAAAAGAAAGTAGAAATTCTAATCCTAATACCATTTATCTATGACTATTTATAACAAAACTTTTAAAATTTTAAAAGACTAAAATATAAGTCACCATACTTAACAATTTTCACATTGATCTTATCCGTTGAACTCATTATGATCCTCTAAGAACTGGCTCCAAATCGACTTCACATTTTTTATTTTTCTTCTCACCTTTAGGAATGCCTCCACCATAGAGGCTCATGCATATCACTGCAATGTGTATGTCAGTGTCTGGGTTAGCCTGCCCGAGCCCTTCACTTGAGAGCTCCTTTTGTGTTGTAATTTGATTAACCACACTTTCTATTACTATAGCCTACTATGCTATAGGTTTGTACCGTCCCCAAACTTCATCTGCTCGTCGGAACTGCATGCTTGGTCCCACCACATATTTCTTTTTCCAACAGCTCACACCTTTGTCTTTGCGTCTGTTAGATTTTGCAACCGTCCCTGCAGTTCTGCACATAACTGCAGATAAGATCTGAGTGCCTACCGTTGACGACATGATTTTTCTTCTCCTGACCAGAATTTTTATCATACCTCCTATTGTTGCCCTTCCTTTAGGTGTATCTATCAATTGGTATCCTCTGTTACTCTAGATACTTTTCGTAATCACTTGTCCTTTGCTGGTAACTAGCATGACTCCACCTCGAAGTGATATGTCACAACCTTCGAATTGGAGAGACCTCACAAATATTAGATTTTTCTTTAAGAACATACCGAACTCCCATCAATGTGCGATGTGGTCTACCATACATCTCCAATGTAAACTTTTCCACCTGAACAATTGCAAACTCCTTGCAATCTGCTAAGTGAATAATGGTACAAGAGATTTGACTCCTTTATGATATCTCGAATTTTAAAAGATCTAATTATGATAGCTGTGTTTACATGAATACTGTTAATGGTTCAGTTATTTACTTGCTCCTATATGTTGATTGCTGCAAAAGACAAGGCTGAAATTTCAAAGTTGAAGGCACAATTAAATAGTGAATTTGAGATGGAAAATCTCGATGCAGCAAAGAAGATTCTTGATATGAAAATCATTAGAGATAGACGGTTTGGCAAATTATACCTAAGTCAAAAATGATATATTGATAAAGTTCTCCGTCGTTTTAATATGCATAAGGCCAAATCCGTGAGTTCTCCCTTAGCGGCACATTTCAGACTTTCTTCAGCGTCATGTCCACAATCAAATGATAAAATTGAGTACATGTTTAGAGTTCCATATGCAAGTGCAATTGGTTCACTTATGTATACTATCGTATGTTCTCGCCCTGATTTATCTCGATCATTAAGTGTGGTTAGTAGATACATGACTAATCCTTAAAAAGAGCATTGGAAAGTAGTTCAATGAATTTTCAGATATTTACGGGGCACATCTAATGCTTGTTTACAAATTGGGAATACTAGTGATGGACTCGTTGGTTATGTAGATTCTGATTTTGCTGGAGATTTGGATAAAAAAAGATCTCTCACTGGTTATGTGTTCATTGTTGGAGGGTGTGTCATTAGTGGGTGTCGTGGGGTGGCCCCTACCTAAACCCAAAGGCCTGTAGAAGACTATAAGGCCGAATAGGCCTTGTGTAATGACATAACCGCCCCAGGGGATGACCTGATGTAAGGGTATAAGCTGTAAAGCACTCCCCATGAGTATATATATGCGAGTAAGCCATGGGGAGGGCCAAGGCCATTACACTTATCTTCATCACTCTCACTACCACTTCTCTCTGTTTGATGCAGCAGCAACACTGGAAAGCAAGTTTGTAAGCTACCGTTGTCTTGTCTACTACAAAAGTTGAGTATATGACTATTTCTGAAGCTTGCAAAGAAGTCATTTGGCTAAGAGGTTTATTTACTGAGCTTTATAGAAGTACATCTTGCACTATAATATTTTGTGATAGTCAAAGTGCTATTTACCTTATAAAAGATCAAATGTTCCATGAGAGAACAAAGCACACTGATATCAGATATCACTACATTCGAGGTGTCATTATTAAAGGTGATATTAAAATCTACAAGATAAGTATTCATAATAATCCAGCTGATATGTTGATAAAGTCAATTCCTGCATCTAAGTTTGAGCTATGCTCAGACTTAGTTAGTATTACTCACTAGTCCTTTGGACTTTCGGTGTTCAAGGTATACATGATAATTTTATTGAATGAGTCTATCACATTCTTCGACTATTGGAGGGAATTTGGCTCAACGTGGAGATTGTTAAATTTGATCTGAATTCGTACCGTGTCTGTGTATGACACTTTATCGTCTCATATCAGACGTGGTATGGCAGGTGCATGTGCATATTGTATCAGGCGTGATGTTAATCTAAAGCAACCGACTCTGATTCGATTTCCTCTCTTTGTGGGACTCTTTTCCTTCATACTATATATATGTGACTCAGTAGCCCATTAAAAAAGCAAGCATTTCATTGTAAACTCTTCTCATTGTAGTGATTTGCCTTTAAACGTCTGTGATTTTTCCCGTAAGTGTTTTTCATGTAAAAATTTATGTCTTTTATCTCTATTTTTTTGTACATTATTTACAATACTAAATTATGACCACCTCTAAAATATCAATATCAAGATTAGTTCAACCAGCGCCAACGCAGTAGAGGCACGGTTGTCGCGCAGCCGACCGATCAGATCATCAGGGCGGCATGTCTAGTTGTCCACCACATGCCATCACTAATCAGTACTGTGCTCCCAATCAGAATCAGGTTGTCAGGTCTGCGTCTCGGCACATTTTCCTCGTGCCATACGTATCGGCTCATAGAGCTAACCAGGCTTGCACGTTTCTCCGATTCACGTGATCGCGTGCCCTCCATATTCAGCTTACGCAGGGGAAGAAACTCTACTTTTTTTATGTATATTGCTGACTTTGTTCAATCTTCCCTAAATAAAGCTGTACTTTGTTCAAGGAAATGTACTTGTATTTGGAAATAATACGACAGGGCATACACGAGGAAATGCAAAGAAAACATGGCGATCAGAAAATAAAACCGAACCTCTCAGGTGGTAGTAGGTAACTAGGTGCCGTACTAACCAGTATTCCTGATCTTTAAATAAAGTCTTTGTGATAGTACTTCAGTAGTTCTTTTCAAAGAGATTATAAACATTTTTCCTTGCTTGTATGTTTAGTATACGTTGATTTCGTATAATAGATTTGTTTTTAAGAAACATGGAATGGGCGGCATCTTATAACTGATCAAGACTGCTTTTTATTTCTTGTCCGAGAGATCACCTGACCAATTAAATTTCGCCAGGATAAGTTTATGGTCTCGAGGCTAGGGTGCATTCACCTGCATTTAGAGGATTTCTCAAGGGAGCTAGGGCTTGTGTTATCCAATCCCATGTTGTCAAGAAAGAAAAGGCAAAGGAAGCATTAGAAAAGCTACCAATGTAACACCTGCGGATGAGCTATGAGGTTGGTCAGATCAGATGGAACTGCCAAAGCCAAACAGCATAAGAAATACCCCAAATTAAGCAGACAACATCAGGAGATGCTTAAAGGCAAAGATATTAGCTTAAAGGCAAAGATATTATTGCACCTCATAGAATTCAAGGTGCAGGAAATGGCTGCCTAGCTGTTATATTTGCTTCATTTGGCCCCATGCCAACTCAATCAGGAAAGGAGATGATGCTTGGCATGGCCCATGCATTCTTCAGTTTCCCCTGGCTGCCTACTCTCATGCAACTTCCTCTTGATTTTATTGTTTTACCCTCTTCTTGGCCACTTAGGTAATTGCTGAAGAATCTTTAAACACAGGCACCCCAAAAGCAAACGTACCTCTTCTGCATACCGTCCCAAAATAGGTCTTTTGTTAGGATTTATCTATCTAATCAGTGGTTATCTGATAATGACCGAGAGAATCAACGTTAGATCAGACGCAATCTCTTCACAAAAAATGGGGCCCGCCGCAAACTCAATGGGCCTGTTCTTTTTGGCTGTGGCTTATGGTTTTGGCTGAAATTTTTGAATTTTAGCTGTTTGCGATAAAGATTACAGATAGAGATATTCATTTGCGATTTTGGTTGATATAGATGTTGGGCTTTTAATGTATACTGCAATTTAACTTGTAGACTCTATCTTGAAAAAATAATCCGTTTGAAAGTTTGGTACTGAAGCAAAAGCCAAAAGCCGCTTTTAGAAACCAAAAAGAACATACCTTAATATCATCTCAAGGGCATATGTGCAAGGAGGGTAAAACACAGTCAAAACACCTCCACCAGCCGACCGATCCATTTGTACATTCATGAAACCAAAAAAAATGGAACATACCTAATATCATCTCAAGGGCATATGTGCAAGGAGGGTAAAACACAGAGCCCCGGTACAACACGGCACCCGCAACTATTCACTCATGAACGATTATGGAGTGTCGCGCAGCCATTGCATGCTTACAACAAAAGACCAACATATATTTTACATAAGGATTAACATCCAGTTTGAAGCAAGCCCAAAGTATACTTACATTACAAGAACAGGGCGCGGCCAAGACTAAAGCCACGGATCCTCGTCGCGACCTTCCGGACTTCCTCAACGGGAGGCAAACACCTTCGATCCTCTAAAGAAGGGCAAAAGCAAGCCGTGAGCCAATCAACCGCCTCAGAAGTCCCAAAGGGACCCTAACTTATTACATGCCAACATCAAAGGAGGTAGGTTTATTAATTTGGGTGGATGCATTTGCAATCATTTTATAAAAGGGACCCAAAACTACTTCGAGATCTCGGGGTTTTTCATGAAGAGTTCAATTAACCAACTTAACCAAGTTAAAGCATGTACAAAACTACTTAAGCTTCATACTGGAATCACCCAAGTGACACGGCTCAATAACCGGAGCACGTGATTCGAATACCATTTATTTGACTCTGCGAGTTTGCTCACTTTACCCACACGATCCCTTAACTCCGCTAAAGAGTTAAGAAAGCCAGTCGTTTCACCGCTCGTTCTGTGCGGCTCGCACACACTCACACAAAGAAAAGAAAACGGTGCCGCTCGAGTGAACCCTACCGTTGTTAGGCACCCAATCACGGCTTGCCTAACCTTCTCGCTAAACCTCCTCCACCGCCACACCAGAGTTTCAATCGAGTTGAGTAGCTACTAGACCGGTGTTGATAAATCAACTCCTGTGGTTGAGCGACATCGTGACACTTACTCGGCGTAAGGGTTTCGGTCCTTATATTTTCACATGGTCCGCAACCTCACGGGCCCGCGACCCAAACTAGGATAAGCGGTGGCGAAACGTCTAGTGGCGCACCACAACCCGCCTTACCCTAACCTCAATCCTAGGGTAAGAGTGGGCGATAACCGTCTCACGGCGCACCACAAACCCCTTACCCTACCTTGTGCCCGCAAGCACTCTCCGCTCTAGGGCACGGTGTCCCATACCACCCTACCCTAGAGTCGGGTTTGCAAATCCTATTGGCCCATCGCCACACCTTATTAGTGTAACATTTTGCATGATAGTAATAACCTACAATTATCTAGATTAATGATAATTATTTCTAGGGTTACAAAGGCATGGCAACAAGTTTATGAGCATTTGTCGGTGGTAGGTTTAACTACATAACATGTCATTCCAAACATTTTATTTTACTTTGAATTAACATTTCACAAATAGCATAATGCAAATAGCATAATAACATATTTTAAATAACATGGGATACAACATGATCAAAGGATTTGGGACTTGCCAGAACCGACGAACTCGGCTAGCTCGAGCGTAGAAGCTCTGGATCTCGCGATCGCACTTGAGCTTCCAGAATCTCCGACGCTAGCGCAAACACATAAAATAAATTAAATCCAGCTTGAGACTAATCAAGCGAGGAAAATAAACTATTTAAAAGGAGTAAAATGCATAAATCCGCAAATGAGAATTTTAGGAATTTATCTGGGATGAATTTGTGGAAGTGGAGGCCAAAATGGGTCAAGAATAATATTTGGAGCAAAGTGGTGAAATTTGGGAATTTTGGGATTTTCGTGATTTTCTAGGATTTATTTGGATTTATCTGATTTGAAATTGGAAAATCGGAGAAAATAGGATGAATAATGTCGGGCGGCCGGTGCTTCTGATGCGGCCGGCCGGATTTCAAACGCGCGCGCTGGGGAGAGAGGTGGGCCGAGGGGAAAAGCGGCCACGGCGAGTGCGCCGCGTGGCTCGGATGGCCGCCGCGTGGTCGCGACGGCCGCGGTGTGGCGGCGTGGGCGGCCGGATCAAGCGGGAAGGAGGAATCGAACGGCCGGGAAAGAAGGGGAACGGCGAACGATGCGAGGGAGATGGACGGTGGAGAGGAGGGAACTTAAGTGGCATCGGACGGCTGCGGTGCGAAAGTGGCGGCGATGCGGGAAGAGATCGAGCGGAGATGGAGCGCGGACTTTACGAAGATCCGACGGCTACGACTTGTTGCCATCCGCGGTGGAGGTTAGACGGCACGGGAGGGAACGCAGCGGAGATGGGGCCACGTCCCCGTCTTCAACCTCCGAGCGCTTCGATGCTCCGCCGCGGCGGATACGGCAGCGGTGGCGGTCCGGCGCCGAGGGCTTCGCCGGCGGCAACGGAGGTGTCAACGGTAGATCTCACCACAGTGAGTCCATTTTTGGGCTTAGTGGAGCTCGGGGTCGATGGAGTAAGCTAGAGCGAAGGGGAAAATCGGGTCCTCTGCGGTGGGGAGGTCTCGGGCGGTTGAGCTAAAATGGCGGTGGTTTCACGGAGAGAGGAGGTGGTGCTCACGATGGCGGTGGCGGTGGAAGCCGGGAGGCTTCGCAGTCCGCCACGGAGGGTGGTTGGAGTCGACGGCGAGCCTCGGTGGCCGTGCTCCACGGCGCGGCTACCGCCGACAAGGGTACCAATGGCATTAGCAAGTGGAGGATGCTCGGACGCGGGAATCAAGTGATGAGGAGTGAGGCGAAGAGCCTCTTCACGGGGTGCCGCCAGGGGAGGATGGCGGCGCATCGGGCGCGGAGCTCAATCGGGAGCTCGGGAGGCTGCGGGAGTGACGGAGGCGAATGGGGCAGTGGGAAGCTCGGGAGCAAAGGCTCGGGGCACCGAGGGGAGGCTTTATGCCCGAGCGAGGGAGAGGAATCCGGGAAGAGGGGTGACCGAGGCGCCGGGGTCAAGGCGCGTGACGGGGAGCTGGTGGCGGGTCTCTCCGCGGTGTGGGGCGGTGCGAGCCTGCGAGGCATTAATGGCGACGGAGAGAGTGTGGCCGAGCGCGTGGGGAGTGTGTCGCGCGGAAGAGGAGCGAGGTCGCAAGCGGGGCGAGCGAGGAGAGCGACAACGCAGCGCGGGAGGAGGCGGCCTTGGACCGACGGGTGGCGGAGTGGTGCTTTGCGGTCCAAGCCGCGCAGCGCGCAGCGCAGCGCGAGGCGAGGCGGCGTCAAGGCGTCGCGCGAGAGAAGAGAGAAGGAGAGGCGCAGGCGCCACGGAGTGAGGGCGAGGAGGCGCTGGCGCGGGAGGCGGGAAGTTGCGGGCGCCAGGAGAAAAGAAGGCGCAGCCCGAAAGGGAAGGCATAGCGGGAAACTTTCGAAGGGAAAGTTTTAATTTCAACCAAAAATTCAGCAAAAATCAAGAAAATTCCTTTTGAATTTTGGGGACTTTTCAACCTACCCCTTAAAAGAATCTCGACCCGAGATTAACTTGGTCCAGGAGTAAGTTGGGAAATCTCACGCAAGTCCGACTCTCGTTCTCAAGTGGACTCATCCGTGTGTGATTCCTCCATTACACTCTGCAAAACTCGCTGCGTTCTTGTTTCGTGAGCTGTCTTTCCGAAACTTCAAGTATTTGTAGTGGTTCTTGACAGATATGTGCATCATCTTGCAATTCAATATCCGATGAGGTACCTCATCGTGGGTGTCGTGACACTTTCGGTTGAGATACATGGAACACATTGTGTATTCTTGACAAGTTGGGTGGTAGTTGTACTTGATAAGCTACTTCTCCAATTCTTCCGATGACTTGAAACGGACCCACATACCTCGGTGCTAGTTTGCCTTTGACTTGAAACCTCTTGACTATCTTGAATGGTGTGACCTTGATGTATCTGAAGTCTCAATTTGAAGCTCAAGTCCCTTCTGTGGTTGTCAGCATAGCTCTTCTGTCGGTCTTGTGCAACCTTGAGTCTTTCTCTGATAATCCTAACATGTGCTTCAGCGTCTTGAGCAATTTGAGGCCAATAAGTTGTCGTTCTCCTGTTTCTGTCCAATTCAATGGGGTCCTGCGTTTTCTGCCATAAAGTGCTTCAACCGGTGCCATTTGGATGCAGGCTTGGTAGCTGTTGTTGTATGAGAACCCGAGCAAGCGGTAGCGATGTTCCATGCTGCACCATACCCGATTGCACACGCTCTCAACATATCTTCCAAAATCTGGTTGGTTCTCTCTGTCTATCCATCTGTCTGTGGGGGATACACTGAACTGAAGTTCAAATCAGTGCCCAAAGCTTCATGTAATTTCTCCCAGAATTTGGATGTAAACTGTGCTCCTCTACCTGGGACAATCTTCTTCAGAACTTTATGGAGGGTTACTATTCTCGTCAAGTACAATTCTACAAACTTGTCCTTCCCGTAGGTCTGCTTAATCGGGGGAGAATGAGCTACCTTGGTCAGTCTATCAACAATGACCCAGATAGCGTCATAACCCTCACAAGTCTTGGGAAGTCCAGCAATGAAGTCCACATCAATGCTATCCCATTTCCATTTTGGTGGTTTATCTTGATCTGCTGGCAGACATCACACTTACCTACATATTCTGCCACTTCTTTCTTCATCCGTTCCACCAATTGCTTTCTTCAAGTCTTGGTACATTTTGGCGCTTCCGGGATGGATTGAAAAGTTGGGACGAATGAGCTTCGGATAAGATTAACTCTCTTAACTCCTTCTTGTTGGGTATACAATAGCGATCACGGAAGGTAAGGATTCCCTGCTCGTCTTTCATATATTCTGTTGAGTCTTCTTCCTGAACTCTCTTTTTCAGTTTTTGAATTTCTTCATCTTCATCTTGTGCTGCTTTGATCTGATCTGTCAACATTGGTTGAAGTTCTAACACTGTCATACTGCCTTGCTCTGTGATCACCAAGTTCAGTCGTAGGATATCTCTTTGCAACTCGGTGGGTACTCGACCGATCGCCTTTGTTTGGACGAGCCTTGCGGCTAAGGGCATCAAGAATTACATTGGCCTTGCCCGGTGATATCAAGATCAACATCATAATCCTTTATCGCCCACCATGCCGCTTGAGTGAACCCTACCGTTGTTAGGCACCCAATCACGGCTTGCCTAACCTTCTCGCTAAACCTCCTCCACCGCCACACCTGTAGAGTTTCAATCGAGTTGAGCGGCTACTAGACCAGTGTTGATAAATCAACTCCACGTGGTTGGCGATTCTTGTGACACTTACTCGGCGTAAGGGTTTCATCCTTATATTTTCACATGATCCGCAACCTCACGGGCCCGCGACCCAAACTAGGATAGCGGTGGCGAAACCGTCTAGTGGCGCACCACAACCCGCCTTACCCTAACCTCAATCCTAGGGTAAGAGTGGCGATAACCGCCTCATGGCGCACCACAAACCCCTTACCCTACCTTGTGCCCGCAAGCACTCTCGCTCTAGGCACGGTGTCCCATACCACCCTACCCTAGAGTCGGGTTTGCAAATCCTATTATTGCCACTCGCCACCCTTATTAGTGTAACATTTTGCATGATAGTAATAACCTACAATTATCTAGATTAATGATAATTATTTCTAGGGTTACAAAGGCATGGCAACAAGTTTAACAGAGCATTTGTCGGTGGTAGGTTTAACTACATAACATGTCATTCCAAACATTTTATTTTACTTTGAATTAACATTTCACAAATAGCATAATGCAAATAGCATAATAACATATTTTAAATAACATGGGATACAACATGATCAAAGGATTTGGGACTTGTCAGAACCAGGACGAACTCGGCTAGCTCGAGCGTAGAAGCTCCTCGGATCCTGCGACGCACTTGAGCTTCGAGAATCTCGACGCTAGCGCAAACACATAAAATAAATTAAATCCAGCTTGAGACTAATCAAGCGAGGAAAATAAACTATTTAAAAGGAGTAAAATGCATAAATCCGCAAATGAGGAATTTTAGGAATTTATCTGGGATGAATTTGTGGAAGTGGAGGCCAAAATGGGTCAAGAATAATATTTGGAGCAAAGTGGTGAAATTTGGGAATTTTGGGATTTTCTGTGATTTTCTAGGATTTATTTGGATTTATCGATTGAAATTGAAAAATCGGAGAAAATAGGGATGAATGTGTCGGGCCGGCCGGTGCTCTGATGCGGCCGGCCGATTTCAAACGCACGCGCTGCTGAGGAGAGAGGTGGGCCGAGGGGAAAACGCCCACGGCGAGTCGCCGCGTGGCACAGATGGCCGCCGCGTGGCGGGCGACGGCCGCGGTGTGGCGGCGTGGGCGGCCGGATCAAGGCGGGAAGGAGGAATCGAACGGCCGGGAAAGAAGAGAACGGCGGCCGATGACGAGGGAGATGGACGGTGGAGAGGAGGGAACTTAAGTGGCATCGGACGGCAGCGGTGCGAAAGTGGCGGCGATGCGGGAAGAGATCGAGCGGAGATGGAGCGCGGACTTTACGAAGATCCGACGGCTACGACTTGTTGCCATCCGGCGGTGGAGGTTAGACGGCACGGGAGGAACGAGCGGCGGAGATGGGGCCACGTCCCCGTCTTCAACCTCCGAGACGCTTCGATGCTCCCGCGGCGGATATCTAGCGGCGGTGGCGGTCCGGCGCCAGGGGCTCGCCGTGCAACGGAGGTGTCAGCGGGTAGATCTCACCACAGTGAGTCCATTTTTGGGCTTAGTGGAGCTCGGGGTCGATGGAGTAAGCTAGAGGCGAAGGGGAAAATCGGGTCCTCTGCGGTGGGGAGGTCTCGGGCCGGTTGAGCTAAAATGGCGGTGGTTTCACTGAGAGAGGAGGGTGGTGCTCACGATGGCGGTGGCGGTGGAAGCCGGGAGGCTTGCGCAGTCCGCCACAGGAGGTGGTTGGAGTCGACGCGAGCCTCGGTGGCCGTGCTCCACGAGCGGCTACCGGCCGGACAAAGGGTACCAATGGCATTAGCAAGTGGAGGATGCTCGGACGCGGAATCAAGTGATGAGGAGCGAGGCGAAGAGCCTCTTTACGGGGTGCCGGCCGGGGAGGATGGCGGCGCGATCGGGCGGCGGGAGCTCAATCGGGAGCTCGAGGCTGCGGGAGTGACGGAGGCGAATGGGGCGCTGGGAAGCTCGGGAGCAAAGGCTCGGGCGGGCCGAGGAGGCTTTATGCCCGAGCGAGGGAGAAACCGGGAAGGAGGGTGACCAAGGCGCGCGGGGTCAAGGGCGGGACGGGGAGCCGGTGGCGGGTCTCTCCGCGGTGTGGGCGGTGCCGAGCCTGCGAGGCATTAATGGCGACGGAGAGAGGCGCTGTGGCGGAGCGCGCGTGGGAGTGTGTCTGGGCAGGAAGAGGAGGCGCGGGGCGCAAGCGGGGCGAGCGAGTGACGACAACGCAACGCGGGAGGAGGCGGCCTGGACCGACGGGTGGCGGAGTGGTCTTTGGCGGTCCAAAGCATGGCGCGCGCGCGCAGCGAGAGAGCGAGGCGGGGCTGGCGTCCCGCGAGAGAATGAGAGCGGGAGGCGCAGCGCGGCGCCCGAGCGAGGCGGCGAGGCGCTGGCGCGGGAGGAGGCGGGAAGTTGCGGGGCGCCAAGGAGAAAAGAAGGCGCAGGCCCAGAAAGGGAAGGCGGCGCGCGGGGAAACTTTCCCGAAAGGGAAAGTTTTCGAATTTCAACCAAAAATTCAGCAAAAATCAAGAAAAATTCCTTTTTGAATTTTGGGGACTTTTCAAATGTACCGAACCTAAACTCAAAACACAGAGGGGCAAACCGGGCATTTCAGCACCATGTATCAAAGCACGGCAGGGAACTTTTCGCAAACAAAAGAATTTTGCCAGAGGTAGCAGAGACGTTTGACGCCGACGTTGCATCCACACAGAGGAGAGGAGAGCAGATCAGCAGAGTAGAGGAGGGGTGCAGCGCTGCGCTGTAGTGCTACTGGTCCCGGAAAATGTGGCTACAACCGCACGAATTTGATATTCCGGGATAAGGACCTGCAGCAAAACGGGACGGCTGCCCATTTCCACCACGAGTTAAAGGTGCGTGCGTGGCTCCCACACACACACACACGCAGAGTGCCCAGTGTCACCAACTTGACCGCGGATGGGAAAGACGGTGCGCTACCACGCGCCCTCGCTGTGTCCGCTCAATTGCGCTGGCTAGCAGACATGGCAAGATGGGTTGCTCGGCATGGCAGATTTGGTTTGATACAATGGGTTCGAATAAGTTACCGTATCATGTTACATCGGTTTACATGCTTATCTTTTGATCTAGACATGACACAGAAAAGAGATCGGAGTGTGCCGGGCTGGTTAGGCATGATTAGCCAAACGGGTTATCGATGACCCATTGATTTTACCGTTAGTCGTTGAGTTATAAGTATTTTACTACCAATCAGAAGTAATTTTACTGCCAATCACAATTAATTTTACTACCTAGTCATACATCCATGCGTCAGAAGAGTGCAATAATCCTAACACAAGGAATTTTACTGTTAACCGTAAGTAGTTTTACTGTACTAACATATAAAATTTGTTGTGCGTGTTAGTGGCGGGTCAGCACGTCGTATCGAGGTGTTAACCCAAGCACGACACGTTCGATCGAGCTGCACCGATACGACCCGTTTACTATTTATACTATGTTTAGATCAGATCAACAATACTATACTTCAGACCGATAAATTTAATCCAACCGCTTTGGTCAGGTTTACTGGCTAGATATCTGAGAGCGACTTATGCCATCTGACTGTGGCGCAACTCGAAATGGTACAAGTCCTGTCCGACTGAAAATCAACGCATGGAAGAAAAATATGTGAAACGTTGGGATCGTGATAAACTAGACACGTTAGCCGATCATGCCTTCTCGTGCATGAGTACTATTTTAAGGATTACATTTCCTCCACGTTGGTTGAAATTATTAGCACAATAGTACACTACTGTATATAAAGGATGCTTGAGGAGTAGAGGTCCTCTTAAGACGGGAAAAAAGTATGTTCCATTGCAGGTGCAGCTAACGAGGAAAACATGTCACTATTGTTTAGATTAGAATTTTAAAAAAAATAGATATGAAAAGGGGCGGAGGTTTCAAATCGTATAGGTGCAACAGGGAGAAAAGAACATAAGTTAGATCAGTGATGCTGAAATTCGAACTTACAAAGTAGTAGTTTCCACTGCTTGATTTCAAAACTACAGGCCTATTTTTTTAGCTTCTAAAAACTATTTTTCAGTTTTTATAGTAACTAGCTTTTAAACAGAGTATCTTTTCAAGATAGAGTCTACTAGTTAATTATAATACATACTATATCGACTTCATTTATATCGACAAAAATCGCATGTGAGTTTCTGTTACTCTATAATTTCTTACACAAACATCCCAGAAGTCACAAGCCACAGCTAAAAGCTATAAATTTCAGCAAAAAGAAATAATCTGTAGCACATGTTATATGTTTGATAACAAAGCAGTCTTCAATGCTTCGATGTCACAGTTGCTACTGTTTCAAACACCGCCTCAAAATAGCCCGTACATAAAAAAAAGGAAGTAAGATACGAAAGCAAGCAACTTACCACGCATTGCTACTTGCCAAAAATCTACGCAAACAAGCTCATTTGGTCCCATCTCAACGAAAGCTGGTGACTCAAAATAAAAGCCGTGTACAGTTGGTGGCTTCCCGAGCTGGGCAACACATCCGATTCTCTCGCTCGTCCGTTTGCACCGGATACCTGAATTCCAGCGGAGCACAAGGCACACTTGAGACCAGATACGTACAGCTGATCGGATCAAATCCAGAACGTCCATGTGAAGCAAGAAATCAAAAGAAAAAAAAAGGTCGGGATAAGAAAACGTTGCAGAAATTATCAGCAAAAGTGGTCGGATCACTAGGACCGTCGCATCCCAAAAGCAAGCGTTTCCAGTGATGATATAATGCGCCCGGCCAGGCCGGGCTAGCTGCCGTATGCATGTGTCCTTCAGCTATTGATTTTATATTTTGGTCATACTCTCAATCGATCCAGACTTATCTCATGCTTACCGTTAGAAAATAAATAAAAAAGCTGACGTTAATGTCAGTGCTGATGCTGATAGCAACATCAGGCGCATCACTCCACGAGACAATCGACCACGAGGCCTGCGAGGAAACCACTAACTAATTGGGATCTCTCAGCCACCACTGATGCGTCACTGTCACTGTGGACCCGCACTGCGAAAATAATGTGAGGGTGAGTGGTTAATAATAATACAAGCACAAGCGAAATTAAAGGGGGGCAGAAAAGGAAATAATTGTTTGTTGACAAGTAGGACGAAATAGAAATAGGAAAAGAAAAGGAGAGGGAGATCTGGGCTATAGGCTTAGGGCCGCTCCAAATAGCTAAGGCTTATAGTTTTCACTTTTCAGCTATAATTTTTAACTGAAATTACATTATATAGCTGTTAATTTTTTTCTGAGTTATTCAATTAAAGAAAAATAAGAAATAATAGAAATAATATTATATCTCTATAGACAATGACAAAAAAGGGAAAATAAGAAGAAAAAAAGCTCAAAAATATCAAAAAAGCTAAAATGACAAACCGACATGTTTCAAATACTTTCTAGCTTTTTTAAGCTAGAAGTAAAAAAAACTAGAAACCAAATCCATTTAGAACGGACCTTGATTTAATCCCCTCCATTCCTATTTCCTCCCTCCATTTTGCGCCTCTACTCCTGTGCCCACACAAACACAACTGCACAAAGCTGAGCTGCGTAGGCACAGCACGACGCCATGGAGCGCAGCCATGCACTCGCCGTGCTCCTCTTTCTGCTTCCGCTGCTGCTCGTGTCCACCGACTCGTCGTCGGCGTTCTTGGAGGAGGACATAATTCTCGGCACGGTGGAGAAGGTGAAGGTGGCGGCGGCGAGGCTGCTGGACAAGGGCGCGAACACGAGCACGAGGAGAGGGAGTAGCAGTTGTGGTGGTGGTGGCGGAGGAGGGAGGTACTATAACGTGGGGTGGAAGGAGGAGATTGCGGGGATGGCGGGGCGGCCGGAGATGGCGGCGTGGCTGCGCGGGGTGCGGCGCCGGATCCACGAGCGCCCCGAGCTGGCGTACGAGGAGGTGGAGACGAGCCGGCTGGTCCGCGAGGAGCTCGAGGCCATGGGCGTCGGGTTCCGCCACCCGCTTGCGCGCACCGGTGTCGTCGCCACCATCGGCACCGGCCGCCCGCCGGTCGTCGCTCTCCGGGCCGACATGGACGCGCTGCCCATCCAGGTACGTATGCACGTACATGAACACGTATTCGCAAACTCACGTGCGCCTTGCCGCCTCCGCCCATTGTTATCGTCTCATCATGCTGCTTTCTTATAGGATTACTTATCGTTTAGTATATAGCTTCCTTCTCATTTCTTGTTTTCGTCATGAATTTCTGTGGTGCAAACCCCAAGCCGTGAATGCGTTTTCTTTTCAAACTGTTTCTCATTTGGAGAGTTAATTAATGGGATGAAATGCACTAATACTACTCTACTGTGCTAATGCATGACTTTCTTTATACGTTTTCCTTAAAAAACATGACAATTTTCTTTTACTTTTTGCTCCTTATTTACCTAATCACCTTGCGGTAGTTGAAAAATGTGTCACTCCTTACTAGCGAGTGCGTGACGTGTGCGCCTGCTTATACTGGTCCTTACTATTACAAAAAAAAAAAAAAGGTTCTGAAATATTGCAGCGCTTACTGACCATTTTGGAAGCTCATCCTAGAATCAATTTGAAACCTACAACTTTTTTAAGAGAGAAAAGTTTGATGTGCACATTTTCTCAACTTGAAAGCTACAAATATAACTCTAATTAAGCTATAACACCATAGCTAAAATGATAAGTAGGGCATGTTCTTTTTTTGGTTTATGACTGTGATTTATGGCTTTTGGTTGAAATATTTGAATTTTGAGTTGTTCGTCACAGAGATTACGGAGAGAGATACTCGCTTGCTATTTTAGCTGATACAGATATTGGTAGACCACATCTTAAAAAATACTCTGTTTAAAAGTTACCGTAGCAAAAATCAAAAACCACTTTTAAAAGCCGCAAAGAACAGGTCTGTAAGCAGCAAAATAGAATCCAAATAAAAAGAAATGTGTCACTGGTGTTTGTGCATGAAACTCAGCTTAGTATGAGACAAAGGGATTAACACTTAGGCTTATAAACATAGCACGGTGCTTAATTAGGGTGTGGTATATAGTATTGCTGTCGCTGTAGTATTGAATCTCCATAAAGAAGTTCCCTAAAGACACGCACAAAAAAAAACTAAAAGGCAAGAACAAAAACAGAAAGGAGAGGTCGCAGTTGATCCGCGGGAACGCGTCGCGCGGTCCCTCGTCTGGTTCTACCTCGAGAAGAATAAATTCCACAGCAGAAGGATTTCGCAATTCCTCACGACCCTGAGCTCTCGTTGATGCCTTGCTGTGATCACCGAATCTGGAGAGATCGTTGCATCACGCACGCATTTAGCCGATCCGATCGGCCACGGATTTGAAAAGATCCAAACTTTCGCATGCATGTTCATCAAAGGGCTACAAAATTTCTCGTTTGATGCCCAAAATGGCATCTGCCGTCGGTAAGATCAAGACATGCGAGTGTCGATTGCTCTGCGAAAAGCTGATCTTCCTGAGTGCCCAGAACAGGCAGTTTTTACGACTTTAAGCGAACGAAACTTTTCACGCCTGCATTGCATCTTGTCCGTTCATGCCTGTTCGGCGCCTCTTCTTCTTACTTTCTTCACGGGCTAATAATTCACTCGATAGTATGCCATTGTTTTCTGCGACGACAAACGCTCGCGGAGAAAGCGAGCAGCTGCATGCGCTTCCGACTTGGCCCTGCACAATATTTGACGCATTTTCTGTTGTTTCTGCTGCGTGTCGCGGCGCCATTTAGGAAGCTGTCGAGTGGGAGCACAAGAGCAAGAACCCTGGCAAGATGCACGCCTGTGGGCATGACGCGCATGTGGCGATGCTTCTCGGCGCGGCCAAGATACTCAAGGCTCGTGAGAACCATCTCAAGGTACAACACTACGAACGCCACTTCTCTGAATCCTTTACTGTCTCTCTGAATTTGCAGTGAGACTCTTCTCCTACTATAGCTGTAGTTTTCGTCCGGTTGTACGTTACGCTTGCCGTGGAAGGGATTATATGTTCTCTGGTAGCTGCCATGTTGTCGATGTGATCTGAATTTAGGCTCCTAGATTTGCTTTCGGAAAAGGAGCTGAGAGAAATTATATCATAGGACGCGCATAAAGTGTTAAAGTGCAGATGTGATGTGCTTTATAATGGGGGTGATCGAAGGTGTCGTACGCGTGGCATCATTTTAATGGCTTCGTCAGGAGTCATCTCGGACAACTTTAGGAAACCATTTGCTTTACTCAACGAACTTTGTCTTCATGTGTCCTCGGTAATCAGTATTGATTACTGACCAGCTAGGATTGGTGCAGTTATTCATGTAGGCTTGCAGCCATTCTGTCATTTGTAGTCGGCATCTATCTCATTGCATCAAGGAAAAGCTTATTCTTCTTAATTAACTCCACTTTTTTTCCAATGAAATGCGATGTTGGGACAACATTCCTTCAGCTTGGTTCACTACTTTGGAAGTATCAGATGCTTCCTGCTTAATTCTTGGCATTATTTCTTTACTGCAACTTATGGACACATGCAAGGTGGAGAAACTACCTTTTGGCATACTTTTAGCACTGGCAAGAACTCACGATTAAATGTTGAGATCCCTCACAAGAAAAAAATAATGGTTAAACGTTGTGGTGCTGAAAGCACTGATTCTTGCTCAGTAATCAACACATATAATTGCAATAAAAGTGAGTTGCAAAATTGTTACATCTTGACCTGAATTATCAGAAGAAAAAAGAGGCAAAAAGTGTAATTCTAGGTCTTAGAAATACACCAAGGTTCCATAAAAAAAAGATATACACCAAGTTTATATTAGGCCCCCAAATTCTATTTTTTTTCTGAAATTTCCAGCTCGACTCTTTCACTCCGTCAGTTTCTGTAACTGAAACGTATACATTACCTCTGTAAATTTATACGACAAGAGCATAGCCGGGTACATGTAAGTCATGTTGATGTGAAATTGTGTCGCCATGTTCATCAAACCTGCCCCTACACCAACCACTCTGTTATATATGGCGACAAAGCCCTGCAATAACCATAAAATCCACAATTTACATCTTAGCCTTCGAAGTTAATTAATGTCTTTGGAAATTTGACGCAGAAAATTAATGTCTTTGATTGCTTTGTTGCATCAATATCATCGCCAGTACTTACTGGAGACTGATTTTAATTACCATTCCCACAATTATAGGACTGGTTAGAAGCTAATTACAACTAGTACTACACTACTCTTGTTCTCAGAAATTAACTGCATCTCAGTGACATTTTCATACTTGCAGGGTACAGTGAAGCTTCTGTTCCAGCCCGCCGAGGAGTCCGGCGTTGGCGCCAAGCGGATGATCGAAGACGGCGCGCTGGAGAACGTGGAAGCAATCTTCGCCGTCCACGTCTCGCACCAGCACCCGACGTCCGTTATTGGATCCAGGACTGGCCCTCTCCTCGCCGGGTGCGGCTTCTTCAAGGCCGTCATACGCGGCGAGAAGCAAGAACACGGCGCGAAACCACACCGTTCTGCCGATCCCGTCTTGGCCGCCTCATCCACCATCATCAACCTGCAGAGCATCGTGTCTCGTGAAGCAGACCCTCTGGATTCACAGGCACGTACCATCTCATCAATCTCGATCTCTACAAATCTTGCAAAAATACGAAAGCAGAAGTTCAATCTTTGATGAAATGAGGAGCTTTCGCGTTGGGTTGAAGTGTGGAAATTTCACGTGCAGGTGGTGTCAGTCGCCGTCGTCAACGGGGGCGACCACCTGGGGGCACTGGCGGAGTCGTTCGTGCTCGGCGGCACGTTCCGGGCGTTCTCCAACGCGAGCTTCTACCACCTCCGGCGTCGGATCGAGGAGGTGATCACGATACAGTCGCGGGTGTACGGGTGCGAGGCGACGGTGGACTTCTTCGAGAACCAGAGCTTCTACCCGCCGACGGTGAACGACGCGCGCATGTACGAGCACGTGAAGGCGGTGGCCGGCGAGCTCCTGGGCGCCTGGAGCTACCGCGACGTGCCGCCGATGATGGGCGCTGAGGACTTCTCCTTCTACTCGCAGGTGATCCCGGCTGGGTTCTACTACATCGGCGTGCGCAACGAGACGCTGGGTTCCGTGCACACGGGCCACTCCCCCTACTTCATGATCGACGAGGACGTGCTCCCCACCGGCGCCGCCGTCCACGCCGCCATCGCCGAGAGGTACCTCGTCGAACACGCCTCGTAGTTGTCATCCTGCTCAGACCTCACCTGATCGCGTTGCGTTGCATGCGAGTGGGCGGGTTTCGCTTCGGTTGTTTGGTGGTTTTTGGGGCGCGCGCGCGCGTCCCGGTGGAATGGAAACTGATGGTTTTTGCCCGATTGCTCGGTGATTTGGGCTGTTTCCTTGCGTGCGTTGGTGTTTGAAACGCGGGCTCGGTTTCGTTAGTTTTGTGGCCGTGACATGTGGCCGGTTTAGGGTGTTTTCAGACGCGATGAGCAAGGAAAGGTGGTGAATGATCGATGGGTGCGTGTGTAAAGAGATCTCGAAAAATGTAACCTGCTGCTGGAGTAAGTTCCTTTTTTGTCCCGTGTCTAGATAACATCCGGATGCTTTTTTCTTAACAATCATTCAGATTTAAAACAGTTAAATTAGAGCCTCTCTTTTTTGGAGGAGAGGGAGTTTCTTTTTTGGAGGGGTGGGGGGAATCTCTAATCCAATGATCATAAATCTGGATAATAGTTAGAAAAAATATATCCGGGTAATCTTTATCAATACCCTCCTGGAAATTGGGGTGTCTGCCCCCGTAGACTCGTAGAGTCGTAGTCCCTTCCATTCAATCCATTGTGTAACGAAGAAAGGCTTCCTGTGTTGTATTCATGCTGCAAACCCAAGATGCTCTTGGGCCTCATGTCAAAGAAAGAGCCAAGGCATTAGGCGTAAAGATGTGACAAATGGTAATCGTGGCCCTCTCTAGGAGATACACATTTCAATAAAAGTTTTTCTTGGCAATGTTCATCCGGGCTGGTTAAGCCCAATAAAGGAACAAAAAGTCCCGGATTAGCCCACGACGCTCCCAGCTTACCAGCGAACGCAGCTGATCAATAAGAGTCGTCCATCTCCAGATCAAACGGCTCAGAATAGTTTACCTTCAGATAAACATGTGCATTTTATCCTCCCAATTGGCATAGCTATCCTTTAGGTGTCGTTTGGCTGGACTCGGCTTCTCTCTTTTGGGCTTCAAAATTTGATTATAAAAAAAGCTATAAAATCTGGGCTCTAAATCTGCAGTTTATTTTGAGCTTGGCTTCAGATTTTTAATTAATTTTTGGGCTTCGAAACTCGAGTGTTTGGCCAGGAAAACGGTCACTACGAAATCCGGGCTCCAAATTCACAATTCATTTTGGGCTCAACTTCAAATTTTTAGTTCATTTTTAGGCTTCGAAGTCTAAATGTTTGGCTGGAAAAATAGTTCGACCATTTTTCAAGCCGTTGTCCCGGCCAAACGACTGGGCTTCGAAACTCAAAAATGAACTAAAAATTTGAAACCGAGATCAAAATAAATTGCGGATTTAGAGCTCAAAGTTCATAGCTTCTCTTGGAGCCTAACTCCGAAGCCCAAAAGAGAGGAATCGAGACCAGCCAAACGGCACCTTAGTCTCTTACATTCAGCAGTATTGAATTCTTCTCTGAAAGGAAGCAGAGTCATGAATTTTGAAGTGATCCTTGTAAGAGTCCTGCTGCCGTTGACAATAACCTATGGCGAATAAACCAAACAACGGCTCGAACATCTACATCGAGAAAAATCCCACTCCTTTTGGTCAAAAATAAAGAGCAAGCTTTTTGAGTACGTGCACCTCGTTCTCCCCCAATGTTTGGGCCATTTCTGAATTTGGCCGATAGCCGGACGGCGTGGGACGAAGTAGCCAAACATTCAGACTTCAGAATCCGGTGGTACGTTGGAAGCTTGGAATGCCGTCACGGCGTGTGATCGGTTCGGCTTAAAAGCTCATAGCTTATGGCTGAAAACACTGTAGCTGGCTGAAAAAACACTGCAGCTGACAAAGACTTATTTCGCATAATTAAATTTAAAAAATTTAAAAATATAAAAAAATATGTTAGCCCATTACGTATAATACAAACAAATACGGGAAAAAAGAACCGGCAAAAAAGCTCAACAAAAAGCCAAAAGTTCAGAAAAAGACGAAATTTATGAATAGTAAAAAATAAGCCAGAATCCGAAGCCGAATTGATCAGGGCCTAGCCGAGCTGCAGATCGGATTGCCGTACTATGGGGCTGAGTATACTATAGTAACTACTTTTCAACCTGTGTTTTTTAAAATGAAATTAACAAGATTATGGTAAAAAGTTATAATAAAAATATACTGAGTTCAATTTATAGGCTAAAATCGGTGGTGATCAAAAGACCTTCAGCTCCTAGCTTCCGGTTTATTTTTCACTATTCATAAATTTCGTCTTTTTCTGAACCTTTGACTTTTTGTTGAGCTTTTTTGCCGGTTCTTTTTCCCGTATTTGTTTGTATTATATGTAATGGGCTAATATATTTTTTAATTTTTTAAAATTTAATTATGCTAAATAAGCTTCTGTCAGCTACAGTGTTTTTTCAGCCAGCTACAGTGTTTTTCAGCCATAAACCACCAAAAAAAGTCCAGATAATCTCCCACTATTTTTCTCAATGTACTGTCTCTCACAAACAACCAAAATTTAAAATTTTAAACTATAAACTATAAGCTACCGCCTAAAAAATCAACCAAAAGCAAATCGTGTTACGTGTCGAGACACCTTTTAGGCTTTTAGACGAGGTGGCAAAGTGATTGCTACTAGTACTACCTATTTGGTCAGGTCTAAGTTAGGCCACTTGTTCCATCTTTTTTACAAAGATGCTGGTTCTATAATGTGAGCACGAGATTCGTCATTCATTAGCTAGTTTAGTTCGTGGTAGAAATAAGATAAAATAGTAGCACAAAAAAATAGCATTATCTTATGTTATAGCATAGCTACTATAGAGGGTACAATATATCTTTTTTTTTGCAGGAGACATAGTACTAAGAAAGCTAAAGATAACTGATGAGTAAGAATGAATAGATCTGACCTCTTAATACCCCTCTTGGGGTTTATATAATACCCCTCTTGGAGGTTTATATACATGAGTGTGGTAAGATAGAAAATTTCCATCGTACCCCTTAATAATTACAAAATATAAGAGTACATTGGTAAATTTTCTATAATATTTGGCCTATTACATATTAGACCAGTTGCAAGGCCCAGTCATAGGAGTTTGAGCCACTCTTGCTACAACCGTATTCCCTCGACAGTAAGCGTGGAGGTCTCAATGGCGCGAGCTGACGTGACAACTAAGTTCTCGATGCTTTATACTCCGCGGAGTAGCCGGGACGCGGGATCACCGTGCAATTTTTATACTACGTAGAGTTACTCAGGACAGCTAAGTTCTCAGCGCTTTATACTCCGCAGAGTATGCCGGGGCGCGGAACCACTGTGCTGTTTTTTATACTCCGTAGAGTTGGCTGAGTCACAAGAGAATCCTAGCGCTGAACTCAGACAAACCAGAAATGGTGGAGAGATAGGCTACGGTCATGAAGTGGCCGTGGCAAAGCCTAGGACCAGATCATTACCGATGAAAGGGTCTACAACCACAAAGTGGTCAGGGCAGAGCCCATGACCCTATCGTGTTCGTAGAAAGGCGTACGATCACGCAGTAATCATGACAAGGTGCATGACCATAGCATGTTCGTACAAGGGGCCTACAACCTCACAGAGGTCGTGACAAGACTCATGACCATATCATAATTAAATTAAGGGTCTATGATGTCGTGACCACTAGGTGATCAGGCGGTCGTCGATGATGTCACAATAAGGAAGTGGTCGTAGAATACCCAGGGGAGCCGAGGTTGATGAAGCCGGAGGTGCAGAGCCAAGTCCGACGGAGGCCAGAGGACATGAAGGCCACGTGAAGTCCGGCGAAGCCGAGGTTGATGAAGTCGGAGGTGTAGAGCCAAGACCGACGGAGGCCGAAGGGCACAAGGGCCAGCGAAGGCAACGCAATATCCGACGGAGGCCACGCGAGGTCTGACGGAGACCAACGGAGGCCACACGGAGTCCGACAGAGCCGAGGCAGATTAAGTTCGGATCCATACCCCACTATATCCCGAAAAAGCGGCACATGGGACCCGGGAGTGAGGTTTTAACACACGTAATAACTGTAAATAACTTCAATTATTATATATGATAACTTGTTGTGTAGGAGACAGTAACATCGTGTGGATGATAACTTTACCCTGTGGATGGTAACTTCATCGCATATAGATGATAACTTTATGCATAACAGTAAGTAACTTTTCTGGTCTACCAACAACACGACCACCAACCATATGTGGGGCCGACTGAAAGGGGAGTGCGTGATTGCATTTAGCTGATTGGGTTCGGGTCGCGTCGCTAGGGGGCGCGTGCTTATTCTATGCTTAGCCACTAAATAGTATATCTATCTATCTATATAATTGCAATTCTGTGCATAGGTGTAGAATGAGTGCTAGAAAGTTACTACTGTACGTGAGTAAAGTTACTGCCAAATACATGTAGAATTATTGTTAGTTGTAATTGTAAGTTCAAACTTCATTAACTTGGTTTTTGTAATAATGACAAGTGGACCAGGGGAGACTGACAAGTCTCCAATCGCCATGGTAAAAAGCAACTGTGTTAATTGTGATTTGTTTTCTTGCGCTCAATCTATATTCATAGAATTAAATTTATTGTTTATCATCCTAGAATTACAAAGCATGACATAAACCTTAGAGTGTTTGTGCACTTAGGTGAACATAATTAATTTTGGCAATATTTGTGCTAAATCAATTCGAGTTAAGTTTCCACATCTCATACTTGGTTTAGCCAAATAGAAATTAATAATTAATTAGAGAAGATTTCGTTAAACTGTCTATTCACCATACTCTAGTCGGTCTTCTTGATCTAATAGTAGTACTACACAACTGTCACACGCATTGTAGTAATTTTTCGGTGCACATAGTGCATGCAAGCGTAGAAACCAGAGCAGGAAGGCGTAGAAATATCAACACAGAACTTACGAGCAGAAGAACAACAGCATACAACTGCATAAGTGAGAACAACTGAACGAACATTCAATCATGCCCATGCATTAGATGTTGTAGAGATGCATAAAAAACGCGGAAGAAATGTTTCCCCTGCTCCTTTCTTGGAACAGATCGACCGCAGCCCACACCACAAAATGCTGCCACGCACATGCCATGCAGGGGAGCGCGCGTTGGATTTGGATGTTTCCGGCGGGCGAGCCCTGCTCCTGTCCCTGCCACGAGATCACGTGCTCTCCACCCCCTCTACTACCGTTTGTCCATTTCTACTACTCATCCACCGGTCGTAATATCTGTTACAGTGATCGATCGATGCACTGCATGTGTCGTTACTGTTCGATTCTGAGAAGTTTGGATTCCTTCACATGCATGCTCGTTCATCTTTTGGGTTCTACTGTCAACTGGTAAGAGTGCACTACGGCGGCGTCAGTTCCTATCGAATCGAGGAGTTGATATCGGTTGTTCGCTAGGAAGACGAGTGGACCCTCCACTTGGACGGACTGTAGATCAAAAGACGGTGCTTTTACGCACTTCAAAACATAGCCAGATACTCCTCCGATCCATCGACCACCATCAGGCAAGGAGCTACAAGTACAAATGTGCAACGGTGTCCCTTGTTCAGAGATCTGATTACAACCGGTTCACCATTCGTCCTTACCATTTTCAGACTAGCGTTCACAAGGACTTGTATCTGAGATGCAATTACGATTAGGCGATGATTTTTCAAGTGGGCAAACAAGGTACACAAGCACAAAGCTGGAGCTAGCTACGAGTGTTGAATTGTCGATGCACGGCCACTTTTTACCCCATAGAAAAGTGGCTTCACACCGCAGCCAGACCAATTATTGCGCTTGTGCTGCTCCGAAAAGAGGCAAAAGTGGGAGTAATTGAATGCACTTGGACCCACATCTGCAGTAATCCGCTAGCTGCAACAACTTTCATTCACGGGAATCCTAAGATCCAGAGCTGTGAAGTGTGAAGCTCTGGTACTCAGTTCTCACACACTACACACCCACTGTGCTAGGTAGAGTGGTAAATGTACTCCAAGCAGCAACCCAACTTGTCCGTCTGATAAAGAATCAGATCGACTGCATACACGATCCTGTACTTTTCAGCTTTTAGCTTCAGTTTTTAACTTTTTTACAGTAACTATTTTTTAAACAAAATATCTTTTTAAGATAAAGTCTACTAGCTAATTGTACTATATCTTGTACCGACTTCATTTATATCGGCAAAAGCCACACGTGAGTTTGAGTTACTCTGTAATCTCTCACACGAACACGAACAGATTAAAAATCACAAACTGTAACCAAATAAGCCACGGCCAAAAAAAAAAAAAAAACCCTACTACTACACCAGTAGGAGCTTTTCTAGCTGGGAACAGTTCCGAGTTTCATCTTTCTACTAGTCCTACGTTTCTGAACTTTGTGGAAGGTCTCCTACATTTTGTGGAATCCAGTGAGCTTTGGTTTGTCGCCCCGGTTAAACCCCAGAGAGTAAAAGTAGACATCGAATCCTGTACGTCGTCAATTATGCTGTTCCGTGACAAAAGCTGAGCTAGAAGTAAAGCGGTGCGCTGCACGACACACTAGGACGATAGCCAGTGTCCAGCATTACCAGGCCACCAATAAACCAGTGGTCGAAATTCAGATCTGACAACGCTTTCACAGTGCACTGCTCCAACAAAAATTCAGATCTAAAGAACACGCGCCTGTACAATGCTGCAATGAGTGAAATCTGATTCCTTGTAGTCCCTTCATGGATCCAAAATCAAGAGGCAAACATGCAACAATGTGGCAATGCAAAAATGCATGACTGGAAGCAAATGCAAGCAAAAAAAAAATAACTTCAATTTCAGGCACAGGAGCACCAAATCTAACAACTTCAGAGTGAAAAACATAGCAGCATATAGCCATATACTCGTATACCCATCCCGATCTACGAGGTAGACCACTAGATCTCATCACATTATACCCAAACCATCACCATTCACCAGTTCACCACTACTACAAATGTAAGTATTATTACCACGACACTAATACAAAGACGCAACAACAGCAGGAGCAGGAGCAGCAAGAACCTCAAGAACAGCAACAATGCCATGCACCAAGCGGCGCACACGCACGCACTGCCCTAACTAGAACTAGAGTGTTTAATTTTAGCCTCGTAAACGCCATTTTTATGGTTTCTTGGTCGCTTGGTTTAGCGGTGGTGAGGGCAGAAGGTGACGATGAAGGACGCACCGGCGGAGCAGGTGAGGATGGAGGTCGGGTCGTCGTAGGCGTAGGAGTAGGCCTTGGGGCACGCCGACTTGAAAAGCCGCGAGTAGGCCGTCGGCTTGCACTGCTGCGGGCTCCCAAACTGCCCCGTGCAGCAGTACTGCGGGGCGCCGTAGGCGGCGCACGCGCTGCGGCAGCCGACGACGCGGTTATCGCCCCCGCCGCGGACGGCGAGGCCCGTGGGGCAGACGCGGTTGAGGTCGCTGACGCAGCCGGCGGGCACGCAGTTGGCGCCGGAGCCGTGGAAGGGCGTCATGGCGATGGGGATATTGTAGCCGTCGACCAGGCTCACGTCGTAGAAGTCCTGCGCGGTGGGGGCGGACGCGAGGGTGATCTCAGCCAGCGTGGCGGGCGGCGCGCCGCCGGCGCCGTTGCAGTAGAGGTTCCCGCCGCAGTCGCCCGTGGCGCAGCGGCCGCGGCCGGCGGCGTCGAAGCTGCAGCCCTGCCGGCCCCAGACGCGTCCGGACCAGCCGGACGGCAGGCGGAGGGAGGTGGCGTGGTTGGGCGCCAGCTGCAGGCCACCCCGCGCCAGGAGCACCTTGCCGGCGCTCGGCTGGATGCCCGGCCACACCGTCTCCCCGCACTGGTTGTACAGCGTCAGCGTCGCCGCCAACGCGTCGCGCGCGAGCAGCAGCGCCACCACGAGGCCAGCCACGAGGCGCATTGCCATTGCCATTTTTCTTGTAATCTTGGCTGCTTGGTTGCTCGCACGCTAACTGTACAACACTAGACTGGCGTAAGTGAGCTTGCAGAGGCTTGGAGCGTCGTCGTTGTGTGTGTGAGCGGGTTTGTGGGTTTCGTGCGGGTCGGATGTGTATTTATTGAGAAAGCTCAAGGTTGGTAGCTACTCGCTAGGCCAGGCCAGGCCAGGGAGGGGTTTGGTCTCTCTCTTTTCTTCTCTGAGCTCGAATGGATGAGACTTCTGGTTATATTCTTTTTTAGCTGAGTCTTTGGGATTTTTAGTTACGTTGCCTAGTTTTTTACTGTTTATATAAGAAATTACATATTAATAAAAGTTTATATATAATTTTTACTGATATAAATAAAATCGGTATAGTATATACTATAATTAACTAGTAGATCTTATCTTAAAACATATTTTATTTAGAAGTTAGTTACTGTATAAAAGCTAAAAATAGAAATCAAAGGCTGAAAAAGAAGATAACTAGATCTGTCAAGCGGTGGGAACAGGACTAGAGGCGCCGAGAGGAGAGAGAAAATGTACCGCTAGTAAAAACGTACTCCTTATCTAACCCACCAGCCCCCAACCGTATCAAAACCAAAGTAGGAAGAACTTGCTACTCCAGCGCTTAGCGTGACACGTTCAAATTAAACGGCCAAAAGTATCGTGCATCTCATTGCTTGAAAATGCTTGTGGGGTCTAGCCCACACTAGTATAAAAAGGTTCCAGATTGGTCCACGCACAGTAGCTAAGTCGGGCACTATGGCTGAACCGAGCATACTATTCACGATACATCCCAATTCCCATAATAGTGGTCATCTTTTCAAATTTGTCAACTTTATGTGTTGTTCATACCTGTGGAATCCATACCTGCAGAGTTTAAACGCTATATTCCCCCCAAGTTTCAGTCCTCTCGCCTTAGCAGTAATCTTCGTCCGCCTCTCTTCCAAGGCATGTCATCCAAAAAATATACTGTTATATACAAGTGCGTTCTTTTTAGCTACAGCTGATGACTTTTGATTCTAGCTCAAGCGTTTATGCAAATAAACTGAATAACGATAAACCACTTCAAAAAAGCTATCAAAAGGATCATCCAACCATGTGAGAATATCCATGTATAGTTGTGATGAACCATTATCAAGCCGGAGGAGTGGAAATTTGGAAATTATAAATTATCATATTTTTCTGAACAACATGCAGAATTTATGGTTTTGAAAATTTTAAGTCATGAGATGATTTGATGACCTAGATTAGTAGTTATATGTTACATGAGACATGTTATTATTAATGTGTGTCAGGTTGTGAAAAACATCTGCTCGAAAAATGATTTATTTGTTTTTCGATGTGCAGGATCACTCTGAGTCAACCATGGTTAATGGCGAGAATCAGGGCTACGCTCATGTAGGAGCTGAAACCCAGAACGATAAAAGATGTCATGTGAGATGACTTCTTGACTCCCAATGTTCTTGATACATGCTCGAAAATTCTAGATAATTATCCTCTCTCACACGTGCATCCAGCAATGAGTGAACACATTTGGGGATACTTCTACTGGAACTGTTACAGCAAAGGGCACAGTGTGTGTCAATAACAATTTCTTGCTAAAGGACGTTGTTTTCACAAGTAAACTAAGGTATAATCTGCTATCTGTCTTCCAGCTTCTTGATAATGGTCTAGAAGTGAGTTTTAAGAGTAGTGAGTGTAGAGTTCAAGACTCCTCTGGTGAGTATGTCTTTAGGATCTCTATATTTGAGAGAATCTTTAGTATTGAATTTAGTGTGTTTTCTACCTCTAGCCCTAAGTGTCTTATGGCTTTTGACTCTCATGACTTCCTGTTGTGGTATCACATGCTTAAACACATAGGCTTTGACCACTTTCACTGGAGTTAGTAGCAAGAACTTGCTTAGAGGATTGCTTAGTGTGCACACCCTGTAAACATAGTAAGATAGTTTCTGTTTCTCATCCACCTTTTACTTTAGTAATGACTGATTGATCTGAATAGTTTCTTCACTTAGACATTGTTTATCCTTCTAGAGTCTAGCCTGTAGGAGGAAAGTGGTATGTGCTTATTATTGTAGATGACAACTCCATATATTATTGGGGTGTATTTTCTGGTTCTAAGGATGAGGCCTTTTGCTGCTTTAGAGTGTTGGTCCAAAGACTAGCAATTGACCACCTAGAAGTTTTGAGAGAATGAGAGCTATTAGAAGTGGCAATAGTACCGAATTCAAGAACTCATCCTTTGCCATTATTTGCACTGAGAGAGGATTAAAGCACCAGTTCTTCTCACATAGAGTTCCCCAGTAGAATAGGATTGTAAAGAGAAAGAACAGATCCTTTGTAGAGATGGCTAGGACCATGCTAGATGAGAACAACAGTACTAGAAAGTTTTGGGCTGAGGTAATTTTTACGCTTACTATCTATCCAATAGGGTTTTCGTGAGATCGACAATAAGTAAAACTTCTTTTGAGTTTAGATTTGGCCATACGATTAATGTCTCTCATTTTAACATATTTAATTGCAAGTGGTTCATTTTTAAACATGGTAACTTATATAAATTTGAATTAAGATGCCATGATGACATTTTTTAGATATCCTCATCATTCTCATGGCTATCGTGACTTGATTTGGATACTAACAAAATTGTTGAGATTTGTGAAGTCACTTTTGATGAGGCTAGTCACGGTACTAGACTCGATGGTGTAGGTACACAGATACACGATGATCGAGAGAGTATCTTCGTCGATAACGACTCTGACATAGAGGATGATGACCCAATCCATCCTCTAGTTACTCGTGAGTTGGATGAAGAGTTCGCTTCTACTTCTTTAGCTTCAGCAGAGCAGCCTCCTCCCACTTTCATCAGCGTTTCGAGTGGCTCTGCTCCTACCTCCATAGTCCATGAGGTAGAGATCACGTCTGCACCAAGACCTCCTTCTCATATTCAGCGATGACACCCTTTAGATAGATGATTAGGGATTTCCATGAGCAAGTTACTCGCTCTGGTTTATCTTTTCAGATTCTCATGCATATTCTACTTTGTTGCATCCGTTGAACATCGAAATATCCACCATCCTTTCACATAATATGGTATAGTATAATATTTGTAGAGTCACTTTAGATAATTTTTGTTGTGGCTACGGGCCAAACAGAGAAAGAGGGGACTAGAGGAAGAAGAGGAGGAGAGGAGCCAGGTCTGTGTGAGCGAGTTGAGTAAGAATGAGAGAGATCCCCCCTTTGCCCTCGTTACGCGAGATACTCCTTACGTTGTGAGATATGACATAGGGTGTAATTACACCCGGGAGTAGAAAAGAGGCTTCCTATATATATATATATAAATACTTTTTACTCCCGGGTGTAATTACACCCACCTCTAATATACCACCTAAACAAACTTGAAATACTCCTTTATCACTTTAGGTATACTCGTATACTAATTATAAGATATTCTAATGTGAACCACATAAAAATTGCAAGGAGTCCATAGTTTTTAGCGTATTCTAAAATACCTTTATATACATACATAAAAGGAGTATGTTGAAAAATGTACATACCACCTCTCAAAAATTGTTCATACCACCTATATGATCTTAAATACTCGTATACTACATGTACATACCCTCACTACGAGATACTCCTTACGTTGTGAGATATGACATAGGTGTAATTACACCGGAGTAGAAAAATACTTTTACTCCCTGTGTAATTACACCCACCTCTAATATACCACCTAAACAAACTTGAAATACTCCTTTATCACTTTAGGTATACTCGTATACTAATTATAAGATATTCTAATGTGAACCACATAAAAATTGCAAGGAGTCCATAGTTTTAGCGTATTCTATATACCTTTATATATATAAAAAGGAGTATGTTGAAAAATGTACATACCACCTAAAAATTGTTCATACCACCTATATGATCTTAAATACTGTGATACTACATGTACATACCCTCAAGTTATACTATTGTGAGATATGACATAGGTGTAATTACACCTAGTAGAAAAGAGGCTTCCTATATATATATATATATATATATATATATATATATATATATATATATATATATATATATATATATATATGAGTGGGGTAGAATGGAAATCCCATTCTACCCCTTAGTATTTACAAAGGATGTGGGTACACTGGTGTATTTACACTGGTATATTCCTCTACACTATTGGGCCTATTACATGTTGGACTAGTTGCACGACCCAGTCACGGGGGGTTGGCCCACCCCTACAACAATTTTCATGACTCCTAATACTAAAAATGAATAAATTACACCCACATCATTTCATTCATTCTCTATTTTCTTTCATACATCTTGATGACTCCATTGTCAAAGAGAAGAAAAATTGGTAGATATGTATATCTAGTGCATGATTTAGAGTTTTTGTGCAAAATCTACTAAATTGGAGCTTTTAATGTTTTGCTGTGGTTTTCTTGATCTCTTCTCACCATGAGTAGGGTCAAATAGAGCAATTGTTCTTTCATGTAGATCCAAAGTGAGATTTTCTACTTAATTTGGTAAATTTAAAGCTTTTTGTGGAATACTTGTCATTTTCAGTCGCTTCAATCAATTTTTGGCTCATATGTTTATTTTCAATTTTTGCATTGCTCTTTGTGGCCATTTTGAACTTTATTTGCAAAATTTTCTCTCTAAATTCTAAAACCACTTTCTACTTGTATTTTCGAGAAATTGCCAATGGGTTATTAATCTCTATAGCTTCTCATAATTATTGGAGTGAAGTATTGATGAATACCGAGGAAAAATTTTAAAAGTATCATTCATCATCATCTGTTGTCATACCGGTCCTACACTATCTCGATAAGACATTTCAAAATGACGACGAAAGAACTGTTCTATTTGTTTATTTAAAAGAAGTCATGAGATATAAACCGAAAAGGGCGAAGACGTGCTTACTTCACTTAAGTCATACTCAGGATATATGTTTATAACGCACATGAGAAATTTGCATGGGACGGATTGACCCCCTCGAAAATTCACCGTGAAATTTGCACGGGGATGAATCGATTCGATTGCTTGCGGCAGTGGGCGTGCGTGTCTCGACGGTGCCGGTGCCCTGCAGGGCGCAGAGCATGGAAGAGAGGCTAAACAGAGTGAACACCAGAAGGGGACCAGAGCAACATAGCAAGGCCGACACCAAGAGGGGTGTCAAGAATGGGCACCAGGAGGCGTGTGTAAGGCGAAGAGGATTGATGGATGAATTATTTTATCTTCTACCCAATCCACTGAAATCCAATCTATTGTACGGCCTGTTTGGCAATGGCTGCGATTTATAGTTTTTGCTGAAAATTTTGAATTTTGGCTGTTTACAGTACAGATTACGGAGAGACATATACTGACTTGCGATTTTGGCTGGTACAAATGTTGAGCTTTTAACATGTAGATCGTTTAACTTGTAGACCTCATCTTGAGAAAATACTCCGTTTGAAAGTTGAATACTCTAGTAAAAATTAAAAACCGTCAGTTTTGGAGAAAAAGAACAGCTCCGTACCAAGTTCTAGCTTGCCTACCCCGAAGTCCTTTCAGCCTCGCTGAATCCTCCTCCTAATTCTCTGTGTGATCGTGCATTGTGCACCTGTGAGTTCTGTGCGTCTGTTGCATCCACGAAGTGAGTTGATTGCTCATGCTTTCAACTTTCAATCAGATACGGCAGTGCCGCACTACCCACTCCACGGTAAACGGGGTGGGTATTCTCGTACAGACGCTGATGGGCGCATGTGTGGCTTCAACTCGTGACATTGCCTTGCCCCCTCTTTATGCCGAGCTACCACTCTACTACTCCCTGCATGAGGAGATAAAATAATTACACATACACAATGGTCGATGATGTGCAAAGTCAACCGAAATGGGACCGGCGTCAAGAAGGAACAGAGACCTGGTTTCATCATTCGAAGCATAGGACAGCTAGCCTCGTGTCTTGCAAATATGTCTGCACGGCAACGCAAAAGGAGATCGAGCTGAAGAATTTCGCGACAAAGAAAAATGGAGTACTGGCAGGTGCATGGACCATGTGAGTATTACAGTAGGGGACGGTGCGAGGCACTAGAAGTTGCTGCTGGGATAAGAAAAAGTATAGGTGATAGTGCGGGGGGAAGGCCCTTCTAGCGCGGCGAGGTCGGGTCGTCCTCCCCCACCAGGTCCCACAGTACTTTTTTTTATATATTTAAGCTAAACCTTGCACCTATATGCTAGAATATATTTTAAAATAACGTGTCTAAATAATTATAAATTAGTAAATAAAATTATATTATTATTTTTAAATAATTTATCTTCTTTTTTAATCTCCGCGGGATCGGTCCCGTAGGGACGGAGGCGAAGAGTGGAGTCCTCCCGGTAAGGCTGGCAGGATCGGAGCGGGAGCGGGGCCGCGAGGGCTCCCGGACCTCGTCCCCGTTGCCACCTTATCACCTCTAAATAAAAAGGTAGAAGGAAAAGAAAAAGGAGATGATGTGCATCGCGGTGCAGAGATCCCCTTGGGCAGCATGGCTGTCGTATGCTGCATGCCTTGTCTTGGCGTCTTGCTCTGCGTGCCAATGTCAGAAGATAATTTTGGGAGGAGGGAGAGAGGAGGGAGCGGCTCGGCATGTGAGGCACGCCGTGCCGGTGGGGTGCGATGCGCAGTGCACCGTGCGTGGGCTCCCACTTCACCATGCGCATCGGCATCTGGATGCAGCGCCACGGCTACCGTACCTCGCCAGTGTGGCACGCACCAGTGCGCGGCGCAGCACGGCACGGCCACGCTCTATTTTGGAAGCCTCGCGTTCCCATGGCAGTGTGCAACGAACGAACGAATCTCTCCGCGCGCCAGGGCACCACCGTGTGCCATGCGTTGGATGTTGCTGCGCACTAGACCCGAACAAACTTGCCCTCTGGAGTTTGATGCTTCCACGTGATGCGGGGCTCGAAATGGCAGCCATGACAGAAAACAGCGGGTTTGCCTAAGGGGTAGTTTGGTTCGTGTTACCAAGTGGATGGGGATAATGTATCTGGGACGGTGTGGTTCGTTCGATTCGGTCTAACGACGTGATATAATATCTAGATGGAATATTCTCTACTAAATATCTAGGTGAAATCATCTTATACAAGATAGAATAATTCTATCCACTGAACCAAATAAATGAACTACGGCAAGGGCTCCTCGTGTACGCTCTCGGTGCTCAGGCCATTCGGCCATTCCTAGTATGATCAGATCATGCATTGCACTCGGTTCTCACCATGTAGCCATCACTTTTCCAACCTCTCTCTACAATAGCCCCCGTGGCCTTTTTTCAGCTATGGAACCCCACAACATTTTTTTGCACAATTAGCCCCCCGGCCGTGGATTTACTGGCAAGCGACACGCGTGATTTCCGCAGCTAGGAGGGCGGAGCCGCGGCCGGTGAGCGCGGGCTTTTGCCTTACCCTAGCGCGCGCAAACGATCCGGCCCACTGGTAATCCGCGGTTGGCTTCCACGGAAAATGCACGACAAAGCGTGCGGCCCCTGAGCGAGGAACTGTGCCCCGGTGAGCACAGCAGGCCTCAAGGCCGGGCGTCGGGCCCCCCTCTTTCCACGCTTGTGGAGCACGGTCTCCCCTCCGGTCTTCTTCGCGCTTGCCGGTTGTAGGACGTCGTGGGCCCACCATTTTGCACGCATTGGGAAAGAGCCAAAGACCGCAGTCCCGCACCGCTAAACCACATCTCCTGGCCGCGGAATTGCCACACGTCGCACACCGGTGATTCTATAATCTGGATGGGGCTATTATTGCAAAAAAAAATCCCTCATAGCCAAAGTGGCAAAAAAACACCTTAGGGGGGCTACTGTAGCAGAAATTCCTGAAAATCAAGTTGAACGGCTGGGGCACGGTTCCACTAAAACCGTGAAACATTGAACTCCAACTTGGCATCCACAACTCATCCAGCAGCAGATACTAAAGGCCTGTTTGCAACTGTAACACCCCCTTTTCTAGAGGCGTTGGTGATCCCCGCAACTGCCCAGAATGTTCAGTTGCGGAGTACTGTACACGAATGAGCATCAATTTAACATATGCTTATACATAAGAACCAAACTTTATTACAGAAACAAGGCTTAACAGCCTAGTTAAGAAAATAAGGTTTTTCACTGCTCAATTTTTTATATAGGCTCTATATGGTAGATCCACTTAGACCCAATTTAACTGGCTAGACCTAACACTTCTGTCCGTCCTAAGTGGCCCCTACCGTTGTTAGGTATGATTTTACCATTCTGCATACCAACTCCCCATCATTTACACTCCTGTCTCCTGTAGAGATTCAATCGACCTCCACATAAATGCTCACGTCCAACTGAGTTTACTAGTGTGTTCGGGATGCAAAGGGGAAGCTATCGTCGAATGCAATCGAATTATAATAGAGGGAGGGAGATGATTGCCTTTATGGTCTGTCGGGCTCTGGGGAAGGTGGAGGAGGAGCTGCGGTGAACGAAAATGCAATCGAGTGGTTTTGAGGAGTAGAGGGAGGTGGTGCGAGGCTTTCAGTGGAAGCAATTGAGCTTTAAGGGTGAATTGAGGTGGTGGGAGCAGTAGCTGTGCTCTGGCGACGCTGGTGCACGGAAAGGAGAGAAGGGGTGAGGACGTGCTGGCACATGGCCTCTACAAGGTTTGGTGAGTGAGTGACAACTATTGGTATCGGGCTCGCGCGTCGACCGAGAGTGGCGGTGATCAGCGGTGGATGAGCACACCGGTCAACTGGGCACTCTGAGCGAGGGAGGGGTGAGGTCAACAGTGAGGTGAGTGGCTGAGATGTGAGGCACCGCGTCAGGAGTTGGCAAATGGGTGTGAACGGCGGGGGAGCACGCAACAGCAAATTTGAGCAACGATGGCCAGCCGCGTGGAGGGAGGTGGTAGTGAGAGGCAAATTTTCTAAGGGCGTCGGTGAGTGGAGGAGACGGAGGCAAAGACAGAAAACACAATTTCAAGGAAGAATGCCAAATTGGGAGGGATTTGGGAACGCAAGCAAAATTCAAAAAGAAATTTAAAATTTTGAATTTTTAGGGTGTTTCAACAATGAAGAAAAACCACGAGAAAAGTGAAGGAAATCAGTTCCGGAGATAAACTTAGGAGAATGCCGTATGGAACGGAGGAATGGCCTGCCAATTCCACAGGAAAGGATTGCTTTCCTCCACAAAATACAGAAAATCAAACATCCACTCCGAGCTCCATTTTTGCGTAGGACCAAGGCAGTCACAGAGAGAGGAGAGAGCAGAGAGACAATATGCTTAGTAGTTTTATCCCCAGTATCAGCATCTTACTGCGCAAATCAACCAACCAACCATCAAAACCCAACAAAGAAACTGAAGAAATCGTCGCTCGTGGAGGATGAATCAAGAAATTAGAATCCTGTGTGCCTTGTCAAGCAAATGAAATCCTACGTGCCTTGTATTCCTGTGCTCCAAACATCATTTCCTATATTTTTTTTCTGTATTTTCTAATTCTCTGTTTTACCACTACATTCTTACATCTTTTCTGTGTTTTTCTTCTCCATCTGTTTTTCGAACCTACATTTCCAAACAGACCCTAAGAGGGCAATAATGAGAAGAGCCCACAACACCATTACGGCCTTCGTCGTATAGTACCGTGCATCACACAGACACATTTAGTTGGTGTTCAGTTGGGTTGAAAAGATGTGTCTTACGACTGAAATTGCACTATAACTAAAGGTGGTTTATTTGATGTAATTAAATTTAAAAAAAATTTAAAAATAGAAAAAATATGCTAGCTCATCACGGACAACACAAACGAATACGGAAAAAGAACCGGCAAAAAAGCTAAAAAAAGCTAAAAGTTCAAAAAAGACGAAATTTATGACTGGTGAAAAATAAGTCAGAAGTCAGAAGTTGAAGCGAAACAAACGGGCTGACAAATCCGAGTACTACTTGCAACCCTGCAGCTGCAACGAGTGGGCTAGAAACCACATAGAGATGCCCCGAAGAAGGCCATCTGCATTTGAGCCTTCCTGTTAGCCCAGCCCAGGGTGAGGCCCACGAGACCAAACTTGTTCAGTTGCTCTTGGAGATCTCATGTTCTTGGACCGCCCAAAGGACAGGTCGAAAGAGCAAGGGAGAGCTCGCCACTTTCAGCTTCCTCTGACAACTTTCGCCTTTGGAGTTCAGAGTTCAGTACAAGGAATTTTCCATCCGCGATCGAAAGTTCTGCGTCTCCCAGATATATCAAAAGTTGGCTCCATTCTATGCAAGTTAGAAAGGTACTCCAGTTCTTTCCCGGGATGAGAGATTAAAAGTTCAACCTCTGCACCGGAATAGATTCAGTGTAGAAGATTCTTGTCAGGGAGTAAGGAACTCGAGATAGAAACAGAATCCCGACGCAGTGTATCCTGTCCGGCAAACTTATAGTTCTACAACTAAAAAGCCTGCACCACCAAGCTGCTAGGGCAGGCTATGAACTTCAATCGATCGATCCATCCATCTTGTGCATTACCAGTAGTGAGGTTGTTGCCGCCGAGGCCTTGCCAGGTGATGGTCCAGCCGCCGCACTGGTTGCCGGGTTTGTCGGCGTGGCTGCCGACGGCCAGGATGCTGGTGGCTTTCTTGGGCAACGGCAGCAGTGGCTTCTCGCTGGCCTTGCCGTTCTTGAGCAGGCCGAGGGACTTCCTCACGGTCTCTCGCACCAGGCCGGGGTGCTCCTACTTGGCGAGCTCGCCGGTGAGGCTGAGGTCGGCGTAGGGGTTCTCGGAGAGGTCCATGGTGAACTTCACACGGAGGATCCGCCGCACGGTGTCGTCGATCCGGCTCATCGGAATGGTGCCGTTGTTCACCAGAGTCATGAGGTTGTCGACGAACTCCGAGTCAGCAAAACCGGTCCATGTAGATGCAAGTCAGAGCAAAACCGGGGTGGATTGTCTTGAGAGGGTAAACCAAATGGATTTGTTAGTTCGAGATTGAAAATAAGACGGTTTTGAAGTTCAAGGTTGATTTTCAGATCAATCCAATAGTTGAGTGTTAAAAAATGGACTAACAGTAGAAAGCGGGAGCATTGTGTCTGTATATTGACATTTAAGGAGAAAGCTAGTCAAGAACAAGCATGAGCATACACGTCTGTAACTCCTCAGAAAGAGACATCCAAGACAACAACCATATCCATTGCAATGGACAAACAAGTCTACATTCCCATTCCAATTATTCAACAGAAATTGCTTCAAGGCTTAGAACATATTATAAATGAAGCAATGGCTATTAGGCGAATGCTTGCAAGAAATAGCAAAGCCAAGCAACAGATAGCATCCACAGCCTGAAAGACTGCAAAATCGAACATTATCGTAAGATCCCCATGTCCTAGGTCATGACAGGTCGTATGTCATGGTATACACGGTTGAAAGCATTATCTCTTCTAGTGTGAATTGATGTAATTCATGCTCTACATATCTACTTGAGAATTACCATCGTGAAAGACCGGACAACCCGACGGATCAATCTGGCCTCGATTACCTTTCCGATTAATGAAACAACAGCAACATCACTCGGAATACCACAGAGAAAAATAAGGAAAAGCTCAGATTTCCTTGCTCGCAGCTTACATGACAGAATTATTCACATATCGAATCAACGTGGTAAGAAAGAAAAAAGAGAGGCAAGAATTATCCATTTCTAGCGAGAGAGAACACCACCGGATCAGCCGAAGAAGGACAAGAGCAGAGCGAAGCAGCAGCGCTTGTCTGGATCTTTTTTCTAACTCCCCCTCCAAATCCTTGCTATTCTCGTGAGCTAGAGGCGGAGCAGCGTGTCGCGCCCATCTGATCGGCGTCGGCGGCCGCCTCCGGAGGGGGCGGCAGGTTCAGATCGAACGGCAGCGGCGCGCGCGAGGCCGCTGCGTCGTCGCCGCCGTCTTCGCAGACGGAGGACGAGGAGCCGCAGTAGCTGCGGCAGTCCTCCTCCTCGGCCGCCTCCGCGGGGGCGGCGCTGCGGGCTACGGCGGCGACGCGTGTGGCGCCGCCGCTCCAGGACTCGACGGTGCTGCTGTGGCTGGATGTGGCCGCCGCAGCCGCGGGGGCCCGCGGCGGCGGCGCGGCGGAGGGGAAGTTGGTGCGGGCGGTGGGCCCGCGGAGGGATCGGGCGGCGGCGTCGTACGCGCGGGCCGCGGCCTCGGCGGAGTCGAAGGTGCCGAGCCAGATCGGGGTCTTCTTGGCCGGGTCCCGGATCTCGGCGGCGTAGCGCCCCGACGGCCGCTTCCGCACGCCGCGGTACCGGATCTCCGGCGACGGAGACGGCTGCTGCTGCTGCTTCGCCTTGCGCATCGCCGCGGGCGGGGGCTCGGCTAGGGTTTGGTCAGTGGTGGTATTTTCCTCTCCTTCCCTTCCCCTTTGCCTCCCCTGGTTTTCTTGGTTTTTTTTTATGAAGCGTCCGCTTTGGTTTCCGCTCCGCTCCCGTCCGCGCTGTGCCTGCCCGGTTTCCGCTTGGTGGTGGCCGCTTTCGATCCTGCTCCAACCGGGCCTCCCCACCACAATTTCTGGCTTGATCGGCTCGGTTTTGCCCAGGTTTTTTTTTAATCATTCCCACGCATTCTGGGTCGGCCTGCTTGCCTACCCGTGCGTGTTTCTTCTGCTTGGGCGCGTCGCGTTGCTTCTCGTCCTTTCTGTGGCTGCTGCAGCTTGATTCGACCGACCGGACCGGCAAATCAAGCTTTCTTTGCCTCCTTTTCTGTGTTTTCTCAGTCTCCTTTTCTGTATTTTCTTACACATAACAGTAGTTTAAGAGAGATAAATACTGTTGTAGATTTCATAAAAAATAAAATAGAATAAATAAATTGCTGATATATATGAAAAAATATAGACGGAAACAGAGAAGCTGCATTTCGGACCGGCATATTCCTGTGCTCGCGAAAGTTTTGCGGGTGGCTAAGAGGAATTTGGAATTCGGAAGGACGGTTAGTTTTATGGATTATCCAGCTTTTGGCGAGTGTTGCCTTCCACTCCACTCACTCCGTACTAGTGGAAAACACTGTTGGCGAAACAAGCAGCTCATGCTCATTTCGAGAGTTTGTGACGAGTGAACTTGAGAAATTTCGATATTTGACACTGAATACGTGCGTCTCTCAATTTTTAACTCCTAATTTGCACGCTTTTGAAAATTTAACCCTGTCACTGCGAATTCTTTTGATTCAAGGATTCTCTTCATTTTCTCTCCTTTTCTATTTTGACACTTGTCACCGCGAAAATGAAGAGAATCTCTTGAATCAAAAGAATTCGCAGTGACAGGTTTAAATTTCAAAGGCGTGCGAATTAGGGGTTAAAAGTTGAGAGGCGCACGTATTCAGTGTCAAATATCGAAATTTCTCGTGAACTTCCATGCAGAGATCTTTTTGTTGGATTCTACTTTCAAATACTCGTGTATGTATGCTTTCCTACTCCATCTAAAAGATTAAGGCCCCGTTACGAAATTTTTTTCCGATTCCTATAGTAATTAAACTGTTTTATGGAAAGTTTCTATGAAATTCTAATGTTCTAAACAAATTATGAAGACCATGGAAAGTCATTGGTATGCGAGTAGGTCCTCTGACATGGAGTTCTTCGTTGCTTCCTTGCTGTCGCTACTATGATATCCGTGATCGAGACAAATATATTAGCAAACTTACTGAGCGTAAGTCTAGGGAATATTTTGTTAACAATCCGTATAATAGGTCATGTTGCATACGTCGTTATGTTGTTGTTTTTTTTTGCTCGTTTATCCGGTGTATGAATTATCCTGTGGGCTATATTTTGCTGTTCCAATAATTTGTTAAAAAAAGTACGTCTACATATTTACAAGCATATTTTTGTCTGTAGGATCAAGTGGTCTTATGATCTTGCAACTAGCGGTGATGACAATTGAGTACGATTCATGTTTATACGTTCGGATCACATACAACTTTATTCTTCTCTAACCTCAGTATTACTCAAGTCAGGTCACCAAAAAATATGGTTTTGACGTAAATGCGATCAACCTTCTAAGCTTTGACTATCAATATCTTTTTTTTTAATATTTACATTGAAAAACTAATATCCATAAAGATTTGTCTCCAAAAGAACTTTCGTAATATTATAAATTTATTAGGTTTTTCAAAATATATTATAATAGAAATTAGTGGTTACAATTACGTTTTTTGACTTTGTTGATCTCTAAAATGATATTCTTCTGTGATTGAAGGGAGTAGTACTGTTGGGAGGAAGTCTAGGACAAGTAAACTTCCACATGAATTTTTTAGCGCAATGTCGGTTTTCTGGACACGAATAGCGGTGGCAATGGCAAGGAAAGCGATTCAAAGTCTCTTGTTTTGCCAGCTGTTACTCATAACTCTGTATCTGTTCGTGACGCAAAGCTGCATGGCTATGGAGGGCACAAGGACTCCACGCATTTGGAAAAGGAGGAAGATATTAACGTGAGCTGATCAGTAAATTTAAAACAGGAAACATAGCGCAAGAGCACAAATTCACAGCTGCTACTTTCATATTTTAAACCAGTCCTCGACTGTACTAATTGTTGCCATTAATAGGGGCGCATCGGACAAACTGCTATCCGAAGTTCAAGCTGCCAATGCGTCGTGCTCAAGAGCCAGTGAATTGGCTGATAAATCAACAAAAAAGTGTTACACAGCTTGATTGCACTCCTAATTCTCTAAACCAGGCAGACTTTACAGTTCTGCAGGAATTACCTGAGAATGTGAAGGCTGATTTGTTTAATGTGCTTCCATTACATAGATAAGGAGATCCTACATGCAGCACTTCCAATGTTTCTGAAAATAAATTTCCTAATGACGGAGGAATTGATTATCCAAAACATCCAAGTATTTGTCTCCTGCCAGGAAGCTCTCAAAAATGGATTGAACAGTTTAGAATCAGCAGTTGCTTGGTACGGAATGTTATTGCAGAGCAATACACAGATTTCTTCTCTAGTCAACCTTTATCTTCCGTTTTGGAGCCTGTAGCTTCCTTCCTTCCTATGTGTCCTAACTCAGGTAGTGAAGACTGGAACGAAACGCTGTCCTGCCTCTCTGAGCTTCTTACACGGTATACACAGCTCAAAGTTGCATCTGATATTGAAGAGCTCCACAAATGTTTCTGCCTTTTAAAAAGGTAAATCATAGAACTATTCAAGTGTAGCGCCCAGCGTTTTTAAGCGTTACTAATTTAGCATTGACCGAAGTAAATTGATTTAATAGACAACAAAGTAAATTAATATCTACTACAATATACAAGGAAAATCAATGATATTTCATTTCTTGCCGAGTACATAGTGAGTACAACAATTAAGATCTACAGTTTAGATATCTAAATGGGCATATTGCTCATCAAAATACCAGACTGTACAGAGCCAGTTGGTACCTCTCGCAGCCGTAGAATTTCATCATTCGGCATTAAAAGCAAACCTGTTTCCATCCCAAAATTTCATTTTCCAGCCAATAGAGCCAAAATATCTCGTTTCACCCTATGGTACACAGGGAGATCACAGTGAGTAGAAGAGGAGATAAGGCCGAGACAGCCAGGTGAGAAGAGAGAGACAACAATTGAGTGACGACCAAAGTAGCCAACCCTAACCGACACCATCCACCTCACCATTCCTCCCACCATTCGAGATCCATCCCCAAGCATACACCATCAACCAACCGAAGGAGACAAAGGACAAGGGGAACAAGCCAGCCAAGCTACAACCACCAAGAGGGAGCACAGCAAGGGGGAAATAAGCCGGCCAAGTTACAACCACCAGGAGGGAGCATGACAAGGAGGGGTGTTGTAGGGGTGGCTTAACCCCCCGTTGCAGAGCCGGCGGAGACGAAGTAGTGGATGCGGGGCCACCTCACTGAGGCACATCCTTCGAGGTGGGCAGAATGTATGAGAAAAGCCTATGAAGGTGAAATAGGAGATACAGAGCTGCCCTGCCGAGGCATAGCCTCCGAGGCGAGCGACGCGTCCGAGCAGAGCTGTGTGAGGCAAATTATTGGACCGAGCCACCTTGTCGAAGCAAAGCTATTGAGGCGAGTGGCACGTTGGAGTAATGTCTGTAGAGGCAAAGTAGCAGATGCAGGACTGTCCCACCGAGGCAGACGACATGTCGAAACGAAGCTTGTGAGGGCAAAGTCATCGATGTGGAGCCACTTCCTCGAGGCATAGCCTTTGAGGTGGGCGGTGCGTCGAAGTGGTGCCTATGAAAGCGAAGTAGGAGATGTAGGGCCATCCTACCGAGGAATAGCCTTCGAGGCGGGCAGCACGTCAGAGCAAAGCTTGTGAAGACGAAGTAGGAGATGCGAGGCTGCCTTGCTAAGGCATAGCCTTCGAGGTGGCTGGCATATCAAAGTGAATCTTGTGAAGGTGAAGTAGGAGATATGGGGCCACTCTACCGAGGCATAACCTTTGAGGCGAGTGGCACGTCTGAGCGAAACCTGTGGAGGCGAAGTAGGAGATGTGGGGCCGCCTTGCTGAGGCATAGCCTTTGAGGCGAGTGGTGCGTCGAAGCAATGCTCGTGAAGGTGAAGTTGGAGATGCGGGGCTACCCTGCTGAGGCATAGTCTTCAAGGAGGGCAGCGCGTCTGAGCAGAGCCTATGGAGGCGAAGTATTGGATGTGAGCCACCTCATCAAGGCATAGTTATCGAGGTGGGGGGCACATCGAAGCGGTCTTCTGAAGGCGATGAGAGACTAAGGGCTACAAAAAAAAGAAGCTAAGAGACATCAAAAATAAGTTGCAAGCTACCCAAAAAAAATTAATTGCCATTGAGGAAAATGGTCAACACTCGTTTCTCGTATCAAGATAGCAAGCGGATAGACATGATAGATGATCGAAGCTGTTGCTGTGGGAAAGGTAGAGTCCCATTACTTTAGATACTGAGATATCTGAGGTGATAGCCTTATGTGGGCATGACAACCCTTGACTGATATTCGAGACATGTCGATGGTAGATGATTCGAGCTGCCTAGGAGAGATGTACATGTTTTGTTGAAGAGCAACACAAAGTTATTAGAGGTTGTATTCTCCGGTAGGCTTGAGAGTGCCTTTGAGCTTAAATCACAGGGCACCTTGGAGGTGTATTTATGAGACTGAGTCATGGACATATCGGAGGGGTGCCCATGAGACTAAGTCATGAGGCACCGAATGACCACTTAGAGTGGTAGCTCCCCAGCAAACTTGGAGGCACCTATGAGTCTAAATCATGGGCATCTTAGAGATGTGCCCACGATAGTAAGCCATGGACATACCATAGGGGTGCCCACAAGGCTAGGTCGTGGAGTACCGAATGGCCACTAGGGGTGGTAGCCCTCGGTGGGTTGGAGGTGCCCATGAGACTTACTCATGGATACCTTGAAGGTGTGTCAACGACACTAAGTCATAGGCACATCGGAGGAGTGTCCACGAGGCTAAGTCGTGGGACACCGAATGGCCACCGGGGGTGGTAGCCCCCTAGTGTACTTGGGAGCACCCATAAAGCTTACTCACTGGCACCTTGAAGACGTGCCCACGACACTAAGTTATAGGTACACCGGCGGGGTGCCCACGAGGCTAAGCTGTGGCACACCAAACGACAACTAGGGGTGGTAGCCCCTAGTGGGCTTGGAGACGCCCTATGAGGCTTACTCACGGGCACTTCGAATGCGTGTCTACGACACTAAGTCATAGGCACACTAGAGGGTGCCCATGAGACTAAGTCGTGGGGTACTAAAATATGAGATCTGTGGAGCCCTTTTCCCCATAGGTGAGGGTTTTACTAGCGACCGGGAATGCATGAGAATGTTTAACCCTTGACAGGCAATGGAGCAAGGCATATGGTGACCTGGAGGTCATTCGGCGCGCAGCCTGGAGTCTAAGGGGACGAGTTCTTTGGCACTAGGCCTAAGTTGTCGCTTATGCCTTGAGTCCAACAGGACATGAGCTGCCATGGTGGAGGCGACACACGCCCAAGCCACCTTGGACTTTTGCTAAGGGAGACTACAGAGGTCATACGTAGAGATGGCAATGGGTACCCGATACCCGAATACCCGACGGGTTTTACCCGATGAAGAGACGGGTATGGAAAATTTTATGTACCCATGGGTACGTTATTGGGCGAAATCCTCTACCCGCCGGGTAGGCGGGTGCGGGTGCGGGTATATACTACCCATACCCGCCTACCTGCGGGTAATGAATACCCGCATTAGACAACTAGACATCCCACTCAAATGTTAAATTTATTATCTACTTGTTGTTGATTGTTTATTTGTTTGTCATATGTTGATATGGTCATGTCAAGTATGTTTATGTGATGCACTAATTTTGATCATTAGACGCTTTTGTGCTTGGCATGTATGATTAATGAATGTCTAAATTGATGATATTCTTATGTGTTGAACCGGGTATGCTTATGGGTGCAGGTTACCCGTCGGGTAGTAATACCCGCGGTGCGGTATGGGTAAATTTTTCTACCGCGTGCGGATACGGGTAACCCGACGGGTAAATTTACACCTAGCGGGTACGGGTATGGAATGGCAATACCCGATGGGTATTTACCCGTTGCCATCTCTAGTCATACGCCCTATGCACCACAGGGGTTAAATCCCATACAGGGAAAGTGTCTCGAGAGCCTAAGCGAGGGCAACGAGATTTGTAGATCAGGATTATCCCCTAACAGTAACATGTTAGGGGGCACCTCTTATAGCTAGCCTTCATCGCCTTGTAGTTAACGACGTTAAGGGTCTCGGGGGCGATGGTTGGCCCCAGCACCTCTAGCCCTTTGTTGGCGAGGGCGCTTTGAGCTTTTCACCCTTGGCACAGCGGCCAGCGCAAGGAAGGAGGACGCGCTCAGGAGCCCTGGGCATGTAGGACGTTGTCCATCCCAGGGTAGAGGGCCTTGATCCTCGACGATGGTCCGTGCCTAGGGATCCTTCGAAAATTGGACAGGTCATCCATGAGCTCATTGCACTCTAGAGCTGGAGGAGGCTTCGTGGACTTAGAATATTTCTTGTGGGAGTCATAGCCTTTCGTCAATTAGCTACGATTTTCACGAATGGCGCTAATGTTGTACGTGTGAAACCCAAACACAAGTAGGGGTGGACGTTGGCCGTTTGATGGGCCGTTGTCCACGAGAGTAAAAATGATACGGAGATTTATACAGATTTGGAGGTTTGAGAGGATCACCCTACTCCTGTCGGTGAGGCAATAAGGGATTATCTCTGGGAAGGGAGCCCCCGAGGGCTCACCAGTTTAAATATGTTTTTTTTGTATTCCTTGTAAGCTTGTCTTACAAATGAGGGATACATAAGGTATTTATAGACTCTTGTGTCTGCACAAATAACCAAAATACCCTTTGGGGGATAGCAACCCTATGAATACAAAGGGTACAATCGTCGTTTACGAGCGTAATTGCATTTCTTTATCTTTAAATAGGTGTTTTATGTAGAGTGGATCCCGCTGATAAGGGGGGATTATTCCCCCAACAAGAGTAAATGCTGAGATGTAGGGTCTGTTTTTTTTACTACGGCTTATGGTTTTTGGCTGAAAATTTTGAATTTTAGCTGTTTGCGATAAAGATTACAGAGAGAGATATACTTGCTTGCAATTTTGGTTGATATAGATGTTGGGTTTTTAATGTGTACTGCAATTAACTTGTAGATCCCATCTTGTAAAAATACTTTATTTGAAAGTTAAGTACTATATTAAAATCTAAAAGCCGCTTTTAGAAGCAATAAAGAACAGGGCCGTAATTTGTCCAAACTCACGTATGTTGTTTGCCGTGAGGCTGTGGATTATTGAGTTCAGTTTTACAAACTGTCAGCTCGACGAATTAAAGATGTATCAAATCAGCTTCTATTTTATACTAGTGTTTTTGTCGGCTTATATTTTTACATGTTATTTGTCATGTGTAGCGGTGCTGTAGCTGTATACGTGAACGGTACCACACGGTAGAGTGTTGCCAGTTTCTATTTTTACACGTGTATTTTTGTATGTCTCAATTTTTTGCAATACGATGACAGAATGTTAGGCTAACAAATTACAACACGATCTATGGTTTGACTTAATTGATACAAAACAGCTCTTCGCACAATCAGAGTGACTTCCGTTTCTGCATTTGCAGAACAAACTAAGATACATATGTATAGGGGCCAATTCCATTCCTTCTTTTCTAAGGAGATTTCATGCTAAGCCCATCCGCAAGATAGGACCAAATGTTAAGGTTGGTCTAATTGCGCTAGAAATAACTACAACTGTATGAAGCCAGTGGACACCAGCATGTGAATATTTACTCCAAAGTCCAAGAGGCAAGATCAACTGTCAGCTGTAAAGATCTAGTCCTTGGTGTTCCCCTTGCTCCATGGCATAGCCCGGACAAGAAACCAAGTAGGCTCTCTATTTTGCCAAAATATTCAACAAATGTTGTCAAACTCTGGGCCCAAGAAAGCACAATGCCAGGAAACCAAGAACAACTCCAAGTTGGATCACACACAACAAGAGGAAAAGGGGTGTCGAGGCTGCATCCTCTTGCAACCGGTGCTTCCAACTGAAACAGATCAGTTGAGCAATGCGATCACATGAGTTCAAGATGATGATGGTACAAGCAAGAATTGCTCTTATGTGTTCCATTGTACTATAAAAAAGCTGGAAGGTTCAGTACCCTCTAGAAGCAGTGCTCGGTGATGGATGCAGCAATTTCAGCACCAAACCCTCCGGTGATTGGAGCCTCACGACTAACCTGTCATAGTATTTTATACACATGGCAAAGATGATGAAATAAAAACAAGCACCAAGATCTAACTTACGAGAAGCTTCCAGACTTCTTGACGGAGGCCTATACTGTTTCCTTGTCCCACGGAATCAGTGTTTTTAGATCTATGAGCTCACAAGAAATTCCATCCTGGAATTATACCGGTGTCAGCAAATGTCTATGAAAGACTAAGGGAGATAAGGAAGAGATGGTGATGAAACATTATGGAAACAATCAAGAAGCAACATGAAAAACACACAGGTATCATTTGCAATTACTTGTCGTTAAATGGTATGGATAACCAGCAATAGCCTTGGCATTGTCACTATGTCAGGATAATCGGCTGTAGTTAAAAACTCACAATTAGGGTTGTATATTGATCTGAATTAATACTTAAAATGAAATGAAATCTGTATTCCTAGATGAATACGTGCATGTTGAAATTCAGATGTCTCCCTTCCTGTGCTTTCCCCACAGTAGGCGGTTCATATATAATCAAGCAGTTCCAAACCTTTCCCGCTGATGACTTGGCAAACCAAAGTAGAACATACAGTTTTGTTTACACTTTACCAAGAGTACGATAAGGTAGGTTTTGTCATAAATTCCAGCTCGAAAGCATTAACTGAATTTTGCGTGTAAGAACTTACATAAACAACAGATCTTTTCAGCATCTTCACATGCTTGTTCCAGTACTGCGAGTTGAGCTCCCCAACCAATAAGTGTTATATCACCTCCTTTGCAAATCACCTAAAGTATATAAGTTGCATAAATAGTTTGGTTTTTTCATGACCAAAACAATAATGGTATAGAGATATGCTCACTTCTGCCTGAGATAAGGGCAGCATATAATCCACATCAGGAACTTCTTCAACAGCCAAACGGTACAGCAACTGCAGAAAAAGAGTAAAGCTCTTTGTAAGTGTCTTGAGTATTCTATCAATTACCATTTCAGTATTGTACAGCAGCGATTCTCATGCAGTTATTCTAGCAGACTAGCACTTGGGATATTTTAAGGAACTTCTTTCAATTTTTTTCCTGCTACCTTTGGTTCGAAAAATACAACCGGATTTGGGTCTCAAATGTAATTACTTGTCATTAAATGGTATGGATAACCAGCAATAGCCTTGGCCTCACGTGGACTTCGAGGTATGACAATCTGAAAGTGTGTTTTCTCAGTAGGCAGGAAATAACAGCAGAACTTCCTATATACACTTATAAGGTAGAATATTCTGAAGAGTCAATTTTAACTTTTTTAGGGTATTAATCAGAACATTATAGCGGAAACATGCATATCTTGCTGGTACAGTTGTAGGAATGTTCAGTAGAGTACCAAGCAGGTGAATATTATTCTGTAAAATGTTAGCTTGATATTTTGCTGGAAAAGGATCACAGTTCATGAAGAGAGTACACATGAAGCAAAAAACTTAACCTTCAGGCCAGGAACAAGGCAGGAGAAAGCCTCTGGTGACTGTGAATGGTAGTGACCAACATGCCCAACAGTGACTGTGAATGGTGGCGTGACGAGTAGCAGGCTCGCCTAACGGGGGCCAAATCGCCGAGAATACCGCCACCGTACTCACCCGGACAGGAGGGCCGACGAGGAGCCGCCTCTATATACGATGATGCCAACTCGCTGATATTACAACCCGCGGTCGGCGACGAGAGATGAGCAGCAGGTGCGCCAGACGGGGACAGAACGCCGGGATTACCACCGCAGTGGTCATTCGGACGACCGATGAGGAGCTGCCCCTGTGTACGACGAGGCTGACTCACTGAGATTATAGCCCGTGGTTGGCTACGAGCAACGAGCAGCAGTTGCGCCAGACAGGGGCCAAATGGCCGAGATTTCCGCCACCGTTGTCACCCAGACTGAGGTCACCCCTCCAGCTGCCAGTTGCAGTTCTTAAGCATATTGACAGAGCCAGGAATCATTGTCTCTGGAGAGGTTCGGACAGCAATGCGAAAATGAAACCTTTGGTGGCTTGGAACAAATGCAGTAAACCTAAAAAGAAGGGGGGTCTAGGTATCATAAATTTGAGAAGCCAAAATTCTGCTCTCCTGCTAAAGCACTTAGATAAATTCTACAACAGAAAGGAAATCCCCTGGGTTAAACTAATTTGGTATGCTCACTATCCAAATGGTGAAGTCCCTCATACTTCAACCGACAGGGGGTCCTTTTGGTGGAAGGATGTCATGAAGCTTTGTGATCTTTACAGAGGTGTTGCTAGCTGCAAAGTTGGGGATGGTTCCACTGTTTTGTTCTGGTCAGATCTGTGGAATGACAATGTAATGGAAACCAGTTACCCCAGACTTTTCTCCTTTGCAAAAGACAAAAAGACTTCAGTGGCTCAGTTTCTGCTGAGCAGTAGTCTGGAGGCTCAATTTCATCTGCCTCTTTCTGAGCAAGCTTTTCAGAATATCAAAAGTTGCAGGATTACATACAGACAATTCAAGTCCAGGAAAACACAAAAGATTCATGGCATTATATTTGGGGAAATAGCAAATACTCCTCTTCTAAATTCTATAACCTTCCCTACAGAAGTTTCCAACCCCCAGCCCCTTTTATTTGGATTTGGAACTCCAAGTGCTGCAACAAACTCAGAGTTTTCACTTGGCTCCTCCTAATGGATAGGCTAAATACTAGAAATATCCTCAAAAGGAAAAAACACAAGCTGGAAGGCAACAACTATAACTGTGTTCTCTATGATGGCAATGATGAAGAGACTGCCTTCCATCTTTTTTTCAGTTGCCCTTTCAGTCAAAGGTGTTGGCAGCATTTGGGCATTCATTGGAATTTGGCTGCAGGTTTCTTCCAAATGATGATTCAAACAAAACAGCAATTCCAGAACCCCTTCTTCATGGAAATCTTCACCATCGCCTCTTGGCAAATTTGGAAGCAAAGAAATAACTTCATTTTTATTAGAGAAAGACCTTCTTTCAACTCTTGGAAGGCTCTCTTTCTTGAAGAGGCTAAGCTTCAGGCTCATAGATTTCTGGTTGAGGCCAAACGAGTTGCTTTTCTTCTTTGTGTAGAGCTTCTTGTTTAGTTTTGTCTTTAGTTTGTTTTTCTTCCTTTTAGCCTCTCTAGTCCTGCTCTTGCTGTTTGGCCTCTTGTCAAACATGCTTGTTTTTTCCTTTTGCTTTAATAAAATCTCTACAGTGGGGGCCTCCCCTGCTGTATTTATTGCTCAAAAAGACTGAGGTCACCCAGACTGAGTTCGATTGATGTGTTTTTTTGGCGCAATCGCTGTGGACGGCGTGGAGTCGTGCGCCTCATGGCTGACTCACTCTTTACAACAGAGAAGAAGTTAAATGACGATAGTGCCCCTAATTGATGGATGATTAGATTTGCTGGAGGTGTCAGCACCTCCCACACCTCTACATGGACCGAACCAACTCTCTAATCTAATATGGCAATCGAACTAATACAAGGGGAAGACTGAGGTATATTACCCCAAAAATATTCAAGAAATGGAACTCCATAAATCCTAGGGAATCTCACACTAATGATTCAGCAGCTGTAGTTTCTTGTCCCTGTGGATCTGATCAGTTAGGGAGCAATACATACTAACAGGGTTGAAGATGGAAGGCAGTAAACAAAAAACTCACCATAGCTGGTCTACCAAATGGAGAATAGCTTTAGACAATTGACAATATGAAGCTATCCAAGTTGAACCAGGAGCAGGTAACGCGGAGATTTTTGGACCCAGAAAACACAGTTCAATGTAGAAATCAAATGATCACTACAGTTCTATACTCTTCTCTAATGAGATACGATGCAAAGGTGAAATATCTGCATTAAAAAAAGGAATGATGACCGTAAGGTCAGGATAAGAAAAAAGAGAAGCAATATGTTAATACATTTTGCAAACTTGTCAGGCTTTCTAGATCAGCAAATGCATATCAAAGCAAGTTAACGCATAGCTTATAGACTGGAGGAGACAAGAGAGTATATACCTCTCAACTGCAATGATGTGATGTGCCTTTGATTTGGTTAATGGATACGAAAATCTCTTTTCAGACAGACCAGTCAGCTTGCCCAACACGTGTTGGGATTTAGCTGATCAAAATTCAAATGCCACCCTAACTCGATGTTGCTTGTCTCAAGCCAGTTTTGTACAATACAATGCTCCATGCAACTTGCATATATGTCTTCCTGGGGTCTGCCTTTTAGTTAGTTGATGCTTTGATGGAAGTTCAGTACAATTTTCTGAAGAAGCCTTAGCTTAGAACCTATATCCTAGAGGTGAAAAGGGCACCAATTATGACATGAGAAAAGGGGACCAGCCAGTTTCTGTTGTGCAAACTAAAAAACATGTCTTGTCACAGGGTTAACTCCACAACGCTACGATTGTAATATAAAAAAATGGTGCAAGTTTTGTAAGCAAGAATTTCCTCTGTTCAAAAATAATCAAGAAAGACAAATGCACCAATAGGCAGGAAACGATTTGAGGCAATAAAGCATTTGGATAAAATGTGGTACAATCAGCATTCTGTACATGATTCATGGGGACCCCTTTCCTTTATAACAAGAGTGGAACCAAACTCAAAGCACATGAAGAGGTAAGTAGTATCTATCTATCATTCATTATACTTTAAAAATTGTGCAAATCACTATTAAGAAAAGCATAGAAGTATCTCCCTCAAAAGTTCCAGATGGAATGAGCAGCTTTAAGAATGTTGCGCTAGGGCTCATAGCAAGCGTGCTATTAATTCAACTGCTCACCAAGGAAAAGAATGACCAATGAAATTTACCATCTATAAGCATTCAGGCAGCTTCTCCTCTGAGTTCACTAACCAGATTGCCAGATGCCTCATGCATGTTATTGGTCAACATAGCATATGTCTGAGAACTAATGCAACAGTGTCTATTCTCCATGGCGGACAGCATCTGGGAACATATATCGACATAGCCAGCTTTGAGCAAACCATCATTTATAATTTTCCATGCAACTTCATCATGATTATAGGCCAGTTCAAGCAAGTTGCAGAACAGGGACATAGCCTTCTCAAAGTCTCCCTCGTTACAAAGGCCTAGAATAAGAAGCTGGTAGGATTCAAGATGAGGCTGAAAGCCGCATTCTATCATGTTGCCAACAAATGATAAGGCCTTTCCAAAAGACTTGGTATCACAACAACACTTCATAAGCAATGTGTATATCTCTTCATTGGGAGATATACCTTTTCCACACATATGATCAAGAAGAACACATGCTTCTTCAAGACGGCTCGCTTTGCAGAATCCTGAAATTAGAGAACTGTATGTCATTATTGTTGGATTTAAACCATGCTTCACCATCCTTTCGAAAAGCTGCCAGACAGCATCCAACTCTATCAAGTTCCACATGCCAGAAGTGTCTACATAACGAACATTAACCAGATTCCCTTTTAGAATATGCTTGAGCAAAATACAATAGGTCCAGTAATTTGGCTCACATGATGCATCCATCATGCGCTTCAGAGTTGAAAATGCACGATTAATATATCCCATATGCCCACAGCCATCAATGAATATGTTGTAGGTCACCACATCAGGGGCAACACCTTCTCTTTCCATTTCCACAATTAAGTTCTCAGCCTCCTCCAATCGGCCTTCCTTGCAGTATGAGTTAATGAATACAGTATATGTGGTTGCACTAGGCTTATGTCCTGACGAAATCATTTCATTGTACATCCTTTTAGCATGGTCATGCTTCCCTTCTCTGAGCATTTCATCAATTAGTATTGTATAGGCAACAATGGTACACTTTATTCCCCTGAGAGCCATCTGATCCAGTATTGGCAAAGCTTCCTGCAACTTCTTTTGTTTGCATAAAGCATGCAATAGTACACTATATGTGTATGAATCTGGTGTGCAGCCCTCACCGATCATCCTCTCTATAAGGGTGGCAGCAAAGTCACTATTGCCTGCCTTGCTGAAACCATCAATCAGAGTGGTATATTCTACCTTGGTTAGGGCTACTCCTTTTCTAACAAGAAATGAATAAGCTTCTTCAGCTCTTCCAGCCTTGCACAGTGCATCAGTTAAGACAGTGTATGCTTGTTGATCAGGTGTCAAACCATTCTGCTCCATCATTTCAAATAACCTGAAAGCATTATCAAAATCATGTCGGTTGCACTGGCCTTGAACCAAAGTGGTATAGGTGATAACATCAGGAATTATTCCATCTTCTTGCATTGTAGTTATTAGAGCCATTGCCTTGTGAAGTTTTTTATCCTGAATTAACCCATGCATCAGAGAGTTGTAGGTCCAGGAATTTGGCTTGCAACCATCACGTTCCATCATTTTCAAGACCTCCAGTGCGAAATCAACCTTCCCACTCTTGCAATAGCCATCAATTATAGATGTGTAGGTGATCACATTCGGAACTAAACCATTTGCTGAGATTTCATTCAACAACTCTTTAGCCTCTTTTAACATATCCTTCTTAATGAGGCTATTGATCAACTTTCCATACACCTGTATATCAAGTTTACACTTACTCGACATCATATTATTCTTCACCCTGAGTGCATCATCAATCCTTTCAGCCTTGCAATACCCATTGATCAAGTTAGTGAATGTAACAACCGTAGGTGTAAAACCTCCCTTAACAGCACTATTCATCAATTCTTCAGCTTCGTCTGCCTTCCCGTCACAGAGGCCAAAAATCAAAGTGTTGTATGTCCAATCATCCGGAGAGCACCCAGTTCCTTCCATCAGTTCCTTAATCCCCATTGCATCCTTCACCCTTCCTGACTTACAGTACCCAACAATCATTGCATTGTATGTCATAACACTTGGAACAACACCTCTCCGAGGCATTTCATCAAGCAAAACCCTGGCATCACCAACCCTACCCTCCTTACAAAGGCCGTTGATCAAGAATGTATATGTGCGCACATTCGGTGAGCACCCATCCTCCCTCATCATCAACAACAGCACAAGTGCCTCCCTTACACGCCATGCCTCACAGAGGCCCTGAATTAAAATGGTGTAGGAGTACTCATTTCTCTTGCAACCCATCAGCGGCATCATTAGGAATAGCCAGCAAGCCTTCCTCAAGTCACCTGTTCGGCAGTACCCCAGCACTAGCGCATTACATGTGAACGTCTCTGCTTCCAGCCCACCCTCCAGCAACAACCTGAAATACCGGTGTGCCGTGGTGAGATCACCCTCCTTGCAGTACGACTTAATCATGAAGTTGTACGTCACCGCGTCCGGCAAGAGCCCATCCCGCACGAGCTGCGAGTACACCTTCTCCATATCCTCTGTCATGTCGAACCGCGCGAGCAACCTGAGGGCGAAGTTGTAGCACTTCGGGGACAGCGCGAGTCGCGCGCCACCCGTTCGACGGATTGCCTGAATGGCGTCGGCTGAAATGCGCATGTCCTCAGCGGTGTGGGAGCAACTGAGCATGGAGACAACGAGCTTCTCGTAGTGTGCGGGGGAGTGGCGGCGCGAGAGGAGGTGTAGGAGGGCCGCGTGTGAGGCGGCAGTATGGCGGAAGCCGGGGCGGCGCGCGAGCCATTCGAAGAAGGCGAGCGCGGTGGCGGGTTCGGGAGCAGCGGAGGCGGCGCTGAAGAGATCGGCGACATGCGCGGCGGTGACGGAGGGGGCCAGGCGCTTGTAGGCGCGGCCCTTGTTCCAGCGGCGCGTGGAGAGGATGCGGCCGAGCTCGGCGACGACGTCGGGGGTGGAGGTGGAGGCGGAGGAGGCGGCAGGTTGGGAGAGGGGCGGGAGGCGGCGCATGGTGGGTAGAGGCGGCGGGGTTTAGGTTTTTGCGGCGCCGGAGAGGAGAGGAAGCGTATTTGGTTGTGGGGTTAGTGGGGGTTTAGCCGCGCGCCGGCATGGAGGCAGAGGCGGAGGCCGTGCGTTGTTGGGTTTTCCTTTTCCCCAATCCGTTTCAGCAGAAGCAAGCCGCTTCCTCCGGCGGAGATGCCAGAAAGACGTTTATTATGTTAGCAGGCGTAATCGGTAAACAGCTGTTAGAGGTTTCCAAAAAAAAAGTAAACAGCCGTTAAGAAATTGTATGCGTAGTAAAGAACTGGAATTTACTATGAAACACATAACCATTCGATGGCAACGGAGCATACCGTTGCCGGATTTGGAAGTTAATAATGATATAATAATAACTTGGTAAATTAACCCTGATCGGTTCGGCTTGAGCTTGTGACTTCTGGATTATTTTTCACTATTCATAAATTTCGTCTTTTTCTGAACTTTTGGCTTTTTGTTGAGTTTTTTCCGGTTCTTTTTTTTCCGTATTCGTTTGTATTATACATATTGGGCTAACATATTTTTTATATTTTTAAATTTTTTTAAATTTAATTATGCTAAATAAGTCTCTATCAGCTACAGTGTTTTTTTCAGACAGCTATAATGTTTTCAGCCATAAGCCATGAGCTTTTAAGCCCAACTGATCACCACCTAAACAAGTGAACAACGCTGAAAGACAATAAACCTCAGCGGACAATTGGACAATGGTCGATTTAAGGTAGATTTTGAAGTTTATCGGACCATCCTTAACTATCTTGCTCCAAACGCTTTTATTGATTTTTTAAACCTTTTTTCTCTTATTTCCTTTGTATTGTTCGTGCTGATACAATATTTTTATTTTTATATTACAAGCAATTATAGTATAAAATAAGATATAAACTTCTGTTTATAGGCCATTTGAAGAGCCCTGTAGATCCCGCCAACAAGTGAGGTAGGTTCCAGTTGGGTAGGGCAATAGGACAAAGAGGGAGACCAGCAGAGCAGGGGTCGTGGCTTGGGTACCCTTTGAGATGAGTCCTACCGTTCGTAAATAAATTCCCTCGCTGAAGTAAAACGGTGCAGCTTGATTTTTTCTTAGTATTTTAAATAGCTTAAAAGCCATAATTTTTTTACTTCTGCTGTAGACTTTTAGCTACAGCAACACTGTAGCATGTGTTAGCTTTTATAAGTTAAAAAATGAGACAAATAAGAAAATTTGAAAACACCGCTATATATTTGAGATAATGAAAAAAATAAGAAGGAAAAAAGAAAAACAAAAAAGCTAAAAAAATAAAAAAAAAATGCAAATTAAGAAGCTGATGTGCTTTAATTAGCTCTAGGGTGCCTTCTTTTCCTCTTATAACTTGTGTCTTGTGGTATAGTAACTAGCTTTCAAGCGGTGTATTTTTTCAAGGCGGGGTCAATAGGAAGATTATAGTAAAAAATACACTAAGTTTATTTGTATCGGTCAAAATTATATACAATTATTTTCTTCTACGTACTGCTTTTCACGAATAATCAGAATTTAAGATTTTGAATCATAAGTTACAGTACAAAAGATGTCGGCCCTGGACGTTTGGAGTGAGGGCGGGCCAAAGTAGTTTGGAAAATCGACCGGAAGTCATCCATGAACATTGTAATGACACGATGAGGCAAAAGCAAACCTCGACTGGGCCCCACTCCTGGGTTTGTCATCTCCATCATCTGGCTCGCAGCCACTCTAGCCTCCACACGCCCCTGGCACTAAAATCCAAGGCCGAATCATGGACCAGCCTTCTTCCTGATCTCACTACTACCATGAGTCCACTATCACCGCCTTCACCTCTTCCTCCTCTGCGCTGCCGCTCCCCCCTCCACCCACCTCCTCCGCCTCTCGAGGCGCCCTCCCTTTCGCCACCTTCGCCGCCGCTGCACTCCCCACCTCCCTCCATATCCTTGTCCTTGTCCCTAGCCCCTAAAACCCCGCTCCTCCTTGCACGTCGCTCCCTGCCCTTCAACCCCCGCGCCCACTTCGGCCACCACCATGGCCACGGGCATGGACACGCCCACCACAAGGTGGATGTGCACGGTGAAGGTGGGGGCGCGGTGGTTATGCGGGTGGCGAGGGCGATCGGGTGGGGCCGATGTCATCGATGCACTACAGGAGCACCTGCAGCTCTGCTGCATCTCCCTATGCCTCCTTATCGCCGTCGCATGCCCGCACGTTGCGCCACTCAACTCCATCAGCCGTATGCAGGCCGCACTCATCACCATCACCTTCCCTCTTGTTGGGGTAATGCCCACATACTCTGCAGCTTTGTTAGTTCTGAGTTACCGGTAACTAGGAGCAGTTGATATTGGACAAGTCTTGTGCGTGGTCGTAGTCATGTGAGTTTCTTCTTTCTTGATTTCCTTTGGAGTAGTTATGTTTAGTCAAGTGTATAACCATGTCTTCCGGTCGTGTGCAGTTCAGCTCGATGCACGTCGTTCACGCGGGAGCAGATCGTAGTGGCACCACGTATGAGCTATTCGTTCATAGCGCAAGTCTAGGAGGCTACTCAAGCCATGTTCTGTACATAGAATCTTATAAATTCAACAATACAAGAAGAAAACGCAGCCATCTCGCAGCATAAATCTTGTTGTTCTTTATGTTTGAGTGTGTTCATAACTCGAATTTTTTCTAACATTTGGAATGAAAGCTGTGTTGACGGTCCAGACGCAGCTATGTCGTTGTCGTGGGTTTCGGTGTGTGGGCAATCAAGGACTCCTCCACGACGAGGCCATCCCCGCTCAACAACACATCTTTCATGCCGACCACGGCACCGTGACAACGGTGGCCGTGAGATCGTTGTCCAGCACGTAGTCAAGGAGGCGTCGGGCTCAGTGGTCTACCCCATGCTCACCCGAACGAACTACACTGATTGGGCGCTAGTGATGCGTGTGAACTTGTAAGCGTAGGGTCTTTGGGAGGCGAACAAGCCTGACGGTGGTGACTTCCATGATGAAAGACTGGCACTGACTGCCATTCTTTGCGCCATGCCGTCGGACATGCTCTTGACCCTCACCGTCAAGGTCACTGCCAAGGATGCCTGGGACATGGTCAAGACGATGCGCGTCAGCGTCGAGCGTGTCAGAGAGGCAAATGCACAGAAGCTGTGACACGACCTCAGTGAGATCGCGTTAAAGGATGGCGAGTTTATACTAACAATCACAAACAGTTTAGACTAACAACCGTATGTGATATTTTTACAGACGATTATTTATACAAATCGTTTGTGATAAAGCAAGACATCACAGATGATTCTTATTAATAACTGTCTATGAAAATATCACAGACGGTTGTTAGTATAAACCGTCTATGATAATGTAAAATATCATAGATAGTTCGTATTAATAATTGTCTGTGATAATTCACAGATATTTATTTATAAGAACCATATGTGATATGTGCATTATCACAGATGATTCGTATAACAAACTACTTCTGATAATACCACAACACCGATTCGTGTCATCTCCTATAGGATTCTGATCTTATCCGTCTATTCTCTCAGCATCGAACGACAGGCACCGATTCCTCCCACCTTTCGCCCCTTATTAATTACTTTCCCTCTACCTTTCACTCCAAGATGCGTGAGTTCTACCGAGTGCTCTTTGTTAGTTCATCCACTCCTAGAATGTTTCTCGACGACACCGACTACCGCCGTAAGCTAGTGCCTCTGTTGTGACACCACGGTCTACTGCACAACACACTCTTGTCGTAAGTGTTGTAAGAGTGTCTTGTGCAGTGTTACCATCATGACACAAAGGTGATGCTACCACCACCTCTCCTTCACTACAAGGCACCATGGAAGCAGCTAACTACCAAGACGGTGCTCAAGTCGGCGTCAAGGATATCCAGCTTGCGCGCTGCTAGGATCTCTGTTTCTTCTATGTTTTTGCCATAGGTTTGTAGAATTAGAAGATGTGCTCTTGTCATGTTTAAGAGTTAGGTTCGTAGAATTAGGAGATGTGTTCTTACCATGTTTAAGAGTTGGGTTCGTAGGATTAGCAGATGCATTCTTGCCATGTTCTTGCTATGTTAGATGGGTAACCTATTCATTATCTTGTGATATTGTAATGATGGATTCTAATGGAATGTGCTGCTATATTTGCTTATTTTCAAAGGGCATAGCTAGCATTTCTTGAAGCTAGCCAAAAAATAGAAAAAATTAGGTATAGTATGAATTATCACAGACGATTTTATGATATAAACTATCTATGAAGGACTATCATAGATGGTTCTATATTACAACCGTATGTAATACTCGCCCATCACAGATGGTTGGTAGTTAGAACCATCTGTGATGTTAGAATATCACAGACGGTTCTAGTTACAAACCGTCTATATTGTATTTGATAACCTCCAATTATCATTGACTCGTAAATTTAGATAGTTCAAAAAATCGTCTATAATGACAGTTTCGAATTGTATGACTCTTTTTTAGTAGTGATGGCCATTATTCTATTTGCTGTGGTCAGGGGCGAATCCATGGGGTAGGCTTCATCAGGCTGAAGCCTACCCTCCGTGGTTTGTCGAACCCCCTCCCCTTCCCGCCCTCCGGCGCGCGGCGACGGCGATCCATCGACTCAGGCGATGACGCCGACGAAACTCGAAAGAGCTGTTTGAGGAGAAGACACGGAGCCAGGGGAAGGCCGAGCCGCCGAAGAAGTAGGAATACAGGCCCACCGGCCCCACACACATCCAGACCCAGTACATGCTGCTGCCCTAGTGCCGCTCCCAATTCCCAAATTTCCCCCAAATCCGAGTGACGAAAATCCCCATCCATTCCCTTCCGGCTTCTCGAGCTCCGTTCCCAAATCTCAATCAATTGATCACCGCGTCTGCGAGATCTGGTTCCATTCGCCCTGGCGTGGACACGTCGCCGCGGATCCGGAGGGACGCCGGGAAGGCCGAGCCGCCAGGCGAGTCGCGCCGTCGCGAGGAGCCGGGAGGCGGGACGCGGAGGCGCCGAGGCCGGGAGCTGGGGAGGCGGGAGGCGGGGCCGGCGGCGGGAGGCGGGACCGCGGAGGCGGGCTTGGTCCATTTGTTTTCGTCGCCGTCGCCCGATCGCGTGTGAGAGTGGCCGTGAAGTGAAATTTTCACCGTGATTGCGTCTATGAGGTGGAACCGTGGAGCGGTGGAAGTGTGATTGTGTGAAGGCGTCGCGGATTCGGCCTTGCGGGTTGCCTTTTAGTTGTGAAGGGTGAAGCTGCACGTATCGCTTTGTCGGTTTGCGATCTTGGCTATTTTTCTTGTTATTTGACCGAGAGTGAGTGCGATTGCTGGCTTGCTACTTGAGTGCTTGGTATACTGTTATGCTCATTATCTCAATTAGCAATTAATTTATTATACTGTTATGCTCGTCGAGCTTATTTGATTAGCAATTTATTAGAAATAGTGTTATACTATTGTTATATACTGGAATCATATTTACATATTTTTTGGGATTCACTTGCTATTAGCGAGGTACCTCCGTTGTATCTCTCTTTTTACTTTGCTTTTATTCATGTATGAAGTTATGAATTTGATTGCACAAGAATACACAACTATGTTTCTTACAAAGTAGTTTAATCATTCGAGGTGTAGAAGTTTTCAGCCCAGCGTTATTTTTCATTTTGGATTCGCCACTGGCTGTGGTCAGCATTGGCAGCCCTGGGTTACCGTTGAAGTCCAGCAAAATGGCCAACTGTGCCTCTCGTTGCGGGCATGGATGAACGTAAGAATGGCTGGACTTGCACGACAATGTCCGGTTTGTCCGCACTAACGACTTCTGTATTAGGCAGCGTACGAAGAGCCGAACACATTTGAATGCAAAGTTAATTCATTAGGATGAGTTTAACTAATGATTGGAGCCAAGTTTTCCTTGCTGCCTAACTTTCGTGGTTGAAACTCTGCCAAAAACCTTCTAGAATTTGGTTGCAACCGGTTGAAATAATTAATTTCTCTTTGGTACACAATTTCTCAGTGAGCATGCGGGTTATATGGGAAGTGTTTTCTCGGTGAAGAATTACACGGTGCATGAGTTCTTCTCCCGTCTAACAAAGTTTGACTGAATTGTAATCAAATTAGTTTACAACTTTTTTTTTGGTAACTTGCCTTTGATTAAGTGACACATCATCCCTAATTAACATGCATGTTCCTAACTATAAATTCACTAGCCTCCGTGTCCATGGCAGCAAGAACCAAATGTTGTAATAACCGTGGTATTGGCAAATATTTGGATAAATTTACAGAACTATAAATAAGTAATAAAGCATGTTTCCAACATAGATTAACCATGCCCACCATCAGCAGCAATGTGGGGGAGGTCGTCTTCAAGAAATCCGATTCGAGGTCTACGCGCCTCTCTCTTTTCTTCTCCTGTCTTCGCCCGAAATACGCTCTGCAAGCTAATGTGTAAAGAACAAGCAATATAAGCAAGTAATTGACATATGTTAATTGCAATAAATCTAGGTTATCAGAAACGCTGATAAATGTCAGAGATAGATGTGATAGGATCAATGGAATTAAAGCTAATTGTTATTTAGCAAGTTATGACAATGGCACCAGCGATCACTTCCCACATACCTAGTTATATGAGAATAGTCAGGCACGTCACTATCCTCGACTATATAACCACCGACGGGGTGTAATATCCTGAGTAACGAGACTGTATGACCCACCGTACGTTACCAGATAGATGGTAATCTCCTCTATATGTGGATGACCCTAAGCCAGGTAACTGTTATCTTGTCAACAGAGATAATTGTTATTTAGTAAGTTATAGCAATGACACTGACGATTACTCCCACATATCCGGTTATACTAGAATAGTCAGGCATAACGCTATCCTCGACTGTATAACCACAGACGAGGTGTAATATCCTGAGTAACGAGAATGTACACCCCACCCCCGCGTACGTTATCAGGTGGGTGAAAATCTCCCTATATGTGGATAACCCCAAACCAAGTAATCATTATATTGTTAATATGTTATATGGTATGAATTTAAGGGAACTAAAAAAGGCTAAGATAAAATTATGAGAAGTGAAAGGATATGCTAGGGTTGAAAATAGAGAGACATAATTTTTGATATGAGAGCGATGTGGAATGATGATATGGTGATAATGGTATAGGAATTATCCTAAAGAGATGTTATAATATAGCTCACACAAGATCATCAACCATTCAAGTTTTATTATGTGATAAGTGATTGTTAGTCAGATTAATAGGTTTAATACATACGTCCTTCATGGCTCAAATACAACATCTTACAATTAATGGATCATGATATTAAAAAACTAAAACATAGTAGCCCTAATATCAAAAGAGTGCTAATAATTTAAACATAAGTTAAAATATGTTCCTATGCTACTGCTATTAACGATTTAAGCATGAATTCTAAAACACTAATTAAAAGTATGAATTATAGAACATTTTAACTGAGCATCCTAATAAGCATAACAGCATGTGAAATAAAATATCCTAAAACATCATGGTATGAATACAGTATTAAAAGTCTATAACTAGACAAATATGAGTGATATGATAATAACCAGACAAGTTTTAGTGATATGATAATTGCCAGGTAACTTTAGTGATATGATATTAGCCAGGTAACTTTTAATGATATGATATTAGTCAAGTAACTTTAATGATATGATATCAGTCAGGTAACTTTAATGATATGATATTAGCCAGATAACTTTAATGATATGATATCAGATAGATAACTTTAATGATATGATATTAGTCAAGCAACCGCGAGTGATATAATAATTATAGTCAATGATAAGGTGACAAGTAAACTGAAAATACGTGATATGCGAAACGAAAAAGTCACAGCCGTGAGGTACTTGTTTTGAGCACGCTCGACGGATACGCTGCACGATGGGTTCGAAACGTGCACCTGCCCAATTGCTTACTCAACAGCTGTGTGCGAACCTACAGGATGGAATGGAAGGCGACCGATCAGACACATTTGTTTTGATAAGGAAACGACAAGAGGTAAATTGGATTGGAGAGAAAACGGGTTCGCTAGTTCCTCGGCCATGCGAAACGCCGTTCAGCCAAGTGAAGGACGTCTGCCACGCGAACGGCCATTCGGCCATGCCGTTGCCATCGGCCACCGCCCGCCGGCCGACGCTTCGTACCGCCGCCTGTCACGGCGCGTCGCGAGCACCACCGCCTAAGCGCCGTTGCGCGCCACGGCGCGCGCGCGTCGTCGCCGCCGCCAGCGGTGCTGCGCACACGGGAGGAGAAAGAGAGAGGAAAAATAGGAGATTGATATGGATAGAAGTAGAGATGGCAATGGATACCCGAAACCCGATACCCGGTGGGTTTTTACTCTATTAGGGCATGGGTCTGAGTCAATTTTCTAACCCATGGGTCTCTTAATGGGCAAAAAGTCCAACCCATCGGATCTGCCGGGTTCGGGTATGTTCCTATAGTACCCAAACCTGTAAACCCATGGGTAATATAAACCCGATCCATAGGAGTTATAAACTCAGGCTCCCGGCCTCCCAGGCAAATTAGACCAGCCCATAGCCCATTAGCCATTTAGCCTCAAGCCCCCAAATCCAATGTGGCAATGCCCCATTACCCATACGGCTAACCCTAGTTAGCACTCACCACGGTCACTACTCACTCATCCCAGTCCCCACCCGATTCAACGGCGCGCAGAGCGCGCATCTGGCGCTCGCTCGGTCTCGGCGATCTCCACGCTCGCCCTCCCATCCGCAGCTCCGCTCACGCTCCGCCACTCGCGCGCACGCTCGTCCTCCCGTCCTCGCTATCGCCTCGCCTTCGATTCAGCCCGCCGCCCCATGGCGGCGACCGCGCCCCGCACGCGCGCTAACACGCATCACGGCGATGAGGCCCTTGGCCATGGTGCGCCCTCGGCTCCAACGAAGATGGCGAGTGAACTTCTTCCTCCTCTCTATTAATCATTGTTGCAGCTTGCATTACTGACCCGACGGGCGACCCATGGGTACCCGTTAACCCAGTGGGCATGGGTGCAGGCAAAAATTTGCACCCGTCACGGGCATGGGTTTTTAGCGGGCACGTCCAACTTTCATGGGCACGAGTTTGGGATAGCAAAACCCAGCGGGTTTATGCCCGTTGCCATCTCTAGATAGAAGAGAGAGAGGGATGGAGGTAGATAGAGATAAGGGGGAGATTAGAGATATGTACACCTTTCAAATCTTAGGCGTTACAAGAAACATATAGAAACAAACAAAGTATGAATTTTTTCCGTGAACTAAAGCTTCCTCCCCGATTTGCTTGGATATATTATGCTCTGCTGCATATGCATAAGCCAGTCCTTATACTATGCCAAGTCTACCTAAGCGATAATCTTTCTTTTGCCCTTGCAGTCTATGCAAGTCTTTATGTTTTTTTAGGAAAGCATGCAACAAAGAATTATTTTGTTGGCTTTGGTTATGGAATTAATTTGTCTGATTGCTTCTGGAATTGCAGAATTGTAGCACAAGGGAGTTCAGTTGAGGTCTTACGGAGAGTTACTTTTTTAGAAAAAATATTTATTGTGCAATAATGAAGAGACAGTTAGAGCCAGACATTGGTATCGATTAAAACTTTTGTTTCATGGTTTTAGCCGTTGGCTCTGGAATTAATTTGCCTGATTGCATATTATGAAATTTATTTTCCTTATATTACAGATATTCAACTAAAGTGTGTATAATTTTGTTTAGGCACTATAATCTTGCTATATATGTCTAAGATAAAATTGATGTTTATTGTATGGTTTAGAATCACATTTGATGATATCTATCACTCTCTTAGACTCTGTTATAATACACAAACACCTTACTAGTAATACATACAAGTTGGTATTTGGAGTCCAGTTTCCAGAGGTCATGCATACTACTTTCTTTGCTTTAGGCTCTGTTCAATAGTGTTGTGGCTTTTAATTGAAATGACACTGTAGCGGTTGTTAGCTTTTTCTAAGCTATTCAATTAATTAAAAATAGATAAAAGGAAAAAAGTTGAAAAACAATGTTATATATCCATAGATAATGCAAAAGAAAAAAAGAGGAAGAAAAAAATACGCATTAAAAGCCAACACGTTCCAAACGACTTTTGGCTTTTAAAACCAGAGGATATCTGGAACAGGGCCTTAGTGTTAGACAATCAAGTCTCTTACTTTCTATAAGGGTGTGATGTGCGTACTGTCTTGTAGCAAAATAAAGACACAGATGTACAATAAAATGTGTGTGATGGTTATATGGGATTGTTCATTCCGGCTGCGGTTTTTGATTTTTGGCTGAAATTATTCTGTAGCAGCTGTTAGCTTTTTCTGAGTTATTCAATTAAAAAAATGAGAAGAAAAAAAAAATGAAACATGCCGTTGTATTTCTATGGGCAATGCAAAAGAGAAAAGGCAGAAGTAGAAGAAGCAAAAAAAAAAATCAAAATCAATAAAATCAATACATTTATTTTAACTTTTAACTTCTGAAAACCGGAGAGGTGAAACCAAGCTAAATTGAACGGAATGCTCCTCTCTCTCCGTCTGAACGCTGATCAACCTAGCTGATCCGTGCTAGCTCTAGGTGTACCAAGTACTGTATACCAGAGGCCAGGGGAGGACCCATCCTTCGGGCGAGGCCGGGCGGCCGCCCGAGCTCCTCGCCGGCCGGAACCCCCCTCCCCCCGCGCCGGCAGAACTCAGAAGCACACGCCGCCGCGTGCACAGTGCACATCTTGCCGGAAGCCCGGAACTCCGGAAGCACACAAGGCCCAACTCCATTAGCGGATAGCCCAAGCAACACACGGCCCAACAACTGAACAAAGCACGAGATATACTACGCGATGCGCGCACGCGCACGCCAACACCAAATCGAAGGAAGAGTAGCGCTAACCCTAGATCCCAGATTCCCGAGCGGCGCGCGAGCGCAGGAAGGCGCGCGGCGCGCCGGAGGAGTCTCGGCGCGCGCGCGCGCCAGCGGGAGGCGGGAGCCCAGCGGGAGGCGGAGGCCGAGGCGCGAGGCCGGCCGGAGGGCGGGACTCGCGAGGCGGGGCGGGAGAGCCGGCCGCGGAGCCCGCCACCGGGGGAGCGGTGCCGTCACCCGGTGGAGAAGTGGATTTGAGGAGCGGTTGGGGCGTCGGTGTGTGGCGTCGGTGGATTTGAGCCGGGCGCTGGGATTCGGGGAATTAGATATTTTGAGCACTGAGCAAGGTGAGCGATCGGTGAGGCTTAAGTGAATGAGTGAGGTAATTTACTGATTTGAGCATTAAGCATTTTTATAGACTATAGTTTCTATTTTATAAATTTTTATGTAGATTGTATTGTAGAATATGTAAACTAGTTTGTCAAAATGGAGAAAATTGCAATTATAGGACAGCAAACAATGCGCTTCGCAATTATAGGACTCCAAACGTCGACTTCGTTAAAATGACCCTTGAAACGTTGACTTCTTGTTTTTCATGACATTTGGTGTATTAAGTCTCTTTTCTCATCTAGAAATTTGGTGTATTAATACACCAAATGTCATATCTAACAGTTTTCATGTTCTACTTTGTTCTCTCTTGACATTTGGTGTATTAAGTCTCTTTTTCCAAAGTGGCAAAAGGGTCACTTTGGGTAATAAATACATGTATTTAGATGAGAAAAGAGACTTAATACACCACATGTCATGAAAAACAAGAAGCCAACGTTTCAAATGTCATTTTAACGAAGTCGATGTTTGGAGTCCTATAATTGCGAAGCGCATTGTTTGCTGTCCTATAATTGCAATTTTCTCGTCAAAATGAGGGTACTAACATTTTTACCTCTCTAGAAACAGTGATCTGAGGCTTGTTCAAATGTTAACATGCGAATTGTAGTTGTTTCTATTTCATATCACATACTTTTATTAGTGTGATTGCAATATAGTTTGATCATGGATTGTTTTGCTTTTGTGTACTACTGTTTATTTCACGCTTCCGACTTCAGTCTACCTAGTTTTTTTTTCTGGATCCGCCATTACACTTCACCCTACCTCCAATTTTTTTCTGGGTCCGCCGCTGCCAGAGGCAGCATGTTCATCGATCGATCTGATCCACAGGCGCGCGCGCGGAAGGAGATCGTGCACACACTCGCGCGGCATTGACATCGGTCGATCGTGCGCGGCATGTTCATCGATCGATCTGATCCACAGGCTGGCATGCGCGGCCGCGGTTGCCGCGCGCTGGTCTTCCCATCGACCTGCGCGCGCGGCTGCAGGATTTTTTTTTTTTTTGAGAGCAGCGGCTGGAGGAGTTTAACAGCAAACGGCGGAAAGTAGCAAATATAATTCATTGTGCCGCCGTACCAGCGGTATTATTTCAGTCATCCGCGCCGGTATAGTGCAAATCCTACGAATTGACTCTTGATTATTACACACGACCCGGTGAAATCGATCTTTCAGCTAAAAATAAATATCAGTTATTTAAATAAGTGATTTTTTAAAAAATGATGTGAACGATGAAAAAAGAGAAAAAGATATACACACGAGACAGGAGCGAGGTGGTACGTCTATAATCTTTTGTCTTATCTCGAAACGAGATAAAAGTAAGAAAAGTGAGAAGTTGCTTTAAAAAACTGAATATTTATATTAGTTTTGATTTATATAAACAAAAATCTGAAGCAAAAAGCCAATGCTAAGAGCATCTCCAGCAGTAGCCCTCAAAACAGGACCCCTACTTTTCATTTGAGGGCTCCCCTTACTTTTGAGGGACCAATTTTTTTTTTGCATCTACTCCAACAACACCCCTCAAATCTAAGCCCTCAAATCCATTACACTACACACTGACACATGGGACCTGCGAGCGGAGGAGTCGGGCGAAGGAGCGGTTGCGATGGGAGGCGAGGAAGGAGGCAACGCCGGCTCCTCCCCCTGCGGCCGCGGCGTCGTCGATGAGGACCGAGAGGTCCGAGAGTGCCTTCCGCGCGCGGCGGAGCTGGTCCTCGTGGATCTCCCCGGGCGCGAGCAGAACGGATGCCGCGATGCGGCGGCGCTCCCGGCGCAAGCACTGGTCGACGCCGTCGCGGGCGGCGTTGCGACGCCGAGTGCCTTCACCGCGCGCTCGTGGAACTCCCCACCAGCCTCTCGGCGGCGGCTGGGAGCGCCGCGGCGGCGCTGGGCTCGCCACCGCCCGGCGGAACTCCTCGCACGAGGAACGCTTGAGGAGCCGCCGGATCCACGCGATGGAGAAGAACCCTTCCTCTCGCAAGTCCGCAAGGTACGCGCCACGTGGCGCTGAACGCGTCGAGGTCGACCTCCTCGCCGGACGGCATGACCGAGACGCGGCGGCGGATTATCCGCGGAGACAGAGCGAGCGCGGAGGCGGGATTCGGCGAGGCAGGCGGCGAGCAGCGCGAGGCGGGATTCGGCGACGGAGAGGAAGAGGCGCGCGCGAGCGAGGGATTCGGGCGAGCGGGGCGAGCGGCGCGGAGCGGGGATTCGCGGACGGGAGGGGAAGAGGCGGGCGGCGGAGCGAGGGATTCGGGCGGACGGGCGGGGAAAGAGGCAGAGGCGGGAGGGAAAACTGCTCCAACTGTGATTTGGGGGCTTGGTCTAGAGCCCCCGGAATGAGGGCTGAGTGGAGGATTTGAGGGGCCCCTCAAATTTGAGGGCTCTAGTAGGGGCCCTGCTGGAGCTCTATTTTTGTTTCAAACCCCTAAATTTAGTTTTGAGGGCTCAAATAGGGGCCCTGCTGAAGATGCTCTAACATCCCCTTGTATTAGAGCAACTCCAGCAGGGCCCCTACTTGAGCCCTCATCCTACTTTTGAGGGCCGAGGGGCAAAAAACTCACTCCAACAGAGCCCCTACTTGAGCTCTCAAAAGTAGGGGGCCCTCAAATCTCCCCCTCGAGCCCTCATTCCTGGGGGGTCTGGAGGGAGCCCCTACTTTTGAGGGCTCAAGTAGGGGCCCTGTTGGAGTGAGTTTTGCCCTCGGCCTCAAAAGTAGGGGCCCTGCTGGGTGGGTCCTATGTGTCATCCCCTCTAAGAATGAATTTGAGGGCCCTGTTTTGAGGACTCCTGCTAGAGTGCAGCCCAAAAAACAGAGCCCTCAAAAGTAAGGAGAGCTCTCAGATAAAAAGTAGGGACCTTGTTTTGAGGGCTACTGCTGGAGTTGCTCTTAACATGCAACGTGAGGCGTATCCTCTGGTTTCGTACGTCTGACAACCAAAACGTCACGCAAGACACAAAACATTATGGTTGTGGTGCCCAAATTTTCCTCTTCCATTCGAAGATGCCAAACTCGTTGAATTTTCTAGTGAGCTCAACCCTATCCATCAGATAGCCACAGCAAGAAAATTTGGCGTTCACGAGGCAAATTCTCAAAACATATCACGAAAGATCACACAGCTTGCTACGTACCATATGTACTTGGATATAATTTTTTTTTGAGGAAAATATGAACTTGGATGATGAGCAGGGGATAAATCCGGCACTAGAAATTTGCGTTACCTTCCAGATGAACACTTGCCAGATTCGTAGGTTTTTCTTCTGACCAAAACAAAAACCTCCTTTTCCCCCCACAAGTTCATCTAGCATTTCACTATTTTCTCCGCATATGACTAACAAACTTTTCCACGTTTGTCTAGATCTACGTATATCTCTGAATTTTCCATGCATCGGGCACGATTTTCCACGCCCGTGCACGTACCAGTTCTCCTATAAATACACCACGCAGCTTTGCCACTTGTACACCAAGAACTGATCAGCTTCCTTCTACCAGTATCGCCCATAACCTTTGCCCAATCTTACGGACAGCCAACCTCGCTCTCTCTCGGCCATGGCGAAAGTTGCCATTTTACTCGTTGCCACCCTGCTCGGCCTCGTGTCGGTGTCGCACGCCATTGAAGGCACCGCAACCTACTACACAGTCTACACTCGTACGTTTTATAAGCCTCTCTACATGCACGAACCTTTCACATGTATAGACGTACGTGACCGTGCATGCATGCATCGAGCGCAACTGCTCGGTTAATCTGTTGATCTCGTCTTTACACTCGTACGCACGTACGTTTTGCTGATATCGTGTTGTTTGTGAACCTGACGGCGGCGGGCGTGCAGCGTCGGCGTGCTACGGGTTCCAGGACCAGGGCACGATGATCGCGGCGGCGAGCGACGGGCTGTGGGACGGCGGCCGGGCGTGCGGGCGGATGTACACCGTGCGGTGCCTGCGCGGTACCAACGCGGTGCCCAACCCCTGCAACGGCGGCACGGTCACCGTCAAGATCGTCGACCGGTGCCCCTCGCCGGGATGCCAGGCCACCCTCGACCTCTCCAGGGAGGCCTTCGCCGCCATCGGCAACCTCGACGCCGGCAAGATCGTCATCGACTACAACCAGTATGCCAGATGCTCTTCCCTATGAACTTCACTTGTATATATTTGTAGTTTTGTAATTTTTTTTCACTCACCTTTCGTGTTGTTTTGCAGGGTCTAAAAAGAGCAAAGGATCTGCAATTACTGTAAGCTTCATGGTTCAGGAAGTTCATGAATAAGCACGTGAAATTTGGAGCAAGTACGTGCCCAGAATGAAGTATATTGTAGTCTCATATGTAAGCCACAGAGCGACATAGCAAATGAATAAATTGATGGACAAATATGCCCATACTTGATACTTCATAGTCATACCATACACGATTCATATGTCATTAGAGACAACAAATTGCAGAACTGCAAGACTAGCAGAAAAATATCCAAACCAACTATGATCAGCTATATATGCATCGAAAAGCTCCCAAAAATGTTGCATCAGACTGTACATACCAAACAGGATGCAGATAAGGAGCTAAATCCTCTGCGACATCACGAACAACTGAACGAATTTTATCGATCAAATGTTGTGATCCCGACATTTCAGTACATTAGGATTTAAATCCTGGTATTCACATTTATGTACACGTGGGTATGCTTTCAATAGCAATTTTATGAGGTTGTAGATTTATCTCCAACTTTTGACTCTCTAGGCATATACAGTGTGAAGTTGTGAGCATATGACTTTATCTTCGACCTTTGTTTTTCTAGACATACGTTGAAGAGGTGTGTTCACTTGTGTGTGCACATAAGGCACACAGGTGTCTTTCTTGTAATAAAAAAACACTCGTTAGAAACAACCACATTCTCGTTTCCCAAAACAGGGATCCAAAGCACACATCCCTTCGTACTATCAACAGGTTTCAGTCCAACATAGAAAAAACCCTCAAGAGTGGCGGATTTAGAACAAAAATAACGCAGGGGCCTCATACTCTATACGTATACTTATCGACGCAACCATTAATAATATAGTAGATAGTAATGCGTTCTAAATTTTATATCTTTGGACTTACTATACTCGAGTCAACTGCCATACTGATTAAACCATGCAGGGTTAAGTCTTCTTTTTTTCCAAACATTATCTATGAAAAATCATATGTACGAGATTGGCAAAGTTCATTATCAAAGTACTTTCTTCTTACCACATCTTGGAGAGATAGACATCTATTCTTTACCTTTTCGCTGGATCAAACTAAATCTCTTCTTCCCAATTGATTTCTAGACTTTTTGTATTTGTAGCATTTGCACTTGAACATGATGTCTTTCTTTTTAGAAATAGCTTCGTGACTACGGACTATCTGCCATGAGGAGATGGCAATTATTGAAAGATAGAACACACTAAATTAGATATTGAAACACATTAAAAAACTTTCTAATTCAACTGTTATAAAAATCAAAACAGTGCATTCTAATATTAAACCTTTGGTCCACAAATATTTTAAAGATCATAGAATAGAAACCCTAAAATTTAAATCGCAAAATTTAGTACATATTTTGGTCGACTGATAGTTACTTCGTTAGCTATAAAGCTCATTGAACATTTGAACTTTGAAAGTAAGGAGCTAGGAGGAGACGACGAGTGGACGACCTCACCTATTGCCGTGACCGTCGGCCATACTGCATACAACATATATACACCGAGAGTTACTCTATTTGCATACGAGCACAGTGAGATTAACACAGTGAGAAATCTAACTTTACTATCCGACGCACACAAGCGCAGGCTAGAAGTGGACAGCGTGCTCCCAAACAACGGTAGCTCCGCACATTGGGCCCATCACCGCTACAGACGAAAGGTTGCATGCATGGCATGCCGTGTGAGGAACAAGAAAAGGTAGGTTAAGCGTCATCTGGACATAGCGTTGTCTACTTGGTTGGCTTGGAGCTGGTGTTAGCTTCGACCTTGGATTGGCGTTGACTTAAGGCTAGACCAGCTGGTGGCCCACGCTCGATTGATTCAAGTAGTCTCTGTTATTTTGTTCTCTTTTCATGATCAGTTGATAAACTGTGTCGTGCCAATTTCAACTTACACGTATTTTTTTGAAGTGTCTTATTTTATCAACGTGCTATGTGTTTTTCTTTTCTTTTCTCCCTCTATTTATCAATGTGTTTAAACCCTTTTTTTTAAATAGATGCAGTCTTTGACATATGAGAGCACTTGTTTTTGACATATAAAGATGCACACTATGTAAACTTGTACTCTAAGTAATAAAAATTAAAATCAGCTGGAGACGTGAGCCCCCACATTGCTCAATGTGCATCCACCCATGCCCTCAAGTGCTTACTGGTATGAAGACATCGAAACATAATACTGTAGCAAGAAAGAGCGTGAAAAATTACTTCACAAAGCAAATATGACATCCAGAATTCAGTCACCATTTCCTTTGACAACGATTGCAGTGTATATTACAGCACAAAAAATGCAACTACAAAAAAAAACAGCCTTCTACGGATGACATCCTTATCGCAGGAACTAAACATCAGGGGGGAAAAATAAACATAATAACTAAACATCAGGGGAAAAAAATAAACACAATACCCACCAGATCAACTGGATATGCCTCCTAGTGTAGTTTGTGCGGATGTAAGATAGTGCAAGATATACGTTACAAAGTCTATTTATTTCTGCCTCTGCCTCAGTTCTCTTGCTCGTGAAGGTCACCCTTCCGTTTCGTGGTGCTTCGGGACCGAGATGATCTGTTGGTTCTTGACACCCGCCTATCCTCCGGGTCTTGCTTGGTGTCTAACAACTCGGAGGAAAGCTCCGCGGTGGTTTCAGGCCACGGGGTGCGCTTGGCAGGAACGACAACTTCCAAAGGTGGCTCAATTACCCACCTGCAGAAGAACAAATTCAGTTGCAGCTAAAAAGGAAAAGCCAATTACCCACCTGCAGAAGAACAGATTCAGTTGCAGCTAAAAAGGAAAAGCTCAATGTGCTTAAGAATAGAAGAGATGGAGAAATATGAGAAAACAGTTTAATAGTCTGGTAATCACAGTTGCTAGGTTTGCAGAATTTCAATAAAATCAACAGTTTTTGGCCTTCTATTGCTCACGTTTCTCAGGAAGAAGCTCCCTATGGCACACGATTTAGGATAACACTTTTCTCACACGAGGACCCGGTCTTTTTGTTTTCCAAGTGATTTGAGGGCCCAGTCTTCAGCCATGCAATTGGCTCAAATGCTAGATAACATGCAAATCATCAGGTCCAAAATTTCAAAGCTTCTGTTGATAATGATATATTGAAACTTCTCTGTCATACCATTGCCATGTGGCACCATGTCAGTGGAAGACATCGGTCTTTTCATAAAAACAGACCGACAGTAATTAAATATCTAATCCTACACTGGCTCTAATATACACCAAAGTGGTTGTCCAACACGTGTCAGACACACACATACACATGCTACTTGGTATAACTGTCGGTGCAACCTAGGTATACACTTGAGCACTTTCACTAAAATGGAAATGCAAAATTATAGTAGTACAGCAGTCAATGCAACGGAGAGACATTCAAGTAAAGAATAGCTTCTGTTCTATTTGGAAAAACCAAAAGTGAGATAGCCTGTGGACGGATTGTAGAAGTATATTTGGGGTGTATATCAAAATCAAGTTCCTTTTACAACCCAGAATTAAATATGATGTTTTTAGAAACTAGTATAAAAAGGAAGCCATGGACAAATATGAAATATCATAGGTGGACAGAACTCCTGAACCAAGTGATTACCACTTACCGGCACAACAACACACTAGAAATCCTAGGCCGGGTTGGAACTCTTCAACCAGACTGGCTAAGAGACTGGACAACATGGACTATTTTACTTGAGTTCTTAAAGGATTTTTAATGAAAAATTCACACATAATGAGATCTGGCGCCACCCTCAGCTCAACGCAACCATATTTAATGCGACAGTACCCTTGCTAGATTCAATATGTAATGGAAGTTGCAGTTGCTGATGCTAAATAGTTGGCTTAGGTCCAAGTGACGAGTTGTCCCCCTGAAAATACTGAGGCCACATACCTAACTAGAAAGTCTGGTCAGGCCTCCTAACTAATAGAAGGGATTCTCTGACTTTGACTTAAACACTGCAGTTTCATGAGATGTTTAATGTATTATAAGACAAAAGGTCTACAGAACATTATAATCTTTTCTATTACATATCAGGGCAATTAAAATGGTGCGAAAACATAATGAAAAGGTCTAAAACAAATCTCACCCATGTGGAAACTTGCTGTCAGGCCGTGCTTCAACCCGGAGCCACCACAGCAGGACCTTCTTCCCGCAGTTCCCCAACGGCTCAACAAAGGACGGATCATTCAACAGAGTAAGGGGGTTCTCAATGTCCTCCCCATTCTCACCCACAGCATCAAGGTCCTTCGCCCAATCAGGCTTGCCATCTGCCTCCTTCCATAGCATCCTCGAGTTCAGCACAAACCCAGCCCACTCCAAACCCCTCGGTAGCACCGGCGCAGCCTCACCAACCACCGTGGCGGTCTTCCCAGCAAATGGCAATGAGTTAAATGTGTGCCATCCAGCCAGATGCCCGGAAGAGTTGCAGGCTGGGCCCTGGACTGGAAGAGGCATATTCTGCTTGTCCTCTTCGCTAAGGCGTGGCTGGTTTGCCGTTCCGGTATGCGCAAGGATACCCACAGACACCGCACCCATCCACTGGACCTTCTGCACCTCATCGAACAACTCCATGCTATGCACGTTGCTGTCATCCGCAAACACAACTACACCATCCATTTTCCTCTCCCGGATCACACTACGCAAGCAAACCGATCCTTCATTAGTCGCCTCACTCTCTATTTTCTACTATACAAGGGATTCAAGAAAGAACACTGCTGCCTACGAGGGGCTAGCAAAGTATACATACCGTAGGGCGTGGAGGCGCATCCGGTTCTCAGTGGCGTGGCGGTCGGCCCAGTCGTGGGGCATGCGGTCCGGGAAGGGGATGTGGACGAAGGTGAGGCCGGAGTGTGCAAGGAGGGACGCGGTGGCGTTGGTGACGCCGCCTGCCTCCACGACCATCCAGGTGAGAGGATAGGGCACGTTGCGGAGGGAGTGGAGGAGGCCGGTGAGGTGGAGCGCCTGGAACGCGCGGGAGTAGGTCGGCGTCACGACCAGAATCTGGCGCGGCTCCTTGACGCCGTACCAGTGGCGCTGCACCTCCTGCACGCGCTCCATGATCCGGTGCGCCCGCATCACCTCCACCGGGTCCGGGTGCGGCCACGGCCGGATCCGTATCCCGTGCCGCCCCACCACCACGTGGCTCTGCGTGTGCGCGGAAGTCCCCGTCGCCGCCGCCACCTCCGCGTCCAGGGCGGAGTGGTTCACCGGGGAGGAGGGGGGAGGGTTGGCGGCGGCGAAGGACAGGGTGAAGGTATTGGTGGTGGTGGTGGTGGTCGTCGTCGTGGTCATAGTGGTGGTGGTGGTGGCGCGGAGGACGGCGGAGGATGAAGAGGAGGAGGAGTAGAGCGCGGTGGTGGAGAAGAGCATTAAGAAGAGGAGCCGGGAGAAGCGGAAGCCGAGGAAGAGCGAGATAAGGCAGCAGAGCGCGTGGAGGAAGAACCAGAACGTGGACGCGGCGGGGGCCCGCCCGCCCGCGCCGCCGTCGGACGCCGGTCCGTCGCCGCCGCCCCCCGAGGACCGCGCGGCGGCCGCCGAGCGCCGCAGCTGGCTCTGCGGCAGCAGCGACTTCATCATCGCGGCGGCCGGATCTGGTCGCCGCCGCTGCCGTCCTTCGGGTTGAGTTGAATCGATCGTAATCGTCGGGAGGTGAGAAGGGTGGATAGTTTTTGAGGGGGGTTGATGTGGGGAGGTGAAGGGGAGAGGTAGGTGGGTGAAGTGCGGTGCACGAAACTGCGGGCGCGGAGGAGAGGTGGGCTGTCAATGGAAAGGGCGGGGAAGGGGGAGGGCAGCGTTGGGTTGGGTTGGGTTGGTGCCGGAAGCGTGAAGCCGTCAAGCGCGTCGTGTGGTGCTGGACTTTGGTGGGCAAACCAGTGCAGGCGGACGGGTGTCGGCGCGGCCGCGGCAGTGCGCGCGCGAGGGGGTTGTTGGACCGGGCCGCGTTCGGCGACGGGTTGTCCTTTTCTTTCTCTGTGGCGTTTTGCAATGCGTTTTTTGTTTGTTTTTTTTTTGTCACGTTTGCAATCGTTGACGCGGCTACCGGCGTCGGCGAGGCTCCGTTTTGCGCCAGCTGCGTTGGACTTCCAAGCGTAGTGCCCCGGTTTAGGCGCCATGCTTATGACTAGTGAGTAGCGCTGGCCTCAAGGTTTTGGAGCTCGCTATCGGGTCTATACTATTCCTATCGGGTTGAGCTCGCTAAAGTACAACACAGTAAAAGGGCGGCCGGGTTGGCTTAAAGACTTCTCCGTTTGACTATTTTGGCCCACCACCCCTTGCTATTCACTTCTTCCTCCTGACGGCACCGTAGCAGCCGAAGCAGAGCAAAATGGCGACAGCGATTGGCACGGCTACGGTGATAGACGACGGAATCTGAGGCTACGGTGAGGACACAGTAGGGGGCTTGGGGTCTTATGGCGGTGCTTCAGGGGCGTTACTAGGATCATGAAGAAGCTATGGGCGAGAGTAATTGAAATGAAATGGACTGAATGGAAAGAATTGAAATTTGTGCTTACATTGGGAGTCTCCAACGAAGACGATGCGACGACCAACAAGGAGAATTGAGGGTGTCTAAAGGCTATTCAGATGCCAATGCCATTCACAGGAGGGGCTCGGGGCCTTATATAGGGCGGGAGAGACAGTTCGCCTACAGGGGAGGCTCTACCATAGGGGCAACACGTGGTTGGGTCGAGAAGGTGTGGTGATCCTCGTGCTTCCTCAGGCGCAACAATGCGACAGTCAAAAGGTAGGGGAATGTCAGGTTGGCCGAGAGAGGTGTGTGAGCACACAGAGAGGGGTGAGACATAGGAGAGTGAGGTGGTTACGACGCACGGGCAGGTGGGGGTCACGGCATTTAAGAGGCGAGGTACGGCAGCTTGTGCTGGCAGCGATAGGCTCTGTGGAGCGAGAATTTGCAGCGCAGGGAAGGTCAGTCGTGGGTGAGGACAGGGGAGGTGGCGGTAAATTCTTCCTCAGTCGATCCGACGCACCGCCAGCGAGCAATTAAGGGTTGTCAAGGCAGGAAAGGCAAGAAGTACGAGCACTGACTTGAGTGCAGAGGCGTGGTAGTGGGGGGTGAAGTCATGGCTGAGACGAGTGAGCAACAGCCAGGCGGAGAGGGTCTCCCGATCTTTTGCTATATTATGAATAGTGACTATGGCCTTGGTGCTTGCAAGAATGGCCAGAAGGAGTAGCATCCAAGGGTGAGGAGCGAAGTTGGGTGAGAATGAAGCTAAATTGGGTAAAGATCAAATTAAAACCGAATTAAGTCAAGTCAATCGCGAGAGAGAGTATGAAGAGAGAAATGCACGTGTGGTTTTGACCGATATAGATGAAGTCGTTACAATGTTTACATCAATTAACTTGTAGATCCTACCTTAAAAAATATTTTATTTGAAAGATAATTATAATAAAAAATTAGTTATTATAGAAAAACTAAAAGCAGAAATTAAAAGGAAGGATCTTATGGTTTTTGCAGGGCCATCAAGTAGGAGACACACCACGTATAACAAAACATGGGGCTACTCAGGCAACGCGACGTCACACGGTGGTCCAATATTCTTCATGGGTTGTTAATTGACAGGATCCCATTATCAAGCTGTTCCCCAAAACGGATAAATACTGATTTAAAGAAACGATGCGCGTACGATTGTATTCTTTCGTACAAAAAGTCACTCGTCTGTACGAAAGGTCACTCGTTTAGTTTACATGACGTTCCAACAAACCAAATCTTCACTGAAAAATTGAGCAATGGCTCTCCAGTACTTATGCATACAGTTGTACATCAACGGTGAGAGTATGGCAGCTAACGCCTTACAAGACCTGAACAACAGGTCCGCAACAATTTCCGTTGCCTGACAATTGCGACTAAGGAAAGCAGCATCCCTCCGCGTCGTCTCCCATCCTGGTGCAAACCAAAGTCATCTTTCAGAGGAGAAGATATTCATTCACTCGTATGGGTTCCTGAAGTTCTTGAGGAGTTCTGGAATGTCGTATCCAAGCATATCATCCACCGCCTGTATCATCTTGGGTTTGATCTTCTCAAACTTGTCGATGCTATACCCACTCAAGACATCTCTGAAGTGCTCGACGTAAGGGAAATCTCCTGCTGGAAGATGGTGTTCCCTTTGTACCTGCATCACCAGACAGAAGCTATTAGTTACACTGGAATACTTCGAATGAACTGTGTAACTGAAATAAAAGAAGACTCTGAATTAAGATTGTCAACGAACCACAATCAGTTCTTACTGCCTTTAGCCCACTACTACTAAAGTTGTAAAATTAGCAAAACAAAATTGAATCTGTAATATTAGGCCAAAGTTGGTTAGGCAAGTAACAACAGGCATGAGTCCAATATAGGCAGACAAGCCACCCAAAAAGGGCACCTGGGCAAAGGAGGTCTGCTAAACATAAGGTTTCGTTTTAATAGAAGCAAGGGTGACTATGGCTCATAAAAATTCTACAATGGTCCTAGATTGACTAGAAGTTACAGTGCCAACATACCTTTGCAAACTCATCCTCCAAATTGTCTATGAGTCGCTGTTGAGCTTTAGCTTTGCCCATCATCGTAGGCATCTCCTTCTTTAGATGGCCAATGATGTAAGAATGAATCTTGGCAGCTCTAGCGCGTTTAACAAATTCATTGATCTGAAAATATAGAGTAGAAGCATTAATTTGTGAAACTCCAGGACTAAAGAATCTAAGCAAGAAAAGTAACTTACCCGACGGTCACAAGCTTTCTTTGGTATATCTTTTAGATCAGAAAGGAGATCATCCTGCTCTCTTTCAAATAGTTCCTTTCCAATTGGACCAACAGCTGATTCATTTACTGGTTTGTCATTGAATGATCTGCAAGTCAATTAGGAAGCAAGTTTAGTGTTTCAACATGCTGAAGCAATCAAATGTCATTGCCAGCACCAGACTTGGATACGATTGTTTAAGTAATTGAAAATCCAATAATACAGAGGTGAGCTTCAGTACTGCACTGAGTTGAATCAAATGCATCTACAGGACTTCTAGTAATATTTAATCTAGAGATTTAACAATATTGCAATTTATAAATCCTCCGTAATCTGTACCAAATACCATAGATAGAAGTGAAACAAATAAGATAAGGGCCTCAAAATTTACCCAATATAAACACGCGAAACCTCAGGGGTATTCAATACTTTCCCAAGAGACCACATTAATGCACCATACACTCTCATAAGCTGCAGGTCAATCAGGGAAACTGACTATTATTTACAGCAAAACAAAGCAACATGCAACATCATGTGTCATACAGAAAGAGAACTACAAAAAATTACCTGTTGAGTGTCAACTTGGTCTGCCTTGTTTAGTACTACACGTATTTTGTCATCATGTCCACGTAGAGATCCAATGACACGTTTGAACTCATCACTGATATCAAGCTTATGAGGATCAAACAGGAGAAGAATAAGGTCACACTTGGCAGCAAACCATGATGTGACACCAGTGAAATCATAGCTTCGTTGTGTTCGTTGCTTTTCACCAGAAAGAACACCAGGTGTGTCAACAAAGGTGATATGCTCTAGTAGCTTCAAGGTACAAGTTAGATATCAGTTTCTAGATTACCACATGTCTTCTACATGCACCAAAATTAATTCTTACCGGATGTGGCATCTGAGAGCATTCGAATTTGGATAAAAATGCAGTTCCAAATGTTGTAAGACCACTAAAAGGCATGTCTGCTTGTACAGCTATAGTATTCCCAGGAATAGTCCTTTCATCAGGTCCTGACTGGTAAGAAGGAGGTTAAGCAACTTATAGAGAAAAACATAGGAAAAGCACCACACTTTAATATACTAGCTAGGCATGTGGGCAATTCAAAATCAGCAGCCATGACTAGTGATGGGCGTGTTTACACTACTTGTATACTATCCAAAAAGCCCTGAGAAATCAGTAGCCATCATAGATCATGTACTCAACAATATAATTATGTGGGCAATTCAAATTTCTTACATTGCACCAACATCCAATATAAGTTGCAACAACTAAAATTGATCAAGAGTGTGTCTACAGCCTGCAGGCGCTTAGCCTCACTTACAAGCTCCATACAGGAATTAGTAACTTGATCTTGACTAGTGATGTTTACACTTCTTGTATACCAGACAACAAGCCCGGAGAAATCAGCACTCAGCAGCCATCACAGATCACATACTCTATAATATAATTATAGCTCAGCGATTCAGCCATTCAGTAGGATACTTTGACAAACAGGCACATAATGCTAATCAATGTGGCACTGTAAAACTAGATAACTGATACTATTCTCACAAGTCAACAGCACACAATTCGGTGAAATCCAAGCATCTAACAGAAATCTACCACTAATGTATGAACAGCTGTACTGATTCCAATTCTTGTAAACTGTATAAAGAAGAAAAACTAATAGACTGATAATTTCGCATCTCCTATTTCACCTAAGAACATGGTGACATGAACATTAGCATTCTAGCACTCTGTTGAATAGAGAACCTAGCTCAGCTTTTGCATTTGTCTTCTGTTTATCTAACAAAAATTAGGCCTATTATGGAGTATAGAGTTCTTCCTGATTTCTCAAGGATTTCATAAATCGTTCCTAGAAAAACTGTTAGGCCTTGTTTGGGAGCCCAAAATCCTTGGCCCATCCCTATGGATGGGCCAGCGATTTTGGGCTCCCAAACAAGGCCTAACGATATTTCAAGGTGTAAAATTGATATTCCTATCAGTGCCATATTTTATCTACTGTGCGATTACTTCGTATGTGAAGCCAGTATCTTATAAGGAAACCAGTAGAGATGTAAGTCATGCTTTGCGACTTGCAACATAAGTATAACATTTCTACCTGATGTTTTTGCCTTCAGAAAAAGCTTGAGTACTACAAATCAACTTTCAGATATTCATTAAAGTTGGACCAGCTCAAAGCCTCAAACTTAAGCGCACGTAAACTTCTAAACAAATAAAATTGATGTGCTGTATTAATATAAAAAAGCAAGCTAACTCATCCATTTGTATTTTTTCAATAAACTTCCTTCACAAATCATATCTGGAGATAATAATTATTTGATGCACCTAGTATCACTACAAATTAAAACCCTAAGTCTAAGCTAAAGTTTACCATGACAACAACAAATCTGTCGGTTGTTGGCTCTGGTCCAATATGGGCACCTGCAAGTGCATAAGATCAATTGTGACATAGCATGTTATTCAAATTAACCTGGGAAACTACAGAAAATACATGTGGTAAACACAAAACCTGGATAGCTTGTTCTTAGCAGATGCTTGATAAAAGTTGTTTTCCCTGTAGAATATTGGCCTAAGAGCATAACCATTGGCTTTGCATCAAAATCACTATTTGTCTGCAAAAGGGTTGATATTACCTTACTTTGAAGATCATGCCACAAGGAGACAACAACAATAAGAAATAGAAAGACACAAGAAAGTAGTCATTTTAACTCGTACAGAAACCAGATACTGAGAATACAAGTATTTACCAGTAACGGGGAAACAAAATCATTGAATTTGTATGTAACTTCCAATGGCTTCAATTTTTCGATGTATAGTCTTTTTAAGCCATCAATGACAGAAGTGACAGCAGTCAGAGGTATCTGTGCATTAAAAACACCACAAACAAGGCCAGCATACATGATACATGTGTCATTCAAGAAATTAGTATGGTTTGACAGCAAGGCCATACTATTTAACTTTATAGCATACAAATCTGCACTGTTTAATGTTGCACAACAGAAACAAAAACACTGAATGCTTTAATTCATAAAAAATGACATTCAAAGGGTTTCTACGGTGTCTCTCAAACATGCTGTAGGACAATTGAGGTTCACTTTAGCCAAACTAAGCGTATCCTCTTGTGTCCAAGCTCATTAACAGGCAAGCTCTGATTGAAATTAATAGGGCAGTCCTTAAAAGTGAGCCAGGGTACAAGGTATGCATAAGGTTCTACTTGGTTGGGTATAGAAGAGCTGCAGTAGCTAAATGACTCAAGCTTGTTGCCATTTTCTCCTTGTTAACTCAAAAGGACAATCACAGAGACATCCAAAAAATTTAGTATTTTCGTCAAACTTCCCGTTTTTATGTTAGTTCAGAAATCAATATATTGCCATAATTAGTAGAATTTTGACTTCAAGTGCATAAATTATAAGGTTTTGGAGGAAACATGTCCTGTAAAAAAAGAGTAAATCGTATAGGCAAGATAACTACATTCCAATTCCAAAATGAACAGGAACTCTGTATGATTGCTTTGAAGTGCAAGTCAAAACTTCACCACCTTCACCTCACCTCCTGTCTCATGAATGAAGAATTTCTATAGCTCAGCAGCAAACTCTCAACGTTCATTTATTTATTTAAAACAGTAAGATGATATGCTCTCCAACAATGAACGTGTTGGAAATTAAACTTGCTAACATTTTGCAAGAGATTGAAGTTTTGTATAAGCGTGCTTCGATTCAACAAACAAAAATCGAAGAAACCTAAAAACAGAACATGCATACTACCTTCTTTGATGACTTTGAGCTGAACCATTGGTTTGTTGAAGGTGGTTGTGCCTGAGGAAATCCTGCACAAATATAAATTGTTTGCTTCATAGATTTCTCCCCGGCATGACTTCCTATTTTAGGGTAAGTTCCTTACCATCAATATCCGGATCGACTCTCTTTACCAGATGCTTGGATTTCTGAAAAGCAGTTATCATCACACTCTTACATATTAGTGGGATAAAGCACTACCTTGGTGTAGATACGGCATTGAGGCATAATAGACTAACCGCAAGTAGAGCATCCAAACCTTCCATCACTGGAGGATTCAAACTGTTCAGATCTGTCAGAAATTAGCGTAAACTAATTAACAGTCAATGAAAAAATATCAAACATCAACGAAGCTAATTTGGCAGCTAACAACAACCATCGCGTTTAAGGCTGTCTTGACTAATCTCATTCCCCGCTTGCGCCAGAGAGACGAGCTGTCAATTGCAACAAACCGATAGTTGATCGGCAATAACCCAAACCTTGAGGCAGCAGCACAGAGTGTGACTCAATACATCGAATAGACAAGGAAAACCTGCATTGCCGTGACGAATTCGCCGAAACCTAGGTACCCCTGCCGCCTGGAGTCCGCGATAGCCCAGACCTTGAGACGCAACACAGTTTCACAAAAGCAGTTCATTAGAAATCAAGAACCCTGCAGTAACACGAGAACAGTAGGTAGGGAGGAGCATAGCAAGAACCGGTACCTGTTTGAGGTCGGGGCGGGAGAGCTTGGACATGGCGAAGAACTTGATGGCGTCGGGACCCGTGATGCGGCCGTCGCCATCTGCGCGCGGCGCCGATTAGACCCATCAGTACAAGGGATCAATCAAACAACAAACAACAAAAGGGATTGGGGATTGAGGGTTGACGGGGGAACAGGGCGTTAGGATTGAACCTGAGTCCGCGAAGGCGAACCAGTCCTGGTAGATCTTCTGGTGCTCCTTCGAGGCGCTGCTCGCCGGGCCCTGCCCGATCTCCATGGCTCCTCTCCCTCTCTCCTCTCCCCGGGTGCTCCGCTTTGCAGCCGGGAGAAGCAAGTAAAACCCTATGACGTGGCCTCACCGTGTGGTAACAGCATTTCAAAAGGGTTTTTTTATAAAAATAAAATTATCCTAGGATATCGGCTTTATAAAAATCTAACCTTTTCTTTAAACTTGATAGTCGCGACACTCGTCTACCGCGCTATAGTATTTCAACAGGTCTTATCAAGCCATCAAAGCTAGACAACCCCTGACCTACCAAGCAAATATGGCTCGACAGACGAGCTGCCGAGCAGCAGTAAATCGGACTGACAGTTAATTAGTGCTAATTAATCCTGATTAACACTATTAATCAATATATTTTATAATTAGCACTAAGAAAATATGGTTGACATTAATTAATCGCTGTTGCAACCGGCTGACATCCTCGACCGATACCTCCATACATGTTGGGCTTAAGGAAGGGATTAAATTTATAAACATAGACATTACATGCTGAGCTTAAGGAGAAAATTAGATTTACAAAATTGTACGTTCAATCATTATTTTTTTAAAAAAAACAGCTACAGTATTAATGTGTCAACAGTTCCTACCACTAGAGTTTGGCTCGAACCCGCGCAATGCTGCGTGCCGCCCAACCCGTTGACATCAACCAACTCGCCGCAGTCGTCACGCGATTGCCGGATGGGATGAGTGACCTGGGCCGGATCCTATGTGTGTGTGTGTGTGTTTTATCGAAGTAGGAAAGGAACATGGCAATTGATAAAAAGGTACCATGAGAAATTGTTTAGGTGATTAGTGTCCTACGCAGTTGAAATGTACAAGCTTGTACGTTCGTAAACGTAATCCTTATGTATTTTGGTAAGATGAGGTAAGGATACATGTGTTTATGTTGATATGGATGTAAGCAACCGTGGCGTATTACCGTGTCTCAACAGAAAAATAGCTATGATCAAAAGTCGAAGATTTGACTAATAAGGCGGGTCTCACCGTGACAATCCGACGATTTTTTTTACTCGGTGGACGTCATGCAAAATACGTAACTGGAAGAGCAATTTTAGGGGGGTCTCGGCCCTTCCGCCGTTTTTTCTTTTGAGCAAGCAACCAGCAATTTTCAATACCAAAATTAAAAATCAGAGTACACCACTAAAAAACTTCAAAATGACAAGTACACCAGCTCCATTCGGAAGTAGCATTGTGCCAACATTGTTGACCACACAAGGGCAAACTCCAACAATAAGTGAGTTCTTTTTGGCTGTGACTTATGATTTATTATTACTACTTATAACTTTTTATTTTAGTACGAGCGCTTGTGTGAACGAACCTAATGTAGATAGAATAAATATCTAAATATGACTTTATTATATAATTAATGCCAAGGGACTCCGTGGTCATAAATCTTCAGAGGTTGCTTCCTAACTACCCTAGTCAGAGAGACACTGTACGTGTTGCCCCCACCAGATGACTGCTTGGAGACTCTATGAACTGGACCCTTGATCCAATTCCAGGATATTCCTTCCGTGCGATATATGGAATATGTGTTTTATCCACCCCAAATCTACAGAAATTCAATGGAACTCCAAACCATTAGCATTTCTCCATATTTACACTACTGCCATTAAGGCCGCTGATGGTGATGATAACGTGATAGCAAACTACTTGCCTACAATCCTCGAAGGATATGCTCGGTCTTGGTTGCTCAACCAAATAACCAACCGGTCAAGTCGATTTATACCTAAGAGTAACTCTGCAACCTCTTGATCGCAAACTTTCAGGGGACTTACGATCACCCTGATAAAGAATACGATCTCCACCGAATCCAGCAGGTACCCAATGAAACTCTCCGGCAGTACATCAAGAGGTTCAGCTAGGTTCGTAATTCCATTCCTAATATTGCAGATTTTTCTACTATTCAGGCTTTTAATGCGGGGTTAAGAAACCTGTCGGGACCCCGGATTTCCGAACCCGGACCCTCTGTGTATTACTGCACTAGTCCCAGATCAAAACTAATGCACATAGTTAAACAGAAATGAATACATAACCAGCAACGATTTATTACAATATTAAAAAGTACAGACCGAAAGGTCTCATTATTACAATTGAGGTTTCAAGACCTCGCACATACGAAACACAGTTGAAGCAAAAGATAAACTCGGTGAAGACCCATCAATACGCCACAGGCAATTGACTGGAGAAGCGCGACCTAGAACTCCTGGAATCCTTCGTCGAATCCACCCGCGAAGAAGTCGTAGTCGCCTTCTTGAGCTTCATACTCTTCTGAATATTATTTTTGAGTGTAGCATGTGAGTACATAAAGTACTCCGCAAGTCTTGGGAAAAATGCAATAGATGCAAGGCTTGACAAAGGAAGGTTATATGGTTCTTTTGCACAAAGCAACATTTTCATTCAATTACTTCTAATTATTTTCGAAGGCATCAATTTAATAAAGTAAATATTTTAGTAGAAACTAACATTAACTTTCTAGTGAAGATTCCATCTACCAACACTAGCCAACCAATTACAATTGATCAAGTTTAAAACTGCGGGTTCCATCCACCCTCTCAGCTTCAATCGCAGATTCCCTTCCAAGAGTTCCCTCCACTCTCGGAATACAAAAACTTTGATTTTAAAACCAAAACCAGAAATCTACCATGTGAATGCATTCCTTGCCCGCCCTTGACCGTGGGCACGACTATTCGAATAGTTTTACACTCTGCAGAGGTTGTACAACTTTACCCACAAGAGATAAATTATCCTAAAAGTCAACACGTTTCCTTTGGCATGAGACCCGGATAAAATATCACAAAGCCTTTACCTTACTCTAATCTAGCTAGATACCACCCACGAGGTTTCACCGCAGTAGGCTAACTACCGAACCGAAACCCCTCTTGCGCCATATGAGTGATAAATCCTGTCCCTCACTTTGTGAATAACCACCATCCACGGCACCCACTTTCCATTGGTGGCACCTAAACTAGACTATCATAAGTTAGTCGACTAGGTCGTACCCATATAGACTTGTGGTTGTGCGGTTAATGCTCGATGCGGACAAACACAAGCGTCGGTCCTTAATTGACTAGGGTGGAACATACACTTAACAAGATCTCGTGCTTGCTGCACCAACCCAAACCAACCATCCACCCTAATCTAAACCAACTTCCACATTTCATTTTATTTTAAAAGAATAGTGGCAACTCCAATTACCACTAAATTTATAAAAACAAGGGTATTACAATAATTCATAATTTCCCATTTGCAAGATTTCAAGAATATTACATAGCATGACTAAGCATTATACTACCATTCTATTATTCACAAATAATTATAATACTCTCATTATTGAGACAAAGGAATTCTAAGGTTACAAAGGTACATGGCATTCAACTTCAATTGATGGGATAACAAAATTGGATTAACTAATACCTTAAGATTTGAATTAATGTTTTATGTAAATAGCAATGCACATAATTTAAAATAATTAAAACGTTTCAAAATCATAGGTTCAAGATGATCAAAGGAGACTTTCCTTGCTTGGAGACTTGATGTTGCGAATCGTCAAAATCGAACTCTCCGGATTAGTCGTAGTCTACACCGAAGAACCAAACAAAATAAATTCAAATAAAACCCAATTAAAATCCAAAAATTATAAAATATATAATGACGGATAGATTATGATTTTAGATGAATTTAGGAGAAAGAATCAACAGATTCGGAGTTCGTATGACGGAGATTGAATATCTAGAAGTTTTGGACATCTATGAAATGATAACAAAATACGAGAATTACTTTTTGAATAGTACGGTGTCAATTGGCTACAAGGTGGCTGGCGAATGGGAAAAATGGAATGATGGCAATGAGGCTGTCAGACCCCAGATTATACCATCCGGAATCCTCTGTGATTCCACTGCACTATTCCCTGGATCAGTAGATAGTGCTCACAGATTATAGTTCTGAATATCAAAATACATATCATGCGGAAGCGTAATTAAAATAATAGACTTACTCATGGGCGGATAGGCGAAATCATAAAATTGCAGCGGCGGAAGAACGAAACACACAGGTGGGACCTTCGGGACATGCCCACAGCGACCAAGCGGAGGTGCGACCTAGCCCTTGACATCTTCATCTTCTCTGCGACTTGTCCAATCTTGTTCTTTGGCGAGGTGATTTGATTCTGATTACGTATTTTGTCGCAAAAAGCGAGCATGAGCACTCAGGCCCGTGCTCATGAGCCAATACCTGAATGCAAATAAATAGTATGCATGGCTAAACAAAGGAGAGCTCGGTTATTTTATTTGCCATAAAACGCGTTTAGTAGCATTTCTATTATTATATCATATTGTTATTTTGTGACCTAAAGACTCCTCACATAAATGACATCATTGACTTAATCCACCAAAGATTCACTCTCATTATTAGCTACTGTCTAAGACTCGCAACAACGATTGCCATAATTGACTTAATCCACTGAAATTCACTTTCTTTAGTATATGCTGTCTAAACTCCAAACAGCATGTGTCATCCTCTATTCAATCCACCGATCATATTCTTTCCGTAATGGTTGATGTCTAAGACCCCAAACAACGAGTGACATCATTTAAATGATCCACCGACTACACACATTTTATATTGATTGATGTCTAAACTCCAAGCAGCGAGTGACATCACCTAATTAATCCACCGAACATTCTCATTAAGATTTTCTAATAATCCAATCCTTGTTCTTATTGATTCATATCCACCAAGAATATCATTGATCAAGCCTACGATTCAATATTATATATCCACCACGAATATCATTGATCAATTCTACGATTCATCATTATATATCCACCAAGAATATCATTGATTAATTCTACGATCCACTAGTATTCTCCCACCAAGTAAATCACTAATCAGGAACTATAATCCAATACTTGTATTACTCCTCCAAATTCCCTAAAATTCAATTAGATCATCTATTTAGCCTATCCATTCAGCTAGACTCCACCAATTTACTTCTCTCAGAACCCACACTATCATTTCCTATTTATGATCGACATGAATCCACCAATACCTTTATGTGTACACTACAAACATCTATCTCCTTTACTCACGACCCTGCTTATTCTTTCCATATTTTATTTTGTAGGAATAGAAATGCCACTATTTGAAATACAATACATAAAATTTCCTGAGACCTAGCAGCTTTGGAACAAAACATAATGTTCAAGGAATATTAACATGATTTTCCATACATATGGCATCACACCATATGCCTAATATCACCATAATTTTTCCATACATATGGCATCACACCATATAACATCTTTCATCGTTATAGCCGCTTAACTTACCACTGGGACGACACCCAGGACAACTCAAATCAGGGCTTCCCACTGCCCTCCACTTTTTCCACTTTCCCACAAAAAGGCTTTTGAAATAGAACTATATCTAGTTAAGTTCCCATGTCCGCCCTTGACCGTGGGCACGGCTATTCGAATAGTTTTGACTCTGCAGAGTTTGTACACTTTCACCACAAGAGACAACAACTCGTTGCCCACACGATTCCTTAGCCATGTGGTTGAGCGGACCATCACGGTGACTTTTCAAAGTACCTCGCCCCTTCCATCATTTCACCCTATGGGTCGCTCCCACTTGCGGTGGGTCCCATACGTTGTGCGAGATGTTCTCCTTCTGAACGTCTAGCAGCTGGCTCCCCACCCCTGCTAGCCCGCCACAGCAGAACTTCACCTTCCACTGGTGTCCCATTCAAGCCGTCACACAGACTGCCGCTTGCACCAACCCACACCTCCTCCTGGAAGGATGACTTTCAGGGTCCGGTAAATCTACTAAGCCAAGTTGTATTTTACAGACTTGTGGTTGTCTTATTTTACACAGAGGTCATGACAAGATTCAGTCCTTAATAGTATCTGGCGGTTCTACCACAATCCACACTCTCGTGCACCTGCACCATACCCCGAACCATCCGGCGGATAAATAAGCATTTTGAGGTTTTGGGAATATAAAATAACCATATCCAACATACACCGTCATTACCACCATGATGCCCAAACCAATTTCTCATGATTAAAATGTCATTGGTACTTGGGGCATTTGAGCGCCGTGAATATCTCACGCAGTACTAAGTATGTCATATAATTAAGGACTTATTTTTGAGATGTTACTATTATAATTTTGCTAGGCGACAAGGTTCACACATTCAAATATTCCAAAGGAGGGTTAATATTATCCAAGGTAACAATAGGCATATAACTAGAATCCAAAATTACCATGTATTTGCATATAAACTAATAGCATGCAATTTGATAATTTAAACGAAAATAATTTGCAGAAAATGTAGGTTCAACATGATCAAAGTATTGACTCGCCTTGCGCGGTTTACCGCGGTCTTGAGCTCACTCAAAGCTATCTCATTTGATGGTCTTGGGCTTCTGGTCTTTATCTTCTCCTTGATCTTGATCTCGCTTGATCCATCGACTCTTCGGAACTCCAGTTTCTAACTATGCGATAAGCGACTGAATCCAAATAAAAACAAATAACTCAAGAGATCCAAATAAATCCAAATAAACCCAATTGAACTTGATTAATTTTTATTATGATTAAATAGATGATTTGAGACGAGCTGATTGTACGCGGAGTATTGTTGGAGCCGAACTAGTTGGAACGAAGCAATGATTGGTGGAAGGACATTCAATTAAGGAGGATTTATGACACAGAAATATTGATGAGATTATCTTGCTTTAGATTTGAGGAGGGCTAGGTGGAGCCGGCCATTGAATACTATGGCTTACCCTATTTTATTTAATAACTTCTTTTTATTATTTTTATATTTATCAAGGAAGTTCCATGAGCTAGGTTAGACGTAAGATTCGGTGTACGAGTTTTAGCTGAGCTTTGTTTTTGTCGAACGTTAATCTTCAGGGCATATGCTATATATAGCGATGTATATAACTTCTGGTTTGTCGAATTAATTTTGTATCTTATATTTTTAGCAATTCAAGATGTATTATTTTTTTTGTTGTGCTAATACTACCTTGTTCACTAAAATGCAAGGTGGTAAAATTATCTTAACTACCGATGACGTAGGATTTTAGTAGATACGCCAACAAGACTTTTCTTCAATAAAGAGGCTCTTCGGTTTAGGCATCGTAGATATTCTGTGTATATTATTATGGTTATTGTTATTTAAATTTATTTATCTAGGACCGAGCATGCTATACCAGGTTATACTTTACTATCAATATTCCACTGAATCTACGGGTAAGATTTATTTGTCGATGACACGCTAGGGATGACTACTACTCACATCGCTACATTAGGTAGATTACTTTTAACATTTGATGACCTAGGGTTACTTTATTATAATTGCCGCATATATACATATATATCTTTCTAACAAGACACTCCTACTTGAAGAGGCCCTATTGATTAAAGGTTGCTATCAATTTATATACCTTTTAAAGACATAGGAGCGATAGTCATACTTTAGATGGTTAAATGGTGTACCACTTGTTTATTTGATACTTTTGTTGTGCAAGTAGTTTATACAACACATTCTAGGGTTATTTTATGTGAAGCACTAATCCTAAGCACCAACTGTCATTATTAATTAAATTTAGTGTTTGAGAATTATTTATCGGCGATGTACTAATGGTGGGGTTTACAAATCATGACTTTTCAGTTTAAATAAATGGCTTTGGCATATCATTTAATTACAAATAAGGTTAATCTTTTTAATTTAAAGACTCGCTTTTGTAGGTAACACACTATTCAATTTATTTTCTTGATCTTAGCCTTGAATGTATTTTTAATTCGGTTCCTGATTAAATTTAGACACTAAGTAGGACCATCTTTTACTCATGCTTCTTAATTAAAATTAGATTTAAAACCATTAATCAGGGCACATTAGCTATATGATGATCAATCTAAGATTAATTCTTTTAACAATCTTATTTATGTCCTAATTGAGTTTATCGGTTTCCATGAACAATTTCGATTTTCCCAAGTTTGCTTGACAAATTTTGCTAATTGAAACGGATAAAAATAAAAGAGTGTGTGAGGAGAGTATGAGACTCGATTCGGGACTCGCACCTCAATGCCTCGCTCGGCTAGCCATCGGGCTATTGCCCCTTTGGTGATAACGAGAGAAAATAAATGTGAAGCGGTGAGGATGCGGGGCAAAGCAGAGCAAATTGGGGCGGTGCCGCGGCGGCGGCGTCGCCGACGGTGGCGGCAGTGGCAGGGATCACTAAAGCGTGTTGCTCGGGAGGTAGGGAAGCTAGGCGTTGGCGCATTGGCGGAGTGGCGCGGCAAGGGAACGCGGCGGTGTGTGGCGGCCGGCCATGGAGGAAAAGGAAACGGCGGCGGCGTGGGGAGCGAGGTCGGGCGAGCACGAGCTAGGGATGGATCAATAGATGCTTACCATGCCATTTTTCGGCGGAGGGGCGGGATGGCGGCGGCGGGTGTGGGCGGCGTGAGGGCTCACGGTGGTGGCGAGTACCGGCGTTGGGAGGCCCGGCGGCGGTGGGAAGGGTTGGCGGGCCACGGTGCAGCTCGAGGCGGCGGAATCGGCTGAGACGCCTTCAATCGGCGATTCTTCGCCGTGGGAGTTGGGAGAGGAGGGCGTCGGCCCGAGCTAGAGGCGCCGGAGGCCAATCCCTTCGGGGAAGGAAGAGTGGGCGTGGGTGGCGCGATTGGGTGTTCGGCGGGTTTTATAAGCGGTGAAACCGGCGGCGTCTTGAGGTGGTGAGAGGCGAAGCATGGCGGCATGGCTCGGCGAGGCAGCGGGGCGGCGCGCGAGGCATGGCGCCCAGGCGTCTGGCGCAGAGTGAGGGCGACGGCCGAGTGGCGGAGCGAGTTGGCGAGGGGCGGCGAGTGTGGCGGCGTGCGGCCGGCGCATGACACGCGCACGAGGACCGTGGGGCGGGCGCGCGAGGAGGGCGAGGAAGGCCGGGCCTGGTCGGAGAAGAAAGGAGGGAAAGAGAGACTGCGGGGTGGGGCCCGCTGCCAGTGAGAGAACCGGGAGGGAAAAAGGTTAAAGAGAGGGAAAAAAGAGAAGAGAGGGAAGCTTTAGAAAATCCCCAAACTGAATTTTTAACTTAATTACGGTTTCCTGTTTGACATTATTGATTTCAACTTAATTTCAAATCTTGGTTCAATCACTTAGATACCAAAACCCAATATTTTCCTATTCTCTATGTTATTTACTTCGCCCTCGGATGTCGGTGTTTCTATTATTTTGTTATGAATTATATATATATATACGTATAAAAATTGAATATTCAACCTAGGATTTTTGGTTTAGATTTTTATAGGTATATTCTAATATTCTTTTTGGATTCAATTTATTGACCCGAATTTGAGTTCAGGATGTTGGTATTTTTGAATTCATAATATGTTCCATTTTTATTATTTGTATTTAGGAGTACTCTTGATTATTAATTTGTATGGCACAAAACCCAAAAAGAGTTCAATAGATACTCAGAAGAAACTTGAGTGCTAGCAGAATGCAAGAAAAATTTTAAAACCTCCACATTTTTGAACACTGGAAATTTCAGGATGTTACAGAGGCGAAGGTGGTGACATGGGTACGGCGACGAGGAACGGCGGCAATCACCGGCGATGGTGAAAACGGCACCAACTACGGTGGCGACAACGATGAGTTGGAGAGAGATAGTACCGGGTATGGAACGTGGAGATGTAAGATGAGCGTGGGGTAGTACATGGCATGGTGAAGTTAGAAAAATTATTGGCTAAGCTGAAAATTAATTGTAAGACCCCAGATTATACCATCAGGAATCTTACGTGATTCTGCACTATTCCTGGATCGGTAGATAGTGCTCACGATTCTGATAATGAATATCAAAATACATATCATGCGAGCGTAAAATTTAATAGTAGACTTACTCATGAGCCGATTAGGCGAAATCATTAAATTGCGGCGGAAGAACGAAGCACACGGTGGGACCTTGAGGACATGCCCACAGGCGACCAGCGGAGGTGCGACCCTAGCCCTTGACATCTTCATCTTCTCGGCCAGCTTGTCCAATCTTGTTCTTTGGCGAGGTGATTTGATTTCTGTTTAAATTTTGTCGCAAAGCGGCGTGAGCACTCCGACCCGTGCTCAGCGAGCCAATACAGAATGCAAATAATAATATGCATGGCTTAACAATTGAGAGGCTCGAGTTATTTTGTTTTGCGTAGAGTGCTTTTGAATACAATTAATTAAAAGCCCTATGACTTAGCAATTTTGGAACAAATCATAATGTACAAGGAAATGCATTATTAATATCGATTGATTCCATCCACGTTACATGGCATCGCACCATATAGCAATTTCTTGACGTTATAGCAGCTTAACTTACCATGGGGCGACACCGGGACAATTTCCAAACTAGGCGATCCTTCGCCCTTCAAGTTTCCATTCGATTTCCAATGTTTTTAAGCAGAACTATATCGATTAAGTTCCCATGTCGCCCTTGACCAGTGGGCGGCTATTCGAATAGTTTTAACTCTGCGAGTTTGTACACTTTCACCACAGAGACAATCAACTCGTTGCCCACACGATTCCTTGGGCGTGTGGTCGGCGAACCATCACGGTGACTTTTCAAAGTATCTAGTCCTTTCTCCCATCTCACATTATGGGTGACCGCCCATTTGCGATGGGTCCCATCTGTCTTGCGGGATGTTTTCCCGGACTCTAACGCAGCTCGGGCTTCTACTTCCATAGCGTTAGGAAAGCGGAAAACTTCACCCTCCACTGGTGTCCCTTCAGCCCCCTTGCCATAGCATAACCCCATCAATCCACTACCGGTGAGATGAGTCAGGGATTTCGATAAGTCTACTTAGCCAAGTTGTATTTCTGGACTTGTGGTTGTCTTTATTTACACGGTTGACATGACAAGATTCGGTCCTTAGTATTATCGGCGGTTCTACCACACTCCACAATTTTGTGCATTCCTTCGCACCACATACCAGCCCCCATACCATCCGCTCAGATATTAAAGCAAATTGTGAGTTTTGGGAGCATAAAATAACCATATCCATCATACACCAGTCATTACCACCATGACTGCCCAACCAACTTTTCTCATGATTAAAAAGTGATGCTTGGGCGCCCTCGCGCCCATGAGTACCTAAACAATACTACGCATGGCATATGATTACGGACTTATTTTCGAAAGGTTACTATTATAATTTGTGCTAGGGCGACAATGTTCACATGTTCAAATATTTCAAAGGAGGGGTAATATTAACCAAGTACACAATGGGATATAACTAGAATCTTAAATTAACATGTATTTGCATATAACATAACAGCATGCAATTTGATAATTTAAACAAACGTAATGTGCAGAAAACGTAGGTTCAACATGATCAAAGTATTGACTCGCCTGGCGCGGTTTACCGTGGTCTTGAGCTCACTCAAAGCTATATCATTTGATGGTTTTGAGCTTCCGTCTTTATCTTCAACTTGATCTCGATCTCGCTTGATCCATTCATTCTTGGGACTCGGTTTCTAACTACGCGGCGAACAAGCGGCCCGGATAAAAGCAAATAACTCAAAAGATCCAAATAAATTCGATTAATTCAAGTTGCGATTTAATTTAATCTATTCATTTATTACGATTTGAGAATAGAAGGTGGTTCGGTTTAGTGTGTTGCAAACACAATGATAATTGGATTTGAGTGAGAGAACCGATTATCTGAATAGCTTTACCGTGAGGAAAATTTTAGGATAATAAAGGATCATAAGTGAGGAAGTATCTCAGGGATTATTTTACTTTGGAGAAGAAGTGGCCAAACATAGCCGATTGGAGAAAGACGAAGTTCGATCTTTTATTAATAACCTCTTTTATTATTTTCGTATTTATCAAGGAGTTCCATGAGTTAGGGTAGACCTATGTAGCTAAGTATGAGTGCAGTTGGGTATGTATTCCTTGCAACTTAGGTTATGACGAAGGCAACTGGATTGATGAATGAGATCATACTTATTCTATAAATCTTTTAGTCGAAGATATTATAACACTTGGATATCTGTATTAGGTTTTAGAATAATCTACGATATAGGCCTTTACTTACTAACTAGATTAAGATAAATAGCAAAGGCTCAATATTTATTCATATATGGTATTTAATTCAAATTTGAATCTCTAATAATCCCATTATCATATTTTATGTATCTTCATTCATAGCTAGGCTAAATTTGAGTTGAATAAGGTTCCACTCATATGGGTCCTAACTTGTTATATATACAATTATGCCCAATACTATTATGTACTCAAGCTAGTGTTAAGATTTAATTGATGGCACTATTATTAGCTAGCTCATACTCTAGCTGCTATTAGGCTTAGCTTCACTTCTAATTCTAGTTTAAACTCATTTATCGAGCGTGAGCTTGGGATGCGATATTTTATGCGACCCTAATTACCCACGTTAATGGTTACATGTTTTCTTTAGAGTATTTATATATCCATGAGATTATTTTTGATACTTGATGACTTAGGGCTATTACATTTTAGCACATGTATATTATTATGTCCTTTTAATTTGAGTGCTCTCTAAAGTGCTCTGCTAATGATATTTTATCCCTTTATAACTCGAGCACATATGCATGATGATAATTGTCATAGGTATTAAATTAAAGCCACTATTTAAGATTGTATGGCGGCAATATACTACTGATAGGGTTTATATTCTAATATTTGTTATTTGCTTTAATTAAAATTTGCTTGCCTAGCAAGTTTATAGTTCAACCCTTGCTAATTAGTAAAACCTACCATTAGTATTTATTCAATGGTTGCATTTCAAATATTGGGCATATATGTATATGTTATAGTTAAGGTATCTTTACTAATTTGGGTAATTAACCAAAAGCCACTCTTTCTTTATTAATACCTGAATTAATCATTAGATTTAATACAGATAAATAAGGTTCATTACCTTTTCTCATGAGGTTTTAACTAAATGTTAAATCCTAAACAACTCTATTCACATTCTAGTGAAATTCATTGGCTCTCATGGATTAATTCCAAATTTAAAATCTTAAATAATCTTGTTTACCTTCTAATTAAATTTTATCAGCTCCTCTACATTATCCCCAAAATTTTCCTTGAGTAAAATGAGCTACCAAAAATGAAAAGCAGAATATGGTGAAAATTGCGCCAGTAGGAATCGAGCACAGGACCTCGCGGCGAGAGGGTAAGCCACGAACACTAATGACCAATCGAACGCGCCCACTTTGTGACAAGGAGGGAATCAATTTAAACGGCGGAGCTGCGGTTGGGGCAAAGCAGGGAAGAGGCGGCGCGCGGCAGGCGGCGGGCTCGGCTCGCCGCGCCGTCGGCCGGGGCGGCGGATGTGGCGAATGGGCTGCCCTCGAGGTGATGAACCCTCGGGTGGTGGTGGCTCGGCCGGCGGTGCAGGAGGCGATGGCGGTGGAAGCGGCCGAACGTGGGGACGCCGTGGCTGCGGCCCGTCCATGGAACGGAGGAGGAGGCAAACACGAGTGAGAGTGCCCGGAGAAAGTACTGCGGTGGCGGCAGTCGAGGCGCGAGCGGTCTGGCGGCGAACACGAGCGGTGGCGCGAGAGCGCGCGTGGAGGCGCACCGCGAGAAGAACACCGGCCGTCGGTCGGGAAGCTCGAGGCGTTGAGAGATCCTCCGTGGCGGGTGAAGGGCTAAGCACCGGAGGAGGGGCGACGACGGCGGTGGATTTCGGCGGATCACGAGGAAGAAGGCCGTGCGGCGAGCTCGATCAATGGGAGTTCGATTCCTCGCGGGAGGAAGGAGGAGGCTGCTCGGGAGCACGCCATGGCGCGGTCGAGCGGCGAAGCGCGGCGGTGGGTGCGGCGCGGGTGCTATGCGGGAGAAAGACCGGGAGGCGAGCTCTTATGGTCTCGGGGAGGCTGCGAACAGGTGGCGCACATGAGAAAACCATGGGCGAGGGCTGCATGGAGGCCACGCGGCGGAAGAATCTGCGCATGGCGAGAGGGAGCGGCGCCGCGCTCACGGGAGAAAGAAGAATCGGAGGGAGAAGGAGGCGCGGGCGCTGGGCCCATGGCGAGAGAGGAGGAGCGGGGTTGGGGCGGGCCCGCGCGCGGGAGACGCGCTGGCGGGGCCGGTGTCAGCGGGAGAAGAGGTGCGGCGAGGCGGAAGCCGTCCCGCGCGTGAGCAGCCCGCCGAGGAAAGGCGGCCGCGGCGGCGGGCCACCGGGCGGAGGCGCGACGCCGGGCCACGCGGCGAAGGCGAGGCGCGGTGGATCAGAGCCGTCCATTTAGCGGCGGATGGAGGGAGGGATTTTGTTTTCCTTTTATTTTCTTTATTTTCCGAAAAGCATATGAAATTCGATTAAGCTCCTAAAAATATGAAATAAACTCCAAAAATTCAAGAAAAATACAGAAGTTCTGATGACATTTTGGGCTTAATGCAAATATTTCCAACTAATGTTGGTGATCACTTTTACTTGCTTCCGTTGTTTTCTTTCATGCCATTATTTTCAAAAATAATATTTTATGTCCTAAATCAATTTCTTTCTTACTTTTATGGATTATATTTTGGGTTCATATTTATAATTTTAGTTTTCTATTATTTGCGCATTCCCTTTTAGGGCATATTCATACATGTCTTTCTCTTTATGGCTTCTTCAATTTTAGAACCTCAAACAGTTGAGAAAAACACCATAAAATCCAAATTCAAATAAAATTTATCGCAAAACCATTCAAAAGCTTTAAATTTTTAAATTCAAATTTTCAGGATGTTACAAACCTACCCCCCTTAAATGAATCTCGACCACGAGATTACGGTAGAGCAGAAAGAATGGAGGTGGGTTATATTGGCTAGCATTGGGTTTCAGGGTGTTGCTCGACGTATAGCTCTTTAGCTTCATGGAGAGATGAAAATCTGCACAATAGGGGTTAACACCTGGAGAAGTAAAAAGGAAAGAGAGAAACCTTGTTCTTCGGGATAAATCGTAGACTTCCAAATACTTGCTCTTTAACATTGTTATCTTCACGTCGTCGTAGAATGGAGTAATTGCATTGTCTATTGGACATATGGTTGTAGAATTTTCATACTAATAGGTGGGTAGCAATGGTGCATGCCGTGAGGGTAGACGAGAAGGAGAGGACACTGCATTTAAAGGAGGCAAAAAAAGGGAGGAAGGAGATCCTTATCATACGGAGAGGTCATCGTCTTGAGTGCTTGCTCCTTGATTTTGCCTTCTTCTTTTTTTTTTTGACATTTTATCTCGTAGGGCTACCCCCCTTAAATAAATGACGATTGTCACTAATCATCCATTGTACTCTAGCTGTCTGGGTCATCACGAGCTTGGCGGGTGGTCTTCTTCACAGTGATGTTGTTTTCCTTAAATCTTTGGAAGGTTGAAAAGTCTTCGCTTCTTCTTGATTGCCTTGGTTTTGGGTTACCTGTTATCTCGTTCCTTTGGATTCGATGGGGTTTTCAGAAAAGGTGAGAGGGAATAGCATGAGATGAGGATTAAATCGCGGAGATAAGGTCTTCTAACCCATTTAACTTTAAAGAAAAATACCCGGAAGTCAGGCGTCTGAACCACAAAAAAATTTTTTTAAAAGCAAGCTTTTCTGTGATCATGAAATAGAACGCCCAAGGGCAAGAAGCGGTGCAGGGGCCAAATAGAATCTTGCAACAATACAACGTCTACTCGGGAGCACACATAGAAGGGTGCGGGGTTCATATGCACATCAGTCTAAAACGAGACCATCTTATCTTCATGATCATCTTGACGTTCCTAACCTTAATATTTTTAGAGTGAGGATACGAGAAGAGGAACAAAATTTTCCTTTGTAAAATCCATGGAAAGAAGAGAAAGTATTGGGAGGTAATTAGTTCTCTTTCTTGTAATTATTTTGGTAATGCAAAAAAAACCTTGTATATGTATACATATATTTTTATCAAGGTGTTCTAATCCCTTCCAATGTCCAAATATCCCTCAAAGAATCAATTTACTCCCATATGATTTTTTTGGTACATAAGGCGTAGAATCCAACGGCCTTTATGATTTACTTCCATACACTTAGGCTATCTTTCCAATTTCTCAAAACTCTATCAATTTATCTAGCAATCGATCATATTCCATTATTCCACTATTGTAAATATCTCCCAAGAATCATGTTATTTATCGATGTTGTACTCCCTCAATTATTTTCATATTTCCTATTTCTTTTCCAAGAATAACTTAATTCATCCTTCCAGTCAATCCAATTCTTTCCGTTAGGCTCCACCAAATTTTTTTGTTCTTCCAATTTTCACCTATTGTTTACTCGAAAATAAAACAATCTTTGATATTAAGCTTCAAGGTTAAGCACCATGACTCTTGGCCTTAAGTGCGTTTTTCATAGAAAGCTTACAAGAGAAGCGCTGGATTTTCATCACTTTGAATTTGGGTAAGAGAGCTTCAGAAGTAAAATGGCTAGGCAGCATATGGATGAGGGGAATCATCTTAAGAGAGATAAGAATGAGCGAGTGTAACTTATATTTTTGGAAGTAGTATTTTAAAGAAATATTTCTAGTCGTGAAACTAACGGCCGGGCTAACTAGGTCACGACTGCGATCGATATGCTCGATACCATGCTGTAAGACCCAGTTATACCATCCGAATCTTACGTGATTACTTGCACTATTCCTGGATCGATAGATAGTGCTCACGATTCTGATAATGAATATCAAAATACATATCATGCGGGCGTAAAATTTAATAGTAGACTTACTCATGAGCCGATTAGGCGAAATCATTAAATTGCAGCGGCGGAAGAACGAAGCACACTGGTGGGACCTTCGGGACATGCCCACGAGCGACCAACTGGAGGTACGCGACCTAGCCCTTGACATCTTCATCTTCTCGGCCAGCTTGTCCAATCTTGTTCTTTGGCGAGGTGATTTGATTTCTGTTTACGAATTTTGTCGCATAAAAGCGGCGTGAGCACTCCGACCCGTGCTCATGAGCCAATACACGAATGCAAATAATAATATGCATGGCTTAACAATTGAGAGGCTCGGGTTATTTTGTTTTGCGTAGAGTGCTTTTGAATACAATTAATTAAAAAGCCCTATGACTTAGCAATTTTGGAACAAATCATAATGTACAAGGAAATGCATTATTAATATCGATTCGATTCCATCCACCGTTACATGGCATCTGCACCATATAGCAATTTCTTCGTTATAGCAGCTTAACTTACCACTGGGACGACACGGGACAATTTCCAAACTAGGCGATCCTTCGCCCTTCAAGTTTCCCATTCGGTTTCCAATGTTTTAAAACGAACTATATCGATTAAGTTCCCATATGCGCCCTTGACCGTGGGCGGCTATTCGAATAGTTTTAACTCTGCGAGTTTGTACACTTTCACCACAAGAGACAATCAACTCGTTGCCCACACGATTCCTTGGGCGTGTGGTCGAGCGAACCATCACGGTGACTTTTCAAAGTATCTAGTCCTTTCTCCCATCTCACATTATGGGTGACCGCCATTTGCGATGGGTCCCATCTCTTGCTGGATGTTTTCCCGGACTCTAACGCACTCGGGCTTCTACTTCCCGCAGCGTTAGGAAGCGGAAAACTTCACCTCCACCGGTGTCCCTTCGAGCCCCCTTGCCATAGCATAACCCCATCAATCCACTACCGGTGAGATGAGTCAGGGATTTCGATAAGTCTACTTAGCCAAGTTGTATTTCTGAGACTTGTGGTTGTCTTTGTTTTACACTGTTGACATGACAAGATTCGGTCCTTAGTATTATCTCGGCGGTTCTACCACACTCCACAATTTTGTGCATTCCTTCGCACCACATACCAGCCCCATACCATCCGCTCGGATATTAAAGCAAATTGTGAGTTTTGGGAGCATAAAATAACCATATCCATCATACACGATCATTACCACCATGATGCCCAACCAACTTTCTCATGATTAAAAGTGATGCTTGGCGCCCTCGCGCCATGAGTACCTAAACAATACTACGCATGGCATATGATTACGGACTTATTTTGAAAGGTTACTATTATAATTTGTGCTAGGCGACAATGTTCACATGTTCAAATATTTCAAAGGAGGTAATATTAACCAAGTACACAATGGGATATAACTAGAATCTTAAATTAACATGTATTTGCATATAACATAACACATGCAATTTGATAATTTAAACAAGCGTAATGTCGCGAAAACGAGGTTCAACATGATCAAAGTATTGACTACTTTGCGCGGTTTACCGTGGTCTTGAGCTCACTCAAAGCTATATCATTTGATGGTTTTGAGCTTCCGGTCTTTATCTTCAACTTGATCTCGATCTCGCTGATCCATTCATTCTTCGGGACTCAGGTTTCTAACTACGCGACGAACAAGCGACCGGATAAAGCAAATAACTCAAAAGATCCAAATAAATTCGATTAATTCAAGTTGCCGATTTAATTTAATCTATTCATTTATTACGATTTGAGAATAGAAGGGTGGTTCGGTTTAGTGTGTTGCAAACACAATGATAATGGATTTGAGTGAGAGAACCGATTATCTGAATAGCTTTACCGTGAGGGAAAATTTTAGGATAATAAAGGATCATAAGTGAGGAAGTATCTCAGGATTATTTTACTTTGGAGAAGAAGTGGCCAAACATAGCCGATTGGAGAAAGACGAAGTTCGATCTTTTATTAATAACCTCTTTTATTATTTTCGTATTTATCAAGGGAGTTCCATGAGTTAGGGTAGACCTATGTAGCGAAGTATGAGTCCAGGTGGGTATGTATTCCTTGCAACTTAGGTTATGACGAAGGCAACTGGATTGATGAATGAGATCTGTACTTATTCTATAAATCTTTTAGTCGAAGATATTATAACACTTGGATATCTGTATTAGGTTTTAGAATAATCTCGATATAGGCCTTTACTTACTAACTAGATTAAGATAAATAGCAAAGGCTCAATATTTATTCATATATGGTATTTAATTCAAATTTGAATCTCTAATAATCCCATTATCATATTTTATGTATCTTCATTCATAGCTAGGCTAAATTTGAGTTGAATAAGGTTCCACTCATATGGGTCCTAACTTGTTATATATACAATTATGCCCAATACTATTATGTACTCAAGCTAGTGTTAAGATTTAATTGATGGCACTATTATTAGCTAGCTCATACTCTAGCTTGCTATTAGGCTTAGCTTCACTTCTAATTCTAGTTTAAACTCAGCTATCGGGCCAGAGCTTGGGATGCAGTATTTTATGCGACCCTAATTACCCACGTTAATGGTTACATGTTTTCTTTAGAGTATTTATATATCCGCGAGATTATTTTTGATACTTGATGACTTAGGGCTATTACATTTTAGCACATGTATATTATTATGTCCTTTTAATTTGAGTGCTCTCTAAAGTGCTCTGCTAATGATATTTTATCCCTTTATAACTCGAGCTCGCCATGCATGATGATAATTGTCATAGGTATTAAATTAAAGCCACTATTTAAGATTGTATGGGCGGCAATATGCTCTTGATAGGGTTTATATTCTAATATTTGTTATTTGCTTTAATTAAAATTTGCTTGCCTAGCAAGTTTATAGTTCAACCCTTGCTAATTAGTAAAACCTACCATTAGTATTTATTCAGTGGTTGCATTTCAAATATTGGGCATATATGTATATGTTATAGTTAAGGTATCTTTACTAATTTGGGTAATTAACCAAAAGCCACTCTTTCTTTATTAATACCCTGAATTAATCATTAGATTTAATACAGATAAATAAGGTTCATTACCTTTTCTCATGAGGTTTTTAACTAAATGTTAAATCCTAAACAACTCTATTCACATTCTAGTGAAATTCATTGGCTCTCATGGATTAATTCCAAATTTAAAATCTTAAATAATCTTGTTTACCTTCTAATTAAATTTTATCAGCTCCTCTACATTATCCCCAAAATTTTCCTTGAGTAAAATGAGCTACCAAAAATGAAAACAGAATATGGTGAAAAATTGCGGCCAGCCGGAATCGAGCCTGGGACCTCGCGGCGAGAGGGTAAGCCACGAACACTAATGACCAACTGAACGCGCCACTTTGTGACAAGGAGGGGGAATCAATTTAAGCGAGCGAGCGTGCGGTTGGGGCAAAACAGGGAAGAAGGCGCGCAGGGGCAGGCGGCGGGCTCGCCGCGGCGGCGTCGGCCGGAGGGCGGCGGATGTGGCGAAATGGGCTGCCCTCGAGGTGATGAACCCTCGGGTGGTGGTGGCTCGGCGGGCGGTGCAGGAGGCGATGGCGGTGAAACGGCCGAACGTGGGACGCCGTGGGGCTGCGGCGGCCCATGGAACGGAGGAGGAGGCAAACACGGCGAGAGTGCCCAGAGAAAGTACTGCGGTGGCGGCTTGGTCGAGGCGCGAGGCGATCCGCGGCGGCACGGCGGTGGCGCGAGAGCGCGCGTGGAGAAGCGCCGGCGAGGAAGAAGCACCGCCGTCGGTCGGGAAGCTCCGGCGTTGAGGAGATCCTCCGGTGGCGGGTTGAAGGGCTAAGCACCGGAGGAGGCGGCGACGGCGGTGGATTTCGGCGGATGCGAGGAAGAAGGCCGTCGCGGCGAGCTCGGTCAATGGGAGTTCGATTCCTCGCGGGAGGAAGGAGGAGGCGCTCGGGCACGCCATGGCGCGGTCGAACCGGCGGGCGCGGCGGTGGAGTGCGGCGCGGTGCTATGCGGGAGAAAGACCGGGAGGCGAGCTCTTATGGTCTCGGGAAGTGCAGAACGGTGGCGCACATGAGAAAACCATGGGCGAGGCTGCGCATGGAGGCCACGCGGCGGAAATCGCTGCGCATGGCGAGAGGAGCGCGCGGCGCTCACGGGAGAAAGAAGAATCGGAGGGAGAAGGAGGCGCGGGCGCTGGGCCGCGAGAGAGGGAGGCGGGGTTGGGAGCGGGCCGCGCGCCGAGAGACGCGCTGGCGGGGCCGGTGTCAGCGGGAGAAGAGGTGCGGGAGAGGCGGGCCGTCCCGCGCAGTCTGAGCCACGTGACAGAGGCGAGCGCGGCGGCGGGCCACCGGGCGAGAGCGCGACGCTGGGCCACGCGGCGGGCGAAGGCGAAGCGCGTGGATCCGAGCCGTCCATTTGGCGGCGGATGGAGGAGGAGGATTTTGTTTTTCCTTTTATTTTCTTTATTTTCCAAAAGCATATGAAATTCAGTTAAGCTCCTAAAAATATGAAATAAACTCCAAAATTCAAGAAAAATACACAAGTTCTGATGACATTTTGGGCTTAATGCAAATATTTCCAACTAATGTTGGTGATCACTTTACTTGCTTCCGTTGTTTTCTTTCATGCCATTATTTTCAAAAATAATATTTTATGTCCTAAATCAATTTCTTTCTTACTTTTATGGATTATATTTTGGGTTCATATTTATAATTTTAGTTTTCTATTATTTGCATTCCCTTTTGGGGCATATTCATACATGTCTTTCTCTTTTATGGCTTCTTCAATTTTAGAACCTCAAGCAGATTGAAAAAACACCATAAAATCCAAATTCAAATAAAATTTATCATAAAACCATTCAAAAGCTTTAAATTTTTAAATTCAAATTTTCAGGATGTTACAAACCTACCCTTAAATGAATCTCGACCAGAGATTCGGTGAAAGAGAAAAGAATGGAGGTGGGTTATATTGGCTAGCATTGGGTTTGTGGTGTTGCTCGACGTATAGCTCTTTAGCTTCATGGAGAGATGAAAATCTGCACAATAGGGGTTAACACTGAGAAGTAAAAGGAAAGAGAGAAACCTTGTTCTTGGGATAAATCGTAGACTTCCAAATACTTGCTCTTTAACATTGTTATCTTCACGTCGTCAGTAGAATGGAGTAATTGCATTGTCTATTGGACATATGGTTGTAGAATTTTCATACTAATAGGTGGGTAGCAATGGTGCATGCCGTGAGGGTAGACAGAAGGAGAGGACACGCATTTAAAGGAGGCAAAAAAAGGAGGAAGGAGATCCTTATCCTACGGAGAGGTCATCGTCTTCGTGGTGCTTGCTCCTTGATTTTGCCTTCTTCTTCTTTTTTTTTGACATTTTATCTCGTAGGGCTACCCCTTAAATAAATGACGATTGTCACTAATCATCCATTGTACTCTAGTATGCAGGTCATCACGAGCTTGGCGGGTGGTCTTCTTCATGATGATGTTGTTTTCCTTAAATCTTGGAAGGTTGAAAAGTCTTCGCTTCTTCTTGATTGCCTTGGTTTTGGGTTACTGTTATCTCGTTCCTTTGGATTCGATGGGGTTTTGAGAAAAGGTGAGAGGAATAGCATGAGATGAGGATTAAATCGCGGAGATAAGGTCTTCTAACCCATTTAACTTTAAAGAAAAATACCGGAAAGTCAGGGCGTCTGAACCACAAAAAAATTTTTTTAAAAGCAAGCTTTTCTGTGTGGATCTGAAATAGAACGCCCAAGGGCAAGAAGCAGTGCACAGGGCCAAATAGAATCTTGCAACAATACAACGTCTACTCGGGGAGCACACATAGAAGGGTGCAGGGTTCATATGCACAGTCCGTCTAAAACGAGACCATCTTATCTTCATGATCATCTTCGACGTTCCTAACCTTAATATTTTTAGAGTGAGGATACGAGAAGAGGAACAAAATTTTCCTTTTGTAAAATCCATGGAAAGAAGAGAAAAGTATTGGGAGGTAATTAGTTCTCTTTCTTGTAATTATTTTGGTAATGCAAAAAAAAAACCTTGTATATGTATACATATATTTTTATCAAGGTGTTCTAATCCCTTCCAATGTCCAAATATCCCTCAAAGAATCAATTTACTCCCATATGATTTTTTTGGTACATAAGGCGTAGAATCCAACGGCCTTTATGATTTACTTCCATACGCACTTAGGCTATCTTTCCAATTTCTCAAAACTCTATCAATTTATCTAGCAATCGATCATATTCCATTATTCCACTATTGTAAATATCTCCCAAGAATCATGTTATTTATCGATGTTGTACTCCCTCAATTATTTTCATATTTCCTATTTCTTTTCCAAGAATAACTTAATTCATCCTTCCAGTCAATCCAATTCTTTCCGTTAGGCTCCACCAAATTTTTTTGTTCTTCCAATTTTCACCTATTGTTTACTCGAAATAAAACAATCTTTGATATTAAGCTTCAAGGTTAAGCACCATGACTCTTGGCCTTAAGTGCGTTTTTCATAGAAAGCTTACAAGAGAAGCTCTGGATTTTCATCACTTTGAATTTGGGTAAGAGAGCTTCAGAAGTAAAATGGCTAGGGCAGCATATGGATGAGGGGGAATCATCTTAAGAGAGATAAGAATGAGCAGTGTAACTTATATTTTTGGAAGTAGTATTTTAAAGAAATATTTCTAGTCGTGAAACTAACGGCCAAAGCTAACTAGGTCACGACTGCGATCGATATGCTCGATACCATGCCAGTAAGACCCCATTATACCATCAGAATCTTACGTGATTCTTGCACTATTCCTGGGATCGATAGATAGTGCTCACGATTCTGATAATGAATATCAAAATACATATCATGCGGAGCGTAAAATTTAATAGTAGACTTACTCATGAGCCGATTAGGCCGAAATCATTAAATTGCAGCGTGGAAGAACGAAGCACACAGTGGGACCTTGAGGACATGCCCACAGCGACCAAGCGGAGGTGCGCGACCTAGCCCTTGACATCTTCATCTTCTCGGCCAGCTTGTCCAATCTTGTTCTTTGGCGAGGTGATTTGATTTCTGTTTCAATTTTGTCGCAAAGCGGCGTGAGCACTCCGACCCGTGCTCGCGAGCCAATACCTGAATGCAAATAATAATATGCATGGCTTAACAATTGAGAGGCTCGGGTTATTTTGTTTTGCGTAGAGTGCTTTTGAATACAATTAATTAAAAAGCCCTATGACTTAGCAATTTTGGAACAAATCATAATGTACAAGAAATGCATTATTAATATCGATTCAGATTCCATCCACTGTTACATGGCATCGCACCATATAGCAATTTCTTGACGTTATAGCCGCTTAACTTACCATCGGGGCGACACCAGGACAATTTCCAAACTAGGCGATCCTTCGCCCTTCAAGTTTCCCATTCCGATTTCCAATGTTTTAAAAGCAGAACTATATCCATTAAGTTCCCATGTGCGCCCTTGACCGTGGGCGGCTATTCGAATAGTTTTAACTCTGCGAGTTTGTACACTTTCACCACAAGAGACAATCAACTCGTTGCCCCACACGATTCCTTGGGCGTGTGGTCGAGCGAACCATCACGGTGACTTTTCAAAGTATCTAGTCCTTTCTCCCATCTCACATTATGGGTGACCGCCCATTTGCGATGGGTCCCATCTGTCTTGCGCGGATGTTTTCCCGGACTCTAACGCAGCTCGGGCTTCTACTTCCCGCAGCGTTAGGAAAGCGGGAAAACTTCACCCTCCACTGGTGTCCCTTCGGGCCCCCTTGCCATAGCATAACCCCATCAATCCACTACCGGTGAGATGAGTCCGGGATTTCGATAAGTCTACTTAGCCAAGTTGTATTTCTGAGACTTGTGGTTGTCTTTATTTACACTGTTGACATGACAAGATCGGTCCTTAGTATTATCTCGGCGGTTCTACCACACTCCACAATTTTGTGCATTCCTTCGCACCACATACCATTTCCCATACCATCCGCTCAGATATTAAAGCAAATTGTGAGTTTTGGGAGCATAAAATAACCATATCCATCATACACCACTCATTACCACCATGACTGCCCAACCAACTTTTCTCATGATTAAAAAGTGATGCTTGGGCGCCCTCGCGCCCATGAGTACCTAAACAATACTACGCATGGCATATGATTACGGACTTATTTTCGAAAGGTTACTATTATAATTTGTGCTAGGGCGACAATGTTCACATGTTCAAATATTTCAAAGGAGGGGTAATATTAACCAAGTACACAATGGGATATAACTAGAATCTTAAATTAACATGTATTTGCATATAACATAACGACATGCAATTTGATAATTTAAACAAGCGTAATGTGCGTAAAACGTGGGTTCAACATGATCAAAGTATTGACTACTTTGCGCGGTTTACGTGGTCTTGAGCTCACTCAAAGCTATATCATTTGATGGTTTTGAGCTTCCGTCTTTATCTTCAACTTGATCTCGATCTCGCTTGATCCATTCATTCTTCGGGACTCGGTTTCTAACTACTGCGACGAACAAGCGGCCGGATAAAAGCAAATAACTCAAAAGATCCAAATAAATTCGATTAATTCAAGTTGCCGATTTAATTTAATCTATTCATTTATTACGATTTGAGAATAGAAGGGTGGTTCGGTTTAGTGTGTTGCAAACACAATGATAGTGGATTTGAGTGAGAGAACCAGATTATCTGAATAGCTTTACCGTGAGGGAAAATTTTAGGATAATAAAGGATCATAAGTGAGGAAGTATCTACAGGATTATTTTACTTTGGAGAAGAAGTGGCCAAACATAGCCGATTGGAGAAAGACGAGTTCGATCTTTTATTAATAACCTCTTTTATTATTTTCGTATTTATCAAGAGAGTTCCATGAGTTAGGGTAGACCTATGTAGCGAAGTATGAGTGCAGGTGGGTATGTATTCCTTGCAACTTAGGTTATGACGAAGGCAACTTTGGATTGATGAATGAGATCTGTACTTATTCTATAAATCTTTTAGTCGAAGATATTATAACACTTGGATATCTGTATTAGGTTTTAGAATAATCTCGATATAGGCCTTTACTTACTAACTAGATTAAGATAAATAGCAAAGGCTCAATATTTATTCATATATGGTATTTAATTCAAATTTGAATCTCTAATAATCCCATTATCATATTTTATGTATCTTCATTCATAGCTAGGCTAAATTTGAGTTGAATAAGGTTCCACTCATATGGGTCCTAACTTGTTATATATACAATTATGCCCAATACTATTATGTACTCAAGCTAGTGTTAAGATTTAATTGATGGCACTATTATTAGCTAGCTCATACTCTAGCGCTATTAGGCTTAGCTTCACTTCTAATTCTAGTTTAAACTCATTATCGAGGCGAGCTTGGGATGCAGTATTTTATGCGACCCTAATTACCCACGTTAATGGTTACATGTTTTCTTTAGAGTATTTATATATCCGCGAGATTATTTTTGATACTTGATGACTTAGGGCTATTACATTTTAGCACATGTATATTATTATGTCCTTTTAATTTGAGTGCTCTCTAAAGTGCTACTGCTAATGATATTTTATCCCTTTATAACTCGAGCCTGCCATGCATGATGATAATTGTCATAGGTATTAAATTAAAGCCACTATTTAAGATTGTATGGCGGCAATATACTACTGATAGGGTTTATATTCTAATATTTGTTATTTGCTTTAATTAAAATTTGCTTGCCTAGCAAGTTTATAGTTCAACCCTTGCTAATTAGTAAAACCTACCATTAGTATTTATTCAGTGGTTGCATTTCAAATATTGGGCATATATGTATATGTTATAGTTAAGGTATCTTTACTAATTTGGGTAATTAACCAAAAGCCACTCTTTCTTTATTAATACCTGAATTAATCATTAGATTTAATACGATAAATAAGGTTCATTACCTTTTCTCATGAGGTTTTTAACTAAATGTTAAATCCTAAACAACTCTATTCACATTCTAGTGAAATTCATTGGCTCTCATGGATTAATTCCAAATTTAAAATCTTAAATAATCTTGTTTACCTTCTAATTAAATTTTATCAGCTCCTCTACATTATCCCCAAAATTTTCCTTGAGTAAAATGAGCTACCAAAAATGAAAACAGAATATGGTGAAAAATTGCGGCCAGCCGGAATCGAGCCTGGGACCTCGCGGCGAGAGGGGTAAGCCACAGACACTAATGACCAACTGAACCGCGCCCACTTTGTGACAAGGAGGGGGAATCAATTTAAACGAAGCAGAGCTGCGGTTGGGGCAAAACAGGGGAAGAGGCCGGCGCAGGGCCAGGCGGCGGGCTCGCCGGCGCGGCCGTCGGCCGGAGGGCGGCGGATGTGGCGAAATGGGCTGCCCTCGAGGTGATGAACCCTCGGGTGGTGGTGGCTCCGGCCGGGGCGGTGCAGGAGGGCGATGGCGGTGAAACACCGAACGTGGGGACGCCGGGCTAGCGCGGCGGCGTCCATGGAACGGAGGAGGAGGCAAACACGGCGAGAGTGCCCGAGAAATACTGCGGTGGCGGCTTGTCGAGAGGCGCCGAGGCGGCGGCGACGGCGAGCGGTGGCGCGAGGAGGCGCGTGGAGAAGCGCCGGCGAGAAGGGCACCGGCCGTCGGTCGGGAAGCTCGAGCGTTGAGAGATCCTCCGGTGGCCGGAATTGAAGGGCTAAGCACCGGAGGAGGGGCGGCGACGGCGGTGGATTTCGGCCGGATGCGAGGAAGAAGGCCGTCGACGAGCTCGATCAATGGGAGTTCGATTCCTCGCGGGAGGAAGGAGGAGGTCGCTCGGGAGCACGCCATGGCGCGTCGAGCCGGCGGGGCGCGACGGTGGAGTGCGGCGCGGTGCTATGCGGGAGAAAGACCGGGAGGCAGAGCTCTTATGGTCTCGGGAGGCTGCAGAACGGTGGCGCACATGAGAAAACCATGGCGAGGCTGCGCATGGAGGCCACGCGGCGGAAGAATCTTTGCGCATGGCGAGAAGGAGCGGCCGGCGCTCACGGGGAGAAAGAAGAATCGGAGGGGAGAAGGAGGCGCGGGGCGCTGGGCCCGCGAGCGAGAGGAGAGCGGGGTTGGGAGCGGGGCCCGCGCGCGAGAGACGCGCTGGCGGGGCCGTGTCAGCGGGAGAAGAGGTGCGGCGAGGCGGAGCCGTCCCGCGCAGCGTGTGAGCCAGCCCAGGAGGCGAGCGCGGCGGCGGGCCACCGGGCAGCGCGACGCGCAGGCCACGCGCGGGGCGAAGCGGCGGGCGCGGTGGATCCGAGCCGTCCATTTGGCGGCCGGATGGAGGGGGAGGGATTTTGTTTTTCCTTTTTATTTTCTTTATTTTCCCGAAAAGCATATGAAATTCAGTTAAGCTCCTAAAAATATGAAATAAACTCCAAAAATTCAAGAAAAATACACAGAAGTTCCTGATGACATTTTGGGCTTAATGCAAATATTTCCAACTAATGTTGGTGATCACTTTTACTTGCTTCCGTTGTTTTCTTTCATGCCATTATTTTCAAAAATAATATTTTATGTCCTAAATCAATTTCTTTCTTACTTTTATGGATTATATTTTCGGGTTCATATTTATAATTTTAGTTTTCTATTATTTGCGCATTCCCCTTTTGGGGCATATTCATACATGTCTTTCTCTTTTATGGCTTCTTCAATTTTTAGAACCTCAAACAGATTCAGAAAAACACCATAAAATCCAAATTCAAATAAAATTTATCGCAAAACCATTCAAAAGCTTTAAATTTTTAAATTCAAATTTTCAGGATGTTACATTAATCGTGGACGATACAATCGACGTTTGAATGATGACAGTGGAGAAACACGAAAAATTTGATATCTTGGTGCTCGGTGGAGCGAATCCAAAACCATTTGAAAAGTAGCTACCTGGGATGGTTTGGCATGATATAACACGAACGGATTGGGGAAACACCACCGGATAGATAGGGACACGAGATGCCATTGGCGGCCATGGCGAGGTGTCGGAGGCGAAATTTTGTGGAGGCTTTTTGGAAAAAAGGAAGGAAGCACGGCGTAGAACGTAGTGAGCCAAGTCTAAGAAAAATTATGGCATGGGCTAAGGCTTACCGGAGGCGACGAATCGACGTCGGGAGTCACAAATGGCCATTTTCGCGGAAAGTTCAATTCCTGACAATTGGCTCCACAAAAAAAAATTAAACAAAATGGTAGAAAAATTTCTTAGAGTCTAGGACACAATATGACGTGAACAAAAATTGAAGCGCTTACCAAAAAGGAGTGTACGCGTGAAGTACAGTTTTAGTGTCTGGGCCTGACAAGGTCGACGAGGACTCGGGGGATCTTCAGGTGATGGCGATGGAAGCACGATGTAGAACACGTCGAGGCAAACTCAACGGTGCAAACGGCTCGACCAAAGGATATCGGATGGTGGTGGAACACGACGGAGAAGACATTCAACGACCGACGGATTGAGATCGGCGTTCCGGGCAAACAGAGAGGAGTTAGCGGGTGAGATTTGTGGCGAAACGAAGAGGAGAACATGAGGAACGCAGTGCTCACCTTGGTTGTGGTGGAAGATGTCGCGCCGCCTGCAGCGAGGAGAGAAGCGGCAACACGGTTTGGCCACGGTGCTCGCGATGCTCGCGAAACTCCGGCAAAGCGAGGGGAGCACCATGTAGAACGCGCAAAGACGAAGCTAATGGTGTGGAGCTCCATCAGAGGAGGCGCAATCGCCAAGAACGCCGTTTTGTTGGCGAGAGAAAATGCCGATGCGCGAGAAGAAGGGGAGAGAGGCCTTGAGATTTCAGAGGCTTGGTGAAGATGAAGAGAGGCACCCGGTGCTCCCTTTTCTAGGCGTGGAGGTGGACCGGATGGGGAGATCCGCGAGGGAATGTCTTTCGGTGGCATGACATATTCCCGCGAAATGGACGCATGAAATTGGGGGCTAAGGCTGGGAATGGAAAGGTCTTAATGAGAGGATTCCAATGCATTTTGTGGTGCAAGAAATGGTTGAGAAAATCACAAGTTATGGAAGTTTGAAGAACCGGCCATGGCGCTCGTGCGTGCTCTCTGGTGATTTGAAACGTTACGCTGAAGAAGATGAATAGTGGAGGAGAGAGAAAATAATAATAAAATAATAATTATTTTTCCAAAAAAATAAAATAAATTCGAAAAAAACAAAAATTCCACAAACAACCTTAGAACCCGAAAATACCAAATAAAATAATTTCAGATTTAATTGAGGTATATTTTGACCATTAAAAATATTTTTACTTTCTAAGCTTTAATTTAATCCAAATAAATTCAAAAACTCCAAAAATTTGAAAATAGGATAGAAATGGATAGATTGGAATTTTATATGAATTTAGAAATTTGAATGGGCTCAATCGGAATTAAAATGAAGAAATACGATCTTTTGGAAATTTAAAAGGAGAGAAAAGAATAAACGATTTTAAAATTATTTTTGAACCGAAATGACATCATCAAGGAAATGATTTTCAGAGAAATTATTTTTCTATGGAAAAGGAATTTATGATGTTAGGGTGACGTCGTGAGATTTTGATTTTCCGGCGAATTATTTTTCAACAAGAAAAGGGTTTTATTCATCGACAGTGGGACCGACTTTTGTGGACTAGGTCCATAAACCGGGAGAAGGCTGAGGTGGCACGCAGCTGGCGTAGCGCTTGCGTAGCTCATGGTTGCTAAGGTGGCGACGGGGGGGTGAGGGCATCGGCGGATGACGACGGCTCTTTGGGTCGGCGAGGTGCGCGAGAGGAGGAAGACACGGGAGTTAAGTGCACCTTGGCACGACACTCGAAAATTCCGATGGTAGCCAGCGACGAGGATGCGGGGTGGCGAAGTGAGGCGTTGCGGCGGGGCTCTTCGCGTGGATTTACTCGGTGGAGGCGGGGATGCGCGCATGTGTGCGGCGAAGGTGGAGGCGACGAATGGTTATCGGTTACACCAAAGTTAAGGACGACGCAAAGACGAGTAAAGAGGAGAGAGCGGGGTTTAAAGTGGGGAAATGGTGGAGGTTGAATGCGGGAGTGATTAGGCTTTCAAGCGTAGCAAATGCTCGCTAACGAGAAGAAACAACCACATTCAAGAGCTCAAAGGGGCATTAATGGTGGCGGTGGAAGGTTGAAGAAGGCAAGAAGAAAGAAGAAGCCGATCAAGCGGGGTTGGGTTTGTCGTGAGAGGAAGAGAGAGGAGGAAGGAGTGGGCGGTCGGATGAATGCCACAAGGCGAAAGAGAAATCAGGGCCATCGGATTAAAACAAAGGGGTAAGTGAAGGCGGGTGGCTGAGATTAAACCGGGCGGGGATAGATTGATTCAGGGAGCGACACGTGATGGCCGAGTAGAGAGGTTGAGTATTAAATTTGATTTAGATTTTGAAATAAAATTTAGATAACTCCAAATAAAACTCAGAAAATCACAGAAAATCCAAATAAAATTCAAATACTTTAAAATAATTAATTTGAAATTAAATTTTTCAGGAAGAGGATTTTTGGGATGTTACAAAACCGATGGTTTACGGAGGACATTTCAATGAACCCTCCAAAAATTATAGTCGAGCTATTCAACATGGCTGACAGGTATGCAACGGCTAGCGAGGCAATTGAATGGAACAAGGACATTAATCAGATAGAGAAAATTCCTCAATCTAGCCTGGATAAGAAAGAGAAGAAGCCCAAAAATCTCCAAAAGGTAGAAAGAATTGTAAATCTAATGCTAAAGAGGTTCTTAAAATCCCTAAGAAATTTACTAGGGGTAAGAAGGACTATTTCGGTCGGAATAAGGCAAAAGCTCTGACCGACAAATCCAAAAAGAATAAGAAATGGTGTCCACTTCATAAAGCGGCAGGGCATAATCTGTGCACCTACCAAGCCTAGCAAAAGAAGTTAAAAGACTATTATTCAGGTAAAGGCCATTTCCCTTCCACAACACTATCGACATAATCTTCGGTAGGTCCTTCTCGTACGAGTCTAGACGCCATCTGAATACCATGTAGCAAGAAGTTAACCTTACAGAATCTCCAATCGCTATCAAGTCATTTAGGTGGTCGACACAACTATCCCCTTCAGCCGGAAGATTGCATAGCAGATCTAACATAGGTGATATGATGTCCTAGTCTCGAGGCCTCGAAAGCTCCCAATTAATTACATCTGCGGGGTAAATCCACATAATACATCTGATTAAGCTATGCATTGGTCGTCATCTTCAGTCTTCGCTTCACGTTCTCCACGTATGTGATGAATGGTCGATGTAGAAGCTAGTTTCAGCTACTTGAGTAAGCTGTCAGTTTCAGCTTACTGTCTATCCTCTCTCATCAGTTTTAGTTCCATTGATCTATCTGCAGCCTGACGCCATACACGGGTAATTGGAAAGTAAGATGAATATTATTTATCTTGTTTTCTTCAGGTTGGTGATGGAACCACTACCGTGGTGCTTCTTGCTGCTGAATTCTTACAGGAGGCAAAGCCTTATATTGAGGATGGAGTACACCCTCATAGTCTAATTCATAGTTATAGGACTGCAGGTCATTTCGTTAGTATGCTTCCTTTTCCTCCCTGAACACTTGCGCATTTGGTGCCCTACAAACTGTCAAATCTGACTTTTTAATCCCATGAATTCGCATCAGGCAATCGAAAAGGTCAAAGAACTGGCGGTTAGCATCGAAGGGAAAAGCCTTGAAGAAAAGAAATCATTGTTAGCCAAGTGCGCTGCAACGACGCTCTCATTGAAGTTAATGGGTGGCGAGAAAGAATTCTTTGCTTCTATGGTTGTGGATGCTGTTCTTGCCATTGGCACTGATGACAGACTTAACCTTATTGGAACAAAAAAGGTAATTCTCGAGAGATTTGTATCATCAGCTTCATGTTCAAGCTCCATGCTTCATGATGTCTACTGTCCTGATTCGAAACCGGCTCTTATGTCTTAGATGTTTCGCATCTAAATTTCACACTGAATAAAGGTGCTCTGAATTTTGGGCCGCTCTTAGGTTCCTGGAGGTACCATGAGAGATTATTTCCTTGTTAATGGTGTTGCCTTCAAGAAGACATTTTCATATGCTGGAGTTGAGCAACAGCCAAAGAAGTTCTTGAATCCAAAGATTCTTTTGCTGAACATTGAGCTAGAATTGAAATCTGAGAAAGAAAATGCAGAGATCAGGTATGTTAACCCAGTTCGAGCACTGTTACAGTGTTACCTTGATATGTTCTCACGTTTGTATGCACCCTTCATTCTTTGCCTTTTTCTCACTGTAGTCTTATATCTCTAGATTGTCGGGCCCTCCGCAATACCAGTCAATTGTTGATCCTGAATGGAATATTATTTACGACGCAAAAATAGTCCTTTCTCGGTTGGCAATCGGTGATCTTGCAACACAGGTATGCATTCTGAATCTGTTTTTCAGATTTGCTTTTGCGTAGCAATGTAGCCTTGGCTCAATGAATCTTCTTTTATGCAGTATTTTGCAGATCGGGACATTTTCTGTGCTGGCAGGGTAACAGAAGAGGATTTACAGTACCCACTAATCAATGTGGACCGTTTATTCTTTTTAATCCAAGAGATCATGTTAGTTAGATGTGCTTGTACTTTACCACCAGTAGGAGGTAGTATAATTCCTTTGAGGGCAGAATTGTAAAAATCAGTAATTCCACATCCTCTCGCAGCCGCAGATTCTCAAATCACAACCCTAATAGACGACAAATTCTTGTGCGCATCACGCTCGAATTGGGCCGTATTGGTCTTGGCGACAACCCTTTGCATGGCATTACCATCAACCCTCATTCCCTCAAGTATATGAACAAACCTGTATATGATTTAATATTGTTAATGCATGGCAATCTCTGGGTCGAGGTGTGTAAATTCTCAACATCTGGAATGGCAAATTGGATTGCACATGTGATTTAATTCAATCGTAGCAAAGGGCAATAGTGACAGACACCAGCAGCAGCATACAGAAATGCGGCATGTTACCATGCTTTATTACGAATTCCACTTCAAAAATTGAATATTTATATTAATTTTTCATTTTTTTATCATATATTTATATTGATTTCTATCTTCGGAAACAGAAGCATCCCTAAGCGTCGCCTTCATTCTTCCGATAATGCAGGCGTCACCTTCTTGCCTCCAACCGTTACTGCATTATCATTCCTATAGGATTTTGAAAGATGCACACTTCTGTAATCTTGGGCAACCATGTCAACTGATTGTTGCTGAGACGGGGCCTGTACTGCTGTTTGTCGGTGATAGAAGCGCAGGAGTAGGCAATCTCAGCTGCAGTATTGAGATGGGTTTTTCTGTGGTTTATGACTTCAACTTTTAAATTTTTACTGTTTGTGAAAGGCAGTATGTAAAAAAATAGTCACATATGATTTGATAGATACAACTAAATTTAGTATACTGTTTACTACAATCTTTCTGTTGATCCTATTTTAAAAACACATCATTTAAAAGTTAATTACTGTAATATAAGTTGTACACCATAAGTGAAAAAGCTAGTTACTGGCTACATGTGGTTATCACTAGCCAAGGAATCTCACTGCTTGGCTTACTAGTACTGTTTACTGGCTTGGTGTAGGTTGCTATTCTCGTTTTACACCCCCACTCATAGTTTCAGCTTAGTTTCTAGTTTTTAATTTACTACTTCTTTATTTTTATCTTTTTCTAGCTTTTTAGTTTGTTTTTAAGCCTTTTCTTTTTCTTTTTTATTTATATGTATTGTCCGTAATAGATTAATCTGTTTTTTATTTTTAAATTTTGATTACGTTAAGTAAATCATCATTATTAGATACAATAAAAAATAAACTAGCTACGGTAAAAAAAATAAATCACCGTCATACAAATTCTTGAAGAAATAAAGTCCACGAGCCCTTAGAACTGCTGCACCTGCATCTGACTGACGTGTCGTGTCAGCGGCACAAGATATGGCATGGCATGGCAGGTTAGTGTCCTGCGCCGAGGCCACTAGGCCATCATGCACGGCGCTGCTGCACGCTGCTGGCACTGAAGCGCGCTAAAGTCTGAAGACGCATCATATACGTCGTTGCCACCATGGAGACAGGTTATCGTCTCCTCTAACTCCGGTTCGCTTCTTTTTAGCTTTAGTTTTAGTTTGTCCGTTTTTTACTGAAAAAACTAGATTTTTAACAGTTTAATTTTTTAAAATAGTATCTATAAGTATATTATAGTAGATATTATATTAAGTTCAGCTATATCAGTTAAAATTATATAAAATTATTTTTTGCTATATACTATTTCTTGTAAATAATTAGAATTTAAAAGCTAAAAATCAAAAGTCAAAAGTGAATTCTTCAGAGATCCGGCTTTGTGGCAGGAGGCTGGCAACGTATCCCGTGTTCTGTACGAGGCAGGATCTCTGCGTGGAAAGTAGAAATTTCAACTTTTACAATACCAAAATTTTCTCCTGTTCCAAACAAAACCTCAACTGTACAAATGCAGTGAACCAGATTGGTCAAACCTCGTCCTATTCCTCTCCTAGCGTCCGTCCGGCCAGAACATCGAGCCACAATGAGCTCTCGTACGTTAATCCTGGTGAACACTGACAAACTTACCTGTCCATTGATCCTGATGGCCCCACATAAATCCGGCGTCTAATTCAACTCCCAAGTTGATCAATCAAGAAGTGTTAGCTTTATGCCGTCGGCGCCATGAATGCGAGCTCTATTACCAGACAAATGCAAGTGCCAAACCGTCGTTGTTGGTAGTACGGCAGTACTTGGGCAATTGTGTGATCCGTATTTTTACTATGGAATAAAAATACTAGTCAACAATTTATTATTAATGTTAACTGATAGCATATCACTCTAACAAATAATAAGCATATCAGAGTGTGCAACAATAATTAGCAACATTATATACATTGCATCCAAGTAACCACGCAGGGCCAAAGTTTCATACAACTATTCTAGCTAGACTATTACAATACAAGAAGTGAAGTATAGTCCAAAATCTAATTATACAATAGAGCTGAATATAAATACAATATTCTAACATCACAGATACCATATGGGTCGAGATTGAGATGCTCCTAGAGTGCTAGTCGTCCCAGATATCGTATAAGGCGTCATCCTCATATGGCCCGGTCTCAATATAATCTCCCTCCCACTTGAGGTAGGGCTCGTCCATGTAGGCTTTATCCACCCCGAAGTGTGGATCCCAGCGGACTATCCTCTAAACAAACGAAATAATAGCAAGTACTCAGTAAGCTTATATAGCAAATATGCATTATATGTTCATTCTGTATCTCCTGAGATATCTCATTATCATGCTGACTCTCATTCTTGTTCCCATTCTGAAGCTATATAGAAAATAGATGCTTTGGATTGTGAAAAGTTTTGGCTTATTAACTTTAGAAAACTACTGAGCACTCATATGAATAGCTAAAATTTTCGTTGGTTTCTGTAGCCTCCAATTCAAGAGACATGCATGAATTCATGATTTATATAGTATTGCACAAGTTTGTACCACTTTACCCAAAATCACTCTAATTCTTCTAGCGAATGAATCTTCACATTTCCTTATATGCGTTGCCCAAATTAGAGTCCAGAGCTTTTACCTCTCAGTATATTATATCCAACTATTCTTTTTCAACAGCCTGAGGCGGTTTCTCACCCTTGCCCAGCACCCACCGACCTCGTCATAATTGTTGGTTAGGGTGGTCTAACCCTCACCCAACACTCCACTGCATAATATATCACCTCCGCGTCCTCTACTTCTGGCATCTGTACCAGTTCTGGGTTCCAATAGTTCGCGTCCTCTACTTCTGGCTTATGTACCAATTATGGATTCTAGCAACTGGAGCCCCCACTCCTAGCCTCTGTACTAGCTCTGGGTTCCTCCCATAATTATAATACTTACACATGTGGAGAGTATAATAACCTCGATAGAGTTGCTTATTCTGCCCACCCTCAGATGGAATAATGGTTCATATGATCAATACGGTTCACTGCACGAGCAAAGCTTGTTAATCCTTATATTATATTTTTATGCAAAAGTTCCAATCCTACCCTTCTGTTGCTGCCAAGGCAACCACTACTCACATTTTTATTAATCTTACTCGTCAACTGCTCCATCAATCGACTACTATCACATTTCTTTTCTTCCTCATGTCATTTAAATAATTTAAACATGGCTTTCATTTTTATGTAAGGTGATAGTATTTTAATAGATAAATACTTATTTTACTGAATATACTCTGCTTGAATGCTTGTCGGACCCGGATTTTTCAATCCAAATCCTCTGTGTTTTATCGCACTATTCCCAGGATCAATGAATAGTGCACACATTAACATTGCTGGATCATACACATACATCGCAAAATATTACATGCCATAAAGGTCTTTGCTCACATCGAGCAATAGTTCACACGGGTGCCTTGTTGGCTAAAATTACATAATATTAAAGCGGCGAATAAGCAAAAGTGAAACCATTTCCACAGCAAGTGATCAGGTATTTCGTGTCCATACATATTACCCAATGATTGGATAATATATATGCACACAATCTCCATCTAGTCCTCTTGTCTATGTTTCAAAATACGTATGAAGCGCCTATTTACTGTCGTCGCCTCTGCTGCATTTATAGGAGCCTCCTCATGCTCATAGTGCTCTGATTTCTGTCTCGTTTGATAATGCGAGAATGAGCACTCAGACCCGTGCTCAAGCAAGCCAACACACGAATGCAAACATATAACATGCATGGCTTGACAATGGAAAGGCATAGGGCTATTTTGTTTGCTAAAGAGTGCTTTTGAATACAATTACTTAAAATCTTCCTATGACCTAGCAGGTTTTAAATCACATTTTTTTTTAAACCATTAGTTCAATAGTCCAAGTGCTTTTGTCGGCATCACACCAACTAATCCTATGGCATCGCACCATAGGTTGCCTCCTGGCATCGCACCAAGGGCGGCATATGACATCGCACCATATGCTTATGGTTGGCATCGCACCAACCATCCTTATGGCATCTCACCATAAGTTAACCCTCGGCATCGCACCAAGGGTTGCGTATGACATCGCACCATACGCTAAGTGTAGGCATCGCACCAACACTACATATGGCATCGCACCATATGATTTAAAATAGTTTGAGGAGTTTTCCTTGGGGCATTAGTGTCACCCCAAGTTGCTAGCATTCCTAAGCATGCCATATAAATAGGGACTTACTTTGTGAAATCATATGCTATTTCTTACTATGGGTACAAGGTTCACATTTCCAAATATGGCAAGGAGATTAATATGAACAATAGCAATAACGAGGCATAACTAGCTTGCTGAAAACAACATATCATATCGCGAAATAATAGCATGCACTTTGCTAATTTAAAAGGAAATAACTTTAAAATGCTGGGTTCAATATGTTCAAAGTGTTGACTACTTTGGTCGCTAGAATCCGGTTCGGGCTGTTGGGATGATGTCGTCTGCTGCCTCCTCTCGCTGAGCCTCGAACGCTATATACGTTGTAATGACATTTTTGCACATAAATCAAGAAATCATACAAATCACAAGCAAACATTCAAACGAACTCAAAAATTTATGGTTTCGGTTCCATTAGACAGATTTTGAATTTAGATGAATTTACAAATTTGTTTCATTCAATTTGGAGCTAAAATGAAGAAGTTATAGCAATCAAAGTTCTTCTGCTTTGGGTCAAATCCAAAATTACTAGATCCGACATGTGGGGCCCATCACGTCAAAGTTTACTCTGATTTTCCCTTTTATTTTTCTTTTATCTCCTCTCGTGCCAGCGACATGTGGGCCCGACTCTCGCAGTGGGGTCCACGTGTCGGTGAGGGCTCGTGCCACCGACCAGTGGGGCCAGATGGGCAATGGCGCTCTAGCTGCGATGGGCGGCAGTGGGGCCCACAGTCGGCCAATGAAAATGAAGAAACTCAACCCGGCTGCGGAGCCGAGGGCTCGAAGCAGCGCCCGGGAGTTGGGGAGGGAGACCGAGCGGTGCTTGCCAAGTGGCGGGAGGCTTTGCCTACTGTTAAGAGCAAGTTATCCCTTTGGAGTAGGTCGTGGAGGGGGTAGAGGAAATCGAGGACGACGGTGGCGGCGGCGAGGAATGTCGGGAGGTCCGGTGGAGGGCCAAAGGGGATCCTTGTCTTTGCGGTGAGTCCGGTGGCGCGATCGGCGAGGACCGAGGATGACCGGAGGTGGGTCGGCGGCGGCGGCGCGGCGACTGGAAGAGCTCTCGTGACGGCGAGGTACGGACGTTGGGGAGCTCGAGTGAAGGTCGGGGAGGCTTCGCAATGCTCTGGAGATGGTCCTAGCGCCAGGAATTGGGCTCTGGGACAGAGAAACCGCGGGGGGGTTAGTTCGCCGGAGATGGGGGAGAAAAGGCTCGCCGGCGGCTACGGGGCGCGAATACCCGATTACCTTCGATGAACGGAGAGGCGGCGTGGGAAACGCAACGGAAGGTTTGCTTTGCCTTATATAGGCGTTCGGGAAGGCGCAGCAGGCGGGCGGCCGCTCGTCCCGTCGGAGCGGTGGTGGCGCCAGCGGTGACGCAGCGCGCAATGGCACGAAAGCAGGCGCAACCACTCCCCCCTCCCGTGCGGTCTCCTCATCGCTTACTACCCCCCCCTACGCACGGGCGGAGCACAGAAGACCAACGCCACGTAGTCGGCCGACGCGACCGGGCAGGGAGAAAGCTGTGGGCGGTGGCGCCGAACCGTGGGCGGAGGCGGTGGAAACCAAGGGCGGCGTCAGCTCCGCAGGCCTTCCACCATGGCGACGGGGCGGACGGGCGGCGGCGATGCCTTGCATGAGCTCCACGGGAGCGCAAGTTCTGCGCCGAGCGGAAAAGGCGGCCGGAGGAAGACGCCTCGACAAGCGGGTCCACTGCCACGAGAGAAAAGGGAAGGAAAGAGCGACAGTGCGGATGCAAATGCCGCGTAGCGAGAGGAGGCGACGGGCGCGGTCGCGGCGTGGGTCCAGCGGCCGAGAGAGCGGCACGCCCGCGTGCGTGGAAAAGAGCGAGCGAGCGGGGGCCCGCCGACCGAGAGAGAACGGCGCGGGGCCGCCCGCCGATGGCACTTGCGCTGCGCGCGGGAATTGGGCAGCGAGTGGAAAGGCCGCACGCGCAGCAGAGCGGGCCGGGTGGTGGCAGTCCGGCCCAAATCCTCTTTTCTTTTGCTTCTTTTCTCCTATATAAATATACCAATATTTTGGGGTTTATTCTTTGCACAATTTCATTAATAATTTCAGATTTATTTAAATTTCTCCTCCTAATTTCTGGATCATCTTTTCGATTCCAAAATAGAAATTAAATTTACCTTCTTATGTGTATGTTTCCTTTTATTTTAACTTTAGGGAACCTCAACCAAAAATTCAAGAAACACCAAGAAATCCAAATCAAACTAAGATATATTGCAAAGTATCTCAAGGGCTCCACATTTCTGAGTGCATACTTTTAGGATGTTACAAACCTACCCCCTTAAAAGAATCTCGACCAGAGATTCAACTTAACCAATGAACAGATCGGGTAATCTCTGCGAAAGTGGTCCTCACGCTCCCAGGTAGCTTCTTTCTTCGAGTGATGACTCCACTGCACTCGACATATGCGGACGGTCTGATTTCTTGTCTTTCTTTCCACCGTGTCCAAAATTTTAATTGGACGCTCCCTGTAGGTCAGATCACTCTCGAGCTCGATGGCTTCTAAAGGGGCTTGGTCTTCCGGCACTCGTAGACATTTCTTGAGCTGTGACACATGGAAGACATTGTGAACTTCGAACAGAGTTGGGGGTAATTCCAGCTGATAGGCAACTTCTCCTCTCTTAGCTACAACTTGGAATGGCCCGACATAACGTGGGGTAAGCTTGCCTTTGACCTTGAATCGCTTGACTCCACGCAGGGGCGACACTTTCAGGTAGACGTAGTCTCCGACTTCAAAGCTTAATGGCCTACGCCTCTTATCTGCGTAACTTTTTGCTCGACCGAGCCGCCAAAGAATGATCCTCGATAAGGCGAACTTTCTCCTCAGCCTGCTTCAAAGTGTCTGGTCCAAAGACATAACTTTCCCCTACCTCTGACCAATGTAGAGGGGTTCGGCATTTCCTTCCATACAAAGCTTCAAAGGGTGACATCTTCAGGCTGGCTTGATAGCTGTTGTTGTAGGCGAACTCGGCATACGGAAGACATCTATCCCAATCCTTCGAGAAGTCTAATGCACATGCCCTAAGCATATCTTCTAGTATTTGATTGACTCTCTCTGTTTGCCCATCTGTTTGGGGGTGATAGGCGGTACTAAAATCCAAGTGAGTACCAAGGGCTTCATGAAGGCTGGCCCAAAAATGTGAGGTGAATTGAGAACCTCGATCCGAAATTATCCGTTTTGGCACTCCGTGCAAACTCACTATGCGGGACATGTATAGCTCGGCTAGCTTGTCTCCCTTGTAGGTGGTCTTGACAGGGATGAAATGGGCAACCTTGGTCAACCTGTCGACACACCCATATGGAGTCATATCTTGACTTGGTCCTTGGCAGTCCAGTTGATGAAATCCATCCCAACCTCCTCCCACTTCCACTGTGGAACTTGCAAGGGTTGCAATAATCCTGCTGGTCGCTGATGTTCCGCTTTCACCCTTTGGCACACATCACAACATGCCACATGTTCAGCAATATCTCTCTTCATTCGGGGCCACCAATAACACTGCTTCAAGTCCTGGTACATCTTGGTACTCCCAGGGTGGAGGGAATACGCAGAATCATGGGCCTCTCTAAGTATCATATCCTTCAGTTCCTTCTGAGGGGGTACAAAGATACGTGTCTCATATCTCAGTACACCTTGTTGATCTACATTTAGCTTGGGGGCCTTCCCTTCTCCCTTCAATCTTTTCAACCTCGAAGTGGTTGGATCTTCCTTTTGGGCGGCTATGATATTATTTTCCAAATTGGGTTGCACTTCCATTACTGCTAGGGTACCTTTTTCCACTATCTCTAGGTTCAATGCCATTAATTCCTGGTAGAGGTCGGGCCGCTTTTGAACCATGAGATTACGCAATATGCTTTACGGCTTAGAGCATCCGCTACCACGTTGGCTTTTCCGGGTGGTAGTGAACACTTAGGTCATAATCCTTAATTAGTTCCAACCATCTTCTTTGTCTTAGATTAGGTGAGACTGTAAAGAAATACTTGAGACTTTTGTGATCGGTGTAGATATCACAATGATTTCCAATCAAATAATGCCTCGGATCTTCAATGCGTGCACTCTGCTGCTAATTCCAGTCATGGGTTGGGTAGTTGACTTCATGGGGCGAGTTGCCTTGATGCATAAGCCACGACCTTGCCTTCTTGCATCAATACACATCCCATCCTTGATGTGAGGCATCACAAGATACTTCAAAGTCCTTGCACACATCCGGAGGGATTAGTACCGGGTGTTGGTTAATCTCTTCTTCGCCTCGAAGCTTCTTTCACATGCATCACCCATTCAAATTTCTGCTCCTTCTTAGCGGTTGGGTCATTGGCCCGAAATTGCAGAAAATCCTTCTATAAACCTTCTATAGTATCCACCAATCCAAGGAAACTCCTCACCTCGGTGACGGAGGTAGGTCGCTTCCATTCCATTCTTCGCTGCTATTTTGGCCGGATCAACAGATATCCCACCTGCTGACACTATGTGTCCCAAGAAGCTGATGTCATGTAGCCAAAATTCACACTTGCTTGTACTTAGCATACAATGATGCTCTTTGAGTTTCTCCAAAACTAATCGCAAATGCTCTGCATGTTCTTCCGCATTCTTGGAGTATATGAGGATATCATCAATAAAGACCACTACAAACTTGTCCAAATACTCCATGAATACTTTGTTCATGAGGTTCATGAAATAGGCGGGGGCATTTGTTAATCCAAAAGACATGACCGTAAACTCATACAGTCCATATCTTGTGGTAAAGGCCGTCTTGGGTATGTCTTCAGCCCTAATTTTTAGTTGGTGGTAGCCTGATCTTAGGTCTATCTTGGAGAATACTGTCGCTCCACCTAGCTGATCGAACAGGTCTTCGATTCTAGGCAGAGGGTACTTATTCTTGATGGTCACCTCATTCAGGGCCCGATAATCCACACATTCAAGCGGTGCCATCCTTCTTCTTTACGAATAGTACCGGAGATCCCCATGGTGATGAACTAGGCCTGATAAATCCTTTTTCCCGCAACTCTTGAAGTTGCTTCTTCAATTCCTCCAACTCCTCTACAGCCATTCTATATGGTCTCTTTGACACTGGAGCAGCTCCTGGCTTCATGTTAATTACAAACTCCATATCTCGGTGCTGGGGCATGCCAGGAGCTCATCGGGAACACTTCAGATAATCTTGCACCACGATCATCCCTTCCAAGGGTATATCTTCACTATAGTAGATTGCACGCCCCATCGATGGGGTCGATCCACTTTTACATTTATAGTCATCCGGGACATTTGACTAATTTCACCATCCGGTGGCACACTCTATGATCCCGCAGTGCCTAGCTAACTACCCATGCCTAGTATGACATCCAAGGTCCGGGAGCTCAAGTACTATTAGGTCTGCTAGGAAATCATATTTCTCCATAGTGACGGTCACCTCGGGGCATACTAAGGTAGCGGTGATTGGACCAATGGTGAACTAAGCACTAGGGGTCTCTTTAGGGTATAAACAGTAACCCTAATTTATCCGCATACCCTTTAGATATAAATGAATGTGATGCTCTGAATCAAATAATACTTATACTGGGATGGTCTTGACAGTAAAACGCACCCATCAATACTTCACCGCCTCTTGTGCCTTCTCAACGGTGATGTGATTTACACGGCCCCGTTGGTTGCTACTTGTGTTCTTGTGGGGTGAGAAGCTTGGTGTCCCTTGTTGCTTCCTACGCTTTGACCCCGAGCCGAACAATTCCCTGTTGGGCTTCACAAGGGTGCTTTGCTACGTGGGCATTGGAAAGCGAAATGTCCTTTTCTCCACAAATAAAGCAAGGAGGGCCCTTGACTCAAGCCTTGGGTTGGCCCCGGCGGTTAGCTCGGGAAGAGCCACCCTTGGTGGAGTGTTGGCACCCTATACCGACTTGTCTTGGATGAGGAAGGATTGTTGGAGTACTTCGCATGAACCTCCCTTGGGGTTGCCGTGCCGACATCTTGCGCTCCTACTGGTCGCCAAACTCCTTCTCTCATTCTCCAAGATCGGGGCCTTGTTTACCGCTTGGTGCAAACCGTAAAATCTTGAGTGATCACCGACTCTAAGCTCTTCATTCATACCTTCAAAGAAACGCTCAATCTTATCCTCTTCTTCTTCTATGTCTCTTGGGGCATACAAGACAAGCCGAGTAAACTTAGCAAGGTACTCTGAATCACCATGTTCCTTGCTTGTGGTACGAAACTCATTCTTCTTCATCTTCATTACCCTCGCCGAATAAAATTGGCCTTGAACGCGTTTTGAACTCGGACCATGATATGGCTACTACCGCATTGTTGGCGACGCCTTGTTGGCTTCTAGTGGTGAATAAGTCTCCCACCATGTCGCTGCGACTCCTTGGAGCCGATGGGTGGCAAATAACACTTTATCCTCCTCAACGCACTTGGCCAGCATAACTTTCTTTCAGTATCCCTAGCCGCCTTCCGCTTCAAGCGGTTCATCTGCTGAAGCAAAAGCGAGTGGCCCGTTCTCTGAAAGTCGCCCAAATCGGATCTGTGGTCGTGGTGGTTATTGCCTGCCGCCGTGAGAATTGCTTGCGTGATTGGGTTTGCTGTGCCATGACTTGGGCCATGGTTGTATGGACGGGGGTGGGGAAGATCATCTTCCGGCCTTGGTTGTTGCCTTGCCTTGTGTCTTTGCTTCTTGCCGGATCGCGTTTGTCTCCGCTTGAGGTGAACATTTGCACTAGTCTGGGCTCGGGTTACCCTTTGGTCGCCATCTGCGATCGGGTTTCATGGTTCAATACTAGCACCGAGCAATTTAACAGAGGACACAACTCCTGCAATGAAACCAACAAAGGAACAAATAAACGATCATCAACAAAAGGGCTCATACTAGGCCATTCATTACACAATCACATAGCCGCTTTACATCGACTTAACAGTACAACATAACGTTCTAAGTTCGACGCGGCGCACACTACGATACAGTGGGGTGATAACATACATAGATTAGTACTTGCACCTCCCTAGGGCAAGTACATACTGCTCTATCTAACCTACTCGCGGGGACTCGAACGGAGCGGCTCCCACCGAGCTCCGACGGATCGGAGTCATCGGCCCGAGGACGCGCGTGGGGCTACGGCTCGGGGGCTCTCCCCGGCGCAGCCCGGGACCGAGGCCGCGTGCTTTACGCGCGGTCATCCGAGCGCGGCCCGGATCCTCGTGGTGGCGGTGCCGAGCCGCCGCAGGTGGAGGCCCGCTCGGAGCCGAGCTTGAGGGCGGCCACCTGCTGGGCTGCGCCAAGGCACGCCGCTTTGGCGAGCGGCCCTTTAGCGCCACCACAGGCGTGCCCGGTGGTAAGGCGCCGTCGGAGAAGGGTGATCTCCTCCGTCGCAGCAGTGTGCCGCGCCATAGCCCCGTGAGAGCGACCGTGTGTCGCCGTAGGGTCGCCTCGCCAACCGGCAGAGTTCGTCTCATTGTACCGCGCACCATCCCGGCGCGACGGATAAAACGATAGGGCGTGCGTCGAATGGCGCCTCATATATGTCACACGCCGCGTTGCGCGAGGCGCGCGGCATCCCGGATCGCGTCGCCTCGTACTCCTCGATGCTCGTGGTAAAGACATGGGCTGTTCTTGTTCACTTTTGGGTAGATGTAGACCGCATGGTCCAAGATTCATCTTCTCCTATGGTAGCCTTCATCCACGGTAGATAGGTTGCTCGTCGTATCCCATGTAATGTAGAAGCTATGTAAGATGCTTGCGAATTCATTTTCATAGACGCCGTGGCCCAAATAATCCCAAATCCCCTTCATATCCAGCCTCCATCATCTAAAGGTTATAGTTCTAATGTTAGTACTCTTCTAAAATTATAATGAAAATGGAGTAGAGCAGATTCTAAGAAGGATACGAGTAAGAACATTATCCTATGATTTTGGAAATTATTTTCTTCTGTCATAAGTATGGTATTCCTAGGCCATCCTAATTTTTCCATCCTAAGGTTTTACCCTCACGGTCGCATGCTCGATACCAAATATTTGTCGGGCCCGGATTTTTCAATCCAAATCCTCTGTGTTTTATCGCACTATTCCTGTGATCAATGAATAGTGCACATTAACATTGCTGGATCATACACATACATCGCAAAATATTACATGCCATAAAGGTCTTTGCTCACATCGAGCAATAGTTCACACGGTGCCTTGTTGGCTAAAATTACATAATATTAAAGCAATGGAATAAGCAAAAGTGAAACCATTTCCACAGTGCAAGTGATCAGGTACTGTGTCCATACATATTACCCAATGATTGGATAATATATATGCACACAATCTCCATCTAGTCCTCTTGTCTATGTTTCAAAATACGTATGAAGCGCCCTATTTATCGTCGCCTCTGCTGCATTTATAGGAGCCTCCTCATGCTCATAGTGCTCTGATTTCTGTCTCTGCTTGATAATGCGAGAATGAGCACTCACCCCGTGCTCAAGAAGCCAACACACACGTAATGCAAACATATAACATGCATGGCTTGACAATGGAAAGGCATAGGGCTATTTTGTTTGCTAAAGAGTGCTTTGAATACAATTACTTAAAATCTTCCTATGACCTAGCAGGTTTTAAATCACATTTTTTTAAACCATTAGTTCAATAGTCCAAGTGCTTTTGTCGGCATCACACCAACTAATCCTATGGCATCGCACCATAGGTTGCCTCTCGCATCGCACCAAGGGCGGCATATGACATCGCACCATATGCTTATGGTTGGCATCGCACCAACCATCCTTATGGCATCTCACCATAAGTTAACCCTCGGCATCGCACCAAGGGTTGCGTATGACATCGCACCATACGCTAAGTGTAGGCATCGCACCAACACTACATATGGCATCGCACCATATGATTTAAAATAGTTTGAGGAGTTTTCCTTGGGGCATTAGTGTCACCCCAAGTTGCTAGCATTCCTAAGCATGCCATATAAATAGGGACTTACTTTGTGAAATCATATGCTATTTCTTACTATGGGTACAAGGTTCACATTTCCAAATATGGCAAGGAGATTAATATGAACAATAGCAATAATGTGGCATAACTAGCTTGCTGAAAACGAACATATCATATCGCGGAAATAATAGCATGCACTTTGCTAATTTAAAAGGAAATAACTTTAAAATGCCGGGTTCAATATGTTCAAAGTGTTGACTCGCTTTGGTCGCTAGAATCCGGTTCGGGCTGTTGGGACTGATGTCGCTCGCTGCCTCCTCTCGCCGAGCCTCGAACGCTATATACGTTGTAATGACATTTTGCACATAAATCAAAGAAATCATACAAATCACAAGCAAACATTCAAACGAACTCAAAATTTATGGTTTCGGTTCCATTAGACAGATTTTGAATTTAGATGAATTTACAAATTTGTTTCATTCAATTTGGAGCTAAAATGAAGAAGTTATAGCCATCAAAGTTCTTCTGTTTTGGGTCAAATCCAAAATTACTAGATCCCGACATGTGGGGCCCACTGTCGGCAGTTTACTCGATTTTCCTTTTATTTTTCTTTTATCTCCTCTGTGCCATCGACATGTGGGCCCGACTATCTTTGCATGTGGGGTCCACGTGTCGATGAGGGAGCTCTGTGCCACCGACTGGGGCAGTGGGACAATGAGCAATGACTGCAGTGGTCGATGTGGGGCCCACCGTCACCAATGAAATGAAGAAAACTCAACCCGCGCTGCGGAGCCGAGGGCTCAACGCCGCAGCCGGGAGTTGGGGGAGGAGACCGAGCGGTGCTTGCCAAGTGAGCGGGAGGCTTTGCCTCACTGTTAGGGCAAGTTATCCTTTGGAGTAGGTCGTGGAGGGGGCCCAGAGGAAATCGAGGACGACGGTGGCCGGCGGCGAGGGAATGTCGGGGAGGTCCGGTGGAGGGGCCAAAGGGGATCCTTGTGCTGCGGTGAGTCCGGTGGCGCAGTCGGCGAGGACTGAGGATGACCGGAGGTGGGTCGGCGGCGAGCGGCGGCGACTTCGAAGGAGCTCTCGTGACGGCGAGGTACGGACGTTGGGAGCTCGAGTGAAGGTCGGGAGGCTTCGCAATGCTCGAGATGGTCCTAGCGCCAGGAATTGGGCTCTGGGACAGAGAAACCGCGGGGGGGTTAGTTCGCCGGAGATGGGGGAGAAAAGGCTCGCCGGCGGCTACGGGGCGCGAATACCCGATTACCTTCGATGAACGGAGAGGCGGCGTGGGGAACGCAACGGAAGGTTTGCTGCCTTATATAGCGTTCGGGAAGGCCGCAACGGCGGGCGGCCGCTCGTCCCGTCGAGCAGTGGTGGCGCCAGCGGTGACGCAGCGCGCAATGGCTCGAAAGCAGCGCAACCACTCCTCCCGCGGTCTCCTCATCGCCACTACCCCTACGCACGGCGAGCACGAAGACCAACGCCACGTAGTCGCCGACGCGACGGCAGGAGAAAGTCGGCGGTGGCGCCGAACCGTGGGCGAGGCGGTGGAAACCAAGGCGCGTCGGCCCGCAGCCTTCCACCATGGCGACGGACGGCGCGGCAGGGCGATGCCTTGCATGAGCTCCACGGGGAGCGCAAGTTCTGCGCCGAGCGGGAAAAGGCGACCGGGGGAGGAAGACGCCTCTGACAAGGCGGGTCCACCTGCCAGCGAGAGAAAAGGGGAAGGAAAGAGCGACGGTGCGGATGCAGCCGCGTAGCGAGGAGGCCGACGGGCGGCGGTCGGCGTGGTCCAGCCGCCGAGAGAGCGCACGGCCCGCGTGCGAGGAAAAAGAGCGAGCGAGCGGAGGGCCCGCCGACCAGGAGAACGGCGCGGGGCCGCCCGCCAGGCACTGCGCTGCGCTGCGGAATTGGGCCGCGAGTGGAAAGGCCGCACGCGCAGAGCCGGGCCGGGTGGTGGCCGTCCCGGCCCAAATCCTCTTTTCTTTTGCTTCTTTTCTCCTATATAAATATACCAATATTTTGGGGTTTATTCTTTGCACAATTTCATTAATAATTTCAGATTTATTTAAATTTCTCCTCCTAATTTCTGGATCATCTTTTCAGATTCCAAAATAGAAATTAAATTTACCTTCTTATGTGTATGTTTCCTTTTTATTTTAACTTTAGGGAACCTCAACCAAAAATTCCTGAAGAAACACCAAGAAATCCAAATCAAACTAAGATATATTGCAAAGTATCTCAAGGGCTCCACATTTTACAGAGTGCATACTTTTAGGGATGTTACAATGCTCCAAGGTATGCTTGCCTAAATTTAGATCAAAGTTCTGGGTCCCAAGGACCAAGGTCACTCTGATAAAATCTGCTCTCCAATTCCGGTTCCCCTCCTGCAATTAGTACGTGTGCTATGGTTTCATTTATCAGATCTAAAGGAAATAACATGAAGGCAAATAATTAAATAAAATGATCCAGAACGTCCCTATGTGATCCCCGAATTTGTCTTAGCCATTTGCGGATTTTTATGACTCAATTGCTATTTTATCGTTGAGCTAAAGTTTAATCACTACGCGTAATTTTATTTAATCATGTACAGATTTCAAATTTTCAAATGGCAATTAAAAATCTAAATAATTCTTAATGACTTTCTACCATTTATAGATAACTAACAAAGTAATTCTATATTTAAATATGCATTATGATTATTTACATAGCGATATACCAATTTAATCAGTAAGCGCGAGATTTTAATCTACGAATAGCACTAAATTCATTTTTAATAATCATAAATACTTGTTAAAGGTGTTTTGCAATTTAAATTTATTAGCAAAATTTTATTGACTAATTTAGCTTGCAATAGGATGCTTAGGGTAAAAGATTTTGTGAGGAAAATTTTTTATTTTGTACATGCTTAATCTCGTTTTTCCCCCTCTCTCTCTCTATTTTTCTCATCCCTGTTCGGGCGAACCCCCTATCCATTCATCCCTTCTTCACATGCCTTATCCTCTACCTCTCCTCTTCATTCCTCCTCTCCTTTTTCCCCAAATCTCCCTTGCCTCTTGGCTCCACCAGTGCCTGAGCTCCTTTGCGCCACTAGCCGTCGGCATCCTATGCCTCCCCTAGCTTGGTTTCCTGTGTTGCCAGCCTCTCTATCACCTTTGACTACTACGCTGCCGTTGGAGGCTTCCTCGACTTTGACCTCCACTGCCGAACGCCTCCTCCCTTTTAACTCTTCCTCTCCTCCTACCTCCTTTCTCTACTTCGCTTTGTTACTTGATCTACTTAAGATTGACTTATGATTTAAGTTGCTTTTTGGATTTGAGGATGGTGAAGGTGGTGCTATTGAGGTTTGCTACGATAGGGCTTGAAGCCTTCCCGTGTGTCGGGGAGTATGAGTCGGTTGTCGAGTGCGCGTGGCTTGCTCATCACCACGGTGACTTCGCCCCTTAGTATACTCCTCCCCTCTCTACTCCCTCTATTTCCCCTCCTCTGCTATGTGATGGCTATGAGGTTGATGGTGATGCTACTGGTGGAGGCTTGTGATGCTCGGCTAAGTGCTGATTGGGAATATGTGCTCGCTATGTGGTCCCGAGAAAATGATGAAATGTGAAAAATGGTTTTGTGGGCTACCTTTGTCGGAGGCTTTTCAGTTCGGTTTGGGAAGGGATTGAGGAAATGGCTTTAGTGGTCGCTTTCCTTGTCGGCCGTGCAAATTCTTGCTTAGGGAAGTTTGTGGTCTTTGCCTCCTAGGGTTTGACCTCTTGCCTCCTTGACCCTTGCTCTTAGTTGGCTTGCCTTGATCTTCCTTATGTTGGTCGAATGGAAATGGAGGTGTAGGTGGATCTGGAGGGGAATGGAAAGAGGGAAGAAGTGGGGGTGGTTCCTCTGGAGTTGCCTGAGTGAAATGGTTTCTCTTTCCTCTTTGCCAGCTCGGCTCAACCTTATCTATTGGCTATGCTCCCCTGTGTCCTGTGTTCATAGTAGCTACTATGCCAGGAGGTTTGAATCTAGATACTTGTGGGATTGGCTGGAAAATGGACTTCTGGAATGGAGCTAGATTTGTTTTAACGTTGAATGATGACCCTATGACTGTGAGAGGTGCCAATTGACCGTCGACAGTTTGGTGACTCGATGAGCAGAATGCCTAGCTCGAAAATAAACTCTAGGGTTCTAACAGCAATTCTTCTTTTTAATTTCTTCTTTTGTTCGGTCTTTTTCGATGTTCTTGTAAGTGAAACTACAGTTCTTTTGGGTTGTTAGGCAATTCACAATTGTTGTATGAAATGAGATGCAGATAAATTATACTTTCCATGACTCCTAATTAATTGTGAATGTATGAAATGCCTCTAATGTAATTTAATTTCTATACTCGATGTACTGGTGACGCCTAGAATGTAATACTACTGAGTTCAATGTGTGATGCAATTTATATTCATTTTTTTGTCTTTTATTTAATTGAAGTTTTTGTGTGATGGTTAAGTACTATTGTTAACCTGTAATTTGACGCTCAAATTAGTTCTAAAAACACGGGGTGTTACAACTTGGCCAAGACATGGAAGGGATGGCATTGGGAGGGTTCTTTTTGGTTGTCGTTGATGATTTTTAACTTTAGAACAAGTGTTTTGCGAACGTATCGAATATCGATAAACTAATAAACCATTTTGAAAAAAGCTCTGATAAGCCGTTTCGAAAAGACGATGAAGAAACACCTTATTTGTTTGTTCGGAGAAAGCCATAAGTATAGGTCTTATTCATATTGACTTATAAAAACTGTTTTTTATAGTAAATAGCTTTTAAATGGAGTATATTTTTAAGACAGGATCTATTAATTGATTATTGTAGTATACACCGTAGTGATTTCATTTATATCGATTAAAATCACATGTGGGTGTCTATATCTCTGTAAATTTTTCTATAAATTATTACTATTTATAATTTAAAATCAAAAACAAAAACTATTATGGACAACCCATAAGCTAAAGAGTCGTTATTTAACACCTTTTCGTTCCATGCGGTGTTCCTTGTCACTTCGACGTCCCTCCCTGATGGCATGTATGCCTCTTGCTCAGCGTACGTGGCAGGGAATAAGCATCCGAGTTCTGCGCTAGAGCGTGGAACAGATCGACAGATAGCATCTGATGCTTACACATTGAACGTGGTTTGAGATGAGCGGTTGATACTCATATGGGGCTGTTTGGTTGCCTGCATGCGGATGGCTCGCATCTGCTCATACAGGGAGATGGTGTTTGGTTGCCTGCATGGAGGAGAGAGTCTGCACGAGTGGATACAAAAATCAACCGAGTCGGTGAGAACGTGGTGAGGAGCTTCCTCCTCACTGCCACACTCATGCAGCTGCATGAGCACATGTAGGCAACCAAACAGCCCCATACTGCGTCATAGCATGCAAAAATAAGATCTCATAATGGCGCCATTTAATTTCCAAACTTTTTTTTTGTTCACCCTAACATTACCCACTTGTCCGACTATTACTAAGCAATACCAAACAGACCTCCCTAGATGGTAATTTTAAAGTGGCCGAATTACCCTAAACATCATTTGCCAGCCACTAGCACTAAGTCATATTTCTTTTTAATTTATGATTTGTAATTTATATTTTTTAAATAAATAAATAATTCGATTTCTTTGCTGATACTTTAAAACTCTTTATTAGGATATTTTTTTAAAAACGTCGGCCGCAGAAAACAAAAAAGCCTAACACTTGTTGTCAGTTCCGCACGAGCCGGCAGCGCCTCGCGTCGCGTCGCGTCAACCGGAGAGGAGACCAGCCAACAGTCGACGGGGCGGCTCCACTTCTTACCGCACTTTCATGATTACGACTCGTACAACACCACCATCATCTCGCATTCTCGCTGCCATTGCCACGGGGCTGCCCAGTCAGGAAGCTGTGGGCACTCAGAATCAATCAATAAATGAAGCTAAGACTGAGGGCCTGTTTGGTTGGCAGCCAAAATTTTCATGTCTAACTTTAACCGCGCCACAATTTCTTAGGTGGGTCTTTGGTTCATTGCCACAGTTGTGGCTTGCCACACTTTGTTAGCCATATGACCCACGCGTCATAGACTCAGTCTTTTGCCTAACTTTGCCTAAGGTATGGCGTGGAATTTGGACGCCACAAAAAGTGTGGCACGCCACACTCGACTAAGGTTAGGCATGGCAAGGTTAGGCATGAACCAAACAGGCCCTGAGAGCCCAACAATGGCAGCTAGTTAATGAGTGCTGTCTTTTCTACTTGTATCTTAGGGTATGTACAATAGTATAAGCTATTTACTAACTCTAAGATAGCTTCTCCAATGATATTAACTTTTAGCACATAGCTCATAACATTAATAGTCCTACATGACATCCTCATATAATCTTGGAATGTGTGTATGAGACTAGCTCTTGATCAAGAGCTAGCTTTTCTCTCTCTTCTATTAAAATATGAAATAATATGTTTAGAACTAGCTCATAAGTCACCATTGGACATGCCCTTATAGCTTACTAGTAAGACCCGTTTGGCACAGCTCAGCTTCACTAGTAAATCTGTTTTTTTCGTTTCAGCTTCATGAGCAGCTTCACCGATGAAGCTAAATCTGTTTTGGAAAACTGTTTGGCAAAACAAACTTCACCAACTTCATGCATGGTGAGAGAAGGCAATTGTCCAAGATGCCCTGTCTACGACTTGTTCTAACATTTGGAGTTGTATGTTTGTATATGGTTATATGAATTAAAAAATAATATATTTGAATGAGTATGAATTAAAACATTAAAATAACAAATAATAAAAAAATTAAAATTATTAGGAAGCAATATTAGTGCCTTGTTTATGTTTCGTGAACGGGATGGACTAGTGGCAAATGCGTGTAATTTTGGTGAACCAGAGGGGCAGTGGGTTCCTAGGATCATGGCCTCGAGGAGAGAGTTGTGAAAAGCTACTTTTTCAGCTTCACCTCTCCCCATTCCTTTGTGAGAGCAGAAAAAGGAGTTTCACCCATGAAGTCATTTTGCAAAAAGGTGTTTGGCAAAATGACTCACAACAAACTCATGAAGTCATGGTGAAGCTGTGCCAAACAGGGCCTAATTAGTAAAGTACCCATATAAAAGTGAATTATTCATACATGTCTTAAAATATAAAATATAATAAAATTTAACTGAGTTCTACGTAGTTAAATGCTTGACCAAAACAATCCATACAAAACCATTGGCAATCATCTTTAAAAGAAATGGCACAGTAGTCATTATATCAGTAATAGAGATAATAAATCAGAACTTTAGTACATGGAAATCATTCTTCAAACAAGTTTAGTACATGGAAACCAAAACTTTCGTGCCTAGAAATGGATGTATAAACTTTTAAGCAATTTCTTCAAGAAAAGTTCAAAAAATATAATAACTTGTAATAGTATGATAGAAGTAAATCGAAAAAGTAAATTTAATGACATTTTGTTCTAATACTACTTCAAAAACCCCACGCCTCCTATCAGTCATGAGTTGGAGGATTTGATCCTTTATGTTAATTGGTTTCTTTGTAGGAACATTCCTTGAAGGATGAAGACTTTCTGGGTTTTTAGCAGATGTCCTTACTATCTGAAATTTGACATCGTTGAATAAAATGAGCAGCAAGTTAAGGAAAAAAATCTATGAAGGGGTTATTGGTCTTTTCATTAGGATCCCATTCCTCCCTTGCACTCTCTGCATAAACCAAGGTTCCTATCCATTGTCAATGTCATTTTACATTAAGTTTTTATCATCGTCTGCTAAAAAACCTATATAAATAATAACAGTGAGATAAATCCAACCACGCAGTCCCAAATTTGGGGCTTTGGTTTTGCTATACACTGAATGGACATGTTTCAAACTATAAATCTAACATATGCAAGTTCCAGATCATATGGTTATTTTAAAAATCATTTCAGACTCCATGACATAAAATTTTTTTAAAATCAACGGGGACAAACAAGTACCCAGAATTTAGCACGGAAAAATGCCGTGTATATGCAAAACCAATAAAATCACATATTGAGCATCTCTTAGTGCATAAGTAAAAACATGCTAGTCCGCAGTATATGGCATACTATAGCCAATGCAACAAAGTGTTTAACCAGGTTACTAAATATATCTCATGATACTGAAATAAATAGTTTCTCATCTTTCCTTAGCTAGTTTCACTTGCAAAAGTACCTTAATGGGATTCTTTTTTTGCAAATGTATTGTCCTTTTGGCCATATCAAATAAAGAAAATTGTTAACATGTTCAATTTGCACATACCTTGTAAGTAAAGGACTTCTCGGTGGCTGAACATTGTTTCAGGTAGCTATTGGAGAATGAAAACAACATGGTGATGATTGATTAGCATAACAAACCAAACAATCACCAAACTGATAAAGCTACGACATGGACAACTACTTGTATAGATTAAGCAGTGCCGTTCAAATATAACAAACTTAACAGAGCAACATGAACAAGAAGTGCTCATATCAGAGCCTTACTTGAGTGTTTTTGTAAGAGCCTTGGGAAGCCGATGTTCCTGGTTATAAGCGGGAATGATCAAGGAAATTTACTTCTCTACGCGGTCATAAATCGACGGACAGGGAACCTAACACACGTAACACAAGCAAATGAACAAACACCTCGCGTGCACACCATGTCACCGCACGAGCAACTCGAGACAAGCAATTGAATACCTTGTTGAGCGAGTTGGGGTCCTCGAAGAAGGAGGCCAAGATGGTGGTCATCTCCAGCCTGCGGCCGAGGTCCAGAACAACGCACCAGTCAACAACACGGGCAAATAGCAAGAGAAAAAAAGGATAAGATGGGGAATATAGAAGCACCTTAGAGTGCATGCATTCGATCTTGCAGAGGTGATCGAAGAAGATGGCGGTGACGCCCAGCACCAGAACAACCACCTGCGCAGAGGGAGGAGATGGCGTGAGCGGCGCGAGGATGAGGAGGGGGAGTAGGGTCTGGGCAGTACGAGGGAAGCGGGGAGGGTCAGGGAGAGGGAGGCAGAAGGAAATCGGCGATGGAGGAGAGTGGAAGCAAGCTCACCACCTTGAGATCGTCAGGCTTGAAAAGGCAGGGCGAGGTGGTGGAGGATGAGGTTTAGATCTGGGGTTTGGTGGGGCGGCGGCGCTGAGGGAGGGGGCGGCGGAGAGGGGGCAGGGCGGCGATGCGCCAGAGAGGAGTTTTTCTGGGGGCGGTTGCGTAGGGGAATGGGAGGCGCAATGCTGTGTGGGAGTCCGAAGTGAGACTATGAACAAACTCTCTTTTTATATTAGAACTACCTACGTACAGATCTGGATGGCTGATCTTTGATCGAACAGCTGAGGAGAGAGAAGGGAGAACAGACTGATGACCAGCAACTCACATTTTTAAGTAGTAGAGATAATTTATTTTATAATACCTAATTTTTAAATAAATATATTTTAAGATGAGATCAAAAAAAGGATTATAGCAAAAAAAAATATACTGAGTTCAGCTATGCTGACTAAAATCATATCCAACTATTTTTCTAACTAAAATTATATATAACTATTTTTTCTATATACTATATTTTACGAATAGTCAAAATTAAAAAATTTAATCATAAATTGCAGTCAAAAAAATACACCGAACACATTGGCATTCGGCATCGGCACTCACTTCGCTTCACGCTTCCTTCATTGCGCCTGTAAATAAGATACCCTTTCCGTGTACTACTACTATCGTGCGATGCACAAATATTGACAATCTGATCATATGTGTGTACATGGTTTGACAGTATGGCATACCCATTGACCATTGTTAGGTGCTACTCGATTGAAATAAAATAAATTGATTTATAACTAGTTAAAATTATATTATAATTGATAATAGCTTATTTGATGTAATTAAATTTAAAAATTTTAAAAATACAAAAACAGCTTAGGCAGTTATCGGTTGGGTTTAAGTTTTTGGCTTCCAGTTTATTTTTCACTATTCATAAATTTCGCATTTTCTGAACTTTTGACTTTTTTCTGAGCTTTTTTGCCGATTCTTTTTTTCCTGTATTTGTTTGTACTATACGTAATGGGCTAACATATTTTTATATTTTTATTTTATTTTAAATTTAATTATACTAAATAAGCCTTTATAAAATTTTTGATATCATTACGAGATCGATACTCATGTTTTTGGTACAAATGTTGGGCTTTTACACTGTTTTCTTATAGATCCCATGAGCTTTTAAGCTCAACTGATCACCACCTAATCTATCACGGACAATGCAAATAAATAAAAAAAGAATTGACAAAAAACCAAAAAATTTTAAAATTAGTACAAACTAAATTAAAGATTAAAAGCTTAAGTTAAATCGAGCGAGCACTTAATAAGCAAGCAGCTTCCGAGCTTCACGTACATACACTAGACATCCATTTTCTTTTTCTAGCTCATAGGTTTTTTTGAGTGTGTTCAATACTTCAGCTCTCCTACCCACTAGTTATTTCGTGAGTGTTCTAAATCATTTTTTCAGCTCTTGTTTTTAGGGATTTTTTTTTCTGGTTCTGGTTTGATACGAGGAAACGTGAAAAATGCTCAACGCAAGACCCAAAAATAAGAGACGCCATAGACACATTTCATCTGCTTGCTTTTCGTCTCACCGATTTTTACAGGCTTCAGCTTTCTCCTTTTTCTTCTTTTCACCCTCATGGCGACATCATCATCATTAACCATCAAAAGACGGGGAAAAAAGGAGAGGTAAATAAGTAAAAAAACTACGGGGCGGTGGTGGTGGTGGCCGCCGCGCAGAAGGCCTCCCGCCGGACGGCGCTGCCGCCGCGCACGAGGAAGTGGGCGAGCGACCGCGTGCTGGTCTCGGCCACGCGGTTCTCCTCGCAGAGGAACTCCCTGGAGCACGCCCTCTCCACCTCCCTCTCATAGTCGTGCACCAGCACGTCCGTCGCCGCGTCCTCCTCCTTCCTCGTCCGCGCCAGCACCCCCGCCGTGAATATCGCCGCCATCCTCCCCGGCGACGACGCCGTGTAACTGCGCCATCGAAACCAATCCACATTGGAGAGAGCTTTAGCTTCCTTAGCCAGTTAGCCCGAGAAAGAAAACTAAGAAAAATTGGATCTTGGGGAGAGTGAAGGAGAAAGGAGGGTACCCGCGCGGGCCGTCGACGAGGATGACATCCCAGGAGACGTCGTAGAGCTGGTTGGGGAGGTCGTTGATGGCGAGGCGGCAGTCGGAGAAGAGGAGGTTCTGGATGGGGCGGCACTCGGCTGCCCGGGCGGCGCGGGCGGCGTCGAGGAGGTCGGGGAACTCGCGGACGGTGGTGGTGTAGGCGACGTCGTAGGCCTCCAGCCCAGGGTGCCTCCCCTCGAGGTGGGACACGTAGTACTGGTTCTCGTCGAGGAACACGGTGCGGCCGCCGTGGTTGAGCGCGCGCCACAGCGGCGTCTCCGCGCCGAGGCCGAACACCAGCAAGTTACACGGCGCGCGCCGCTTGAGCACTGCAGCGATGGCGCGCACGTCGGCTGACGGCATGCTCGCCGTCGAGTTCCCCCCGGTCGCCGCGTACTGCACCAGCGCGTCGAACACGTACCCCGGCAGCACCGCCGCATCGCTACCCCCGCGCCCCCTCCTCCCCCCGTCGACACCGCGAGCGTGGCCGACACCCTCCTCCCAGCGACGGCCGACGCGTCCCGCGCGGCGGCCAGCAGCGTGGCCAGGGACACGCAGGCGAAGCAGGCCAAGAACACGACGACCCACAGCCGTCGCCGCGATCCTGCAAGAAGCGTTATCCCCGGCGACCCCGCCCCGGGCTTGTTCGACGACGGGTGCACCACCAGCAGCTTCGGCCCGCTCAACCCCTTCATCTCCTCTCCCTCCTCCTCCCTCTACTCCAAGAAGACGAGCTGACAAGAAGGCAATGGCGAAGTGGAGCCAATAGCTAGATCCTTATTCAGGGGAATACTAAATTGGATTGATCTACTCCTGGTGAGAGTGAATGAGTTGGGATAGATATGGAGGGGGAGGAGGTGGTGATGCGAGTTGAGGTGGAGGAGGAGGCAGAAGATTGGTTTGGCTCAGTTGGGTTGGTCGGTAAAAGGAAGATTTTTAATCCTGCCGGGATTTGCGGTGGCTCTTCTTCGATTTCGTGTGTATTTCTCTGTGTTTGGCAAGTCGCATAGGTACAGTAATACTCCATCAAAGTTGAGCCAAACTAAAAACAGAAACAACGACAAAAAGGTTGAGCCAAACCAGTAAGCAGTACTCGATCTAGTCACAGATCCTTTATCATCGCAAGAGCCGTATAGTGTTTAAATTGGTCACGTGTAAATGATACGCGAGTTGATTCGCCGTAGAAAATACAGTTAGGTTTAGATATGGTAATACTATGGACATGTTTTTTTACGGCTCGTGAATAATAATATATTATAGATAAGTTATATGGAGAGAGACATTTGTATATAATTTTGATCGATTTAAATGAAGTTGTTACAGTCTCTATTACAATCAACTAGTAAGTTTGGTCTTAAAAATACTTGTTTAAAAGTTAAATATAATAGAAAAATCATCTGCTTAAAAAAATGTTGAAAGCTAAATCCGAAAAGAAGAGGCCAATAATTTGCTTTATTTGTTGGGAATGTAGAGATAGGACTGTAGAAGTAATTATTGGCTCTGTTCTTTTCAGTTTTTAAAAGCTGTTTTTCGACTTTTCTACAGTATCTAGCTTTTAAAATGGAGTATTTTTTCAAGATATGGTCTACTAGTTAATTATAGTATATACTTTGCTGACTTCATTTATATCGGCAAAAACCACACGTAAATTTCTGTTACTCTATAATCTCTCATACAAACAGCCTAAAATCCATAAGACACTGCTAAAAATCACAAGCCGTAGCAAAAAACAACAGGCCCATTTTATGATGCCAATAGTGACACTTTGTGTACTTATAAAGATGGGAAGCTACAGGTTTTAGTGTTGTTTTTCATCAATTTGGAGGTCCGGATTTGCAACGGTCTTAACGTGGCCTCAACTGATGTTATGGGGGCGAGAGGACTTCGAGTAGTACTGACGACTGTAGTGGATGTCAGTTTGGTCGTATCATCGGATCTATTTTTTTAAGTTGCGATCTATAGTTTTTATCTACAATTTATTAATTTACTAAGCAATGATTACTGAAAGAAATTAGAGTAAAAAATCGACTGAAAAATCAAAGGAACCGGCCATAGTATGGTCGCTTTTGCCTCGTGGAAATTACATCGTGACCTAGCTCCTTTGGACGGACGAAAAGTGGATGAGCCAAGAAAAGCCATCACTTTCTGTCATTGCACAAAACCTTGAGAAAACGATCGATGTGATGTTTTACGATCGAGCAGCTAAACCGAATCAATGCGAAATTTGAAGGAGCACTAATTGTTTTTACAGGACGCATCAGCAGATAACCGGTGGTAGCTAACCGGTTCCCGTTGGGATCTGAAACCTTATACCCATGCACTAATTCCCTTACTAATCCTAAGTAGAATGCACCGACAAACTAATATCAAAACTACATTGACCACTATCCTTCCTAGGTAGAAATGAATTCCTGCCTACACAAGAAGTCACTATCAAATCCCCTCTAAATAAAAGTCATTGCCAGATCAAACGAGTAAGGCAGCACTTCACCTCATCAAAAATCGAACGTACCATCTCGCATGCTTTTGCTGTACAGATCGGCTGCAGATTGGCCGGGGAAACGGCTAGCTACTTTCTAAGGTGGTTGCATTGCATTGCTGCTCAATAAACATCATCAATTTAGTTGAAAAGATGCACGTAAGAGAGGCTGACTGATCAATTAAAAAAGACAGTTCTATCCATAAGTCAGCAAAGAAAAGCTGTGACAGCTTATATATATCTATCCATAAGTCAGCAAGAAAGTTATGAGATATACTGTCAGGTTTGGTGCCAAGAAATATCATGTGCCTTTAATGGGTTAGATGGGGAGATGTTATCAGTATACGCTTAAAATTTAAGTCACGGGGGCCTGACATGTCCAAGCCATCCATCTCCGCATCTGCATCGCCTTCAAGTGAAGCCTCGGGCAAAACAAGCAAACTGCACAAGATGCCAATGTATACTGAGTTACTGACGCATTGACGACACCATGCATGCCATTCTGAGTTTCTGATAAAGCATATGCCTGTCTCCTTTTCTTTCAATGGATTCCTGAACCATTGGCATTAGTTTATCTGTACAATCTGGAATGAAACATTGTAAGATAAGGTTTAGAGTAAGCCCCGACAGGAAGCACCTAAAAGATTTGTCTTACTGTTAGTTTAATCTAGAATGTTGTGAAATAGCACCAAGTAAAGTACAGTGCCTAGTGTATATTATTCAGCACGATCTTTGTATCAATCTGTAGCCACCTTAAAAATACTCTCGTCAATGTTAAGACCAAGACACCATGCTTTCACCTTCAAATGTAATCAACACTTGCTCAGCCCAAGAATGTTTGGCAAGCTATGCATGTTAGAAATAATCTTGATGTCGAGTACAAGACGTAGTAGAGAGACTATCTCTATGTGTAACTCAAGTTAAAGTTAAGTCCATTTTGAAGTCCGAAATGTATGCTAGTAAAAGATTATTAGCCTATATATTGAGAAGGCTTGTAGCCAGTTTTGTAAAAGAAAACCAAGAGAAAGAGGGAGTAAATAAGATAATAGAGAAATTCAGAAATTCTCTTATATTATCTTCGTTTATTTGTGATATGTGTGTTTTCTCCTGAATCAAAGTTCTAACAAGTGGTATCAGAGCTTAGGTGAAAAGCGAGTCGCTTAAAAAAATCGTCTTGACGATTCCGTTTCGCACTCGTCTCGAGCGGCTCTCCTAAGGCACACGTCGCTTGTCTTCACGCAGCTCTCCCGTGTTCAAGATCATGTCACTTCAAAGTAGGCCGATATCTTGATCCGTGTTCAAGATCATGTCGCATTCTCTGGAAAGTGGTGTCATCGGTGACGAGGCATCATCCAGTATGATAGCGAAGAAGAGTTCCACTGTCTCACTGCATTATTCGATGCTCACGACGAGCAATTATGCAGCCTGGGCAATCAAGATAAAAAAACGTTTCTTGCTAAAACACTCAGTGATGATGAATCAATAGTGCTCTAATGATGAGTTGAGTCAGAGACGTCGAGAAGATGTGTCGTCGTCCAAACTCAAATAAAGTGAAAATGAAACGGAACGTTGAGGAGCTGTGTCACCGTTCTGTATCAAGTATGAGTTTAGTAAGTCATAGTTGAGACCGACTGCCTCAATGTTTTAGAATCTTTGCATCCGGATGAACCTGTGCCAGCTAAGTTGAATTCCTACATATAGCTTGCATGTAGAACGCTTTATGTGGATGCGTGGCTGTTAGTTTATAATGCATTGAGACTAAAACTGGAGTATGTCAAGTCAAGATTATGGGGGAGATCGTTAAAAATAATCTTGACTTCGGGTCCAAGACGTAGTAGAGTCCGTCTCTGTATGTAACTCAAGTTAAAGTTGAGTCAAATTTGAAGTCAAAATACGTATGCTAGTAAGAGATTATTAGACTATATATTGAGGAGGCTTGTAGCCAGTTTTGCAAAAGAAAAGCAAGAGAAAGAGGGAGCAAATAAGAGAATAGAGAAATTCAGAAATTCTCCTATATTCTCTCCGTTTATTTGCGATGTGTGCGTTTTCTCTTGGTCAAAGTTCTAACAATGCCAGTAAACAAAATGCTATGTGATGCTACTAGTCTACCTGACAATAAATTATTAGATTGGTGGGAGTTGCAAGAGCTAATGGAATCAAAAGCAGTAGTCTTCCAAAAACCGGAAGAAAAGGATTTGATTCTCTAGTCATTCTCTTCTCTTGGATGATCTAGAAGGAACGAAACGCTCGAATCTTCGATGCCAACGAAAGGAACATCCCTGCGATCCTTGATGAAGCATCTTGTTGGCGCCGAGCAGGCGTAGGGTCGCAGCTTTTGCCTCAGAGAGCTTCCTACTAGTTCGTTTTATCGCCTGCACTTACGCATCGTGTTTTTGCGGCTCCCCTCTTGCTGTTCGTGGTCAGATATGTGTGCCGGGATAGCCCCTTTCTGTTTTTCCTTCTTCATGTGTTGCTTTTCTTTGGTCTGTAAGTGATCTGCACTCAATTGTTTTTCTCTCCTTCTTAATACAAAGACGTGCAATCCTTTTGTGCGTTCCCTAAAAAAAAAAGAAAACAAAATTCCACCTTCTTTGCAGATCTGCTCTGCTCTCAGCTAGAAGACAAAAGGCGAGCATGGCCTGAGAGTCTTCCGCTGGACAAATGGTCAGCACTTTTATTTTAGCCTATGACTTATGGCTTCTTTTGAATAATAAATAAGATGGTTTTTATCGCTTTTTTAAAGTGGCTTATCGGTATTCAATTTGTTCGTCCAAACGCTCATGTTAGGACCAAAAGTCATTAGTCACAACCTAAAAAAACATGGCCATACTACTCCTTCAGTTGTTTTTGGATGTTATTTTAGAATATATGCAATCAACCTTTTAAAATTTTAACCGTTGATATGCACAAAAATATTTAGATTTATTATTTTCATGGAAATGATATCACTAGATTGTTCATAAAAAATATTTCCATGTCATTATATTTTTTATATAATCTTTACTAATATATAATTAGAAAAAAATAATGATAAAAATGTATATTAGAGACTGCATTAATACCCAGACTACAAGTAAAAAAGAATAGAGATAATACTAGTAAAATACAAAAAGATTCCAACAAGTTCTGCTCCAAAGCGTCATTAAGCGACGGCAAATTGCCAGTTGGCCATGTATTTGCTTCACCGGACACACCAAATGGATTTGATTCAACCAATAAAGGGGTCGATTGGTGGCTGCATTTGATAGCCTAAAATGGGTATGGGAGTTGAAGAGATCATCATCTTCTATGCCCAATCAAATTCGGATTCATCAACCATAGCCTTGATCTTTTCTTGGCCAACCTCAAAGAGGGTTCATCTCAGCTATTTGTAGGATGGACATCCTGGGGATAATACTATAATAGTGAGTAAATTTTCATCATATGCCACAAAAATTAAGTGAGACCCATGGACCAGGTAGTTTCATCATAATGTTAGTAAAGCAGTAACCCAGGCCCTCAAACAGTGTACTCCTTTCCAGTGTTCATAGCTTTCCTCGTTGGTAAAGGTTGTAAAGAATTGTTGGTAAGATAGAGAAAAAGAGCTGTCGCACTTCAGCAGAACCTTCATTGTTAGATGTAGCTCTTGGTAGGACAACCTGCAAATAGCCAAAATGAGCCGAGGCAATGTTTTGTTTTTTAGGTAAAGAGGCGACGCTACACTGTTATGGTAAATGCCATGCTTTTAGGTTTACTTTCTGTTTAACTTTATTATATGCCCCCAAAATTTCCATAAAGCACAAACTGATGGAATAAATCGAGATAGAAGACGTAGCAAAGTGAACAATTACAATGCTTCCCAGCTACTAGTACAACCAAGATAATGTACCTGAAAGGTGAAGATGTCCTTTGGGCTCTGGACTTGATTTGTTTGCTGAAAGGTACATACGCAAAAAGAAGCTAGTTTTGGATGATTCAACAGTATGAGCTATGGTCAGCACTTTGCAGGATGAAGGGGGTGAGGCTCAGGCCGGCATCCCCCTCCCTGAAGAAGATTGTATGTGCCAACTACATCATTGTTAAGCCACACTTCGCCAATCCGTGTCGCGCCTCTCTCTCACTCCGTCGGCCGCCGGGCGCCAGGGCCCTTGCGCTCTCCGCGCGACCGCCGAAATATTGAGGTTTGTTGCTGCGCGTCGTGCTGCCTGTTGGTTGGCGATGGCGCGACGCGGCGTCACTACAGGTTCACTTGCTATAAGAGAACTCCACAAGTAAATTTTACTTTTGTGAAGAGCGTGCAGCGCCCCCCAAACGTAAATCCACCATTAGAGACTTCCAAGCGTGCATGCTAGCAAAACAAGCTAAACAATTAACAAGATACATCGTGTTACAGTATTTTAACTCTATATGTGTATTTTTATAAACGTTATGACCAGTAACTAAACTTAATACATAATGCTAAATACAAGGAAACGGTCACTAAACAGACTCTCAAATGCAAAATTAACTCCTACTTCTAACCAACTCATTTACGACTGAAAGTAAATATGCAGTGAAATTACTTAACAAACACTCCCTAATTTCGTTGCACTTCTAATATTCCAGTCTTGTCGTGCATCTCTTAGAACTTAACTCGCCCAAGAGGCTTTGTCAAGATATCTGTAAGTTGGTCGTCCGAATCAATATACTCGATCCCAATCGTTCCTTCTTCAACACATTGTCGGATGAAGTGATATCGAGTCTCAATGTGTTTACTACGATCATAGAACACCGAATTATTGCAAAGTGAGATAGCAGACTTATTATCCACCTAAGTGTTACCTTTCCAGATATGGGCCTGTTCGGCTGGTAAGAAGCCGATCGGCTTTTCGCAGCCGCTACAGTACCTAACTTTTAAACGGAGTATTTTCTCAAGACGGGGTCTATAAGTTAAACGTAGTACACGTTAAAACCCCAACATCTGTACCAGCCAAAATCGCAAATGAGTATCGATCTCTCCGTAATCTGTATCGTAAACAGCCAAAATTCAAAAATTTCAGCCAAAAGCCATAAGCCGCAGCAAAAACAAACAGCCCTATGCCTCGGTCAATTCAGCAAGCAAACACATGAGCCAGACTCCCTGGCACGCAGCGGTCATGCCAGCAACATACTCTGCTTCACACGAGGATGATGCCACAACCTTTTGTTTTGTCGACTACCAGCGATTAGACTCTCTTCGAAGAAGAACATCACTCTGGTGGTACTCTTGCGATCGTTGACATCGCCAGCCATGTCAGAGTCGCTGTATCCGATTAGCTGTGCTTCTCCTTCCTTCCTGCATAGATTCATCTATAGTTTCTTATTCGAGCAATGCACCTCAATAAATGCTTCGCTGCATTCTGATGTTCTACTGTTGGCTTTTCCATGAAACAACTTCACATAGCATATTGCATAAGCAATATCCGGTCTCGTGTGAACTAGGTCCCGGAGACTCCCCACAATACTTTTGTACCAAACAACGTCTATTGGTGCAATAGTATTTTCCTTGCTTAGCTTCACTCGTGCCTCCATCGAAACTTGACACGGATTACTATTCGCCATGGAACTTCTTTCAAAAATCTTGGATGCATAAGCTCCTTGGCCTAGTGAGATCCCATTGGCATTCTTTCAACCTCGATGCTTAGATAATAAGTGAGTAGTCCCAAATCACTCATCTTGTAGAGCCGCTTCATTTCTTTCTTGAACTTGGTGATCTCCAGTGGGTGTGATTCAGTGATTACCAGATCATCAACATACACCCCACCACCAGGTGCGATTTGCCTGCTCCTCGCATGTACATGGTGTGTTCAGAATCACTCCTGTGGAAACCAAGTGATAGTAAACTTACATCAAACTTGGCGTTTCATGCCCTTAGAGCTTGTCTTAACCCATAGAGTGCTTTACACGGCCACAAACCTTCTTCTTGTGGCCCTGATGCACAAAGCCTAGAGGCTGTGTGACGTAGGCTGCTAACCGTGATTGCTCTAATCCCTAAGTGTATTATATAGCTTCCTACATCTTCCATTTTCTCTTTCCCTATCCTTTCTTTGTGTTTGTTGCCTATGATGGAATGCTAACTGTAGAGTTGGCACTTAGCAGGAGTATGAAATGCGAAGTTCAGTGGTTCCTAATACATAGGACATGTTATGTGGAAATTTTCCGAGCCGGGCTACGGTCGATTTCTTCTTTACGAAATCGTTATGAACAGTTAATGACTGACTTGACACCCCCATAATTTTGCTATGATCGAAAAAAATACGATCGTTTTGTGGAAGTCCATAACTGGGAGGCGAGAAGGCGACCCCGTAACCAATCTGGTCTCGGGAAGGAAAGCGCAGCCGATCAAATCCTTTGACGTAACTTCCCTCTGACGTGAGTCACTGTGCGTGGACCCTCTCGCCGTGTGACCCACACGTCAGTGACGGATCTCCTCGCCGCAGCCGAGCCAACCGACTCGGCTCGTCCTCGCCTCGCTTCTTCTCACTCGGAAGTAAGATCCACTACCTCCGCTCCGCAGCCGCGATAGTCTCCTCGCGACGCGGCGGCCGAGATAAAAGGAATAGCAACTCCCCCGCGCCGACGCCGACGCCACCGCCGCGCCTGCCATGGCCGAGCTGCGGCACGCCACGGCGGCGTCGGCGTCGGCGGCCCGGGCCTCCAACTCGCCCGCCAAGCGCGACGCCGAGGCCGCGTGCGCCTCCTCCCCCTTCGTCGCCTCCCCCCGCGGCGGCGGCAAGGACGGCGCACCCCGCCCCTCCCTTCCCCTCCAACAGAGGTGCCCTCTCCCGTCCCCCGTCCGGTCGCTCCTCGCGCTTGAGGACCCCAGGTCGCCCTCCGCCTCCTATCGGATCCTGGTCGCCGTCGTCGCCTGCCTCGTCCTCGCCGTGCTCTTCTCCGCCCCTTCCTTCTGGTCACGCCTCGTGAGTTATTGATTCCTTAATCGCCTCATCTCCATCATGCTTCATCAAGATCTCATCAACTTGTTGCTCACACTCGTGTCGTTGTTGGACCTAGAACGCGCCATACCTGTGCCGCAAGGAGGGGATTCGGCTCCACTGCCCCCGGGTAAAGTGATGTTGATTTGAGCATGCATCTGGGGAATCTATGTGCACGCAATTTGTTTTATTGTTCTTTTGTTTGGCTTGGTGCTACGCTGCAGGTGAACGAACGGGACTCTCTGTGGGAGAATCCGCATGCCGCGGCCACATCCTGGAAGCCGTGTGCTGAGCGCCGCAGCGATGAGATCTCAGGCAAGTGCAGAATTTGATTGTTCCGGCTAAAATGTAGTGAAAGATGTTTCATAACTGCATACATCACATCCTTTCCATGCACGTTTGGCAAAAATAGTCTTGTTAATACTGCAAATTTGTCTATATTGCCTAGATAGTTGATAAGAAATTGCTGAAATCATGTAGTGGCCACTTAGATATGTTATAAGTAACTTGAACAGTTGAACTACTAGACATGGTATAGTTGGTCAAATGATATTCCACAGCTTATGCACATGTTGGCTGGTTGGAGCAACAAAACATGAATGACTTCTCTAACTACAGAACAGGATAAAATTATGATAGTGCAACTGTCCATAGACCATTTGTAAGAGCACAAGTGAAAATGGAACCTAGTAATAAGATATATCTCTCCATATCTCTTTGAAGGCCAATAATGGGTAGTTCCACTCTTACTAAACCTTTTCTACCCACTAGTCACCTGCTTGTGCGTTGCAACGAAATTTATTAGATATATAGATAATCATGCTATGGAAGAGGGCTACTCTGATCAGTTGAAAAATAGAGAGTGATGAGAAGTTGAGAATAAGGTGGTTGGAGGAGAAGGGACGTACGACCACCAACTCATTCTTTTATAATAGTAATGATAAGACTTGAGCTTTCTTCATGAAACCATAATCCCTGTGGCTACCTCTTGGGAAAGGAGTTAAAACATTTCTCTATAGAACTTGACCCTTCAAACTGTGTGGGTGCTCATCCTCTGTCTATGTTTATCAATCATAGCTTAAAAAACATGATAAACATTCACTTGAAGCCATGGTTGGATCCTGATGAGTATCAATGTCATTTTTTTCTCTGTGCTATTGTGCAGATCTCGTGCCAGAGAACGAAACCTCTGGGTATATTTTTATTCATGCCGAGGGTGGATTAAACCAGCAACGTATAGCTGTACGTATGTGCCCTCTTCACATTATCATCTTGTTGAAGTATTTGTTTTGATAACACATGATATATATTTTTTATTTCCAATCTTGAACTTGGAAGGAAAATACTGACATCAGTACATCACAAGCTTTCCTACTTGATAATTCTTTTTCTGTGAGGATGCTTGGTGCTTAACCCTAGTTAAAAAAATCTGGAATCCTTCCACTTGTTGTCAGCAAAGTTTGTGGTCTTCTTATGCGACATTATTTTATATACTAAATGGCATCGTGTCTAAGTTGTATTGAACACTCACTAGTTAATTGCAATACTTGGTACATTTGCAGATATGTAATGCTGTTGCAATTGCTAAGATAATGAATGCCACACTTATTTTGCCTGTGCTGAAGCAGGATCAAATATGGAAAGATCAAACGTAAGTGATAAATTTGTGATTTTCTTTTTTGAATCAACTCCTGCTTGTGTACACCCTTTTGTATCCATTATGTTTGCTTTTGGCACAAGTCATTTAGTAGTTCAGAGCTTTTGTCCTCCTGTGCAGGAAATTTGAAGATATCTTTGATGTAGATCATTTTATAAATTATTTGAAGGATGATGTGCGCATTGTTCAAGATATTCCTGACTGGTTCACAGAAAAAGAGGAGCTTTTCACCAGTATAAAGTTAGTTCCTTCGTTTTCACTTATTCCTTTTGTCTTGGCTGCTTTAATTTAAAAGCTTGATGCTAAAGTGTAACACATGATTTATATTGATCTAGATGCTACTGCTTCCTGTCATATTAAAATTGACACTAATATGGTCAGTGAGAGAATAATTACTCCTAGAGCATATGAATTTGAGGGGCAAACCAAGTACTGACTAGGTGACTGCCGCTGCTTATGTGCGCTTTACAGTTGTCTATCATTCACACACGCATTGTTCATGTATGTTATATTGTTATGCAAGACTTAACTTGCTAATGCAACAATGCAACATCGATGCAACCAGAGATGTCTCTACTTGGAACCACATATTTCAAGTCTTCTTGTCCAAATCAACTCATTACTATAGGATGCCGAGAGTTGTTAGGGGCTTAGGGCACAAGAAAATTTTATCATTGGGGGTTCTGCAACGGTTGTTGCTTCTCGTCTCTCTTTGAAACTCTTTTGGTTTTGCCTTTTTGTCATCTACAATCACGACATTGGTATCAATGACTAGATAATATTTCTATTCTGGTTGATAACTTTATCACAGTCTGGTATAGTGGTTTCAACCACAGTAGCAGCTGCCATATGTGTTATTCCTAATTGGTTAGCACTCTGTACATTGTGTGGCATGATAGTTTGCTGGCTGATACCTATAATTTCTTATACTTGCAATCTGGCTTGAACTATCAACATTTGACCCATTTATTATTGGCCTGTCTGCTGGATCAGATTTGGTCTAGTGATCAAAGTTTCACTAATTTCTATATGTTCACCAGCTGTGAAAATTTCGTCAAATATCAGTAATACCACCAGCTGCCAATTGGTGCTAATTTCTACATTTAGTTTCATTGTTCCATTAATGAGTTTGTGTTTTGTAGTTATAGAATGGCTTAGTTATAAAACTCACCTGGAGTTCAATAGCTTGGTGAAATACATTTTCTTTGTTTTTGCGCATATGCTGTTTTGCTTATGTGCCAGCAGATCATAATTTAATTATAACTTCTTTAATCCTTTATGTTGATTGTGACAGGCGTACTGTGAAAAATATCCCAAAGTATGCATCAGCACAGTTTTACATTGACAATGTACTTCCAAGGATCAAAGAGAAAAAAATAATGTCTATTAAGCCATTCGTTGATAGGTTGGGGTAAGTCCTATCATTATATCAAGATATTTAAGCCATGGCTTTACCCTGCTCATACATTTTGATAATAGTGTAATGTAAGCCTGCCATTTCAGGTATGATAATGTTCCAATGGAGATTAACCGGCTCAGATGCAGAGTTAATTATCATGCCTTAAGGTTTCTACCTGACATTGAAGAGATGGCTGACAAGCTGGCAACAAGGATGAGGAACAGAACAGGCAATGTCAATCCATACATGTAAGCTTAGCTCACTGACTTCTGTTTAACCTGCCTGGAGTTGACATATCGATATGTGTCTCACACTCAATTATACTTGTTTTTGAAGGGCTCTTCATCTTAGATTTGAGAAAGGAATGGTGGGTCTGTCTTTTTGTGATTTTGCTGGAACTAGAGAGGAGAAAGCAATGATGGCTGATTATAGACAGAAACAATGGCCAAGACGCTACAAGGTAACGTGAATTTTGGGTTATCTGGATATTAAATAAATAATGAAATTAGCCAGAAAAGGAATAAGGTTACAAAGTGCAGTACTTAAATACACTTTCCTCTCTTCCACTTTTATGCAGAACGGATCTCACCTATGGCCTTTGGCACTGGAAAAGAGAAAAGAAGGCCGCTGCCCGCTTGAGCCTGGTGAAATAGGTGTTATTCTGCGTGCAATGGGCTATGCAAGGGAGACTCGGATATATGTTGCATCCGGGCAAGTGCATGGTGGAAACAATAGAATGGCCCCGCTGAGGAACATGTTCCCCAATTTGGTAGGTACTTCAATATTTTTCCTAGCAAATCCTGTTTGTTTCCTTCAATATATTGGCATTTTATAGGCATACTGCAAAAATACATATCCAGAAAAAACACATATAGTTGAGATAATTACCTATAGTTGTGTAAAACACATATAGCTGACCCATTTTCTTTGTTAATTGCAGGTTACCAAAGAAGATCTTGCAGGCAAAGAGGAGATAGAGCATTTCAAGAAGCATGTAACCAGCCTTGCTGCGTTGGACTTCCTGGTGTGCCTGAAGTCAGACGTGTTCGTCATGACCCACGGTGGCAATTTCGCCAAGCTGATCATCGGCTTCCGCCGCTACATGGGGCGCCATCGGCTCAAGTCGATCAAGCCAGACAAGGGGCTTATGTCCAAGTTCTTCGGCGACCCGTACATGCCTTGGGCAACTTTCGTGGAGGATGTGATGATCACTCACCAGACACGAACTGGCCTCCCTGAGGCCACCTTCCCACACTATGACCTCTGGGAAAACCCTCTCACCCCCTGCATGTGTCGAGCCTAAACTATATACCGCTAGTGATTGTGCATAGTTATTCTTTGCTCATATACTGACTGTAAGTTTTATATCATTCTTTTTACCACATCTATTTTCCATGTTAGCCTTGTTTAGTAGCTACTGTTTAGTTTTATGTTATATATCAAAGTTAAATTGATACATATTACTTTTTTTAAAAAAAAATGATACATAAATGCATGATCCAACAGAATGATTTTGTTACAATGAACAACTCAAATCAACATGGAACTGACATAATCCATTCATGGATCATGGATATGAAGAATGTTCTAGTTGCATACACAAGAACCTTTACATTGACAAACAAGCTGCTACAACTTATGTAACATCACTGGTCTGATGCTGAGCGTTTAACTTGTCTAGTGGGCTTCACAATGCACGCCTGCAAATAGGGCATCTCTCGCTCCCCTTCAAGGTCAGCTCCAAGCACTCACCGTGGAAGACATGGGGGACCAAGCACACCGGCCACGCGGCCAGGCCGCTCCCGAGCAATTCGAAGCAAACGGGGGACTCCTCACCGGCGACCCCAGCGATCACCCTACTACGCTTCGCCGGCCACGAGCCTGTCCTACTCGGACGTGTCGTCGTCGGCCTCGTCGTCCTTGCACAGCACGGGCTCCGGCAGGTGCAACTCCATGCCGATGTGGAACCCAGGCCATGCCTCCTCCCTCTTGGCCTCCAGCTCGCGGCGCATGTGCTCCATGCGCTCCGGCGTGTCGTCCCCCGCCCGGATAATGCCGATGTCAACCATCACCTGAACGCGCGTGGCCTGCGGCGGTATGCTCACCGGCGTTACTTGGCTCGACGATAGCTCCTGGAGCTGCTTGCTGTAGAGATCGGGGTAGATCAGCGGGGCCAGCGACGAGCCGGCCCATGGCAGCGAGCTCGCCGGGTCCCCGGCGGGCGGGACGATGAACCGGAGGTGGTGCAGCTTCGTCCTCCTGCACACCTCCACGCCTTGTCGCCCGCTCCAGGTCCTCGAGAAGCGGGTGTAGCGGTAGAGCACCAAGATCTCCTTACCTTCTTCTTGGCTCCCGGCGGCCAAGTCCGCCTCTACGGCGGCGACCCGCATGAAGCCGGCGGAGGCGAACTGCGCCGGCCCAAGGAACCTCCCTTCCGGCACAAACGGCGCAGTTACTAGCTGGCTGCCGCCGCCGCTCCCCTGGCCGCGTCGCTGTCGGCTCTGATCTTCAGCGGCTCAACACGCCCAGATCAAATGAGAGTTCTCGGATGTCTAACGACGAGCAAATAGAGGAGAAAAACATAGAAAATTTCAGAGCTTGAGATATGTAAAGAGTACCATCAATTCTGGTTTGGAGTATAAGAAATGAGGTTATAGACTCTTGATAAGCTACAGCGACACTGATCTCATTGGGGATGTGAAAGACAGGAAGAATATAAGTGGTTTCGCATTTTACCACTCTGGAAACTTGATAACATAGAGCTCACAGAAATAGAAGACTGTTATACTCTCTCCATATGAAGCCGAGTTCATGGCGGCAATAGGCACAGCTTGTCAAGTAATCTGGCTTAGAAGTCTGTTGAGTGAAATCTCCGAGAAGAAGCGGGAACCAGTGACCATGTACGTGGACAACAAGTTGGCAATCGTACTCATGAAGAACCTAGTGTTCCATGGAAGAAGTAAGCACATGGATACACGTTTTCGTTTCATTAGAGAATGTGTGGAACAGGGATAAATAAATGTAGAGGATATCAGCACAGAGGAACACAGTGAGCTGACATACTTACTAAGGCGCTTCCTAGGATCAAGTTTGGCGAAATGCGTGAATTGATCGGAGTTAGAGATCTCATAGCTTGAGTCAGGTTTAGGGGGGTGAGTGTGGTTGAATAAACCTAACTGATTGACCGGCATGTGTAGTCATTACGATCGGTGTCTGCGTGGTCGTAACGATTAGTCTCTATGTGGTCATAACGATTGGTATCTGTGTGATCGTTACAACTGGTTTCGGTGTGGTCGTTATAACCAGTCTGTGTAATTGTTACGATCGGTGTCTTTGTAGTCGTTTTGATCAGTCTCTATGTGGTTGCACACGACCAGCCACTGTAGAAGTTGTTGGTTTCTGTAGTAGTCGGAGATCTCTGTAGCAGTCATCAGTAGGTTCCTGTAGAAGTTGACGGACACTGTAGCAGTCGGGGGTACTGTAGCAGTTGTCAGCGTACTATGCGGTGTCGGCATGCGGCATGGTAATTGAGGCCGGAGAAATCAGATCTCTAAGAAAAGGAGTCTGTAATATAGTCGATAATATAATTTGCAGCTGAAAGAAGACAATGAAATTTTTTTCCCAAAACACTCTTTCTCTTAAAGTCTGAAATCTTATTCGCTCGTCCTCTCTTTTCTCTGTTGTTTAATTTGAACGTGTTGATCCGCGGCCGTATTCCAATAGTTACTAGCTGGCTGCTGCCGCCGCCGCTTCCCCGGCCGCGTCGCCGTCGCTGTCGTAAAGATCCTCGTACTGCTCGTCGCTGAGACCCTCGAACTCCATCTCCTCCTCGTCTCTCAGCTCCTCATTCGAAGGCAGCGCCTCCGACATCGGCGCAGCGGCGTCGTCCTCGGGATGCACCGCCTCTTGATCGCCAAGAACAGCCTGTTCCTCCGAATCCGAAGGCGGCGCCGGCGGGTGAAGAACGTAGCCCTGGAACTGGACGACCGCGCCGGGGGAGTCGTCGAGCTGCAGCCAGAACTCGTCCTCCAGCAGGTGTGTCGACAGCAAGGCCACGCCGGGCTTCTCCGCCGACAGCGGCCCGAGCACGAGCGTCTCGTGGCCGGTGGTGACGGAGACGGTCACGTGCTGGCCGCTCGGCGGGTCGACCAGGTACGCGTGGGAGAGGCGGTAGCGGTCGCCGCCCTCCGGGTTTATGCGCCCGTACTCGCCGCTCTTGAGCTCCACGAACCAGGGCTCCTCCATGGCCATTGTTGTCGATTGATGAGCATGCGATGGAAATTGATTGACGCGCCTGCTGCGGCAGCGCTAGGCGAGACATATAGGGCTCGGCGGGTCGATCACTTCGCGGGTAAACGCTGTTCGATTCGGACTCGGACTCGCTTACTCGGGTTCTCCCAAGATTAATCAATATCACGGAATCGTACTCCCGCTCGGCTCGGACTCGGAGACGGGAGTGGTAGGTCGACATAAGGTTCGGCTCATTTCGGTTTGAACTTCTAACTTCTAATTTATTTTGTACTATTTATAAATTTTATTTTTCTATTTTTTTAGCTTTTTGCTAGTTCTTTTTTCTTGTATTTGTTTGCATTATAGCTAACATGTTTTTACTATTTTTAATTTTTTAAATTTAATTTTGCTAAATAAGCCCCGTCAGCTATATTGTTTTTTCAACTAGTTATAGTATTTTTCAGCTATAAATCACTTAAAAAAGCTTTTTTGAGCAGCGCCTAAACATGAGCACCGACTCCTTTATTTTTAAGACATGAACACCGACTTGCCGTTGCCCAAGGGAACTCGCAGATAACACGCTTGCACATAGACACGTCAGCACGTGCCATATCTAACATTCACGTGTAGACTGTAAACTAATGAGCAAAACAGGTTCCGCGGAAACACGTTTTTCCATTGAATGATGCCGTGTCAGTAGTGCGCGATGCATTAGCCGGAGCAACAGAACCACCGTCCGCCGCCGCCGCGCCGGCCTTCGCGCAAGACCATCCCGGCGGGACGATTCGGCCGCAGTTTCGCCAGCCTATCAGCTGCAAATACACACATGATTGCATGCGGCTGGCTAATCAGTCAGGTGATGGTCGCAGAATTTACGCTGAGACAAGAGTCTATTAACAAAGGCATTAGCAGTGCTTGCCCAGTTCGTAGAACAGCTCGCTGACGTTCTGCGCCGTCTTCGCCGACGTCTCTATGAAGAAGAGGCCGTTTCGTTCTGCGTATTCCATCGCTTCCTGGCATCAAGATAGCAGAAACGACGAGTAACATTAACAAATGTAGCAGCACACGAGTTGCAAATTTTTTATCTGAAGAAACATATACACGCGCATGTATACACCTGTGTTCCGACCTGCCTCTTTTCTTCCAAATCAGCCTTGTTGCCCACTAATGCCATCACCAAATGTGGGTTCCCTGTGTTTGAACAGGCACAAAAACTAAGCAGTAATCATGACGAAAAATGGAAATACTAAGGTCCCGTTTGGTACAACTCCAAATATTTGAACAAGTCAGTTTTTTTTTGTTTCAGCTTCACGAGCAGCTTCACCGGTGAAGCTAAACCTGTTTTGGAAAACTGTTTGACAAAACAGCTTCATGCATGACTGAGAGAGGGCAATTGTCCAAGATGCCCCTGTCTACCTGACTTGTTCTAACATTTGGAGTTGTATGTTTGTATAAGGTCATATGAATTAAAAAATAATATATTTGAATAAGTATGGATTAAAAAATTAAAATAAAAAAATAAAAAAAATTAAAATCAGTGCGAACGGTAAAGAAGTGCGAACGGGAGGAGAGGAAACAGGCGTGGGGACCCAGTGGCAAAGTGCTGTAATTTCTGTCAACTACAAGGGCAGTGGGTTCCTAGAACTACGAGCCTGAGGGAGAGAGCTGTGAAAAGCTACTATTTTCAGCTTCACCCCACCTCATTCCCTTGTGAGAGCATGATTTAAGGAGCTTCATCCATGAAGCTGTTTGCAAAAAGGGTGTTTGGCAAAAAATAACTCACAACAACTCATGAAGTTGTTGGTGAAGCTGTACCAAACAGGGTCTAACATTGAATTGGAGGTTTTGAACTTTCGAAGTACAATGACTACTAGCACATTGTTTTTGGAACAAAGTTGAAGCAGTAAAAAAAATGGACGGGATAGTATTCTGCTGATGACGAGGCCACAAGCAGCAGTGTTCTTGCATACCTTGTCTCTGAAGCTCATCTACCCAGTTCTTTGCGCGAACGTACGAATCCTATACCACACACAAAAAATGAAGAAAGAACACGTACGAAACAGAGCATCAAGCCTTTTCATACAGTGAAATTAGGTGCTTAATGTGTCCTCGAAAAAAAAGAGAGTAGGTGCTTAACATATTTAAAGATACTGACTAGCTGCGTATGTGCCATCTTGCAAATTAGGGGCGTGCTTGATAAACACCCGAAGATTCACTTACCGTGCTGGAGATGTCGTACACGACGATAGCTGCAGCGGCGCCCCGGTAGTACATGGGGGCGAGGCTGCGGTACCGTTCTTGGCCGGCGGTGTCCCAGATGTCAAGCTTGACGGTGGCTTCGTTCACGGACAGCACCTGAGAGAAGAACGCCGCCCCTATCGTCGACTCCTGAAAAAAAAGAGAAGAGAAAAAAAAAGCAAACTGAACTCTCAACTGCCGAATCGTACCGAGTTTGCGAAACATCGTAATTAAGGGTATTCATATTGTTTTTTTACTGATAGCTGAAAATTAATAGTAACAATTAAAAACAGTTTTTAAAAGAAGATGATGAGTGATACAAATAGTAAAAGAAAGATACGTGCGCGCAATAAGAACAAAAGAAATAAGGTGGGTGATGTACCTGTGACTTCTGCTTCATACTTGAAGTAAGATGGTAGAAAGAGGAGTAGATAAGCCGTTTTGAAAAATCGAATGTTCGTATTAGCTTTTAATTTTTCTAAACAGAAGCTAGAAGTAGAACCCGATCGAATAGTGGCTACATGGTTAAAACGGTTAAGGGAGTTCGGTTTCGTTTTTAACGCAAAATGGAACATTTGGTTCTAACAAGAAGGGTTAGGGGAGGATAAACAAACAAAAGTGAAGCATGCAAGTGTAGTGTACCACCTGGCAATCGTAGTACAATCCTTTGGCAAAACGGACGACTATGCTCGTCTTTCCAGCTCCCAAGTCTCTTAAGCCAAAAAATTGGTCATGGAGCCCCAAAACAAGTCTTAACGCACGCACTGTCAGTTGCGTTAGAGAACACGAACTGCAAGCCACGGTATGCTCAAATAAAACTAGAGCTATGTCATCGCAATCACGTCCGAAGAAGAGATGAAGAGAGAGAGAGAGAGAGAGGAACAGAAATGCATGGAAGACATACCCACGTACCAGCTTGGCCTGGATAACGTCGCTCGGACCCATTGATCTTGTCCAGCCGCGGTCGTGTGGATGGATTGATCGGAACGCGTTGGGGTAGAGAGAGAAAGCAAATGTAAGTTTTCACTTGCGGTTCCTGCGAAGACCAGTAGTTGTAGCTCCGGCAAGCAAGCAACTGGCTAATCATGGGTTTGATAAAAGGAGATGGCGCGTCGAACTGGTAGGTTCATCTTCCTGAACGTTAGTTAGAGGCCAAGTGGACTTGACGTCTTCTGTTCTTGCTTGCTCCTCGCTTGTGGGCCGGGAAAGTGTTCCTGCCGTACCGCTTAGCTCCGAGCTCTGATTTAAAAACAGGTCAAGGGGGGTTCGAAAGAGGTAGCTTTTGGCTGGAGCCTTAGCTTTAAAGTAGTAGCAGCTAAAATTAGAAGCGGTTGAAAGGAGAGATGTTTGATTGAGCTAGAACTTTTGACTTTGGATGAGCTGATTTGGCTTAGCAAAGCCCCTGAGTGTGTGAATTGCAACAACTTACATATATTATGATCTATTATTACACTAGTAATGGGTCTATATCAAAAAAAGAAAATAAATGAATAAATAAGAAGCGGCGGGAGGCGGAGACGACACAAAGTCGAAGGAGGGAGGGGCCGAGGTAGGGTCAGCGTGGAGGCGCGTTAGGAGACAGTCGGAGGCGGCACCGGTGGGGCCAAGGGAGAAGGGGCAGTGGCGGGCGGAGGTAGAGGTGGAGACGCGCGAGAGAGGTCGGAATCAGGTGTGAGGGAGGAGCAGTAGCGACGATCGAGCTTGAAGGAGGCTTCCGAAAGTGGTTTTTTGAAGCCAGATGTTTGCCGAAAGATGGAAGCCGAATCAAAAACCGCCTAACACTGCTACTTGTTAATGGTCGAAAAGCCAGTGCTTTTTTTATTCGATGCGATAACTGCCCCTTACCTGAAGAGTCTACTCTTTAGCCCAAGCTCGGCACCGTGCATGAACCCATCAAAGAACTCGCCCTCCTAGGTGGCGCCCGACGGTCACAAGAACCTTCCGCGGCCGATGGCCTTACCACAGTTCCACTCGCCCTCATACATGCAGCCATCCGCCCACAGGTACTTACCAGTGCTGTGGGGCGCGTCCCTGCGCCACTAGCCAGAGGTCTCCATTAGGGAGCACCCACTAGGCACGTTGCTGCTCCTATGGCTCGCCGATGCCGACACTACTGTAGGGGTATCGCGTCGGGATCTTCGTCGGTGGGGTATCGGTGACACGCGGCTCGCACATGACCATTTCCTGCACCCTGGCCGGGTGCGCTCGCGCATTGGTTGCCTCGAGCCGCCAGTGCCCGGTCTCTTGGCGGCGGCGCGGTGCGTGCGAGGATCTAGCATCGCTGGTGCCCATGCGCCCGCTCGCGCCGCGGTGGCATGCCGGCATTGTCGAGGGACGGCCGGTGGTGGGCCTTGGCGCCGTCCCCCCGTGCTGCTCCTTTCCCTCTGCTCATCGATTTTAATTTAGGTCAATGTTCCGATTCGCTGAAGAGAAGGAGAACTTGGTTCGTTGAGTTCCATACTCGTCACGTGGGGTTAATCGACAAAGGCCCTAGTTGCTCCAGATGAAGACCGTTCTCATGCAATTTTCTTCCATCCGTTACTGCATGCTGATTCCGTGCTCGTGGATGATGCAAGTACATTTCCTACTGCTCCCAAAAGGGTCGTGGTCCCACCTGGCGGCGAGCCAGCCACCCCTCCTTTCCAACTGTAGAGCTCGTGAGGCAGGGATGCCTCGATCGCGTCGCCGTCCTCCTCGGCCGGAGCTTGCCCCCACCACGGTGCTCACCTTTTTGCCCGTTCTGACCGTTGGAAGACGACCGCTTCCTAAAGTCCAAGCGGGGCATTTCTGGGAATTCCACTTGTTCTAGCCGGCACAAAATCATATACCAGTCCATGTCGTTGTCCAGAGGAACCTGTCCTAGTAGTACTATTTGACATTGGCAAATTCTGTCGGCATATGCTTTGTGCAGTGAATCCTGTGCTTCTTTTAGTTCAGTTTCTTGATTTGTCAACGATCGTGGAGAAGAAACAGCACTCGATTCCGAGAACTAACTGAAGTTTCTCTTCTTATTGACAATGCATGCATACATACATAGCTGTACTCTGCGGTAGGCGCAGCAAGATTCATGGGAGGACATACGAGGTTTTACCTGGAATTCATCGTGAGGAGAACAAGGACACAAGCAACGGAATACTACTATCACGGCTACGCTACAGAATCCAATCAATCGATAGAGTAATTTGCTGGATGGGAGACTGTCATGGGAGGCATCAACGTTTTTGTCGGTTGCTTTCGTCTGCGTCGTTCTTCAGAGTTCTGAAGTACCTGACGCTTCGGCCACGAACTCCTCTTCTTCCTTCCACGTAGGAGTTTTTTTTGTTTTTTTTTGCCAAATTGTATTGGCATTTTTTTTGTATTTGTAGACAAGGAATCTTCTTCTTTTTGTAAAGTGTTACTAGTATTTTTCTTGGTTTGTCAGCATATTTTTTTAAGAAAATGTTTGTCAACAGTTAGGACGGCTCCTAATTAAAAAATAGTTAAGGACGGCCACAAACAGGAGTACAGGACAACAATTCCTTTCCGTTTTTTTGGAGAAAATTTTCTTTTCATTTTGCACAATAGCTTCTCTCTACTGTATCACTAGTACCATAGCAGCAGCATCGGCTCATTTGGGCTTATAAGTCCAGGTTTATGACCTTTTTGTATTCTAGCGGTTGAAAATGCATTATAGTTGCTATCAGTTTTTTCAATGTAATTAAATTTAAAAATAAAAAGTTATATTATCATGACAATACAAATGAATAAATGGAAAAAAAGAAAAGGCAAAAAGTTCAAAAAGCTAAAAAGTCATAAAAGATAAAATTAAGAAGTTAGAAACCAGAAACAGAAGCTCCTTAGAGCAAGGCTTCGATAGAGGGAGATGCTTTTAAGCCTTTTTTTTTCCTTGTGTTCCCTTGTCTGTCAATGTGAAAGAACAAAGAAAAGGTTAGGTAGGTGACTGAGTAGATTAATTAGTTCATAGCCAATTGGCCATACCTAGGAGATCAATCTATCAGCCAAATTATCATGGTGCACAGCTAGTGACGGATTTAAAATGAAAATTTAAGAAGAGCTAATGAAAAAAGCTAACACCTCTCATCAACAACTATCCTCAGCGGCCTGTCCTCAACACCCTCCCGGACAACGACTTCATCACTTCAACACAGTTATGCTGCGTTTGCTTGGAAGCACCACCACCACATCCACACTCTTTGAACAAACTGACACAACCGACATCATCACGGGCTAACTTCTTGCATAGGGGCAAGCTCCCAAGAGTAAGATTGGAGGCCACGCTAGATAAGATTAAAGAGCAGGATGGAGTCCCGTGCCGCTACGCCGTGAGTTACCAGCTATGGTAGATGGAGTGTACTAGTGCAGGCTAGCGCGATCAGATGAAGAGGGAAGTAGTGTAGCAGACGCCGACGAGGTGGGGTGGCCGGCGGTAGAGGGACGCCAACCTAACCTGATCCTTTGGTGGGTCCGGCGTTGTGCACAGTTCTTGGAAGAGTGTAACAGAAGCCATGTCAGAGAGAAAGCTGGTCTATCTAGATCCCGCTCATTTCTATTTCAACTTCTGGTTTATTTTTTACTATTCCTAAATTCATCTTTTTTTGAGTTTTTTTGCTAGTTCTTTTTTTCTTGTATTCGTTTGCATTGCCCGTGATGGGCTAACATATTTTTTATTTATAATTTTTAAAATTTAGTTATGCCAAATAAGTCACCATTAGTTACAGTATAATTTCAACCATAAACTAGCTTATTTCAGCCCACCCGAGCGGCACCTCATCTCGTCCCTGTAAACGCTTTGTTTTTTAATTGTAATTTATGACTTTTATCTATAGTTTATTAGTTTAATAAATAATATTTGATGGGAGAAGATAAAAGCAAAAAAAAAACTATTGAGAAGAAAAAAACTGCTTCATGACGCGTAGCTTTCCAAACGGAAAAAGGTGCACACGCATGATGGGTCATGGGTGAAATGAAACCACTTGTGCTAATCAGTTGATTATCTTACGCGTGAGGTAAGTAATAATACTAGGTACTTAAGTGCAGCAGAAGCAGTTGGTGATCAAAGACAAAGCTTTATCGCAGTTTATATAACGAGTGGATAGCTAACGTTAACTATCATGTTGAGTATGCTAAGGTCTAACAGCCTACTTGAAACAAAGATTCCACATGGAAGATTGTTGGCTAGTTGACATTCATGCGGGAAAAACAAAACCATTGGGCGTATGCTGTCGAATAAAGAAAATCAACAGTTTAGATTGATCACCATGGAAAAAATCAACTGTTGCTAATACTCAACATATTAACCAACTACATATACCATTGCAATGGTTGATACATGTGCACGCATGGAAGAATGAATTAATTCTGCGTGATGAAAAGGTAAATCTACCATTATCTTGCTACAGTAAAATTTCAATCATAAACTACTTTTTTTCAGCCTAACCAAATAGCACCTATACCGTATACCGCAACGAACTTCAAACTTGGAAAGGTAGTTGATTACTTTGCTTGATAAATAGTCTATTAATTTAGACTGCGATGAATAATTTTAGCTATAGTTGATAACTTTTAGTTATATTTTAAGATGATGTCAGACTGAAACACACGAGTGACACAGTTGCCGTCCGGTCTGTTAAGCCCGAAACACCGAAAGTAGGATCCTGCCCTCCGTCCGCTCCCAATCCTCGCCGTAGATTTTCGATCAGACGGTTTGTAACCGCCCGATTCCCCGAGGCACCACCTGGCTTCGCCTCTCCTGCAACAGCTCGCATCATCGATTCTGTTCTGTTCTGCTGTTCCGCCCATCACCTCCACTTCCTCCTTCCCCCAACCGTTTCCATCTCCTCCTCCTGAGTCCTGATGCTTTAATGCCATTGGAAGCTTCGCCTGTTGGTCGAAGAACAGGGGAAGCGAGAGGGAGAAAGGAACGGAGAAGAAGCCTGTGAGAGGGGAGTGGAGGAGAGGAGGAAGATGTTTGATAGCTTGCTCAACTCCAAGTTCTACAACAAATGGTAAAAGCTTGCTTCTTTTTTTTGTTAGGTTTTCTGGTTCTTGGGTCGCGCTGGTTCGAGTTCGGCTGGGTTCTTGAGGCTGTCTTAGATTGGCTGTCCTTTGTTTTCTTTTAGTCCAATCTGGTTCTTTGTGATGCTGCTCTGGTGCTTGGTTCTTGAATTGCGCGAGTTCAATCCGCTCGGCGTAATGGTTGGAACTTCTTTGCCTGGAGCGTTCTTGGATTGCGGGGTTCTTGCTTTGTTTTTCCGAAGTTGTTGGGTTCCTGAGTTGCTTAACCTATTTGGCGCAGCATCCGGAAGGATATCTTCTTGCGTACGGTTGGATTGTTTCTTCTTTTCCTTTATTTTTCTTGAATTGCGTCAATGTGGTTTCCAGCTCCAAGTTCATGGCGACTCGATTGCATTTTTTTGTGGAGTGTTAGGCACCGCATGTTTTCTTCTTATTTATCATCCAAATTTGTGACTCTTAGATTAGAGCAAGTGGCCCTTTGTTTTTGAAGGAGGAAAAGATTTTTTTCCAAGGGAGAGAGAGGGTAGAATTCAAGAGGGAGGTGGAGAATTTATAGTCATTAGATCTCTAATCTAACAGTTCTAAATTTAGATGATAGTTAGAAAAAAACATTTAACAATTTTTTTTTGCTTTTGACCGCATAAGAGTTTTGTGTTCTTGGATTGGGCTAACCAATCGTTCGGTTCTTGAACAATGGAAGCAGCAAACACGCGTTCAAATGTATCCGGAAGCGGCTGGTTCCCATACGGCGGAAGAAGCAGGCTATGATTCGTTTCTTGAAGAAGGACGTAGCCGACCTCCTCGCCAATGGCCTCGACACCCACGCCTTTGGACGGGTACGTTTATTTGGGCTCTCTCTTGCTCAAACTTGCGTAGTTGCATTGCATTGCTTCCTAGTGTTATAAAGGATTTGGAGGAAAGTTGCATCCTATTGTTCTTTTCCACTCGAAAAGTTGCACTTTGTTGGCACAAGGCTACTGATTAGCAGTCAAATTCTGGTCATTTTGGTAGAGGAAATCTGTGATGACTGATAGCTAATTTTCTTTCATGTCTGTACTTTCCACTCTGGAATGCAGATGGATGGGCTGATAATTGAGATGAACCATGCTTCTTGCTATGATATGATTGAGCACTTCTGTGAGTACACCGGGAAGCAACTCAGCAGCCTGCAGAAACAGAGGTAACTCTGATCGATTCAGCTAACGTTTTGTTTTGCCTCCGTATTTCTGCTGTAAACGAGAAGCAATCATTGTAACAGTGAAGCAGTCTACCTACAAATCACAAGTTTGTTAATTAATTGTTAACGGCTCAAGAGACCCACTGTGTTGTATTTGTTAAGAATCAAATCAGGACAGTAGCATTCATAGTTCGGTGCTACCAAAAGCTTTTTTTAACTTCAGTTAATGAATTTACCAAATTTGCCATTATCAGTATCTTAGGAGTGCAAACTGAAAGGAATTTCAATCTCTATGTTACAATCGATCACGATATATGCGTTATTTTTCCATCTGCAGGGATTGCCCCCAGGAAGCCAGGGAAGCTGTGTCAACTCTAATTTTTGCTGCCTCTCGCTTTCCAGATTTGCCTGAACTGTGCGACCTTAGGCACATATTCACAGAGAGACACGGGAATTTTCTTGAGCCTTTTGTTAGCCTTGAGGTGTGCAAGATGCCAAAGATTTATTGTCATTGACTTGCTTTGTGGTGTTGTACTTAACCTGATTAATGATGGTTCAACCTGCAGTTTGTTCAGAAACTTGACAATAAGTCGTTTACTAATGAGGAGAAATTGCAAGCCATGCAAAGTATTGCTGAAGAATTATCGATTGGTTTTGATACTAAGGCATTGGAAATCAAGTTATGGGCCGCACCAGAAACTAAACATGTATGTTTACATTAACTTGTGCAAATGAATCTACTGCTTGAACCATGATTTGCTTTTTTTTTTCAAATAAAGCAACATATGTATGTCCTTAACTTGGCATCATGCATTTTGTTTTCAGGATCTGTTTGAAAAGGATTCAGTGAAACAGGTAGAATTGGCAGTACCTTTGTCCAACAAGCAGGAGGAGGATGAGGCTGCTCCATGTGAAAGAAAACCTGAAGTTACACCTGTAGGCCATAAGCAGAAACTGGAAGCACAATTGAAACCAAAATATGTTCAGGCTGTTGCTAATGGCATTGGTCGATTAAATGAGAATACCAGGAGGCGGCATTCTGATAAATCAGATGATAAAGAACATTTGGAGAAATCATTGTCTCCTTTGGACATGAAAAGAAGGAACACTCAAAAAGAAGTTCAGAAAGCTAACAAAAATGATACCCATCCTTGCGAAAAGGAGCTGATGGAAGCAGTGGAGCTAGATCTCAATGGCCTGCCTAAGCAGGGATTTGGTTCAGTGAAATTTCCTGAAACCGACAGCAACAAGATAGTTCCACCAAATGCCAAGCCAAAGGAAGCTAAGAAAGAGCACGATGTCGAAAAAGAGAACGACAAGTGCCTTGGTTACCACCACCGATCATGTATGCCTGGAGGTCCTGATCATAGCAGGAGACATGCGGACTCAGGGCTCAAAGCTCGTGGCCAAGAGAATCAAGGACTTAGTTCAATGAATCCCTCAAATGGTAACACTACAAACAGGGTCCCTCCTTATGCTAAGCTGAATGGAGCAAAGGGCAAGAATTGTGCTGCAAGAGAAGAGAACAATGGCCTCTTGCATGATAGACCACAACATTTAGCAGATCTGGGACATCCAGTGCAAGATGGACAGCGAGTGCCAGAGAGGGTAGCTAATATGCGACCTCCTTATGTTAAGCCCAAATTTAACATGCAACCTGTGAATGATGATCCTGCAAAACAAACTGCTAGTGACTACAGCAAGCACAATATCACTGAACAACAAACAGATCACTTGGCTGACAAGGATGTGCTTTGTCCTGTCTCTGTTAGAAGGAAGAAGCCACCAGCACCTGTTGATGTGTACGATGAGGCGCCTAACAATGAGAAAATCACAAGCCGAACACCCAGCAGTCACAGAAGACACTTAATCATGCTGAAGGGAGCTAATGAGAACTATGACTGGAAAGGTAATGGGATTGATGTTGTTGGCAATGGGAAGAATGTTCAGAGAACTCCTAGTAGTCGACCAAGGCACTCAGGCGGGAGAAATGGAGCTTTGTACAACGATGACTATGATGGATTCATGCAGCGTCATCAAGCAGACGAGGATGAGACTGCTATTGAATTTGGTAATCTTTTACCTCGAAATGCAAATGGGCAGTGGAGATTCAAAAGCAAAAATGCCAATGTGCAGAATGGAGATCAGGATGAGGAGGAAAGAATGATGGACAATCTTCTGATGCACTATAGCAAGAAAGGTTTAGATATGGATGAAGCCAAGACAAGAACAGAAACCAACAAAACTGCTAATGGTAATGGAGTACAAATACAATGTCAGCAAAATGGTTCCATGCATCCTCCAGGAAGAGCTATCTCACTGCCGCAGGAATCTGTCAACCCGGATGAAGATGTGAAGGTTCCTGCTCGGTCCACCTCACTGCCGCCGGACTGTCCTAGGAGTGTTGTTGTGCACCCAAGAATGCCGGACTTTGATGAACTGGCTGCCCGGGTCGTTGCTCTGAGGAAGGCTTGAGGTGGCACAAGATTGTCTTTGGCTTGTGTACACGTTAAGAATTGGACCTTTTTGACAGCTTCCTCGTTGCAAGTCACAAGCTTTCTTGATGTGCAGTGCCTATATGAGATTGAACAGATATGAGCATGTGTTTTCCTTTTCTTTTCAGCCTTTTATTATATGGGATCCTTTCAACTTTTACTTTTCCTTCTTCGTTTGTCTACATAGAGGATTGGTAAAGGGATTAACACGATACAATTGATAGGAATTTCTATTTGTTCTTTCATTCGACTGACAGGAATTTGATTTGATACGTTGTAGTTCCAGATTTTCCATTGTCCGATGTCCACTTCAGAAAATTATGTTTTGTTGTGTGTGACTGCTGTTGATAAAGTTACAATGCCCCCTGTTTATATCCTTTTGCCCTAATTAAATGCTGTTGATAAAGTTACAGTAATTTCCCCTCTTGTTTCTATCCTTCCCGCCTCTTGTTTCTGTCGTTTTGCCCCCTAACTAAATGCTGTTGATAAAGTTACACTAATTTTCCCTTCTGTTTCTATCTTTTTCCCTAACTTTGTATGAGTCTGTAATGCTTGTAATATGTAGTGCAGGCGGAGCTGGGTTTAGAGCTCTACAGTCTGCACAACACATTGATATACGGTGTGGGACTGATCTTTTTTCCTAGTTCACATGTACTACTCTCCATAATCTTTTTGTTTTTGTCACGTCTTACGAGAGGTGCACTCTTGTGTTTATTTCTCATGCGAAAGGATGTATTTTATATTTCAATACAAAATAAATTAGTGTGAGATTTTCTCTATACCCTTAATAAATATATATCTTTATTTTATATTCTCTATATATATATGTATTGAATATAGTACTTAGAGATAATGATTAAGAATAACCTACTCATTTTCAATATTTATTTGATCTATGTGCTAGAAAAAAGTATAACTTATAAACTTAGACGGAGGGAGTAATATACATAAAAGATTTTAGATTTTTCATATGAAAATTACACTAGTAGATTTGTCACCAGCAGTATTTCTATGTAATTATATTCAGTGGCGGAGCTAGAGCAAAATGGAGGGGGGTGCATCACTTCAAAATGAATGGGCTGGACAGAGCGAGTGAGGGTGTTTTTTGAGCTAGGGGTACACCATATTGGGTCAAGGGTGCACAAAGAGTGAATATTTACTAGTAATAACTAAATTTTGTTTTGGAACCGGGTTCCTGGGAACCCCCTCCGACCCATGTGCCTCCGCCCCTGATTATATTTTAATACGTTCTTCTAGTATATAATTATAAAAAATAAAGGTTAAATGGGCATATTGAAAACTAAGGGGGTGTTTGGTTGTTAGCCACACTTTGCCAACAAAAATTGCCACACTTGCCTAAATTGAGGTGCTCAAATTCTTTGCCACACCTTAGCAAGCCTAAGAGAGTCTTGCCACACTTTTTTGAGTCATTGACGCGTGGGACCTAGTTTGCTGGAAGGGAATCTTGCCACAAGTGTGGCTGCAACCAAACAACTCCTAAAGTTGGTCAAACTTGCCTAACATTAGAGCATCTCCAAGAGTGCTCCTATAATTGATCTCCTATACTCTTAAATAGGAGCTATCCTAAACTCCAACTCTCCCTAAAATCTATGAATTTTACAGCAGTTCTCCTATATCTCCATCTCCTAAAATTTTAAACTTGCCATGTCATCAATTTGACCCACTTACAGATAATAGAATTCTTGTTGGTGTCTCCGCGCCGCCGGCTTCCCGCCGTCGGCATTCTTCGCGCTACTCAACGCCAAGTCATCACGAGATCGTCTTCACGTTCGCGGCAACGCTGCCTTTCACGCTCACCTTCCTGCTGCTGTTCTCCGCCGACATCCCACGCGTCCACACTCGCACTCCGGCATAGAGTTCTGAGCTGATCAGTAAAATGATATAGAGTTCTGCATTTTTTTTGTTGGCAAGCAAATGATATATAATATTGAGGTCAAATAAATTATTCTCTTGTACAGCAGCACAAACTCACTTCAATTGAAACAAACAAGCAGGGAATTTGCCTTACTGTTGAAGAAAGATTGGGTTGCAAATTTCACATTCTTGTGTCACCTGTATCGTTGGAAAAGCTATTACAGTAGAGAATATATGAAGGTATGCTCCAGGACCCTGGTGATCACACATCACTGTACTACCATTGTAGCATATATGAAAATGCCCAGTTCATACCTTATCTTTCGCAAGTAAAGTATACCTGATCTTTCCCAAGTAAAGTATCCAATCATTCTCCTCTAGCCTAAGAGTTAATATGTAAATGTAAGAAATGAGAACAATTGCATAGCTGACATCAGACAGCTCTCAACAATTCATCACAAGTGCAATGGTTTCTCACAGATTGACGATTCATCAAATGTGGAGTTGACAAGCAAGATGTGTAGCGATTCATACCGACAAACAAGATACTTTGAGCATAGAGACAAGTTCAGGATTTTAATGCAAACTAAGAAGAATGCAAAAAATAAATTAAGCAACTAATTTGTACTACGTCTAGCGATGATCTCATCCCGAAGGAGCCTATAGTACTGCTGCTGCTGGACATCCATGCCGCTAATATCCACTGTCATAATCCGCTCTTCCTCTAGTGTTCTCTTGAAGTTGAACTCTTGTTTCTTAAGCGCAAACAATTCTTGTTGTAGTGCATGTGCTTGTGCATATCTCTCCTCTTTCTTGCGCTCTTTCTCATCATCAGCGTCTTTCTTCTTGGACCACAAATATTCTAACGCCTCGCTGTACACATGACCTCCTCCTTGACGTGCTGCTTCTTTTGCCCTCTTCCTTCCCATTGGCCTCTTTAGGACATGGCATGTTGGACTTCCAAAATCGCTGTCATCATGATTAGTAGGAGTACAATCTGTGGGACTTGAATCAATGGTAGCCTTCTGCTTTTTATGAGAGTGATTTTGAGCTGACAATTGTTTTTGCTTTGCAAGCCACTTTGGCTGATGTTCCAACATATTCCAACAATGTAGGAATTGAAAATTTCTATGTTTAGGATCTTGGGCCTTGAACAAAACTTTTGCTGCACAACTGCTGTAATTCACTAGATGAAAAAATGTGTTTGTACAACCGGATAAAAACGAGCATATAGGTGTTGGCGTTACCTTGTCTTGGGTCATCACACCGCTTTGCCTTCTACCCTCAATCTGGGCTACACATCCAGTAAACTTATTAACATTTTCTTGAATGACACCCCAACGATGCGTGAGAGAATTTGCGTTGCGATCTGAGGAGAAGTCCTTGTTCGAGTGGAAGTACTCGTGTATTCGATTCCAATATGTCAATCTATTTTGATTGTTGCCTTGAATAGGATCCATACTCACATTGAGCCATGCCGACACCAATAGTTCATCTTCCTTCATGCTAAAATTCTGTGTTCTTTTTTGGCTAGTTGTCACACTGGGAGTAACTTCCACATTTTGCTCTTCGAGATTGCTACCACCCATCCCAAAGCAACGGATTACTCCCATCATTCAACAAATTAGTAAAATATCCATCTCCTTCCATATGCCCTGTAAGAGATTAGTATAGTTCAAATCTATGCTTACTAGTTGTTACTACAATTTTGCCTATGAATCAAATCACAAGTTCGCACTGCCTGTAAAGCCCAATCTATGCTTACTAGTTGTTACTACAATTTTGCCTGTAAGAGATTAGTATCTCCTTCCATTGCATAGATCAAATCACAAGTTCGCACTGCCTGTAAAGCACAATCTATGCTTACTAGTTGTTACTACAATTTTGCCTATGAATGATTGTTGAATCAAACCAATGGCATCCACTCTTTGGCTGTCCATGAATTAAATTAACCACCCTGTTTGTTGCAACCTATGCTTAGCATGCGCGGCGGCCACCTTCTCGCATATGAGCAAAGACGGCGATCGATCGTAGTGCAACCTATGCTTAGATTGGGCTTACACCTGAAGCATTGTTTAACAAGCATTGTTTTGTTCCCTAGGTAAGGCTACGATCATGACCTCAAGCATAAACAAATGTATGCACTGCAAGAATCGACAATCTAAGTTCACCCACAATCTATATGCATGACTCCACGGATTAAGCACTCAACTCGATAGATCAATGTAATCTCGAGATCTCAAATTGTCCCACAAGACATCTCCACGAAGAAAACAAACCGAGATCTAACGCCGAGGATGGGGCGGCGTCGGACGACGGGCCGCGCGGAGGACGGGGGCGCGCGGCGACGCGGAGGACGAGGACGACGGGCGGCGGCGGACGACGGAGCGGCGCGGAGGACGCGGAGGCGCGGCGATGCGGGAGGACGAGGACGACGGCGGCGTCGGACGACGGAGCGGCGCCGAGGACGGAGAGGCGCGGCGATGCGCTCCGACGGGGAGGCGCGGCGATGCGCTCCGACGGGGAGGCGCGGCGATGCGGGATTTTGGAGGGGGATGGAGGAGGAACGAGCGCAGGATAGTGGGAGAAAGGGTAGAGTGCGCGCGTAGGGGGAAAAAGTACGCGCGAACAAATTTGGGGGTTGCGGGAGCGCTCCTACTTTTGAGAGTTTTGAAGGATGATTTAGGAGATCATTTAGGATAAGATTTTATTTAGGAGTATTGTTGGAGAACTTTTTTTCTCCTAAATACCTAAATTTAAATTTAGGAGACTGGTTAGGAGCACTCTTGGAGATGCTCTTAGGCGTAGTAAACTGTGGCTGGCAACCAAACATCCCCTAAATCCCAAAGTGGACAAAACCCAGCCTAGGAAATTATGGCCGAAAGCGTTCATCAGAGGACAAGTTAAGCCCACTACAGAATACATGGGCTGCATATACACTGCCCAGGAAAGCCCGGCCCGAACTCACCTACCCATAAGATTCCCCATTCGCAGCCACCTAGTCATACCACTCCTTTATATACGCCTCTCTCGCCTTCTTGGCCATTTCCGCGCACCTTTCCCCTTCTTCCTCGTCGCGGCGCGAGCTAGGGTTTCCGGACTGCTTCCTCCAATCCTCCCTCCGACCGCCGATCCCATCAGCCATGTCGAAGCAAGGTTTCTCCGCTTCCGATTGATTCCTGCGAGGTCTTGCTGATGATGCTTGGTGCTGATCGATCGTTGCGGTTTCTGACGTTTTGATTTCGGGGTGGTTTTGCAGGAGGGAAGGCCAAGCCACTGAAGGCGCCTAAGGCCGACAAGAAGGAGTACGACGAGGTGTGTTCTTATGCTTTTGACCTTTGCTCCCGATTCGGTTCGTCGATTCGTTGCCTGGATTAGCGATCTGCACCTGCTATAAGCTTAGGTTTTGACTCTTTAGGCCCCTCTATTGTAGATCAGTTCGTGTTTGGTGATTGATTTATAAGCGATTCTTTAGGGGAATGGAAAATTTGGCGAATTTCTGTTCGTCTGTGCCGATTATGGTGGATGAGAGGCTTGTGTGAAAATTACGGATTAATGATGAGACAGGTTATTGGTTGAGGGCATCTTTCAATATTTGCTTATATTTAGTTCTCTGTTGGTTTATGGTATGTTGGTGAATTAATCCTTGAAATAGTGTAAACTTCAAATGGTCGAGATAGTGTTGATCTTGTTTTTTTTGGGTAAAAAGCTTGTTTGGTTGACATGCCCATACGCAGCTTGAAATTCCGATTGCCAGCACAAATTTCTGTCTGTCAAGTGGTCTGTACCCTGACGAAGCGATAGCTGAAATGCTGAATGCGCAATTTTGCAAGCATGCAAAAAAACAATCTGAAAGCATGTATGATGTTATATTGTTATGCATGGGTGTCTTTTCTTTCATCGTTAGGAATTATGCATTTGATAATTTAATTTGTCTAATCTTGCCGGTGTTGTTTGGCAGCTTACCCAATTAGCCTATAATCTTGCTTTAGCCTATAATCTTGCTTGTCCAAGGTGAATATGTTAAGCAGGATTTGGAGTAAATACTCAAGTAGGGAGCTGTTTGCTTGGCTTATTAGGATTCTTCTATGTCATAAATGTATCTGGATGGAAGAAAGTTCATTGGGGTTAAAATGCCTTGAATGGGTCTTAATTCTGAACCTTGTTACGCCTTAGGGTTTTTGAAGAAAGGGAGTTGTATGAGCATTTAGGTTTCTCGTTTTGATTAGTTTGAACTATGCATTGTGTTACTTGATACTCCAATTCTACCAGCTTTCTCTTGAAACATAGTCCACAGTGGCGCCAGGTGATGCCAATAACTAGCTATTGCGAATCTAATCCAAAAGGCATATGTAATAATAGGGAAGGAACAGTGGTGGTGCATGTAAATATGGCTGTCTAGTTCAATTTCAAACCTGAATTCCGATTAGCATTCTGTATGTTATTTGGCCAAGTTAAGATGCTGTGGCAAGTATATATTTGGTTTAACAAGTGGTTTAGGAGGGTGCAATATTTTGATAGTTCTTCTGAATTGTTGATATTGTCTCTTCTGAAACAGTGATTCTTTATTTTCCTTTGCAGAGTGATCTTGCGTATTTGCAGAAGAAGAAAGATGAGGAAAAGGTAAGACCAATAGCCAAAGTTATATGGTATTTCTTTCTGTTCTGCTTAGCTGGGGTTCTTATTTGCTGACATGATCTTCATGATTTTCTTCACGGACAGGCACTGAAGGAGCTGAAGGCCAAGGCGGGACAGAAAGGTGCATTGGGAGGCTCTGGTCTCAAGAAAAGTGGAAAGAAATGAGTCTGGTCACCCATCTGTGATACCAAACCATCTACCTATCTGTGGGGTTGTAAGAAGCTACCTTCAACTGTGTCGTGCGTTTAGCAATGTTGCAGTTGGTTGCTTGATCCGAAGATGTTTCAGCCTCTATTCTGCTAGCTATGACACTGAGGGTTCCCTATGATAATAGTACGACATAAATTATGATGGAATCCCATTATTTGGCAGTAATTCGATTGCTAGCTGTGGTGACCGGTGCGGTCACTTCTTTTAGTGACGTCACAGATCATGGACATCTACCTTAAAAGGCCATGCTTCATCATGTAATGGTCTTGCGGTAGGGTAATAGTAACGTAGTTGGAATTCACACGAGGAATGTAGTTATGATCTTTTCATAGTGTTGCCACAGAGTAATAGTTAGGTACTTGTTGGAATTCACACCTGGCAGCTTAGGAACTGGTATTTAAGGCAGCGTCCTCCATGTTTCTGGTGCAGCTTTTCCAGCTTCACGTCCACTGAGATTGCTATTTAGCATCGAGGTGCTCAAGCATTATCATTTCTAAATAAGAAGGGTTAATAGCAAGGGTACTTTTGTACTCAGCATCACATGCAAAACTACTATCATTAATACCAAAATTTAGAGTTTTGTTTATCAATGAAAGGAAGTTGGAAAATACTTATACATCAGAAATCTACTTTTCACTTGCATCGTGGGCCAGAACCTACTGTAGGCTTCCTCTCCCACCACGAACATACCTTCTAGGCTCCGCTCGATTGAGCTGAAAAGCTGTGGTTTATAGTTGAAAATATACTGTAGCGGCTGAAATTTTACTGTAGCTGAAGGTGGTTTATTTGATATAATTAATTTAAAAAAATTAAAAATAGAAAAAAAAATATGCTAGCTCATCACGGACAACGCAAACGAATACGGAAAAAAAGAACTAGGGAAAAAGCCAAAAGTTCAGAAAAAATGAAATTTATGAATAGTGAAAAAAAAACCGGAAGCTGAAGTTGAAATGAGCGCGGCCAATCTAAGAAGCAGGATTGAATATTCAAGTTCTACTATGCGCAGTGGTGTATTGCTTTACCCACAAAAATCATTTAATTACGATGCAAAGCCTAGATCCGCCACTGATTCCTTCGGATCCCAACATCTCATGGTTTAGATGTCCGCTAACCCGCCAATTTCCATTTTATATTTTCTTCCGGCTTTTCTTTCCTTTTTCTCTTTAATTTTCTCTTCTTTTCCCTGGCCTTCTCCTTTTCTTCTCCTTTTTGCACCTGGGCCCTCCGTTCCTGATTGAACCGAGGCTTACCATCTCCTCCTTCCTCTGTTCTTCACGCCTCCATCTCTGTGTTTCTCTGTCCTACGCTCATGGAATGGTCGAGCGAAGTGGTTTGATGTTGTGGTGTGTGTGAATTGAATCGGCGAGTACATCCCCTATTTATAGTCGAATTGATCCCTCGTATTATCTAGTGGATTAAACTTCGTTCCCTTTCCGTTCTACGCACACGCGTCGCTGCGATCGAGTGCCTGTACACCGGCGAGCAGGGCCTCCATGGTGTGCGTCGCTGATATCGAGTGTCTGTACGCCGGCGAGCAGAACAAGCATGGCGTGGCGCCTGCTCATGGTCGGCCCCTGCGTCGACGGTGGCATCAGAAGCTTGGATTTGACAGCTCGGAGCCCCGCGTGCCGCTGCTCTGCTCTGTCTGCTTGCTGCTGCTCGGCTGCCTCCAGAGAGAAATCCCCATCATCCGTGCGCGCGTACCGGCGGCTTCGCCTGCGAGCTGCTCCCGCCGTCGTCATCTTGTGCTCGTCGACTCGTCTGGAAACGACTTGGCAAGTGAGCGTGCCAACCGCCGGCATGCTGCTGCGGCAATGCTCTGTGCCTGGTGCTCTACCTATCTCCGTGCAAGCGTGCGACCTCCTCCCATGCAGGATGCGATGCAAGGTTTTGCCTAATGGGAGGTTGAGTGCAAGGCTATTTGCAGTGGTTATTTGGGTGTGTAGTGTTGGATCTGGACCTGGCACCCGTCAAGCCTAACCAGGTTCATTCCTTGGTCCTCGGGTATTAAATGGGCTGTGCACCCCGCACGCCTGAGTCTGTGGACTGCCCACAAGCAAGTCCTTCCAGCAACAACCTTATATTGGTATTAGGTCTTCTCCTCCAAAAGACTAGTTCAATGGGTGAAGACTCTCTCACACTTATAAGTTATGATTTCTATTTTTCCATAATATATGTGGGACTATTCATAACATGTAGGCCAGTTCTTTCGGATTGCGGTTTTTGATTTTTGAGACGATTTTTGTTTATTTTTTTTAGATAGTAGTAGAAAGCATACATAATTTTAGACTCAAAAGCCGTTAGTAGAATCCGCTTTAAGAAACCATCGTATTTATTTTAATTTTTGGAAGAGCTTAAAACCTAAATGAACAGATGTAGTGTAGGCGCCTAAGAGCTTGCTTGCCTGATGGTCCCCTGCCCTCCGCGCAACATGCTGCTGTTCCTCTTGTGATTATGGCTCCAGCTAGGCATGTGCTAATCGCTATTCCTCTTCCCTCTTTTGATTGCTTTGCGGGAGGGACTTGCTGCTGCTGCAAAATCGGAGCATTGGTTTCTGTAATAGGCATTTGGGCGAAAGGAGGTTTTCCATGTTGGTTACTTGTGAGAAATCTGGTTACTTTGGTCAATGTGAAGTTCTAGTGCTTTTGGGAGTAACACTGTAGTTTTTAGTTTTGTACTTTGTATATGTATGTACGTATGTATGTACGCTGATATTTGAATGTGAATGAAGCGTACGTGTAGGCTTATAGATGTATGTTTTAATTTCTGTCAAAAAATTCCCAATGAATAATAGTTTAATCTACACTCAACACTAATAGTGATAGCATCGCGCCTTTAATCGGCACCAAGATCATTAAATCTAGAGTCTAACTAGTGCCTGGGTGTCCGATGAAATTCCTATCGACGCTCCAAAGCAACATCGGTTAACAACCTTTGCAGCATTCATAACCAATATCTGAAACAAATTGCATACTATCAGTGGAGTGTTGAGAAAAATGAAAAAAATTACATTCTCAGCAAAAAAGAATTGAATAAACCGTAAATGTAGAACTTAGCTAAATGTTAAAATAAGGCCAAGAATTCCAAATAACAAATTTATGACTTTATGACATTGCAACATTTAAAAATAATAGTAGCAATATTTTCAAATTGCTCGTCCAATAATTTGAACAAATATCTTGCAACAAATTGAGAACCACATCCTTTACTGCAATAAAAAAAATGGCCGTACACAACCAAAAAACATAACCTACTGCAACAAAAAACAACTTAATACAACTTCTTTTAGAGGACGCATTAGAGCAACTCCAGCAGGGCCCCTACTTGAGCCCTCAAACCTCATATTTGAGAGCCAGAGCAAAAAACTGAACTCCAGCAGGACTCCTACTTGGCTCTCAAAAATAGGAGGCCTCTCAAATGAGGTCTCCAAGCCCTCATTCCTAGGGGCCCCCCTACTCCGGCTCTCATTTTTCAGCTTTCCTCGTTTTTTATGGAACATTTGTGCTTTCAATTTAAATTCGGAACAGATTTGAATTTAAATTTGAATATTCGTATTTGAATTCATATTTGAATTCGGAACAAATTTGAATTTAAATTTGAATGTTATGTGATGAACTTTGTGCAATTCAAATTCGGAACAAATTTGAATTTAAATTTGAATATTCGTATTTGAATTCGTATTTGAATATTCGTATTTAAATTTGGAACAAATTTGAATTTAAATTTGAATGTTATGTGATGAACTTTGTGCTTTCAATTTAAATTCGGAAAAATTTGAATTTAAATTTGAATATTCGTATTTAAATTCGTATTTGAATTCAGAACAAATTTGAATTTAAATTTGAATGTTATGTGATGAACTTTGTGCTTTCAACTTAAATTCGAAACAAATTTGAATTTAAATTTGAATATTCCTATTTGAATTCATATTTGTGCTTTCAATTTAAATTCGGAATAAATTTGAATTTAAATTTGAATATTCATATTTGAATTCATATTTGAATTCGGAACAAATTTGAATGTTATGTGATGAACTTTGTGCTTTCAATTTAAATTCGGAACAAATTTGAATTTAAATTTGAATATTCGTATTTGAATTCATATATTTAAATATTGTCCCTCATTGTGAAATCATAAATATTTTATTGCGTATTGTGATTTTGTCCCATACATATGCATATATAGTGTGAGGAAATAGAGGGAATTGAGAAGTAGGGGCCCTGCTTTGAGGGCTCCTGCTGAGTCTGACCCAAAATGGGCCTCAAAAGTAGGGGGAGCTCTCAAATGAAAAGTAGGGGCCCTGTTTTGAGGGTTACTGTTGGAGTTGCTCTTACAAACTAAGTGAAACATTTCATGTAACAATCAACTAATGGTGTTGCAACAAAGTTAGAAAATACCCGCAACAACCAACCAAAAGAGAAGGGCCGGCTGGGCAGACGAGCAAGCTAACAACAGTGAGGAGGCAACTAGCTAGTGCCTTGACGATGACGGGTCAGGATCTCCTCCATCACCCCCTATCTCCACTGCGACTCTTCCTCCACTACGTTGTAGAATGCTTTGTCATTCCCTTGGCCCCATCACCAACCCAGCTCCTCCTTCTCTTGATATACCATGGTAACATTGTCTCCCGTGGGAGGTTGTTGAGACTTGAGAGTGACGACTGCGTAAGAGTTAGACCTTATAGTGAGCAACAAAAGGCCTAGATCTGGCATGCGAGTGAGGGAGTTTGGTGGACTCGAAGCAGGAATGGGACAGGTCTAGGGGAGTAAGTGGAGTGAATGCAGAGGAGAGGAGCCTAGCTATGATGGTTGCTGGCTTCGGGCACTGGTGATGTTAGGAATAGTCCCACATGGATTGTGGGAGAGGAGCAAGCACAACTTATAAGTGTGAGGGAGTCCCTACCTATTGGACTAGTCTTTTGGGGGGAGAAGGCCCAATACCACTTATAAGGTTGTTGCTCCGTTGCTCCGTGGGCTTAGTTGTGTTCAGCCCATTTAAACCTGTGGCCCAGATTGTAACAGGTGAGCAACTGGAGGGGGAGGAGAAAGTGTTGAGGAGGTTCAGATGGGCTGAAGATAAAGAAAATGGGGGCGTGGTCCGCGTGGAGAATGAGAGCGATTGGGGGGGGGGGGGGAGCTCATGTGCGACTGTACATACTGAACGAAGCGTCCAGATTTAAGTCAAGCATCTGATATGGAGTGGTCTCTTCGGATGCACGACGCGTATCATTACTGTTAAACCTAACGTCCCAAAATCTAGGATGTTACACTAGCTCCAGTTTTGCTCTATTTTCTTCTGTTTCCCAACAAGCAAGATAACTCTGTTATCTGCTTCACACTGGCTAATCTAATGCTTTCATTTTATTAGTGAGTTGCTGTGACATTCTTTCACATGTTCCAATATGGTAGCAAGACGTTTCCTACACAAACTGCATCCTCCAAAATTTTGGTGCATATATGTACGAGTGACTTTAGATTACCAGACTTACAATTTAGTGACTTTTGGTGGCGTTAGAAGTAACTCAGTTACTCATCTAACAAGTTACGTGGAAGTACTACTGTTTGTTTCGTGCAAACATGCTTTAGACAATCAAAGGGATGCATTTCCGACAACATGCTACTCACCAAGTTGCTACTTTGCAAGAACATTTGTCTATGAGTCAAGAGTGTTGGATCTGCCTCTGGTCGGAGACTCGGGGTCGGACCAATGACTATCACCCTTCAGGCTTCAGCCCTTCATCTTCACGACAGCCAACGTGAAAGGTGAAACACAGAACAGGAGGGCCTCACGCTCTGAACCTTGTGATGGATGCCTTTGCCTAGATGCCTAGTTTCCCATGAAGATTCATCGGCTGCTGACCAGAGACTTTCTCTATTGAAAAAGATCTACCGGTAGCGCTAGTTGTTACGAAAACGCGAGATTGGAAAGAGATGGGAGGGAGGAGGAGGTAAAGCAAGAAAGGGAAGGCCGCGGCTGTCGTGATGAGCTCAAGTGGCATCCGATTCCGACGGACTGACGTGCACGGTGACACCCACCCGGTGGACACCGCGAGGTCGCGATGCCATCGCTCATGGCGACTTTGGGGACACACTTGCCTTTTCTTCTCTCTCTCTGTCTCTCTCTCCAACCGACAGATGAGCTTGGTAATCCATTACAATGGGATCATGGATAGAGAGAGTATCAGTACGTCCATACTCCGTACACTACATGCATACAGACAGACCAAATTGACGTGGCTCCTGCCCAACTATCTCTCACGCGTCTCGATGTGCATTGGTTGGCAGTAGGCCAGTGGTGCACGTATCCATTGTAGTGGGTGCACATTGGATGATCAATGACGGACAGGGACAGAGCTAGAATTTACAAACGAAGGGGCCAAATAATCTATATAATGTAATTATATTTGATGAAGGGGTCAAATAGCACTAACGACAATAGAATTTCTTAAAATATAAAGAGATATAGTACAAAATTTTTCAACCATGACGTCAGCACCCCCTCCCTCCGTCCATAATGATTAGGGGGTGAAAAGTGGATATGAATTATCTGTATTATCTAGTTATTGTATTCGATAGGATGTGACTATGTATATATTTTTTTCCATCCGATTAACAATTTTCATCCTATTCGTATTCGAATTCACATAAAAATATGGATGCGAATATGGTATGGACTTATACCATCCAAAATATTATTTTATCCGGATTATTCGTATTCGACGAAGTAATATGTATATTTTATTACAATACGACTAATTAATTGGACAAGTTTTTTAATTGGACGTGAAATTCGTGTTTCTTTAGGCGAAGTAAATGAATTAAAATGGTTAAACATGATTGTACAAGAATAAAATGTTATTAATGTCTTTATACTATATAAGTTATGAGGATATCTGGATCCGATAGAATTGAATAGATATTCGATTTGAATTTGTATCATGTATTTGTCCGGTCCGTATTTGTATCCGATGTTTATTCGATTCGTATTCGAATCCAAAAAAATAGATATAAATATGGTTGAAACACTATTTGATCTGTTTTCACTGGTTTTCACCCCTAGTGATGATGGATAATGCACTTCTATTCTTCACTTGTTGAGAAACTTGTTTCTGACGATGCCCTTTACAGTTATAGAATACAGATCACTCTTACTGAGGCCATGCATGGCTTGTGTTAAACGCACACAATCATATCAATCGATCGGAGATAACTAAGGCAAATCAAATATTCCTTTCATATGCTTTTGAAATCTACGGAAAACAACTCACGTCATTGGAAACACGTCGATCACCAAAAACTTAAAATAAGACTGGATACCAGTAATATTCCATCCATCAAATGCAGTGCAGGAGATGTGTCCAAATCTCGTGAGAACCATTCCCCAAATCCTGTCCCCCGAACCCAGCATGCCGTCCATCCATGACGTGGAAAGCTCAACGGGGACGAGCAAACAACGACACCGACGTAGCACAATCCAAACAGCAAATTAACTATTCCTGTTAGATTTTTTTCATATACAGCGAGTGACAGTTAGGTCCTGTTTTGATTTTTCACTGAAATAATAATATAGCGACGATTAACTTTTTTTGATATTCAATTAAAAAAGAAAAAGAAGAAGAAAAAATTGTTATATCTTCACAGATAATACAAACAAAAAATAAAAAAGAAAAAAAAAGGAGGAAAGCCGTATTAAAAACTTAATACATTCTAAACAGCTTTTGACTTTTGAAAGCTAGAAGTCATTACTGTTTAAAACGGGCCTTAAGTTTATCTTATGGTCGTGATTTAGCTGGACCCAGTTGTCAGCGACAGATCCTAGTTAAATTGCTCATACGCATAGCAATTTCACCGGGTGCACAGCACACCAAGTACCAGTAGTAGTGTAGTAGTACTCATCAGGGGCGGATCTAGGACTAAAATTGAGTGGGGCATCTGCCGCTACGCGTAGGCCGAGAAACCGCCTTAGGCCGCCGCTGCTGCGAGAAGCCGCCAGACCGGGCCAGGGGCTCTCTTGAGTTGTGGACTGGGGGCCTATATAGATTATATCCAGGAGGTATACGTAATTAACAAAATTGAGTGGGGGCCAAGACCCCCACTGCTCATACTGTGCGTCCGCCCCTGGTACTCATTGTGTCGGGGGCGCCTTTCCTCCGGGCGCCTTGCGGCGGAAACGACGGCACTACGGGGAGAAGGTCAAGTAGGTGACGACCAAGGCATCATGCATCTAGCATCATGCTGTTGGTGATAAGTAATATCAGAAAGCCAGAGACCTGCTGCCCGATCGGTTGATTTGATCCATCGAGGGGCAAGGCAGCAAGTGCGAAATGTCTTAAGAGCACCACTACACCACTGCCCACTAAGGCGTTGATAGCTTTACAGTAACATATCTGTATTTTTTATTTTACAGTAATACCTATCTGTGACTTCATCGCTGGGCGACATGGACTAATCACCCAATGGTCAAGCGACACATGACCAAGTCACTCGACCGTTGGACGACTTGGCCCTAGTTGCTTAGCCGTGGAGTGACACCTCAATAAGTAGCCCACTGGTTGGGTGATTTGAAATAATTATATTATTATTTTATTAATCTGATAGAAATAATTATAGAGAAATAAATGATAATTTTTGTAGATAATACATTTAGCAAATCTTGTTTGTAAGTTGTTATTTTTTGGAAATAAAAGGGCAGACAAGGTAGGTTGATCCGTTTGTGATTTTTGTAGATTCTTAAGGATATGAAATTTGTTAGACTTGCAAAGACATTTTGTGATCATCGTATATTGTTGTAGTGCGATAAATTTATGAAGAATTTTGTGAGGACGACTAAGGTCGCAATGATTCGTAAGTAAGAAGGTAAGCAATATTACGATGCACGAGGGAAAGTAAGAAAGTTGTGGCTTATGGCTGAAATTGCATTATAGCGGTTGAAATTTCACTGTAACTGAAAGTGGCTTATTGACGTAATTAAATTTAAAAAAATTTAAAAATAGAAAAAATATGCTAGCTCATCATGGACAACACAAACGAATACGGAAAAAAAAGAAACAACAAAAAAGCTAAAAGTTCAGAAAAAAACGAAATTTATAAATAATAAAAAATAAGCTAGAAGCTGAAGCTAAATGAAGTAGCATAAAACTCCCTTTGTCTAAATATATAGAACGTATTTTTTGTACGCCTAGAATTTGTACGGACTACATTTCCAATGATGTCCGCCGAGCTGTCCGTCAACTAAACTAGTATTAGATATACTAGCCGCGTAAGCGCGGCGCACGCCGCGCTAGCTACCGTGTGGACAAAAGTAAAAGAGACGGTAATTCGCAGGGAGCTTCGTAAAAAAAACCAGGGACAAATACGTAATTCAGAAAAATAAAAGGGTTTTGAAAAAAAGTGAGGACTTGTAAGGGCCTGTACGTAAGTAAATAAGGACCTATACGTAATTTCGGAAACCCGCGGGGCGCCATCCAAAATGGGAAAAAACTTGCAGGGACCTATTCGCGAGGAAAAAGGACCTTTACGTAATTTTCAAAAAATCTGAGGAAATCACCTCGGCCGGCCGTACGCGGATTCTCTCGCCACGCGCCGGCCGGCCGAGCGCAGGGCCGTGACGTGGATGCGCTGGGGGGGGCCGGAATCCCCCCGGCTATAATGAGGTTTTTTATGTGTTTATCACACGATTCCAGCAAATTAAGAAGGGACCACGGAGGCCATGGATGCAGAGGATCCGGCCCTGGGAAGAGGAAAGGAGGGGCAAGGCAAGGTTAGGCGGAGGAAAGCAGGGGATCGCTGATGGCTTGTCGTCTCCAACAGCACACGTGGGTCACGCAAACGGGTGAGTGCCGCCCCCACCCCCTACAGTGCGCCATCATTCCCTCCCCCACATTCCCTCATCGAATCTTTAGACACCACCGAAATCACACATACACACAATACTTCTCTAAGTATTGCAAAGCACCTTAAGCACCTTTTGATTTTTTTTACGATCCCTCCTTCTTAACCATTCTAATCATTCTTTTCAGATTATAATTTATATTTTATAGTTTTTTAACAAATAAATATGATGATTTCTCTGTCATATTTCGAAACAGTTTATTAGAACAGTATTTTCGAAGTAACTTATTGGTATTAGATTCATTCGCACAAGCGCATGTTCTAGGGCAAAAACCACTAGCCACAGTCATAAACCATCAATCATAGTAAAAAAAAACATGCCCTTTATGTATAATCATCTAATGTGTTTGATGTGGTTTGTAAGAGTTGTTTTTGCTGGCCCTATGGGCCTAAATGCCGGAGACTCATAAAAAACGCACCGGCTCTACATCATTTGTGACTAAAAAAAAGCACAAGTCCATCCTTTCTAGTCAGAAAAGAGAATCAAAAGGACCAGCTTTAGCAAAGCCATACAACACAGGGTGCTCCATGCATATAACCTAACAAATCAAGTAGAAAAGACCTCCCTTTATCCCCTCCCTCAGCTCAATGATAGTGGTACTAGCTAGCAGCTTCATCACCCAACCCTCCTCACCACTCTCTCTCTACACGCACACAAACACCGTCAAAAAGAGCAAGAGCAAGAAGCTCGTTAGCTCATAGTGGTAGGCATATTGGTACAGTATACCAGTGGTGGTTGTAATGGAGAAGTGCAGATCGGTGCCTCACGAGCACTCGTCGGCGTACTACGGCTGCGGCGGTGGGTACGACTACGAGGACGTCGGCGGCGACGGCGGCGCCGCCAAGTCGTACAGCTTCAACGGGCCGAGCGCCCGCGACGACCCGGAGGCGAAGCGGCGGCGGCGGGTGGCGGCGTACAACGTGTTCGCGACGCAGGGCCGGCTCAAGTCCACCGTCCGCAGCAGCTTTAAGTGGTTCAAGTCCAAGTTCTCCGACGTCCGATACGGTGGCCTCTGAAATGAACATCTACATCTACACACATATATAAGTTTTGTTAAACATATATATGTATGTATGTATATATAGCACATATATATTATCTATGCCTATGCATATGCATGCCGAATTATGTGTACTACTACTACTGTACGCTCATGGCCAAGTTGATGCACATATGTACTGTTTACATGCCATATTTATGCATGTGTGCATGTATGAACTACTGTGTATGATCTTAAGCTGCAGTATGGTTGACTATTATATCGGTCTGTGTGTTTTTGTTTGCCTTGCGTGAAAGAAGAGGGAGAAAAAAAGGAACTGTGGTGGTATCCTGCTTAATTCGCAAATTAAGCTGTGTCAAACCATGCATGTTCTCTGTTTCTGTGATATATCTTCTCTCTCTCTCTCTCTCTCTCTCTCTCTCTCTCTCTCTCGCTTGTATATTTTGTTTTGGAGTGGAGAATTTTAGTGATTGAAAGCTAGTCATGTCCTTCGTTAGTTTGGATGGTTTCTGCAGATATTTTGTTAGCCTTTAATTTTGCACCACAAGTTGATTAATCCAGCCACCAATCGTCACCTGTTGTGTTGCGAGTATGATAGTTAAGCACTTGTGGCAACAATTCACGTTTCAACATTCTTCAACTCTAGAACGGTTACAGTAAGATCAATCAGGAGCTACATAAAAGTAAAGTAATGATCCGCTTTCTGAAAAGAAATGATTATTGATACGAGGCCTGTCTCTGCAATTCAGGGGGTGCTCAATTCGTACAGCAGCAGTTTGGTTACAGCAACGAAAGGAGGTCAATTGTAATTCCTTACACAGTCAAAATATGAGAAAATAGTTTGCTATAAATAACTTACGTACTATTATATCAATGTTATCTATATTTTACAGATAACTCATTATAGATAACTTACAGTCAACTCATTATAGAAAGTATCTTTACTATTTTCTACAATACTATAAAATAATATTATAGACAATAATTATCTATACCACTGTAAATGTTAACAGAGGTCAGGGGCGGAGGGCCTGATAGGGCAAGGTGTGGCTTGAGCCATACATCAAATTTTTGCAATAGACCCCCATATACCCCTCTATTCAATAGCTCAATAATGTAAACCCTAGAAACAATGCTCTCTGTGTGCTCATTGCTCTGAGATGTTGAGAAAGTGAGAAGCGCGGCGGCGGTGGGGAGCGGCGCTCCGCGGGCGGGCGGCGACCGGGCGGGCGGGACTCGCGAGGAGGAGGAGGCGCTCGACTCTCTCTGGCTCTCTGCTCTGCTCACAGTGCGGTGGGGGTTTGGGGGAGCGGCTGAAGATATTTTTATTTGAGATTTTGAGGCTTGAGCAATGGATAGAAGGGGAAAGGAAAAATCACAGAGAGGTGAGACATATATTAGGAGTGTTATTAATTTTTGATAATTGATATGCAGTTTACATTTGCCAATTTACATTTTGCAAATTCATAGGTCAATTTATTTGTCTATTTGCTTTTATGTGTATAGATTTGAAGAGCTATTTTAATCGGGGTTCAATTGCCACAAACCCAAGCACTCGTGAAAGTGGAAATGTTGAAGTGGAGGTGGGAGAGTCTGTTGCCTAAGGGTGTGTTTGGTTGCCTGTATCTCCCTCATCCTGGATGGGTGGATCCGTATAATCTGAGAAAGAGCCTGTTTGGTTGCCTGTATGAGCGGATACAGCCTGTATGAGCGGATGCAAAAATACGCCCTCATCCTGGATGGGTTGATACGCTCAAAATGAGCTTCACTAGCCATCCTGGATGAGTGGATGCGGTGTATCTTATGCGGTCCCACGTGTCGACCTCTCGGGTTTGGTAGATCGCATCCGCTCATACAGCAACCAAACAAAGATCTCGCTTTTTGTATCCGCTCATACACCTCACCAAACATCTTCTTTTTCTGAAATACGATTCCACTCAGCCTGCATCCACTCATCCAGGATATACGATACAACTTCCATCCACGAACCAAACACACCCTAAGTCTCCTAGACGCAATTAACAAGAGTAATATTGGTATTTCTCATTTGATTCCACTTGTCTCTTTTGTGTTGTCTACACTATACATAACAATATTAACTATGTTTGCTCTTTCTTTGGCAGATTATTTCCATTGCTATGCTCTACAAGGTTATATGTTAAATTGGTGATATATTATTGTGATCCTTCAATTTTTGGAGGTACTTTTCAATATCTTGCATTATTAAACATCTTTGTATTTAGATTATTGTTGATGAGTTTGATTAGTATTATAGTTTGAATGGTATTGCTTTCGATCCGTCCTAGCTTATTTTTTTCCCGTCCTCCGCTACTGACAGAGGTTCAATCCGAGGGTCCGTAGGGAAACCTTCGCACGCGGTTTTATTCTCCACTATCTGGGCCGCGAATGCTTGATCCAACGGCTCACCATAAGCCCGATCCAATTTGTGAGGTACCGTATGAACGGAAATACATAGTAATCTGAGGGTCTCTTACGAAAACATCCCGCCAGTTTTATCCCCCCGGGTCTCAGCCGCTAATGTTGGATCCAATGGTCATGGAGAACCCGAGTATGGTCGCGCAGCTTGTGCGCTACCCAGCCGTGGGCGAGGTGAGATGGCAATACGAAGTAAAACAAGGGTGTCTCAGTAAAATTCCTTCCCACCACCGTACGTGCTTCATTCTGGGCCGCGTAATCCATATCGAACGGCCACGAAAAACCCCGAGCTGGTATACGACGCAGATGGCAAGAACCATCGCCGTCGCCGCACGGGCGCTCCGCTGCTCCGCGACCATCTGCTCGCAACTCATATCCAAAAATGCTTAAGTAGATGATAATAAATTAATGATTAACAGACACCTCAGGTCTAAATACATCACAATGAAGAAAACAGTGGGGAAACTCTGATTCACAGACACAAGTCTACTGACTGACAACATCAATACACAGGAAAACAAATGCTGATGAAATACACAATGATAACATCGCCAACTAAGAGCACCAAAGAAGCAAATCATCTACTGTGGGATAAGGAAAACCATCTCTAGCATGCCGACATCTTATGCCAATACAGACCACAAAGCTAGGAACAAGCTCATCAACCCTGTGAAACCGGCTGAGATAGTACGATGACCGGCGCTGCTGCCACCTGGAGAAGATGATTGTGAATGTAAGGTAAAAAAAATGCACTGCTTTGGTGCTGCTTAAAACTTAGACGAGGTTTAAACAAGGGCCAGTTCCTAAAGATCAAGTTTCAGTTGCCATGTGTGTTGAGCTAATCCACTGAAACTAAACATCATCATCAAAATAAGGAAACTGCCTTTATGAACAGCGAGAAGTATTTTAACCATGCTAACAAATAACAACTCCACAAACCCCCAACTTGGTTCTTTTTTTGTGGAGAAAAGTTCTCGTTGAAACTGGATATGAAATTTGCCAATGTCACTGCGAAATCATAATTTCTTCCTTTATTTTGTATCAAGGCATAATTTTTCTTCATGAAACAATACAGACACATTTCTTTGAGGCACAATGACAGAATGACTGGAATATAGCTTATTACACCCAACACTAACCGTCCCTGAACACCAAACTCATCATAGCAACTCCACTTGTTTTTAAGCATTCGACGTAGCTACTTTATGGCAAGTGTGAGTGGTAAAATGTATAAACAACATCAGTGACAGCACTATGAACATCGCTCTGTAAGGCAACAGATTGTTAATAGCATGCCAGTTTAATAAAAATATTCCTGTGAAACATTGCTGGGCCTCCTTCAATGATACTACTGAAGTTATCCAGATTGCTCACGTTGTTGGTTGGTTTGCAGCCTTAAAGACAGAAGAACTTTAAATAAATTCGAGCAGACAATACTAATTCCTACTTTGTAATGCATTTATTATCGGTCTTAGCAGCCACTACTGGTTTCTACGCCATATACGTTTTTCAAATGGATATACACGTACAGCAGCGATCCAATCTGCAAATGAATGTGCTACACTGCTGTCCACAGCAATCCTTGGGACCATATCTAACACATGTCTGACCATACAGAAGCTTCAAGACTGTCTAATGCATGTTAGTGTACACTTACTAGCCAATTTGACTTTGCTTCAGTCTCTGTTAAGCAGTCACACAATGCACACTATTGAAACCGTACAGAGATTCATCCGTCTATTTCTTTGAAGAGAAGTGGGGTATGAATGCTTTAGTGACTATGAACCAAGTCCTAACCGATCTCATATTCCTTTTTTTTTATAAAAAAAGAAGTAATTTCTCTCATAGACCCATCACCCATGACCCAGTCCTAAGTTCACATCAAACACACATAAAGTGATTTATGTCTACAGAAATAACTGGTATGACTTGTACATATCAATTTGCCACCGCAGTTCCAATTAAAATTTCACATTCCAGGAATTATTCTTTGTTCAGGCAAGAAGCTTCACTTAGTAAGATATTACACAACAAAGCAAAGCAAGGGGCTAAAATAGCTGATTTGAATGCCAATGACTTGAGTGCCAAGCGATCCTAAGATTGACAATCCTAGACTAGCAGATGTATTTGCAGATGTTGTCATTGGATGAGAAGAGTAGGTTCTGATACCATGTCAGAAAATATTAAGAGAATGATTTGCAACTGGCACACATTTGCCTTCTATTGATCATCTATTTATATACAAGTACATGAGTGTGAATACTCTCATATGTGAATACTAAGCACTATCTCTAGTGCTAGAAATACTAGCACTACTAGAAATACTAAACAGTGAAAATACACACTAATGAGAATACTAAATAACAGTAAAAACACAACTATCCTAGTTGTTTAATAGATACTACTCTTCAGAAAGCATATATTACCTGGAGGAGACTTCGTAGGAGAACCGCCTGTAAATTGAAATTGCAGGACACTTATCAGCAAATGACAGAAAGATATGCATTGAAGTTATCTGAAGAAAAGGCTAGCTATTGCCAAAGTCGAACAATAAAAGAGGGACACTGATAAATACAGCACATGTGGTACCAAAGTGCAAGGCTTGCCTATGTGACTTTCAAGGTTGAATTTGGGAAATGCTATGCAGTAGAAACAAGCACAACACAAAAGGTGCTTAACAAAATTGCAGATTCATTTTCATGGCTCTATTCCGTCGGGTCAAACTAGATATTTTCTTAATTGTTTTTTAGACATTATCCCAAACGCAACCTAAATGGCTACAATAATCCATCCGAGACAAGCCCGGAATATACCATTCGACTAACATTATTCATACAAAAACAGGCATAATCTGACACGCTTACATCGCTAGATTAAACTAAGCTTATCACGAGACCGATTGGGGAAGCTGAAGACACCTGGAATTCTGGATGCCTCCAAGCTTCCCAGATCATGGAGCTCGGTCCAATATTCCACATCCAGATGCTTTTTCTCCATTGCCTTTCGACTTGATGGCGACAGAAATGCAAGACCAACTTCCCTACGCCACTCGCAAACCCGTCGGTAAAAACTATGCATATTTGGACCTGCCTTGTGTTGCAATGCTGCCTACTTACTTACATCAAGCTTATTCTGACACAGATTGGTCACAGGTCACTAAATATGCAATAAATCGGATACTGATCACCAAATATGTTTACTTCAACAGCTCTAATTGTCCTAATTAGATGTTGGAAAATCAAATCTGCAAGAAAAAGAAAAGCATTTTGTGCAGTAAAAAACGAGAGAGAGAAGAGAAGCGTAGGGTGAGTTACCGGGGCAGTTGGTGGTGGTGTCGCTGAGGCCGCATCGCTTGGAGAGGCGGAGGGCGTCGGTGAGATTGATGTTGAAGGCCTTGAAGATCTCCGGCGAGGCGTAGAGCGCGCAGAGGCACTTCAGGTCGTTCGTCACGGCGTCCCTGAGCGGCCCACAGCAGGTGTCTGGCGGCGTGCCCGTCCCGTTCATGTACTGTCCGCACGGGACCAGCTTCGCCGCGCAACTCGGCGCGTTCGGCGACTGCGCCGCCCCGCGCGCCGCCAGCAGGCTCACCGCCACCAGCACCACGGCCACCGTCGTCGGCATCCGCATCGCCATCTCTCTCCGTCTCCGCTTTCTTGTGAGGATTGCGGACAAAGAAAGGTGGTGTTTTTTTGTAAGTGCTGACTCGTTGGCGGTAGGTGTGTGTGGAGCGTGACAGGAACCGTGGGATAGGAGCCAACCAGGAAGCTGCACGAGGAGCTTCCGTTTTCTCAACCTGGGCACGTGTGCGAGAACGAGGCTGGAGCCTCCTGTCGATTGATCTCCACGGTTTTCTTCAGGCCCTTGGAAAGTCAGCTCACAACGAGTCGTGCTAAGATGCAAACGATATTGATAAATTTGTTTTTTTGTCTAATCCATCGATCGGATGCTCATGGAGTAAATATGAAAAAGGTAAATGAGTATTCCGTACTATCTGTATTCAATTTCGAGGAAAAAATATGAAACAATATATGAAATAAGTGATACCCATCGTATATATCCGTATGTTAAATGACATGAGAAAGTTTGTTGTGACTTTATTTCAGAACAAGATAACATATAGACGGATTGCTGCATCTAAACAGATAAACAGATAGTTTCTTTGATATCTTGACGATTAGTCTCTCTGTGTTCTAAATCACTGTGTTCCAAGCACTACAGAAATTTCATAAAAACTATTTAATTCCTGCATAGTAAGTATGTTTTATCACCTGATATTTGGTGATCATATGGTAATTTTCAACTCACGTGCAATGGATTGAAAGTGCAAGTGGTAAATTATCGTTTTTCAAACTACAATTGTTAAGTTGAAAAAAAACTCCCAACAAAAATTACAGACAATAGTTATGCAATTTCTCTATTTTTCTATGTATTTTCTTTCATTTTAAACTGGAGCACATCTCCTATTCTCCCGTAGTTTTTTCTTCCTCCCGTGTGCTACTCTGACCACCTGTTCACTTTAACTTATACTAGTCATCTACTCGTGCGTTGCAACGAAATTTATTGGATATATAAAGAATCATGCTATGAAAGAGGGCTACTCTGATCAGTTGAAAAGTAAAGAGTGAAAAGAAATTGAGAATAAGGCGGTTGAAGGAGAAGGGACGTACGACCACCAACTCGTTTTTAATAATAGTAATGATAAGTCATTTTTTTACAGTATCTAGCTTTTAAGTAGAGTGTCTTTTCAAGACGGATTTACTAATTGATTATAGTATATATTGTAGCGACTTTATTTATATCAACTAAAATCATACATGAGTATCTCTCTATAAACTTCTCTATAAACCGTTATTATTTATAAACTAAAGTCAAAAGGTATCAGTAAAAAATAATATGAACAACCCTGTAGCTGATAGCATTGTAGCAAGTACATGAAAAAAGACCAGGCGTATTTTAGCCTGTCCATATCACACAATCAACGATTCAGCGCAAATGTCCAGCAAAGAAACAAAAATAATTTCTCTATTTCTTTCTTTACATTGGCTGGGCCAGACGGCTGTTTAAATAAGCGTTTGAAACGGGTGAAGTTTTTGAATTTTGGTTGGACTGAAAGAAAAGGAGACTGAAAGTAGAAGTTTGATGTTTAATTTGGTTAGTGCTTTTTAACTAGGCTGAGTTAACAAATATCTTAAATGCCCCTCGCCTTTCTATCTCCTCCTCTGTCTCCTCGACAACCAGCGACAAGTAGTGACACATCAGCAGCACAGGAGACACCCCAACCGCTGCCCCTCCCACTACCCCTCCAGCGCCGCCACTCCCTCCACTGCCAACGGGCCGGTAGGGCCCAAATCTGGCTGCCGTATAAGGTGATGGCTCGATAGTCAGCGGCGAAGGAAGGTCAGATATGACAGCTGTGTGGCCGAGAGACTCCATATCCGGTGACTACGCAGTAGATGACACTTGGATCGAGCGTCTTCCTCCCCTTTGACTGCCTTGAGTGCTTCCTCGCCTCCAACTGCCGTCGAGCACTTCGCAGACCCGGTTGCCTTGTCGGGGGTGTGGGGGGGGGCGTTGACGGCAAGACAAGCGTAACCGAGGGGCAAACACACGGTATTGTTCGATCCAGCAGAAATCGCTTCTCACTCGCGGTCGGGAGTTTGATTCAAAAGCTACAAGCTAGAAGACTAAGCCATTTCAAACACCACCTGACGAGGATAGAATAATTCTTAAATTATTACGTTCTTATATTCCTTGAATATACCCTTTATCGATAAGAGGTAAATATGACAAAATGGTCATAAAGCACTTCTACGACCATATAGTCGTAAGACCTTTTACGACCATATGTCGTAAGTCCTACTACGACTACCCATATAGTCGTAAGTCCTTCCATGACTATATAGTCGTAAGTCTTACTGCGACTATCTTATGATCATAAATCTTTTTGCGACCATGTAGTCGTAAGTTTTACTGTGACCACTATGTGGTTATGGGCATTCCTACGACGAGTCTATCTCCAACCTTTTATCTACGACAATGAACTATATTATCGGTTCGTCTAACAAGGCGGTTAGAACGTGTGTTAGTCCACTAACTGCGCACAATCACTCTCTGACAACAACTGCTACACGGTGAATAGCCTCTTGTGTCTCTCTAATAGTAACTTCCGTCAGGCGGTTATCATCTGAAGCGTCAAGGCGTCTTCCAGTACAGGACAATTACTGTTGTTTCACCGGCTATTTAAAAGTTAGCGTCAAAGGGAGAGAGGAGAGATTTTCGGTGAATCATCACACAAGATAGCACTAGCCTTTCGTGTAATTCTATATTGTAAACCACTTTCTAGTAATTATCAATCATATTGAACGTAGAGTTGTTATTCTCTTTAAGAGAAAATCCGAACGAGAATAAAGTTTCCTGTGTCTCTACTTCGCAGCAGCATACGCTAGGTCTTCTAAGAATTCTTCGAATCCAAATAAATCATACGTAAGATCGATATTAAAACATTGACACCACCATTATTCTAGCCGCAAACAAAGTGTGCAACTCCGTGTCAGTTCTGACTTTGCGACGAATTGTAGACGCCTGACCGGAGAGAATAGCACATGCTGCACATCAGATGCACCGAGACGGCTCGTTTAACTCTGTTTTTACCACGCATCACTGAAACGGAATGAACTCCCCGCAATCTTGCAGAGTTTTCTACCCTGCCACCCGAAAGGTTTGACTTGAACTTGTGCACCCAGACAAGGAAAAAACTGCGAAGTTAAAGCACGGTAGGAGAGACGGCACGCCGGATGAACATTTCTACTGTGGGAGTCAATATTTTCCGTGTGAACATGTGAACCGAGCATTTGACTTGTTACTAAACAATCATATAGGAAAAGAGAAGTGCAGTAAAAACAACCATATGTTGTGGATTTTCATCAAGGTAGACTCACTGGAGTCCACCTGAGAATTTCTCATGTGTCCTGATGATAACGATGATGATTAGCCCCAGGCATCTTTCATGGATCAAACCAAAATCTGTCACAGGTTTTCCGGTTGTCCAGGCAGTCCAGCAAAGTTCATTTCCTGGAAAGAGTCAAAAGTACTCAACATCCGCACCAAAAGTATAATCTTCAGTTCTCAAATAGCAACCGTGCGCCAAAATCTGCTAAAAGATGCCTCAAGTTACGAATATCCTAAGCTCCTAACATTCCAGAATGAACTAACGGTAGCTAGTCGATAGCATCTGCTGAGGTTTGTTTATTTAAGAATAATCCCTGAACACAGTGCCGAGTCCAAATTAAGTGCAGAATTTCAACTACTCTCGATTTTCTTTGATGATGCCATCAGCAAGGGAATCTGCATCATAGTTCTTGCCAAAAAATTTACAGAACTCCATTTTCATGTTCAAGTACCTGAAAGTAGATAAGCATCTAGTCAGAATTTAACATATGATGCGAAGCGACAACGTGGACGAATCTACCAACTTGCTACTTCAAGGTAAAGATATTGCCTGTCATTACTTATATTTCACAGAGCCTAACGTGCTCATTGGAATTTTATGATGGACAGGCTTTGAAAATACCATTTTGAGTGTAAGAACTTTTTCAGGTAAACATGTAAAAAATACACATTTACCATACATGATTGACCTCTCAATACGTAATACCCTAGCCTAAAATCCCCTCAATGCCCAACTCACCGTGGAGCGGACCCACACATAAATAGCACCTCAATTATACTTTCGTCTTTGCTTCGTGTAAAAGGATTAACCCAGATGTGCTACATTTAGACCTAACAAGCACTATAAGCTACTACCACTCACTTTTAACAAACAATATGAAACTAAACCCACTATTACAACTCCACATGGAACACATGGGCTGTACTACGAACGGGCCGGCGTATTACACAGCATGTAATCCCAAATAGAACAACGGTCAATATCTTGTTCATACCATTACAGTTAACTGTAACAATTAAAGAAAATGCAGAACAACTCACTAATGGAGACAGATACAGAATCCACAGGTGTAGCTGCCTAGCCTGACAATTCACAATCATGAGTGATCAGCTTGGGGCATATATCAGTTGTCACATAGAGTACACTCGATGTCACATGGGCCGCATCCAATAAATGCTCTCACTGACTGCTTGATCGGTCTGGTTTGGCAGCCTCATTAATTAATGGCAGTAGGCATTGTTACTAATGATAAAAACAAGCATGTTGTATGCTGGGCCAAGTCCACTACGAACAGGGTACGCTGGTTGATCAGGCATTTTAGTTCAAGAATTGACACAACCAAGAACCTAATTGTTGTGCTTCTAATAAAGGTCTTTCTATTTTTGGTTTCCTTGTTTCATACAGTAAAATGATGTTTCTATCAACATAGTTCGGTTACCTATTGCAAAACCATAGACACCATCAAAACCAAGAAAAGAAATCAAATGATAAAAAATTGGTGAAAATTTTACATACATGAGAACCCTCCTCATCTGTCTCATATAGTAAACTCGATATGCACGAGCAACCTGCCTTATCTCATCTGTGGTACCAGTTAGTCCAATTAGATCTTGATGGAACTCTGCCAAACAGGAAGTGAGACAACAGTAGTTAGACATCATATGCGAAAAACTGAAAATTAAACGAAGAGATACAGCAACCTCAACATATAGTAATACAGAAATACTAAACAACGGTATAGCGTTTTTCTGTTTTGATGGAACAGCTCACTACCATCCGATACGGACATAAGATTCCCAACTACTCTACCTTGTGATTCACTCCTATCCCCTCATTCTTGACCTTATCCACTCATCTCTCTCAACGTCTCCTCCAGGGCTAGCTAGCTAGAGCTCCCTCTCTCTCTCTCTCTCCAATGATTGTCAAGCAACAGACGTGATTGCAGGTGAGTGTGGCGGCACGCCACGGCCTGCAATGGGCAAGCTACTTTTGAAAGACTTTCAGATTTTGTGGACCAAACTTAGGACAAATTTGCTCTTTTTGACAACTTGTCACTCACAAACAGATGAGCAAACGGAGGTGGTGAATCGTACACTCTTAATGCTATTATGGACAATGATCAAAAAGCATTTGAAATAGTGGGAAGTTTGTCTACCGCATGTTGAATTTGCATATAATAGGCGGCACATTCTATTACTCAAATGTGTCCATTTGAGGTGATGTATGGTTTCAAGCCAATCATGCCACTCGATTTCTTTGCCACCATTGCATGAACGTGTTAACATGGAAGCCTCAAACGAGTTGAATATGTGAAAAAATTCATGTTAAGACTAAAGAAGAAATTGAAAAGAAGTCACGTTACTATGCCGATAAGGCGAAAAGTTAAGAAAGAAGATGTTATTTGAACCGGTGATTTGGTTTGGGTGCATCTACGCAAAAACGTTTCCGGACAAGCGCAAGTCCAAGCTAATGTCTTGGGAGATAATCCATTCAGAGTGCTTGAGAAGATCAACGACAATGCATACAAGATCGAGCTTATGAGTGATGATTATGTTGTAAGTTCTACATTCAATGTTGCTGATTTATCACCATTCTTGGGTCCGGAAGAATTAGAAGGGGAGGATGATGATGACATCCCGAAGACACCAATTGGACCGATTACATGAGCATGAGCTAAACATATCAACCCACAGGTGAATTCGCTCTTAATTGAATTTAGTTATAATTTACGTGAGAACTAGATACTACCTCATTCCAATGTGTTGTACGATCTCAAGTTTGCACGATGTGAAGCTTTTGGAATTGAAGCCATGGAGGAGAAGCTAATGGAGAAGAAGTACTTGGAGTCGAGTAAGGCAAAACACGTTCAAATCCTCATTGCCACGTCAGATCGACCACAAGAACAATCGAACTCACAAAGATGTTCCGGACATTCAAACGATTTCAACTGGTATCAAAAACTACCTTTGGATCGGTTTGATCGACCTCAGATGAGTTCAGGACCGTCCAATCCACATCAGGCGCTCACATGACCTTCAGAGCGTTTGGACCAATTTGAATGGTTTCAACTCTCGAGCCGTCCGATCGGCGTTGGGCGCTCGATGCCGAGACATTTGGACCGCTCAACAATCACGCCGTCCGATCTTTCACAGACCGCTCGATCGCCTTGGAAACGTTCGGCCCACTTCAAATGAGTCATACCGTTTGATCTTCAACGGACCGCCTGCTCGCCTTGGAGATGTTCGAACCGCTCTAAACGTTCGTTCATTCTACGATGTTCGATCAGGTTTTGACGATCGATAGCAACGGTGACGTTCGGACCGCTCCGAATATTCACCCTTCTGCGTCGTTCAATCAATTTGGACGGTCGATATTAATGATAACGTTCGGACCAGGCCGAACGAACCCGCCGTTGTATTGGCTAGAGATGCTTGTAATTATTTAATTGACTTAGAGGTGTTCGGAACAGTCTGATCATATCTTCGACCACGACACCGCCTACGACTTACAACCACTGCGTCGCTACGACTACGACTTATAACCACTGCACCGCAACGACTTACAACCATCCGATTCTTTTAAAGCTCGGATGACTATGAAGTAACAACTGCTACTTGTGATCGTACGAGTGGTCGACGCCAATATCAACCGATGGTGTGTGGTCGTAAAGAGGGCATGGTCATGGTCAAAATCAACCTCAACGTGGTCGTAACGACTTACGAGTGCAGACCCAGAGGGATTCATTGTGATTAAAGGGCAATAACTTTCGCATACAGAGTTCGATTGAGGTGATCTTGGACTTATTGGAATACTTATTTCAAGGACTACGTAACAGACAAGGACTCATCTTCAGATTCATCCGGGATAAAAGATTTTAGTTTCCTTTTTGTAGGAGTTCGAGTCTAATACAATAACAGATTGAGCTGTACATAATTAGGGATCCTACGGACTATGCCTAGGGCTATATAAGCCTTGTAATATGCAGCATTTGGGTCAGACCACATTATTTTCAAGATAGCTAATATTGCTTATTCTCGGGTTTATGCCACGCGCTGCCTTTAGGGAATTGGACGATTTTCTTGAGAGCACCTCCGTTGTTCTTGTGCTTCCTTGTGATTCGCAGGAGCAGCGATACGTCTACCTTGTCGTCGGGTAGACGGGATCACAAACGTGTGGTTGGACGATTTTTTTTATCGCAGGTTGCTGTTCTAACAATGATTGGCGCCATCGGTTCATCAGATTACACGGATCCCAAATTATCCTTGATCCTACGTCGTGAACATCAGGCACCCCACATCACGAGAGGACAGAGCGGCGGCGCCGGCGTGAGAGGAGACAGGCAGATCCGGTCGCCTCCGCCTCAAATCCACCGCCACCGGCCGCCACTGTTTCTGGGCAGCGGCGGTGCCGCGACATGCGCGCAAGAGAGATGGGCGATCCGCCGCGTCTCGTCTCTCCGCCTCAAAACCACCGTCACGGCCGCGCCTGTTCTGGCCAGATCCACCAAGGAGGTGGGAGATCCGGCCCACGCGAGGCCCACCAGTTCGCCGGGCGGCTGCAGGAGGGCCCACTGCCGGTTTTTGGGGGGGGGGGGACGTGGTAAGGGTGGTTTGCCGGGGTGGTTGACTGGCCCCCTCACGACATGCAATTGAGGCTTAGTTTCATACACTCAATTGACCCATTTCTGGCACTTATTTCAGACCATCACTACTCGGCACACATCGCAAAGCATATATGGGAAGAAGGCATCTGAAACAGGGGCGACAGATCCTCTGACATAACGTCAGGTGACGTTGGGTCACTGACGTGTGGGCCCACGGCTCGTGGAGCCCACACGTCGATGACTAACGTCACCTGACTTACGTCAGAGAATCCGGGCGGCTGAAACAGATGAAAACCTCGGACAGGCTTCCCGGCGTCCGTTTGCTCCGACTTCCCAGAACGCCCGCCCCCTTCGCCGCCGCCACGGGCTTCATACCGCCCAGCGCCGCAGCAGCATCGCTCGAGAAGAAACCCACCGATGCGCCCCTGAATCTCCACGCACTCAGAGCGGTGATCTGGCACGCGAAGAAGCAACAACCGCCGCTTAGCGACAGAACAGGAACGGCTAGATTACGGACAGATTCGTTACGAGTGGGATTCGTGCTGACCTGAGGGTGATGGCGCGGAGGAAGAGGAGAAAGCGCGCGCGCGAGGAGCTGGAGCGCGTGCCGCCTCATCGTCGCCTTTCTCGCCTCCGTGCGACGGCGGAAGTCGACGGCGGCGCCAACGGGTTACGGCCACTTCCTCACTTGCTTAGCTAGGGAGGTCTCCAGACTTTCGGGCCCTTTAAACTAAGGCCCAGTGAAGTAGAAATGTTTCGTCGAGAATCTCCTTTTGCGGGGGCAAGAAGACCAATTGAACTCTACCACACGGCATCTGCAGTTCTACTGGGCTATACAAGTTTAAGGCCAGGTACTGCCACTTATGGGCCTCTACTGTGCAGCCCTTGTAAAGCCTAAGGTTTTCACGAGATGATAGGCTGAGGGTGAGACCCTGAGAGTATGCTCGTTCTTTTCGGATTTTTTTTTCGGCTTTGATTTTTTTTGAAGACTAAAATAAATAGAATAGTTTCTTCAAACAGTTTTTTAAATTGGTTTTTTAAACCATCTTTTTAAATAGCTTCTAGAACTTATAATCATATGCGCCGTTTATATCCGTATCTTCATCATCATTTGTCGTACCAAAAAACACAACAAAAAATTATTAATATAGCCAAAAGATATAGCCATAGACTAAAATAACAGAGAACCGGTGCTACTACTGCTAAGCTCAGTGAGCAACAGGGTCAACGACTCCATCTCGATGCAGAAGCGTCGAGTAGTACGCAACATGTGGAGCAGAGTTCAACGAGGCCCGTGAAAGTCTGGTCACGAGAACACGAATAGCGGCAAGCTTTTGAGACACTGATGTGCTCCAGGGCCGTCTCCAGGAATTGGAGGCCCGTGAGCGAAATGCAATTGGGGCCCTAAAATATATAATGCAACCGCAACGCACGTAAGAGCTCACCTCAAGTTTGTCGATCGGCGTTACCGTCACCCGCCACGTCGCCGAGCCGTCTGTGTCACGCGCGTCTCGTGAAGGCGGAGGAATCACAGGACGACGGGGCGAGGTGACGCGATTCGCGCAGCGCGCGACGCGACGGCGACGAGTCTTCGCGTCGGCGATCGCCGAGCTTTGTCTTGCGCTTGCTTGCCAGCGGCCGCATGGCCGAGGATTGAGAAATCTAACCTACTATGGGCCTTCATCGTAGACTTTTGGGGACCCTTCAGTTTTGGGGGCCCTGAGCGGTCGCTCACTTCGCTCTTGGCCTTCGACGGGCCTGATGTGCTCCGCGATCCGAATTTGCACCGATAAACCCGAGGCATGTGTGGGAGCAGCCGAGCAGCAGACGCGGCGGTTTCCTCTCGCCGGAGAGCGCCTATTCAAAAAAGTTTATTTTAAATGGCTTATGACTGAAAAGCATTATAGTATATTGTAGCTGACGATGGTTTATTTGGCGTAATTAAATTTAAAAAATTTTAAAAATAGAAAAACAGGTTAACCTGTCACGAACAGTACAAACGAATACGGAAAAAAAATCGACAAAAAAGCTAAAAAAACCCAAAAAATCAGAAAAATATGAAATTATTGAATAGTAAAAAATAAATCAGAAAACAGAAATTTAAACCAAAATGAACGAGGTCTAAACTAAACCTAAAAAATACAGCCGCTGCGGGGCAAACTCGAGCCGCGCGCGCATGCATGCATTCGTGCGAAGACAACGGCGACGTCAGCTCGCATAGGGCCTTACCCCGCGCGCACGCCTTGGATCTACCGAAATTACAGGTGCAGATGAGTAATTTTTTGTGTTGATCGCCGCACAGAAAGATAGGCCAAGATTTGATTAACTAACGATGGTTTTAATTACTACCTGCTGGTACAGGAACACTAACTTCTAGGTGCATTGGATGGATTCGTTATGGTTTTGGAGGCGGGTCCGCTAAGTACGTGTTGAGCTTGTGGCCTGTTTTGTCACACTTTATTATACTATCATGTTTTTCCTTACTTGATGTTTTAGATATCGATGTGATCTATGATACACACTTTGATTATTATTTTTATTTATATGTTAGCAAATGTATTTAGTGATATGAAATTATTTTTATGATAAATCTAGTAATATCATTTTTTACGTAGCAAATTCATATATTTTTGTGTATATTAACAAAAAGTATTTAAAGATTGATTGCATGTATTTTAAAATGATACTTAAAAAAGAATGTGCTACGATTCTTGTTAGTAGGTACTTGCAGATTTGCAGTTACGTTCAATGTGATCTGTGAAATGATGAATAGATTTGTCGGGTTTTAATCTATGATCATTGCTACTTTGTTGTCGTTTGCTCACTTGCTTGGTACTTGTTCTACGCCACCTTGCCAACCTAGCCAAGTACGGAGTACCGCGTGCAGGATTTCAAAGTAATAACTAGCTAGCAATGTCAAATGGCGTGGCAACGTGACGGGTACCATTCTTGATTCTATACCGCGTTTTCACTATACACCGAGAGCACATAACTGCGATGTCTTTTTCGACAGAGAAAGTAACATGACTACTCATAATTCTTTTCCTTTTCGTCAGTGATGGACTGATCATAATTCGATTAGACGGACTAACAGTCTTAACAGCTAAAAAGCTTGTTTCTGCTCACTCTAACCTACCCCATTCTCGTTGAGTTGAAAAATGGAAGAAAAGGCCAAGAAAAACGTGGATCGATGGAGGATTTTTTTCCTTGTAATGATCGTTGATGGATTATTCGATTTGAACACGTACCGTTCGTATGGCACGAGTAGTAGCAGTACGCAAGTGGCATGAGTAGCTAGGCCGCTCCGTGACGGAACGGGCAACCGTGTGGGGCACGTACTTGACTCGCTGCGGCCGGACGGACCGGCCGCGCGAAGGCGTTTTTTAACGTGCAAAGCGCGCTTTACTCCACTCTACCTCCGTTCTTTTTACCTTCCTTTGCTCCTTTTTATTCTGTGGCCGAAGCAATCTAATCAGGATAGGACTACTTTACAGAGTGATTCTTGAACATGGTAAATATACTCGTTCGTCTAGTCGTCTTGTGTCATATATGTGGAGCATTCAAACCTACGTGACAGTGGCACGCCGCCATCCCTTTCTTTTTTGGGAGCACCTAGCTAACGGCATACCGTTGAAAGCAAGTTTCAAGGCGTTTCAATACACTATAGTAAGTTTCAGCAATTTTCGTTAAGTTTTTGAAAGTTTTATCAAAACATTTGAAAAAGTTTCAAGTTCCAACGAGTTTTACGTATTTCAGGAAGATACTAGAAAATTCTAAGACCAAATTCCAGCGAGTTTCATATTTTCAAACTCAAGCTTCAAGTTTCAACCAAAGAGTTTCAAAAAGTTTTAGTAAATTTCAACATGTTTCATAAAATTTTAACCGAAGAGTTTCATGAGGTTACAACAAGTTTCAACAGGTTTCATCAAGTTTTAACCGAAGAACTCCATGAGGTTTCAGCAAGTTTCAACAGGTTTCATTACGTTTGATCTAAGAGTTTTATGAGATCTCATGTTTCAACACGTTTAATGAAAAGTTTCAAAGAAGTTTCATTTTGCGATTGAACTTGATGTTTTAAGCATGTTTCAATATGTTTCGTGAAAAGTTTCATGCAAGTCTTAACATGTTTCAAAAAGTTTCAAAAAAATATTTGAAGCGAGTTTCAAAATTTTTACACGTTTCAAGAAGTTTTAGAAAAAGGTTAAAACAAGTTTTAACACATTTTAAAGAAGTTTTATAAAAGTTTGTTCACCAAAAATTGCATCAAAAAGTTTCAACAATAGAGCAAAGTTCAAGCACATACGTTTCACCAAGTTTTAACAAATTTCATATTTAAAATTCAAAATTAAAGCATGTTTCACATTTTAAATTCAAAACTAAAGCATGTTTCATCGAGTTCCAGCAAGTTTCATGTTTCAAAATCAAAACTAAAGCAAGCTTTACCAAGTTCTAACAAGTTTCACGTTTCAAAAAGCTAATTCAAGCAAGTTTCACGTTTCAAAAAGCAAAATTCAAGCATGTTTCACCAAGTTTCCACTTCCAAAAAGCAAATTCCAACAAGTTTTATGTTTCAGAAGAAAAACCAAGCATGCTGTTGGCAACAACGAAGGTGAGGAGCTCACAAGTGATAACAAGACTTCTGTAGGTGTTCAGGATCCACCGCCATGCCCAGATTGTGCATGCCCGCTGTCATCGCACCCATGTCTTTCTCCATATCCGACACCACATGCTACTTGTGGTTGACTATCGTCGAGAGTTGGATAACCTCTATGCCGCTAAGATCAAATATGAATTGGGCGGCAGTGCTTACTATTCAGTGTGGAGAGAGGGGGGAAGGAGCGAGCTGAATGAGGGATGGAGAGAGATGCTTAGTGTGGAGAGAGAGGAGATTTAGGGGAGTAGAGGAGGGATCTGGATGGAGAAATTTTGATGTGTAACAATGGCACAATCCGACTTGTGTAACGAGCTAATCGGGCAATGGCACGCGGCACAAACACTGTACCAAGTATTGTAGCACATAAAAAACCCAAATAATTGTGCCGCGGTGCTAGAGTGCAAAAAAAACTTTTTTCTATAGCGCTACAGTGTTTTCGCTATAGCGCTGTAGTATTGTTCGTACAGTGCTATAGTGCTCTATAGTACTTTCTGTGCCATGTATCATCGCTCGATTGGCTCATTACACAAGTTGGATTGTGCCACTGTTACACAATAAATTTTTGTGATCTGGATGGGGGATGGGGAGAGAGGTGGGGAGCATTTGAAATGAAGGGAGAATGGCAGACAAAGAGCAATGGAGTCATCAATGCTTGGAGTGGACAGGATGAGGGATGAAGTCACCGGTGCGGTGCTTCAAGTAGATAGTCGGAGTCTCTCAAATCTGTTGGATCACACTTAATCTAACGACAAAGAACTATCCCATCGGATTAGATTAGGACGGTGTAGCGTCCGCTAGTTTTTCTCTCTCTTTTTTTTTTCCCTTTTTCTTTCCACGGCAAAACATCGCTGCCGCTCCTTAATTGCAAAGCTACCAATCGATCGGTCACTATATAGCAGGAACGAAAGCAACAAGGCATTAGTAAGTTGCTCCCGACACGACATCAACTAGCTAGAGACCACCAGGGCAGACGAAAGCGACGGCACCCGCTTGCCGACATCGCGCGCGCACGTACGACGACCACGCGCCACGAGCGGCGGCAGCGCCGTCGTCGTCGTCGTTTCGCTCGGTCGGTTTGACCCCGGAACAGCGCACGCACGAGACACCCGGGCGCGCGGCATTCGCGCAACGCATTGACGCAACCGCGCGGCAGGAAGAAGCTAACGAGCGCGCGCGTACGTCGTGGCGGCCGGCGACCAAAGAAAGAGAGCTGCCGAGCCACGCTACTGGGTTCAGAACCGATCGACTTTTTTTTGAAGGCTAGAACCGATCGACCTAGGACTAGTATAATTGCATCGCGTAATTCAGCACTAGCTGCTTTGCTTCTTCTCTCAATACTCTTTATTTTGTGCATGCATGGGTTGGATGGATGGTTGAGATGCCGTTTTGCTGGGTCAGTAAATAGTCGAATTACTGATTCTTTGAAGTTTCGGTAGTGCTGGTTGGCTCTTCCTAGTACACTTTTTTTACCCGTGCAAGAATGTATTAAGAGGACTAGGACCTCGCAAGGCGATGGGTAGGGCTGTAAACGAGCCGAGCTTGAGTTGGAGTCTGAGCCTAGACCTAGGCTCGAGCTCGGCTTGTCGAAGCTCGATAATAATTAAAATAATTTATTATGGACTATTTTTTAATAATAAGAAAATTTTAAGTTTGAGCTCGGCTCTAATAAACTCGATAACAGTGAAAAAAAAATTCAAATACACACTAATTTTCAATAATAAGAAAAGCTCAAGCTTGAGTTCGGCTTAAGTAAACTCGGTAAGAATTAATATGTATTACTATTTAAGCTCGAATCGGAGCTCGCGAACTATTCGAGCTCGGCTCAGTGAAGCTCGCGAGTTTGAGATCAAGCTCGAGTTCGACTCATTTAAAGTTCGAACCGAGCTCGAATCGAGTCCAAAACGAGTTAAACTCGAATAACTCGTGAGCTTTGAACTTTTTTTTACAACCCTAGCTATGAAGAGTTCAATGCATGTACGGGATCAACATGGCAGTGGCATTTGCGCAAGCCTGAGTTCTCAAGTCAGTAAATACCAATAGTGGAATTACCGTTTGGTTGTTGAAGTTTCGGTAGTACTCTTTCAACTTTTTACCCGTGCAGCACTGCAGCTAGAGGATCGAAGGGATACAGAACTGCCTGTACTCTGTACCTCTCACTTACACCCGCAAGCTAGTAGTAGGTTATTGCAGATTGAATGTGTGTACGTACAGGAGCGCGGTAACTACATGGTTCTAAGCATTCAACAGTGCAGCTGGGACGTTTCAGCTTCTAATTTTTGACTTATTTTTTATTATACATAATTTTTGTCCTTTTTTGAACTTTTGTTTTTTTGAACTTTTTTGCCGGTTCTTTTTTCCCGTATTCGTTTACGTTGTCCGTGATGAGCTAGTATATTTTTCTATTTTTAAATTAATTATGTCAAATAAACCACTTTCAGCTACAGTATAATTTCAGTTGTTACTGTGCAATTTCAGCCATAAGCTACCGCTTTTTAGCCCAATCGAGCGGGGAATACCTTAAGTGCACGGCCGGGCTGGCTGCTTGCTTTCTGTTCCTTTCTGAACTCGGAGCGTTATACGCGGAATCCCATACGTACCAACCGGGAGGCGTTTAATGCCAGAACAAGACGTACGCGCAGAGCAAAACGAGAGGATGATTACCTGAAGCGACGGCGCAACCACCAACCAAGCGACCAACCGGCGCATGCATGCACATCGCCGGAGCGTGCGCAGGCAGGACACGCACGTCGCGTCGTCGTTTCTCTCGGCGGTTCGTTTGGCCCGGACCCCGGCACCGCGTACCAACCAAGCGCTTCCCAAGTCGCAGGTACCAAACGGCGAGCACGGCTCGGAGCTTGATGAGTTTGTCACCATCCCCCCGTCCTACGGCAGCGTAGCAGCAGCACGGCAGTACCATTCAGAGCTCGATCGCACGTAAGATCTAAATTAGACAGTACTGCTATTGGAATTGGTGATCTAGCCTAGAATGAACAATCCAAAACGATGGGCGCCAGTCTTGCAGAGCAGCAAAAGAACCTGACAACAACTGACGAGGGTCCGCTCGTCGGTGTTGATACATGTTTCGATCGTACGCGTAGCATTTTCCGACGCATCCGCAGTACAAAGTGGGAGGGGGGAGAAAGCGCTCCGACGAGCGGCTTGCTCTCCAATTGCTACACATACTGTACCAGAAGTCCAGAACACACGACAGATATTACACTCCCATCTTTCATGTTAGCCGGCAACCTGACGTGAAAGGAAAGTGTGCCAGCAACGTGACGTGAAACGAAAGTGTGCATTTCATGGCTAAATCAGATCCACATTTTTTTTGTCATTCCTGGATCCAGTTCATCGTTTCTTGGAAGCACAGCATGGCTTTGATTTGATGGGAGTACAGAGTACAGACAGAGCACATGGGCTTCAGCATTGCAGACAATTCAACATTCTTCCCAAAACTTTCAGGAATTGCAATTGCAGAGGAATGGTTCGTGGCAGATCGAGTACATAATAGTGATCACGTGCAGCTGCTGTGATCAGTTTACATGACAATAGGATAGAGCTAGTCTAATAAAATCTGCCAATAAATATAGGCCCTGGATTACAATCGATCCCATTCTGGGAGCTCTAATCGAAGAAAACTGAACTGCCTCCTTGAAATTGCACCAGTACATGGAAGCGGCAATTTGCCTTCAAAACTGCCACTGTGATATCCTCTAGCTGTACAAGTGACAAGAGCTTTCTCCTACCTCGCTAAGCTATCGCTGCTCGAATCCGTTAGTATTGTCAGCCTACGCGCTGTTTTCGTGAACTCACTGCAAATTCAGATCAAGTTTTTTTAGTACATTCGTATCTATTCTGAACAAGAGGACAATCGAGAACGGAAAAATGAACCAAATGCGATTTGCGAATGATGGCTCCTTGATCAATTTGGAAACAAGATGTCTCAGCTGGAAAGTCCTAGAGTCAAAGTACCATAGGGATGCTTCCAAGGCAAGAATACCTAGAGTTTGGGTGCTTCAAGACAACTGAGTTCGATGTGCTAATTGAAAGGTCTAGAAAGATCACAACAACTACAAATGAGGTCATTTTATGTTGTCCAATTTAAATAGGTCACACTGAGGTTACCGGATGCATATTATTCATGAAAAATCCAGGTATTGAAAGGTTCTAGCTAACAGCAAATTGGAGTATGAAACCAGAAAATTACTACTCGAAGAGTTCATGTGACTAAATATCAAATTGATTCCTAAAACGAGTGATCTTATGCTTGAATAGAAACACACATTTTAATCTGAAGTTGTACAAACCTGAAAGGTTCTTCTCCAGTGGGTTTTAGTTCCCCAGCGGCATCATGGTAGAAAACATGGCTCATCAACTCAGCTTTCTCGATGCCGAACATATCAGCAAGCCGCCGATATAACTCCTCATATGAACCAACAACAGAGAGATCAAGTGTACGCCCAACATCCTCTGACTGCAAGAATACCTTGCAGTGCCCAATTTCCAACCCAAGATCGAATACCATGTCTTGGCACAACGGAACTCCTCCACAGGACAAGTTCGCTGCAGCGCCATTCTGGTTGCTTCTTGGGCTTGAAAGATCCGAGTTATTTGCTGTCTTCTCGGTATTCCCATCAGAAGGGCTCTTCCTAGCAGCCCCCGGAGGGAAGCCCCCCGACTTACCTAAAGATATCTGCTGCTCCGTGAGTATTGGTTTTCCGAAAAGCATCAACTGGGGTGCTGCCTTCTTGACATCTGATTTCTTCTTGCTTTGGGGGGTACCAATGGTCAACAAGCACGAGATGTCGTCTCGAGCTGCCGGATGACCCATGATAAGCCCAGCAGCGATCCTTGGCTGCGTGCTGTGATCGAGCTGGTGAAGCCCGTGGGGTGACAAACTCGACTGAAGTTTGTTAAGGTGGAGACCTGATAAAGATATACCAAATTGAGCATGCCTGGTTCCCTGTATGCCTGCAGGGGTGCCGTCCGGGAAATAGCACATAGGACCAACCCCACGACCGAGTGGGCTTCCATGGAACATCGGGGCCGGAAACTGGCCGTCGAGCGGAAGCTCGGGGTACAACGGAACGCACAGCTTCTTCCGAGGAGGCGAGAAAGGAGCAAGATGAATGGCTGGCATGTTTGACACAAGCTCAACCAGCCATGGACTCACTCTCTTCACGTTCTGTAACAAGTCCGGTTCATCCCAAGCCACCTGCACAAGCCATTCCAAGCAAGTGTTTAGCATTGTGACACCAATAAATCGACTGGAATTTTGTGTTGCTGTCCTTGAGAGGACAGTGTACAAACTATGCATGAAGAATTGGAGATATACCTGAAGAAGCCTCCAAGGTGAATTAGGCCATCTAATTGGGTCAGCCACCTGCACGGCCGAGACGGTCCCCATGAACCAGCTGATCCTCGACGAGTCCTCCGTCTCAAAGGCCATCTTAAACCTCATGCCGGGGTACCACTGGGTGCGCATCGCCGCCCTGACCGCGCCCGCCTTCACGCAGAACTCCGGTGTGCTCGCCCTCGGGTAGTAAACTACCTCAAATGGTTGCCCGTTCACTGAGAGATTGGCAGCGTCGACGACCTCCTCCGGTCGCACTCTCACTCTCACCTTCCCCCTTGCCACCATCATCTTGTTGCCGTCCTCCTCTCCCCTCAAGAACATGGAGAATCCTCCGTAATTGCCCCCCGCCGAAGGCGGTGGCAGCAGCAACTCCGGCCCTCGAACGCCCCCTTTCTTGGCGCGCCGGATGCCCACGCAGAGATCCCCATTCTCGGTCCTCATGAACACGATGGAATCTCCGGCGACGAGCTTTTTCTGGTTCACGAAGGTGCTCCACCCCGTGGTGAGGAGGTGGCGGCGGGGCGTCCCGCGGTAGATGTGCCGGAACCTCCAGACCACACCGTGGACGTCCTTGGCGAGCACGGTCTGGACGGGGGGGTCGGCGGAGTAGTCCAGCCGTGGGAAGATGGTCTCGGCGCAGTACCGCGGCACGGAGAAGCCCCCACCGTTGTTAGCGTCGGACTGCGTGAGCGTCTTGGCGAAGGACACGGGCTTCTCTTCCTGCGCGGCGGCCGCGGCGGCGCCAATGCCGTCGTTGGTGTCGCCGGCGTAGCCCGGGTCTTGGGGCCGGATCGGGACGAGGCGGATCTTGGCGAAGACCTCGTCGGTGTCCGGATCGGCCATGAACCTGACGCCGGCGACGCGGCAGAGGACGAGGGCCGGGACCCGGCCGGCGGGGAACTCGACGGGGCCCTGCCCCTGCGCGTGCTCGGCGTGACCCTGCGGGAAGTAGTACACCTTAGAGCCCACCGGCGGCATCTGTACCATGCCGCCGGCGCAGGCGTGCCACAGCTGCGGGTCCAGGCACTTGTCATTCTCCCTCTCCCGCTCCATGGCCGCCGAGTCCACGAAAGTTATCATCTTTGCCACCACCTTCCGCTACTACCCGGAAGCAAGAATTTTAGCGGAATTGAGCAATTTCCACCCACTGCAACAACTTTTTATGGAGGAAATTCCCCACCTTTTCCACTAGCAGGAGAAGCTTTTCTGCTGCACAGCCGCCTTCATCATCATCATCATCATCATCAGAGCTCACAGCTGAAACGGCAGGGGAAAAGAAGAGGCAGCAGCAGGAGAAAGGAAAAGAAAAGGAACAAAGAGGAGAGTTAGATAATTTTGGCTCAGAAATCTTGCAAGAAAAGGGAACCCAACCAACACCACAACAATTCATCATCCAGCCACTCACCTCACCTTTCCAAGCAGCTCAGCTTCAGATCCCTCCAAAGCAGGAGTAAGGACGAAGTGGAGGGCAATCTTGGCACAGTTTGTTGTTTCAACCCTCTCCTCCTCCCTCTGCACCTCTGCTGCGTTTGCCTCCCCTCCAGTCCAGGCTGAGTCTCCTCAAGACTCAGGTGAGCAGCAGCCACTGATTCCCCAGACTGCTGCTCAGCTGACATGGGGGCAAAACAACTAAATAGAGAGGAGGAAGTCAAGGCACCAAGGCCCGTTCGTAATTGCGGGCGGGGCTGAGTTATTTTCATTTACAACTGATGTTAATGGTTTATTCTATAGGGACTAATTTTTAAATAATATATTTTTAAAAATAATATCAACAGAAAAATTATAATAAAAATATACTGAGTTCAAATTGCACTGACTAAAATCATATGCGACTATTTTTATGTATATGCTTGCTCTCATGAATAGTCGAATTCAAAATTTAAACAATAAGTCATAGCTTAAAAGAATCCACCCTTTGATTGAAAATAAATAGTAGTAACTGGAAAGAAATGACTATTAGAAAAAGAAGATGAATGATGAGAAAAATGTGAGAAAGATACGTATATGAAATATGAGGAAGAAAAGTAAGGTGTGTGTTTAAATCATGACTCTCTACTTTATTTCAAGCTAGATAAAAGTGAGATAAGTGGTCAGCTAGATGGGAGCGAGATAAATAATGAACCTACTTCAAAAATTAAGTATTTAAATTAGCTTTCATTTCTTTAAGGAAAAGCCAGAATAAAATCCAATACGATAGGACAACTCTCCTCTTAAAGCATGAAGCTAAGCAAGTACCCTGCCTACCACTGCTAGTAGAACTAACTCCTCCTGTTAGGACCTTTTGATTGAAAGGATTTTTATTCAAAAATAAAGGAATTCAATATAAAAGGAAAATTTTCTACAAGGGTATTTAATTTGTAAGAATTTTTTTATATGATAGAAAAATTCCTACAAATTATGGAGGAATCTAGCATAAGGTTAACCTCATGTTAGGAATTTCTTTGAGAGTTCAGTGTAACTTCTCTCTTCCTCTCTGTTCTCTCTAGTCAATTAACATTTAATCTCAAAATCTCTGTATTCTTTCTGTGGGGTAATTAAACACATCGTTTAAATAATTCATGTGGCTTTATTTTCTGCAGTATTCAACAAGTCAAATCACGCACTTATCCTATTTCGCGATTTTAGGTGGTGATCGATTAATTGAAAGCCTCATGGCTTATGGTTTGAAACATCAGTGTTGGTGAAAAAACATCAGGTATTGACAGAGGCTTATTTACCATAATTAAATTTAAAAATTTAAAAATAGAAAAAACATATTAGCCCATCACGTATAATGTAAACAAATACGAGGAAAAAAAGAACCGGTAAAAAAACTCAAAAAAAAAGCCAAAAGTTCAGAAAAAGACGAAATTTATGAATAGTGCAAAAATAAGCTGAAGCCAGAAGCTGAAGCCATATTGATCAGGGCATTAGAATCTGTGAATCAAACAGACCCTAAGGGGTTTAATTATTATTTGTTTATTTTTACTTTTCAGTTCCCAGCACAAAAGTACCAGCTACCGGATATCTCACCAGGATTAGCAGTAGAACATCATTAGATCATTACTCTTCACTGCCTTTTCCTCTTTAAAAATGCATTCTTTCAACCAAAAAAGAGAAGAAAAAAATCAGCCACCCTGCATGTGTAACATGCAAATTAAGACTGCATGAGTAGAGATCGAGTAGATTTACATGACCAGATGACTAGCACTCCACTCTCATCGCTATCTTGTGACCACTCACGCTGCCAATTGCTACTACTTTTTTTTTCTTCTTGGAAATGGATAGTTCGTGGGTGGTTTTGGGGTCACTGAAAAGTGAAAACCAGAGCGCGGTGTGGAACGGAAGCGTGCGAGCGCGGGATCGGGCACCTCGCCGCGCGCCACCGCCACATGTGGGGGAGTAGGAGGACGGGACGGGATCGGGAGATGTTTTTGTCGGGGCCGGGCGTTGGCTGCCTCGAGATTCGCTCCCGCGGCCGGCGCGGCGTGGGCGAGGCGTCCGGGCCGGTGAGCCGCGCGACGGACGCGACCCGTGCGCGCTCCCGTCCACCGCGCTCCCTCCCCTCGTCGGCCGCATGCGCTCGCCACTCGCCTCTGTCGACATGTGATATTTGCTTTTTCGGTTCTGTTCTTTTCAGCTTCTAAAAACTATTTTTCGGATTTTTTTACAGTAACTAATTTTTAAATAGAGTATTTTTTCAAGATAGTCTAATAGTTAATTGCAGTACATACTTTACTGACTTTATTTATATGCGCAAAAACTGTACGTAAATTTCTGTTACTCTATAATCTCTCGTACAAACAGCTCAAAAGTAACAAACCCAGCAGCAAAAAAAAAAAAAGAACAGGCCCCTCGTCTCATCTCACTGCAGCTACACCGTTTGCTTGCACCTGGTTTTCTTCCTTCGAAAGCCAGCAATTCCCCTCTTTCTGATGGTAGATTAACCAGCGATTTCCTTAGAAAGGCAGCAATGTAAGGGCACCGTTTTTACCCGGACGGTGGCGATCGAAAGTTGGCGCGAGTAATTGTAAACGTACAGGGTGATATCTCCCGTTATTCTTTTCACGCTTGTTTAGTATGGGCTTGTAAGTAAAAAATGAGCTTAGGGCTGTTTGGTTTGCTTCCCTTGCAAACCAAACCAAATATTGGTAACGCTAATGAAAATTGGCTGTTGTTATCAAAATTTAGTAACGTCCACAAGAATTCGGTAACACCAATGCAATCCAATGTCCACGCGAGCAATCCAAATACGAGAAATTTACTCACTAAAATTTTGGTAACACCAAAATTTAGCTGGGTCATGACCCAAACAATGTTTTTTTTTTGCTAATCTTTGGCTATGCCAAAATTTTGGTTTGCCTCACATTGGCCATCAACCAAACAACCCCATAGTTCACATGGTGGGAGATCGGGTGTACACAACTCAGATTTAGCTGTGTGTTTCTTCTTAATTAAATCGGTATCTAGTTTTTCCTGGGTATCCACCATTTTTAAATAAGAAAACATTTCTTGATGGAAGAAAAAACTGCTCGTTCATTTTTTAAAAAAATATACTCGGAGTTCTTATCGATTAGCCTACCTGGAACACTGGAACTGTCGTGAGTGTACTTGATCCATTCTTAATTTTGACGTGCATGCATGATATCGTCAAACTCTTGTTCAACCACCAGATATACCGTGTCCATTAGATGCAGTCTCCTATTTATTTGGTTTGAAGCACAAGTGATGAATAAAAGTTCTAGCTTCCTACAAGAAACAAGGAAAAGATTAAAGGCGTTTAATTTCTTGTTGTTGAGCATGGTCCAATCAGCTCACTATCCTCTTTAATTGTCAAAGTGTGAAAGTTTTTGTCAGGTTTGAATTGGATCTTTGTTTCATAGATGTTTTAATACTTTTTTAAGTGATTTGTATAACTTTTAAGCAAAATTGGATAATAGATAGTAATTATTTATCCCTTTATTTGTTTTGAGATTAGTGTCATTCGTGTTAGAGTGAAAACTATAAAAAGAATAATATCTCAAGAGATAAAACCAAAACAATTGAAGTATAGCACTGAAAATAGCGGCAGAGAAATCAACAGTTTTGATTAGTTCAAGTGTCGTTGAATGATTTGGACCGACAAACGTGTGAAGATATGGTCCGATCATTTGCTGTCGACAATATTAATACGCTTCTCCTTTGATTGGTCGCATAGGAATGACCACTATAGAGCTAAGGTCATCGTGATGGTTGGACTTGCGCTTGGTTTGGTGCTTAAATTTTGTTTAGTTAGTTTAGTTGTGTGGCAGATTAAGAATTCTTAGTTGGGGTTTTCTTAATTAATCAAAGTGTGAATGGAATTGATGAAACAATGGGCTCCCCGTTGCTAAATGTAGGTCATCGTTACGAGGGCATGTTCTTTTAATTGCATGACTTATGATTTTTGGTTGAAAATTTTGAATTTTGGCTGTTTATAGTACAAATTACGGAGAGACAGATACTCACTTGCGATTTTTGGCTAGTACAGATGTTGGGCTTTTAACGTGTAGATCGTTTAACTTGTAGACCCCGTCTTGAGAAAATACTCCATTTGAAAGTCGTACTATAACAAAAGTCAAAGCCAATTTCAAAAGCCCAAAAGAACAGGCCAAAATGTGTGAAGTCAAAAACATTGGTAATTTTAACAGTCTTTGTTTTAAAAAGTAACTAGATCACAAATTTGGTATCACGATTTCATCGTGAAATATACTTTAATAATATATTTTTATTTTTGATAAAATATATCTTTCAAAGCAGTACTACAGCACCGTGTCAACATGCAAAATGTCCTACACACTTAAAGAGATTAACAAAAAGGTTCTTTGGTCCTAAAACATTTGGTGGTTGGAGCTTAAGAGGGATTACTATTACTAGATTATCACAAAGTTGACATCATTGTTACAAGACTGCAAAGCAAGATCCTGCTTGAAATTGTCTTGTCGAACTAGAATCTCGTATCTGGACTCTGGAGAGCCTGCTGGCTTTTGGTACACCAACCGTGTTGCTGTGTACTTTGTCAACATAACTGAGCCAAATTAAGCACTGTATGACCACGTGGTGACAATCTCATTAGAATAGTGAGTATTTGATATTGCTTACACTCTGTTTTTGTTAATTGAGTTTAATTTTTATGAATTTGTATTTTGACTTATGATTTTCTAGTAACACCGATCAAACCATCCTAGGGTGGTGGTCTGATCGTCATGCGGTTGCGGTTATACCGGCTAGAGGTGGCGGTCTGACCGGTGGGTCTCGGTTGTGGTCTGACCGGCCGTGGTGACGTTCTAATTGGCGTGCTTTGGGCGGTCTAACCGGCATGTGTGCTGCAGTCAGACCGACCTCTGTTTCTAAGAGAAGTTGGTTTTGAGTTGTTCCTTGGGGTATTGTCAGAGTCCATGCAGGTGTTTGTCATGGTGTGCCCATGCAATGTTAGTCATGGGTTTTAATGCATGTGTTAGTCATGGCATAGGTCCATGCATATGTTTTGCTAATTGAAAGTCAAGTGCATATCATTTGTACATGAATTAATTGCTTTGTCTTTGGTATGTAGGTGCTTTGATGATGGATAGCGGCCAGTGCCAAGATCGAAGCTTGGTGGCAATGGAGTGTTGTGTAAGTTCAGGTGGAGCATCATCTCAAACTGAGAGCACGGAGGTGTCACGTAAGTCCGGGTGTCGCATTAGTCATGGGGTTTTCATGCATGTATTAGTCATGGCGTATGTCCATGCATATGTTTTGCTAATTGAAAGTAAGTGCATGTCATTTGTACTCAGATCAATTGCTTTGTCTTTGGTATGTAGGTGCTTTAGTGATAGATTGCGGCCAATGGCAAGATCGAGGCTTAGTGTCTATGAAGTGTCGTATAAGTTCGGGTGGAGCATCATCTCAAGTCGAGAGTACGGAAGAAATGCAAGGATCGAGTTTTGCCATCCGTGACTCTAGACTTTGATGAGTTTATAAATTTGTGTTTCCGTTGCATGTTGTTGCTGATATTTAGGAGAAAATTTTGAAGAATCATTTACCCCTCTAACTTGCCATACTCGATCCTATAAGCGCCGTCTTTAATTTCAATCCCCCATATAAACAGCCTCAAGGACTCCTAAACCAAACCATGAAAGGTATGTTTAGTGTTAATTAGTCTATAGCTAGTAGATAAAGGCAATGCTTGACACAAATAGGAGAAGTCTTAGAAGGCACAACAAGAATTGAATATGCTCAACTAGAGAGAGGCGAGGGGAGAGAGAGAATCCAGCAATAAAGGTTGATGTCTAGATCAGAATCATTCATCCACCCATAGGATGTCATGGAGAATTCTTCTCTCCCAGTTAGCACTACAGCAACAGTACTAACTGACAGATGGCCACTTTGTGCCTACCCCATCTTCTTTCTAGTAGTTCATGTGGTACATCAGAATGATAGATGGGTGGACGGATTAAGGATCAGCAAAAGAATATTGCAAGATCTCCCTAGCTCCAATAATAATTCTCCATGGATCCAAAGCAAAAGAACGCATGTGTGTACTGCATATATACACACGGATGGATGGATCACACATCCATGCATGTAGCACACAACCGATGGACAGCAAGAGGCCAAGTGATGGGGCAATTGGCCATGTGCCTGCCTCCAACGGAATCAGATGGGCAAGCTGTCCTCCGGTGCTCCTAGTGCAATGTCATGTTCGCTCGCGCCGAGCTACACCGCGCGTGCGGACACCATCAAGCCTCCCCCACTCTTGGCCGCTTTTGACCGCGGAAAGCCAAAGGCGGAGCACTGCCGCGACACAAGAAAAGGATTAGCTCCGCCGTGTGGTCACCTCGATCTTGTGTGTTAGTGTTGCCCATACTACAATTATTTGCTTTGTGTGTGTGTGTGTATATATATGGACATTCTTGTGACTTGGATGTATATGTACTGCTTGGTACGAGTCGCGGTACTGCGTTGTTTTACGCCATGATCTGGGATAAAATTGACAGAAACTACTTAGACTGTTTTGACACGGCTCCACTTCACAAGTGGAGCTGTTTTTTTTGACTTCACAGTGGAGCTAGGTGAATCTACTTTTTTCAGCTCCACCCAAGGAGTTACTTTTGTCTCAGCAGGTTTTAAGGGACTCCTTGGGTGGAGCTATTTTGTTGTACCGTTTGGCACAAAGACTCCAAACAGACTCAGGGCCGGTGGTGGAGCTGTGCCAAACGGGGCCTTAGCCAATGTTTTGAGTGTCGTGATCTGGGATAAAAATTTTAATAGGAAGCTACCTAGCCAATGGCCATGCTGTTTCGGTTTTGGATTCCGCTTCTCAGAAATCGAAATAAACAAAGCAACTTCTTTAAGTGGCTTCTCAAAGCCTGTAGGATCATATGGCGCAATCAGAGAGGGGCGAATGATCGCCTCCGCTTCTTAAAATCTCTACGTAATCGATGACGAATTCCACTGCTTGAATGAACACTCGATTCTCAGCTCTGCTTGTAGTCGTACATTTTGCCCAAAAAGCAATCACCAGAAATCACAAACAAAATTGACTCAAGATGTTATTTATTACTAGATTTCCATGGATTTGCAAAGTGTCCTCTCAAGCACCTCTAAATACACTAGCACAAAAAACTTCGTCAAAAGCCACAGTCAAAATATTTGGCCTTTCCCTGCTTTTATATGCTAAAACCCTAAACCGTGTTCACCTCAAATATGGACATCTCAAATTGTGTTCTTATCAACTGGACATGCAATACTATCTCTTCCTTAAATCAAGGGACGCGAAACCCTTCTAAACACAAGTTTTATCATATCTCTAAACCTTTCCCGTTATAGACTCTTTCCATAAAATTTCCAATCTCACCACGTGATGAAGCCTCCAGGAACGCACCTCCGGTAGCTCCATCTTGCATCATCAACCTCCGTGTAAATGCCTCCAGGACCACACTACCCGTAGCTTTTCCATGCATCACTACCTTTAATCTCTATGTACTCCAACGTTAGCCCGACCATCTCGCATGACATCCTCAACCATCTTGACCTCAGATCTCCCCATCCTAGTCCCGATCCTCCTCGTCACTAACCATAATCATCTTCACACCATTTCGCACATGCAAAGACCAAAGAAACGGTTTTTTGGCACACGTTCTCCACAACTTGATTGTCATCAGCACACACACCACCCTTGTCCATCTATAAACAAGCACCAAACTAACCACGACCATCAACCAAGTCGTCTACTACCACCAATTCCATTGCTTTCTGCAAATCAGTCTTAGATTCCTCAATACGACTGCTAGTTAAACAAGTATTTGAAAACCACAAGTACTCATGAATTATCATCGCTCCGCTCCAAACATTAAGGAATACCATGCATCGCTATCGTCCAGAACCACCGAGACCGATCGCTATTAATACGACTACCAACCAATCAATTTATCATCGATAATCAAATTTCGAATATCACTGACAACCGCTACGGAGTACCGAGCCTTCCGACTACTAGTACTATTCCTCCAAACACTGTTCACCGATCATCGCCAGCTAGTTCTACCGCTGGCCTAACACGAGTACTCAAAGTACTCGAAGATAGCAAGAGTGAAGTACTCGAACCGATCCTACAGCAACCGATCGCAAAGCCTTCGACTAAACCCGAAGACAATGACAGCAGACCGTAAAGTCTACGACCATCAACCGCAAAGCGTTCGACTATCGACCAGAAGAATCTCCAACTACCGAGTATGACCAGTAAAATCTACAACCATCGAGCACCGACCAGTAAAGTATATGACTATCGACCAGTATTGTAACTACGACCATAGAAAAGATACTATAGCTATGGCCATCGATAAGGTACTGTAACTTACCATCTTCAATTAGGTATGGTCATTCTGCCATAGTCGATGTTCCGTTGTTGCAGCCGGATGTGGTCGAAGTAGAACGTGGTCGTAGTCAAACGTGGTCGTAGTCGAACATGGTTAGAAATGACTCTGAGTCATAACTAATATGGTCAAAAGCCGTCGTGATTGAAGTTTGTCATGTGATCCTTTGATGTCACTCAAGTGCCGTCCGATGTTCTGATGCAACTCGAAAGCCGTCCGATGCACCATAGCTACTCGAATGCCATCCGATACTCCGTTGCTACTCAAAAGCGCTGATGCCATTCGGTCCGATCGGACCGGTGCGAAACTACCGAGCAACTAAAACCACTCGATCCGATGGTTTGAAACTACCGAGCAACCAAAACCACTCGGTCGACTAAAACCACTCGGAGCGGATCTAAAGCATTTGCACCCGAGCAAAACAACTCATACATGACCGAAACCATTTGGAGCAACCAAAAACACTAGGAGAAGACAAAAACCACTCGGAGTAGACTAAAACCACTTGAACTTGAAACTTTTGACCGCGATCGACCAAAACTTTCACAAACACAAAATCCAAACCAATCTAAATGTCAATTATTTATCATCACTTTATTTACAACCATTCACATGGTCTAACAAAGTCGCTTCTCCAAACAACTTTCTGAGTCCATCGGTGCTTGCGTCGTCAGCGTCAGCATCTCCTCTATTCACCACTATATCAAAAAAATACAATGAAAAAGCATTAGTCACATAAGGTAAAAACCATCAACCGACAGACATGGGCGGATCCAATGGTATTCCTGGGTATTCCCGGGAATACCCAACTTTTTTGGTGTAATCTGTAGTATATATGTATGTATACTTATATATATAAATGTATAATGATGTATTCTGTGATATTTTCGCTATTCTAACCTACTAGCACCAATTTAAGAAGCCTATAAACACAGAATTGCTTATTTGCATGGCTTCATTCAGTCCTATTGATTCATTTGCTGCTTTTGACAAAGACAAATTGGTTAAGCTTGCTGGATTTTATCCTAAGGATTTCTCAATCTTCCTCCTCAACTCAATTTGTACATTCTTGATATGCGCACTGATGAAAGGTTTAGAAATGTGAGAAGTCTTCTGAGCTTTCCATTAAGCTTGTTGAAACAAAGAAGCATCTTAGACATGAAGTTATTTACATGCTTCTCAAATTGGTGCTAGTGCTTTGTGAGCAATCGCAAGTGTTGAAAGAGTCTTTTCACATGAATTATGTGAAGAACAAATTGAGAAATAAGATTGGGGATCAATACTTGAATGATTGTTTGGTTACATTTATTGAGCGAGTTCTTTCTACAAGTTAAGGACAAAAACATCATCAACCGCTTCCAAGCCATGAAGAATCGCAAGGTTAAAGCAACATTATAGTATTTTGTAAGTTCTCTTTATTACTTATTAATTTGTTTCATGCATATTTTAGAGCGGAACAATTTGTTATTTGACTATTTTGTGACTTTAATTATCGATAACGTACTACTCTGAACTATATTTTAAATCTATGAATTGGATTTTTTTTATGTGGGAATGGGAATACCCAAAGTCGAAATCCTGGCTCCGCCACTGCCGACAGACCCGAAAGACACGACCAACGTTTTTGGCATCTTGCTGCAGAGATAACGTTGAAGGGCGGCTCGGTTCGTCGCTCTATGGTACCAACATTTGGCCTCCGCGATGTTTTGGATCTGAGACGCCCATTTCCGATTGAATGGAACAGCTAGGTCCATGCAGTGCGGTGACATATATGTTGGTGAGACAAGTACACATGCACAAGCAACTACATATATATCATTAGGTTGCTATCTGCAACGATGCGTTGCGTCGGTTTCTTTCTAACAGAAACTGCATACATAGGAAAGCTATGTAGTTGATTACACATATCGTTGTGGTTACACCAAAACCCCTCTCCTCTCTCGCGCGCTACTGATCCTTGCATGGTGGATGCATGACCCAACTAACAGTGCATGTGACATTGACACAAAATGGGGTGTTCTCTTATACTATAGCTGATGAATTGTATCTACGTTTCTTGATACGACAACGAACAATAAAGACACCGATATAGATAACACACCTGATTTTAGGCATTGCATAAATACTATGCTACGAGCCATGAACAAGATGGTGCTTCAACTAGTTTTTTGCTTAAGCTTCTGACTGTGATTTTTGATTAAAATTACACTGTAGCGGCTAATAATTTTTCCTGAGAAAAAATAAAATAAAATAAATTATTATATCATCATGGACAATACAAATGAATAAAAAGAAAAAAGAAAAGACAAAAAAGTGCTAAAATTAGAAACTGATATATTTTAAGTGTTTTCTGATTTAAATAAATCAAAAACTAAAAAAACTAAAACTGTCTTGTGCGAAGCTTGAGAAGTCAACAATGTCAATGCCTTAACAGCACACGTCATTGAGGGTTCCCTTGTGGCGGAATGAATGTGCCAACAACCTCCGTTATATATATATCTCTCTCCTCTTGACATGATCGATCTCCCGAAATGCTGCAGATATAGCTCCAGATTCGGGACAAATCAGAGTATTCAGTACTGCTCCTACTAATTAACTCCAGTACTAATACGAGTGTATCCTCTGATCAGTACTAGTTTGGTAGAGTATTTTAATACGGCCGTATGAGTGTATATCCTTGGATCAGTACTGCAGGCGAGTGGCAAGATAGGGCATATATATGCTGCTGCTCGCAGCTTGTAAAGAGCATGTTACGACATCGACGGGACGAGATATCGAATAATGAAGAATAATTAGGACTACGAAATAAAATTTAGCGTGAAAAAAATTTTATGAAAAAAACCACAAACACATAATTGACGAAACCACCATATGGAGAAGAAATTACAGAATGCTCTTAGCGTATTATATGCGCGGATAACTTGTGGTGCGTTGCGCTATCTATCATAAGGCTTACAAAGGGCATAAATGGTTTTGAGAACAAGAGCCCCAGACAAAGAAGGAATAGAGTCCTAGTCAACAATGAAAATAGAGATCTACTTAAAAATTAGAACAATAATCAACTCGAAAACGGGAACAACACCCCGCTCGGAGACGGAATAGAATCTCAGAAGATGATAGTGAAGAGTTAAAGTTAAAAGCACATTGAGTAGCCACGTTGACTCTAGTCGACACAAACACATTTGGACACTATGATAGTACAAGTCGGTGCAAAGTTCATCATGAATATGAAGATAATCTCAATCATAACTTCCGACCAATTCGCATTACCACTAGTCATACCGGTCAGAATATATCCTTTTAAATGAAACCCAATTGGATTTTTCAAGTGATCAAATCCGATAAGATTCGACTCACAAAATACATGGGAAAATAATATAGTATTCACAGTTTCAGATCTCACTGTAAAGTATATACGTACAGTACCAGCTAGGACAATATGCAATCGCCCACTACTATACGGTGTACCGGTGATTGACGAGGCTGGAATATCTCTTCTACTTTCACGTCAAGATACTTCTGGGGACATCAAGATCTCGAGTGTTTTCGTGTGTGTTTATGTGTACGGGACATGTACAATCTGATGTACCAGTCCTGATCCGGACGGTACGTCTCTATATACAGCTCGATGGCATTAGATCGACTGGAGTACGTGCGGCGTACGTAGCTTTGTGCGTTTTGTCCATGGAAATGCATGTGAGGCTTCTTCTTCCTGTGAAGCAGCCGAGTACAGAGACCAATGCTCAAGTACACGTACGCATATCTGCGAAATATTCGCTCCGAGAAGGTAGTACTATGTATACTAACTAACTGTTTCAAAAGCAAAGGGTACGAATCTTAATAGGGGTTGTACACGAGGCCGGAGAGCAATAACTCAAATCCTCTAATTTTGAAGTTACTAGCTCTTACTCGTACGTCGTACTAGTTCGTGTAAGAGTAAATCATCCACGCGTAAGAGAATCTTTTTGGGGGAAACACTTTTTAAACTCCACATTTTTTATAGTGTTGTTGAGCAAATTACGCCTATATTTGAGCTGAAGTGATTACAATATATAAGGTGGAAAAAGTAGGTTGGATCTGGACCAGGGTGTGGTATAGTGGTATGCTTGGCTACCGTCCAAAGAACAAAGATACCGGCCGAGCCAGGGCACGCACCGATCTGTATGTATATTAGCATTCGCGTGCACGTGAGGCATGACGTGAAGACTACGCGCGTGGCCGCCGCCGCTCGCTGCCGCGGCCGGCCACCTGCGCGCGGCAGCGCCGACCACCGCCTTCCAGCGACCAGCCTGCATGCAGGGGGCAGCTCACCTCGGGATCCAAACAAAACTAGACGTTTTGCCTTAGAGCAAGTACAATAGTATAGCCAACTAGTGACTATAACATTTGTCCATTTCATCTATAGTCTTCAAAAAAGTAGTTCATACAATAAGGTAGCTATTACAATAACTATTTGGCCCCACGTGTAAGAGAGTGAAATGCATATTTTTACGTGCTATAGCTAGCTGTAATTTAGTAGCCAGTTTCCTTCTCTCTCTTCCTTTTTCTCTCTGCCACGTGAGATTTGGTTGATATTATATTTGCTATAGCCTGCTGACTAAACCTTATTGTACCTGCTCTTACACGGGGCCTGCCTCAAAGACTAGATTAAACTGGATCGAGTACGCTTTGCCTTGGAACAAACTCGCACGCGCCAAATGTACCAAAAAGTGGCTAGCAGGCAAGGTTATACCAACAAATTTGTGATACTCCAGGTGATACGATCAAAATCATAAGTTTGTAACATCGGATAGTCTTAGCCACCAAACTATCACATGGTTTACCCAAGCTCAAACGGTAACTACTGCAACTGAGGTTCAAGACTCAAAGAGGCAAAAAAGATACAAATTAAAGTGCGTACGATGAACTATAATAGGTTCATACATTTTGAAACGACCTCAAAATTTCAAAAAGGATTTGAATTACTTTGGATTTTGATTTCAGTTGATTCTTCATCCTATTCACCTCAATTCTCTACTGTTCAAACTCCTTCGCTCCCGCCATAGCAACCGCCTCATCAACCTATGAGCAGTGCAGCAAATCAGCACTGTTCACTATCCGAAAAAAATCACCGCTCCACCTGGCCACCGCTCTTACGCCGCCGCTGTGACTTCTCCCGCCGCTACCACACTGCTGCAATCTAGTCAAGCCCGTACGCCTTGCCTGCTACGCCCTTACAGCCTTTAAATGCCTCCCGCCGCTACCACACCGCTTCAATCTAGTCAAGCCCGCATGTCGAGGAAGCCAAGCCATAGCTCACCCGCCACCACTCTGCTCCCTCTGCTCTATCTCCTGTCACAGCTAACCTCTCTCACGCCTCACTCCCCACCGCCTCGCCGACCTCTACTCCCTCTCTGCTCTCACCCCTCTCACAGCCGACTTGATACTCTGTACTTCCGTTTGATTGCCGCAATGTCGCGCCCTGAGGAAGTGCCAAATATCTACATCGTCAGCCACACCACACCCTCCCAACGCTTACCACGCGCCGCCGCCACCATGACTCGTGCCCTGTGCCAAACCGCCTCTCTCGTGCCACCACCATGGCCATATTCACCTTGACAAGACTTAGTATTGTTATAAATATACTATTTAATAATCATAGTAGACTAGGAACTCAAAAGTTTTACACTACTAAGAGATTTGGCATTTTACTGATAGAATTTTAAAAGTGGTTATAGGATAAGGAGATGTCACAGGAAGCCATGAGATGGTTGGGTACTTGGGTCCCATGACCTTATCTTAGGGTGGATGCTTAGACCGGAAGGATGGCAGTGTGGATGGACACTGAAATAAGAGCTTGCGGATGCAAGTTTCCTCAGCAAAAATTATAAGTACTAGAACCTTATGCCAAGTAAAGAATATAGTGACCGCTGAACCACTAGCGTTAATTCGTCAAACCTGATTTAATAACTGCTCAAGTTCGATTGAATATCTACAAAGGGTGGGGGCAGACTGAGGGAGTTTTTATAGTATAGTAGGAGGTATAACCATACTTAACAATAGTAGGGCCGCATCAAATCGAGTGAGGCCGCGGGCCACTCGAGTTTGTTGGGAAACAACATCTACTGGGTAGAGGCTAATAAAAAAATAAGCAGTGAAAAGTCTTATTTTCTTAACTCAGTCGAGGGGGTTAAGAGATCTTATGGGTAAAGCTGGTAGCCCTGTAGAGTCAAAACTTAATGGTATTCTAATACACCGTGCTTTCAGTAAATGAAGCTGTGTTTAATGGGTGGATCCAACAACAAAGCATAAATAGATTTGGGATTTGTTAAGTTTGGTAATCAAGTTGTTGAAACTCCAATTTCCTTAAGAAGTTTATGATTTTATACTAAAAAATGTTTGCAACTAAAATTGCATCCACATAAAATAAAACTATTACACTCCCATCCCTTAGAAATATTTGCATGTAATTAAATTGTATTTTTCCCATGTAACTTGTTGAGTATGGTTGTTTATACTCATACTTACTAAAAACATTAACAGAAAGTACGTGGCAAGAAAATGAGTAAGTCTACGAGGACGAAGTGGAAGAATACTACATAAAATAAAACTATTACACTCCCATCCCTTAGAAATATTTGCATGTAATTAAATTGTATTTTTCCCATGTAACTTGTTGAGTATGGTTATTTATACTCATACTTACTAAAAACATTAACAGAAAGTATGTGGCAAGAAAATGAGTAAGTCTACGAGGACGACGTGGAAGAATACTACGAAGTAGATGATGTATGGATTTAGGATTGTTTTGTGCTCAGGCACGCATGTGGTGTTCTTTGTATTGTAATATATCTAAGGGTCGTACGCCCTACTGTAAGACCTGGCTGTTAAGCCATTATCCTGTAATAAAGTTGGCTTTTGTATTTGAGTATGTGATGGCAATGATGTACACTTGACTTCAGTATCTTATAGTTGAACAGTCCTAGGCAGTTACGAGATAATCACGACGCCCCTTAGAAATGGGGGCGTTACACATTTTACATTGAAACTTTTTTTTTGGCAGGCTTGTTCGGACGAAGAGATTTGATTGGGATCCAATTTAAACCTGAACTAAATTTATCTTCGAAAAACTAAATTTAGTTCAGTCCCCTCATCTAATCATTTCTCGATACTCTTAAGTAGGAGTAGAATCTTTTGTGCTGTGACTTATAGCTTTTGGTTATCCATGAGAGGGAGTACGGAGTAAGAAAATTTTGTGTAATTTATAGATCCCACCTTAAAAGATACTACGTTTGAAAGGTAATTACTATAGAAAAAACAAAAACACCTTTTAGAATCCGAAAAAAGAGGCCATTATTTGGAGTCGGTGAAATCCCCAGGTGGAGCCTGGCCAACATTTGTGGCGCTAAACTAGCTAAGCCCCATTGATTAGTCGTCATGTTTACGGTTCCAGCAACAGGGAACATATGGGATCCCGAACTAAACAAGCATGAATACTCGTGTCTTTGGGATTATTCTCTGAGTTTGACCAAATTAAACAAGCAAAGCAAGTGGACTAGGCGAAATTAACCATCTTGTTTTATGTAAAAAACATTTTTTATTGGGAAGCATGCATCCATCGTTGGTGTACTGAGTAGTCCTCTTCAACAATGCATATATGTATATTAGTCCATCTATAATGCTTATTGAAGAAAATTAGTAAAATGTCATTGGAAATTATGTAGCTTTGGAAATCCCTGGACTTACACGTTAGTGAGCCATCCATTCCAATTTTTCAAACCGTAAATTTGGAAGCGGCATTCAGCCTATTAAGCTATTGGATCGAAATATCACATATTCACACATCTGAGAACAAATCATGCATCATAAACAATTGAATTAAGCCGTGCTCATTTCAGCTGCCAGTCGCGAGCTTTTGGCTGCTAGCGCACTGTTTAGCCCTGTAGCAGGCTTTTTTTGACACTGTAGTTACTGTAAGCTTTTCGGTATAATTAAATTTAAAAAGAAAAAAGAAAAACTTACATTATTTTAGACAATACAAAGAAATAAAAAACTAAAACTCATTAAAAACGAAATTAAAAAGCTAGAAACTAAAAACTTAATCCCAGTTGAGCGGGGGCTAAGCCTCAGGATTTTCACTAAAAGCACTTCACGCCTTTGAGGTACTCCAGAGGCGCTTCCTGTTCTCCTAAATAGTTAAAAAGCACAAAATTTAAAGTAAATTATCCTTTTTTTTCATTTTACCGAGAGGAAGATAATGATTTACAGTACATATCGGACGGGTGGTAGAAGGGATCCTAGGATCATCAGGTCGCATTGCATAGACTTATTCTATTGTAAGGGCGTCTCTGTAGCATCCTGGGAATTATAAATAATAAATTATGGAGTTTTTGGATTATTTTAATTGCTTCTTATTTGAATTGGAGTTTATCGACTTTGTGAATTTATAAAGGGAATTCTAACAAGAAAAAGAGGGAAGAAATCAACACATGGAGTAATAAAACTTAGCATCAAATAAAGAATCTGAAAAGATGATCTGTAAAATTTCAAGGGAGAATATTGGGTTAAACCATAAAATTCTCACCTCCAAAAATTAGGGAATAAATAGTAAAGGAGTATACAAAATAGAAAGGTAATGTTAACAAATATATGTAAGTATATGTGTACATGTATACTATATGAATGAACCCATAGAGGAATATATAGGTACATACACAAAAATCAGAGGAGATGAAAATATATATAAGGTATATACCCAAGATATATGTGAAAATGTATATACATGCATGATTTAAATGCAAAAACAAAATAAAACAAAAAGGAAAAGAAAAAAAAGGGGAAGGAAAATAAACAGTAGGCCGCATCATCCCGCCCGAGCCTCTCTCTCAAGACGCCCAGCACAGCCATGCTGGCCGTCGACATGCTGCCCAGCGCCAGCGCCACAAGACTACGCCGCGTCTCGCTGCCTCGCAGCCCCACGCCGACCCCTCTCCCGGCGGTGGCCCGCCTCCACCGCGCCTTTCCTCTCGCGCGCGGCCCGAGCCGTCAGCTCTTTCTCCTTCCTCCTTCTCTTCTCCACGCGCACGCAGCACAGCTCCCTCGCGCTTGCGCTCTGCCGCAGCCAATCCTTCGCTCCCTCTCTCACCTCGCGATCGATTTAAAAAGTACGGTTACAGGAGGGGAGCTGCACTTCCCCGCTACCTCTCTCTTCCGCAAAATCTCGGGGGATTTGGTTCATCCTCTCATCGCGCGTGAGCAGCGGCGCCAAATACCAGCCGCCAGCGCGCCGCCTCCAGCTATAAATACCCCTCCTGGGAGCCGCAATCGCGCCGCAATACCTCCCTCGTCCCTCCTCTGCAAATAATTGAGCTATAACGCCCCCAAAATCCCCACCGCCAACTTCTTCTTCCCCACGGCCGGCGACCGTGCCACCATTGATTCCGGGCATCTCCGGCCGATTCCTCCTCCTACACCTCTTGAGACACGGCGAAGTAGATTACACTCTCCACCGAGCTCCCGACCTCTCTCCTTCGCGCGTCGATCAACCCCTTCGGACCGCCGCCACCGCTCGTCGCCAGCCTTCTCCGGCCACCTTCGTCCCCAGCCGTCAACACCAGAAGCTTCCTCATTGCGTCAGGGTTACATTCTACGCAACCCCCGAGCCTCCCGACCATCGCTCGCCGCCGGCCACCGTCGCCCCCGACTTCTTCTGCCCAGCCCCTCCCGGAGCTACTTCAAAAGGTATACTTACCCTATATGGGTAAGCATCGCTCGGTCGTCCGAGTGGCTTTCGCCGTTACTCTTCCTCCCCTTCGCTCCGCGCGCGCGTTCGAGCCCCAGCTCCGCGCCTGCGGTCGAGCGATTTCTTTTAAATGCATCACGATACTGGGCCCGCTTGTCGACCTGGACCTCTGAACCCGGACCGACACCGGACCCCACCAGGTCGATGTATGACGTCATTGACAGATGGACCCCATCGCCATAGACACAGAATAAACGAATAAAGAAAAAGAAATAAAATAAAAGGAACTGACATGTGGGACCCACTGTCAGAAATTTGATAATATTTGGAATTAACTGAACTGAGAACTTTGAATGATCATAACTTTTTCATTTTAACTCCAAATTGAATGGGACAAATTTCTAAATGCATATAAAATCAAGATCTATCCAATGGAACTGAAATAATAAATTTTAAAGTTCATTTGAATTTCTGGTGATCTTTTGAGTGATGGATTGCTTTTCTTTTATTTGGGTATTTCACACGATTAAATAGCATACGAAGCTCAAGAGGAAGAGATCGAGGCAGCAGCACTAGAAGCCCCGGACAATCAAGCAACCGACCACTGTGACGAAGGCGAGTCAATACTTTGATCATGTTGAACCCACATTTATGCAAATTACTTTGTTTTAAATTAACAAATTGCATTGCTGTTATTTTTATGCAAATACATGCTAAATTGATATTCTAGTTATATGCCATTGTTTACCTTGAATAATATTACCCCCTCCTTTGAGTAATTGAATGTGTGAACCTTGTCGCCCTAGCAAAAATATATTAGTAGCATTTGAAAATAAGTCCGTAATCGTATGCCATGCTTAGCATTGATTAGGAACTCGGGGCAAGAAATTGTCCCAAGCATCACTCTTATTCATGAGAAATTGGTTTGGGCGATCATTGTGATAATGATCGTATATGTTGAATACAATTATTTTACACTCCCAAGATCCCCAACTTGCTTAATTATCTGGGCGGATTGGTTCGATGGTGTGTTTGTGTGTGGTGCAGTGATTGCATAAGTGGGTTAGTGGTAGACCGCCCAGATACCACTAAGGACTGAATCTTGTCATGTCACCCGTGTAAAACAAAGACAACCACAAGTCGGCAAAGTGTAGGCAGGGTTTACTAATTTGTGTGGCTCTAGGTGGTTACGTGAAGGTATGACCACGAGCAAAGGGATGGATGGTCGCATCCCCGCCTTTGCCCGTGATGGCTCACGAGGGACCCTTCCCGAGGGATGGTCGGATCCTACGGAAGATAGACCTTAGCGGGCGTAACCACAATAGGACTATGCATTGTAACAATCCTGTGATAGTCTACTCAACCGCATGGCTAAGGAATCATGTGGGGCAACGGGTGGATTTATCTCTTGTGGGTAAAGTGTGCAAAACTCTGCAGAGTCAAAACTATTCGAATAGCCGTGCCCACGGTTAGGGCGAACATGGGAACTTAACTAGATATAGTTACATTTACAAAAGTATTTGAAAAATGGGAATGGAAAAGTGGAAGGGCGAGAAAAGCCCGATTTGAGTTGTTCCCGGTGTCGTCCCGATCGTTCTGGATGTCGTTCGATTGTTCCCGGTGTCGTCCCGATCGTTCTGGATGTCGTTCAGGTTGTTCCCGGGTGTCGTCCCGGTGGTAAGTTAAGCGGCTATAACGCTTGAAAAGGTCATACGGTGTGATGCCGTATGTAGGGAGAAGTTATGGTAATAATAGGCATATGGTGTGATGCCATATGTATGGAAATTCATATTAATACTCCTTGAACATTATGCTTTTGTTCAAATGCTAGGTCTTAGGAAATTTTTATATAATTGTATTCAAAAGCACTCTTCGCAAAAATAAAATAAACCAAAGCCATCCTTGGAATAGCCATACATGTTGTATAACGCATTACGTGTGTTGATTCACGAGCACGGGGTCGGAGTGCTCACGCTGCTGCGGCAAATATCCGAAACAGAGCGCAAGACCACTACGCCACGAGGAAGCTCCGCTACGGAGGAGAAGAATGACGAAGGAAACTAAGGCGTAGGCTTTCTTTGTTTAGTCATGGACAAGTAGACATATGGCGTTGTGTGCACGTATATTACTAGTTAGTGGTGACATATAATGCACACAGTACCTTCCATCGCTTGCTGTGGATTTGGGTTTACTTTTGTTATAATTCACTGTGCGTGTTTGTAATAATGACAATTGGCCTAGTCGGCCCCTTTTGTAAACTCTATCACCCGACGTGGTGTATTTCAAGTTATGTAATATAATGAATGTTTATGCGATGTATGAAATGATTCAGCAATGTTCCTGTGTGCACTAACTACTGATCCAGGGATTAGTGCAGTGAAACACAGTAAGATTCAGATTGAAAAATCTGGGTCTGACAGTCTCCAACAGCTGGCTATTTAGTTAGCTAGATCTGATGTGGCAAGGAAAAAGTAGGAGAGAGAGTAGTCACTAGCGATGAGCAAATAGCTGATCTATTTCACGTAGTCCAAGAACATGAGAGAGAAGCATGTGAGTCCAACAGTATAAAATAGTCTTTGCTTTTGTCTCTCACCTCCACGTCAGCTGACTATACAGCTAGTACTAGCTATTACCATTGCGGATGCCCTAATCAAGTGTACATATTTCATAGGGGCGTAGACCATGGTTTAGATGCCTTATGGACCTTATCCTTTTTGGGAATAGATTTGGACATTTGGTGATCCCATGCACACTTGCATGTGGAGTTCTTAATTTATTTTTGCGTGTACTTTGGACTTGGGATCATGGGGATCCGAGCACTCTCTTTTATGTCGTTGACTTCATGTGCCATAATTTTCATTTTGGGGAATCGATCAGCACATGTTAAGCAGCTCGAGTGAACTCCAATCAAGGTCTAATGGCTTCAATTTGAAACTAGCTAGGTGTCCAACAAAAGACCAGTAAAATTGACTTAAAGGACTTACATACGATCGATAAAACCATTGATTACGGCGATTGGAGACCAGCAGGCTACGGCGAGCAGGTGCAATAGCTTGCATGGGCGAACGACAGCGAGCAGGTGCAGCAACTTGCATGGATGGCTGGCGGCATGTAGATCCAGCAGGCGAGCGATGGTGAGCAAGCGCGGCTGCAGAGGTAAGAGCAGGCATGGTTGCGGCCGGAGGAGGCGGCGGCGCAGCTTCGCGGCAAGGTGACGGGGAGGCTCGTCACCAAAGGCAGAAGCGGCACAGCTCATCGCCAGAGGCAGAGGCAACACAGCCAGAGGAGCAGCCGTAGCTGGCGACGCGGCAACTAGCTAGGATAGACGCACCTGCGAACATGTTTGAATTTTATTAGATTTTTAGAACTTTTTCGTGAAACTTTGCTAAAACTTTTTAAAAACTTCTTCAAACGCGTTAAACTTGCATTGAACTTTTCACAAAAGTGCGGAAACATCTTTGAATCTTTTTTCCATGAAACGCAAAACCTAAAGCCTCATAAAACCTGAGACTTGAAATCTCGTAAAACTTAAGACTTACAACCTCGTGAAATTTGAAACCTCATAAAACATAAAATCTTATAAAACTTGGAACTTGAGACCTCATAAAATCTTATAAAACTTTTGTACCTTCTAATGATATAGATGAGCTAACGGCACTTTTTAATTAAGGCGCAGCACTTTTTAATTAAGGCAGAATTACACTATGAGCCCCTAAACTATGTTGCTTTATTCAATTGGATTATGTATTATTGTTTTGTTTATTTGCGTCCACAAACTATCCAACTTAATTGGGCTCTTCCACTAGTTTGATGACGTGTCAGCAAACTCGCTGAAGAACGTACCTTATTTTCTTTTAATGGCTGAGAAAATTATGTATATATTCTGAAGGCACTCCTAACGATCCACCCTGTACAATAACTATAGTATTAATTGTAACGCCCCCGTTTCCAGGGGCGCGTACGGACACGGCATTCCGCAACTATTCACACATGAACAGTTATGGAGTGTCGCACAAGAGTATACCATTGCATGCTTACAACAAAAATCCAGCATATCTTTTATATATGGAATAACATCCAGTTTTGACAGCGGGGCGTGCAAGCCCAAAGTATAATTACATTACAGAAGCTCCAAGATCTGCTTGAGCGCGGCGAAGACCTAAAGCCACGATTCCTTGTTGAAGAAGAAATCCTTCGGGACATCCTCGACGGAGAAACCTTCCTAACACGAAATCTTGAATTGCCTTCTTTTCACCGGGTATCTGTGGAATTTTGCAAGCCTGAATACTCCAACCCCGTACTCAGCAAATCACAAGGGAAGCCCTACTTTTACTATATGCACGGATCAACAAAGGAAGAGAGTATACTTGGTTTATTAACTTTGAGTGGATGCAGTTTTATTTGCAATCATTTTGATAAAACGGACCCAAAACTACTCCTCATTATCTTAGGGGTTTTCATGAAGAGTTAATTAACCAACTGAACAAGTTAAAGCATGTACAAAACTACTTAAGCTTTGCTGCTGGAATCACCCAAGTGACACAGCTCCAATAACCGGGAGCACGGCGTATTCGAATACCATTTATTTGACTCTGCGAGAGTTTGCTCGCCTTTACCCACACGATCCCTTAACTCCGCGATGAGTTAAGAAAGCGTGTCGTTTATTGCTCAGCTCTTTATATAGGCTCTACCCGGTAGAATCCGCTCCGGTCTGGCTCACACATACACACACCCACACACATACACACACAAACGTCCGCTTCGAGTGAACTCTACCGTTGTTAGGCACCCGCAGCACGGCCTGCCTAACCTTTGTTACCCAAACACCTACTCTACAACACCTGTAGAGTTTCAATTGAGTTGAGCAGCTACTAGACCAGTGTTGACAAGTCAACTCCTGTGGTTGAGCGGTTACCATGTCATTTGCTCAGTGTAAGGTCCGGTCCTTATATTTTTCCCCCAGGGGCCCGCACCCCTGCCAGGTCCACGACCACACACCCTAGGGTAAGAGGCGGGCGAAAACCGTCTTGCGGCGCACCACAGCCCCCCTTACCCTATTCTGCGCATCGACATACTCCGCCCTAGGGCACGGTGCCCCATCCCACCCTGCCCTAGAGTCGGGGTTTTCAAATTCTATTGGCCCGCAACCACAACCTTATTAGTGTAAATACTTTGCATGATAGTAATAACCTACAACTATTTAGATTAACAAATAATTATTTCTAGGGTTACAAGGGCATGGCCACAAATTTAATATGGCATTTATCGGTGGTAGGATTAACTACATAACATGTCATTCTAAATATTTTATTTTTACTTTGAATTAACATTTCAGAATTAGCTCAATGCAAATAGCATAATAACATGATTTAAATAGGATTTCAACATGGTCAAAGACTTGTGACTTGCCGTGAATCTGGATGGTCTTGGCGAGCTTGAACGTAGAAGCTTCTGAATCCTGCGACTGCACTGGAGCTTCCGGGATCTCAGAAACTAGCGCAAACACATAAAATAAGTAAGTCCGGCTTGAGCCTAATCAAGCGAGGGAAAAATAAACTATTTAAAAAGGAGTAAAATGCATAAATCTGCAAATGGGGAATTTTAGGAATTTATTTGGGATGAATTTGTGGAAATGGAAGTCAAAAATGGGTCCAGGATAATATTTGGAGCAAAGTGGTGAAATTTGGGAATTTTTGGGATTTTCTGTGATTTTCTAGGATTTATTTGGATTTTCTGGGATTTTAGAAATTGGAAATTTACTGGAAAATAGGGATGAACAGTGTGGCCCGGCCGCTTTGCTACAGTGCGGCCCGCGATCACGCACGCGCGCTCGGGCGAATGGAGCAAGCCGGCTTGGCCCGTTCCCGCGCGCGCTCACGCGGCTCGGATGGCCGACGCGTGGGGCTGGCGGGTGGCGGTGATGCGGCGGGTGCGGAGGGCTTGGATGAAAACGAGGAGAGATCGAGCGGCTGTGGAGGGAGGGAGCGAGCGAATCGGTACGGGGAGATGGACGGCTGGGGTTAAAAAGGCGATGGGAGGATCCGATGGCGGAGGAGGGGCCACGTCCCCCTTCGTCTACCTCTCGCCGTGAGCTCGCGGCAGAGAAGTAGAGCGGCGGAGGAGCTACACTCCGGCGACGGCAAGGGATTCCGGCGGCAGGGAAGGGTACCACCGGGTGCGTCTCAACACGGGGAGTCCATTTAGGGGCTCAGGGAGGTGAGGGGATCAGTGGAGACGGCAGGAGGGAGAAGGGGGTGTTTCGGGTTTGCGGTGGCGGAGGGGGTCACCGGCGGCGAGGTAGCCCAAATGGCGGCGGCTACACGGTCAGTGGGGCGGGGAGCTCACGTGGGCAGCGGAGGTTGGAGCTCGGAGCCTTCGGAGTGTGCTGGCCACGGGAGAGGTAGTTCGGCCGGCGGTGATCAACGGTGCTGGAGTTCCACAGTCATCCACCTGGCCAGGGACATGCACCAAAGCGCTCAGGGAAGAAGGGTGGAGCTTCTGGCGAATGCAACTGGAGAATGAGGGGAAAATGGGGAGATT